>CM021100.1:82366748-83011738 GCA_007115665.2 Sequoiadendron giganteum | reverse complement strand
CTCATGCCCTAACATTCAACATTTCTCTCTCTTTCCTTGTGCGTTTTCAGATTTAGGTATCTTGAAAGTTTGGAGATCATTGAAGAATAGATTGAAAGATTTTTTAAGACATCTCCTTGCTAGCTAGGTCAAAATATCCACTAAAAGTCACTTATAGTGTCGAAAATCAAAGTTTCAGAACCGGATAGCTAGAGGAGCAGAAAGTTCAGATTGAGGACTTCTGTTTCCACTTTCGAATTTTTAGAAAAGCCAAAGTGGACTAAGTCACCATTAGTGGTGACTTAGTCCCACTGCACATATTTTTTAAAGTTTTCTATAGATTTGGCTACCCATTTGGTTGAAACAGGCTCTAGTGCAATTTTCCAAATCTAGGACTAGGTTGCCTAGAATGGAGAATTAGTCCCTGTAGGGAAAATTTCTAAAATCAGCAGCATTTGTAGTCCTCATTCCAGTCTGCAACTCACTCCCAGGTGTACAAATTTCTTTTCCTTGTTTTCTGTTTTGCTTCATAGTCATCCCTAGGTCATTTAGTATAGGTTTGCATATCACATTGCATTTGTCTTTTCCAAGTTTACACTTGGTTGTGAACCCCTTTCTATCAACTTCCACAGTTAGGAACAATATCCTTTGAAAAATTTCAATATTTATTGCATTGGAATCTCAAGGGTTTGTTCTTGAATGTAGTGATTGATCTTTGTCCCTTCCCCTTTCAGTGCAAAACCCTAGAAGTGCAAGAGGTGACAAAAATCTTCGCTACAATAATCATGAGTATGAATTGCAAGTACCAATTATTCTATAGGAGTCGATGTGAAAGGAATAGTAGATGTTTTCTTTAGGCTAACCTGTAGGGGTAGAGGCCTTCTACATTATAATAGCTAATCTATCAACAAAACTCCTCGCTTCACATATAATCCTCTATTTAATTTAAAAGATGGTCATATTTTGAAATTATTATTCAAAATTCTTGAATTAAATAATATTTCTTCAAGAATCTTTAGAGAAGCCTTCTCATATAGGATTGATTCATTTCCCTAATGGCTTAAGAGATAGTCAAAATTGTATAATTTTGATAGCTTGGTGCTTACCAAGCCATTGTCCAATTGAGATTGGATTCTAGTAGTAACATTTTCTCTTTCCTCTTCCTCAAAGACATTTTATCAAACACTTTCCACACACACACATACACTACTATTCTCTACCAACATAAATTATGGAAGATGCAACTCTAATCTTCCTCTATCCACTCTCTCTCAGTGGAGGAACCTCATACACCTTATACCCAACCTTATTTCTCTTGAAGGATAGATAAAAAATTCTCAAAACATAACGTTTTCAACAAGGTTTTTCTTCATACTCTGACATCCAAACAATTAATTTCAGGCAAAAATCTATAAAAAAATCAAACATCTTTCCTAGGAAACAAAAATAAATCCTCACATATTCCAACAAATAAAATTCTTCAATTTCCTCTTAGCACATATCCAAGAAAATAAAAATAATAATTTTACTCATTTTTGTAACACTTCCCATCCAATCTTCTCACTCTGATACCATTTGATGGAAATTGAAGACCAAGACCGCAAATCAAAGTGTTGATCTTCATAGCCACAACTCAAACTTTTCAATCTATTCAACTAAAAATTCATACTAACATAAAAATATATGAACTCAAAAAGTTATGAAATTTAATTCATTTAAACTTATGCAAATGCACATAGAAATCTCTTCACATACCACATTTCATAAATTATTTTGAATATGCAAATATCTTCCATTTATTCTACAAAATTTACAACAAAAAATCCCACCTTCATATATAGGAATAAAAGTGGGTCGAAATTTTCTTACCACCAATACCATGCTAATTTTCAAGCCAAAATCTCAAAAAACCCATTTTTGGGCACTAGAACTATGTTGCAAACTTCACCAACAACTCATAATTTTTCTCTCTTTAGTCATCATTCTTCATTTACATACCTATGCATTGGATTTCTTCCTCATCAATCTTGTAAAATTAATTCTCAGACTACATACCAAGCATGGGAATCATCTAGAGGCCCTTCTTGAATGTAACTCCCAAGTACATTAAATGTACTACTCTAGATATTCCAACAATTCAAAATTGTCTCCACTCCTCAATCTGGTGCCCAAAAAAATGAATGTGCAACAAGAAAGGGGCATTCAAAACTACCAAGGGACCCATGATGCATATATATGTAACAACCAAGACTTGGGTGTTGTATTTTTTCTTTTCCAACATTCACATTTTTAAAAAATTCACCCTTTACATTTTTTAGTGCTAAATTATAAAAAGAATTTCAAATTTCAAATTATTTTCCCCCAAAACCAGGGAAAACTTTAGTGGTGAATTTTCACCAATTGGCGAATAATTGAAATCAAGACCTCTAGAAATGGTGAATAGTACAAGGTAAAAACGATGTTGAATCGCTAGGTTTTTACAAATTAAATAAATCATCTCAATTAATTCACCTATGTATTATATTTTAAACAATACGTCATTGGAACTAATTCGCCAACAATTTATACTATAATCACAAATATCGATTATATTTGCGAGTAATATTATATTCCTACCATTTATTTTGGGGAAATATCGCCACAATAACAAATGACCATTTAATTTTACGGATATTTTAGCCTTGAATAGGGCTTGTATGTATTGCCATCAAATCATTGCTTACCTTTTTAATCAAACGGTTGCAGGTTGATTCCGCAGCCTAATACTAACATGTCTTTTAAAAGTCTTTTTGAGGCCCGAAATTTGTTTTGGACCACATGATTAAATCTAATCGTGTGGCCCAAAACAAATTTCAGGCCTCAATAAGCCTTTTTAAAGACGTGTGTATCAGGCCACAAAATCAACTTGCAACCGTCCGATCAAAAAGGTAAATTGCTAATCAATGGTAATATTTAAACATTTCATTTATTTTTACTTTTAAACTGATATTTTTAAAAAACACTTAATCCGTGTGTTCTCCAATGCACTTTTCACCCCTCGACCCCCACAAGGGGGATTTTCCCCCTTGACCCCCACAAGGGGTGCTACCCCTTGACCCCGCCGGTGGCTGCCGCCCCCAGGCCTCTACTTCAATATTACAAAAAAGAAAAAAAATATGGGGGAATTTGCGTCGACCAACTATGCAAATTTTAAAAGGAGAGATTCGCCATTGTAATTAATCTTTTTAGTGAATATTCACTAGGATTCGCCACTATGATTATTATTTTTTACCAACTATTCATTAAGATTCACCAAGATTTTACAATTTTTTTTAATAATGTGCATAGATTCGCCAAAAAAATTAATAGTTTTTTCAAATAAAAGGAGAGATTCGCTAGGTTTTTACGCCCTCGCCAAGGGGGGGGTTTCTTAAATTTATCCATGCCCAAAACCTTAGACCCCTTCATGATATTGGCATCAATAGCAATAAAATTCTAGCAACATAGATTATTAAGAAAAATATCAATTATGTTGAATCCAATGTCCAAACATGAACCTGCAACTAATTAAAAACCAAACAAAACCAAAGATTAGAAATGAAAATATTTTTTGATGATCCAAGCTCGCTCAACCCCCTAGATGCTCTTGCATCATCCTATATTTATCTCCTTACCTCTCCCTACATCTATCCCTCTTCCCCCTCTATCTTTCCCACTATATCTATCTATCCCTCTTTCTATCAGTGTCTATCTTTCTCTCTCCCTCTCTCCCTATCACTCCTGCTTTCTATATCTCCCTACTTATTCTCAATTGTCTCTCTATTTCTCTCCATCCCTCTCTATCTATATCTCCATATCTCTCTTTCACTCTCTCTCTCTCTCACACACACACTCCATATTTCTCCCTCCCTATCTCATCCCCCCCTCTCTCTATCTATCGCTCCCTCTCTCTTTATTACTTTTCTCTAGCACCTCATTTATCTCTCATGATTGTCCTCGCTATCTCTATCTATAGCTCCAAGAAAGTAAGTTATTTTTGTTAATTAAATATTCTAGTATAGAAAACCACTCCAGTTTTGGTAAAACACTAAAATTATAATAGAGATACTCCATATCAATCACCTCAATCTATTTTTATCTTTATGCCCATGGGGCTTACTTCTACATTCAACCAAGTACCTATAGTGTGTATGTGGGTTCCATTTTCTAATACAATTCCATATGGAGTGTTGTACAATGTTTTTCTACCAAGTTCTTCTCATTTTCTATTAAACCATTTTGTACCCATTTATTATGAACTCTTAACTTGATTAATATAGAAAACTTATTCCATTTCCTTGTATTTTTATTGCTTTTATAGCTTGTCTTCTTGCATTGTCTTCTCTGTGGTTATTCTAGTATTTAGAAATTTGTTTCAATTTTATTCATTATATTTTCTTCTATAAAATTTGACAATTCCTTTAATACATGCAGTTACTTTTCTAAGAAGTGGGATTTTTAATACTCTTCTCTTTGGCTCCCCATATTAACAATATTATTGCCTTTATCTAGGATGAGGTCATGGGAAATCTTTATTGATATATCCTCCTTGTCTTAATTTGAATCCTCTTTTATTATTTTGAATTTTCTTGTATTAGTTTTATTATTTTTGGTTTCCCTCCTAGGGTAACTAATATTTCTCTATCCTTCTTATATTTTACTATAGCCTTCTTCTACAATAATTCCTTTATCTCCTTATACTACTCTAATTGTTCCTCCTTAGTGAGGAAGGTCTCTCCTTTTTCCTCCATATACTCAAATTCTATCCTTTGACATATTTTGGTATTTGGGGGATTATCTTTTGGCATTTTCATCTTTTCATTGGTCTCTCTTTTTTCATTTGGCACTTAAAACTATTCACTCTTTCTGAGTGTTTGGCTATTCTTATAATGTTAGGTTGTTCTAGGGAAACTAAAAGAATCATGCATTAGATTTTTGTTAAATCCACAATACCTCTTATTTTATTCTTACACTCATTTGTTTAGTGACCCATTTCACCACATTTAAAACATGTGACATCTTCTCTTCTTCTTTGACCTTGACCTCTTCCTCTACCAAATCCTCCTCTATTGTTATTGTACTAACTTTTTCTACCTCTTCTAAATAGTCATCCTAATAACTTGT
Organism: Sequoiadendron giganteum; assembly: GCA_007115665.2. Classification (NCBI taxonomy): domain Eukaryota; kingdom Viridiplantae; phylum Streptophyta; class Pinopsida; order Cupressales; family Cupressaceae; genus Sequoiadendron; species Sequoiadendron giganteum. The sequence continues at coordinate 83,006,617 of CM021100.1, read as the reverse complement.
GGAGGGTCTTTCATCTTGGAATTTTGGTACCATGCATTTTACTTTGTTGAATATTCTTTGATTTATTCTTCATGCTATGGTTGGTGATAACCATGGTCCTAAAAATGGAAGGGTCCTTCTTCTAATCATTTCACTCTTGTAATTCACCTACAAATGGGTTCATTATCTTCACCTCTATGTTTGTACTAATATTCACTTTCCTCTTTTAATTGCAATATAAATAATGAGAAATTATCAATCTCATGTGCATATTTCTTAGCACAAATGCCACAATAGATACTCTTGAGTCTTCTTGGTGTTTTTGCAATCTCTAGTTTCAATGTTATATGTTTATTTCTTTCTAATATAGGGAATTTATTTTCTATATGACCTTCATTGGAATAATAAGTGCACTACATTTTACTTTTTCAAAGTGGTGATGTCATCAATGGGCCCTTGGTCTACTGGTGAAGCTGAAGGGTTCAAAATGAGCCCACTAGGGATCAAGTCTTGTTGAGTGCAGAGCCCCGACACCTAAAAAGGAATGAGGCTTGGATCGTGCCCCGAGCGGATTTTGGTGGAATGGATACCCCTCAGACCTTGGTTGCTAAGCTAAAGGGGACGCCTTCGGGGGTATCTCTAACAAAAAATAAAAGATAAGTGGTGATGTCTCCCTATTGTTGTCTTATTTTTCTAATATATTTTTCCAATATTTAACTACTCTAATTCCAATTTAAATTTTTCTATCCCCCATGATTGAGCTTCAATCTTAAAATCTAATTCTACCATATATATCTATGTGTGTGTTAAAATTATTTCATCCACTAATTCTTTAATCCTAGGCAATAATCCATATATTCTAATTTAGAAGAAAACATTACAAACAAATAAGTTATATGATAGGTGATTCTTTTGTTTCTTTAGTAAAGATAGGTAGTTTAGTCTAATTTATTTGATTATATTCCTTTTTTGGAGTAGTAGGATCCTCCAATTTTTTATTTTAAATTGAGGATTTCATTTTACTCTCCTTCCAACCCTGTCTACTATTGGCACCTTACGTCATTTCTCCCTTAAATTCCTAGCACTCTTACAAATCTTGACAACATCCTACTATTTCATCAAATTGTTTACTATACCCTTATCTCTAAGTAATTCAATCTCGGATGAATCTTCTCCTAAGATTTCCTCACGCACACACATGTATAGACTCTAATCTTTCTACCTCTTCCTCCATCTAGAATATACTTTACATAATTCCTTTAAAAATACTCTCATCACTTTAGATGGCATGAGGGATAAATTTTGGTTTGGGGGACTCATCTTCTCATAAGAACTTTTTATTTTAAAGGATGCATCTTTTAATAACTTATGATTAATTAATATTTTTTATTACATAAATTTGAGTTTAACATAATTCCTCAAATGATTATAATATATCTATGGAAAATTTATTTACATCCTTAATCCCATCACTACCTTTTTGATCCTAGTATTATAGGGTTTTCAACATTATCTCCTTTTGTAAAACCACATTATGACTCACTACATTATCCAAATACTACATGCTAAAATTTAAATGTTTCAATTTAGAAATTAGGTTATTAACCCCTCAAACCCTTCATTTATGATGACTTTTAGAGTTGATAGATTTGTAGTAGTATTCCTTTATTGAGTTAAAAAATTAACTAGTTCAGCGCCCTTTCTTCAAACAATATATTGAGATTTACTAATTCTAAGCCCTCTTGTATCCACATATTTTTGAAATCCTTTTAAGGATCCCCTTAGGTGCCTAACCCCCCAAGGGGTATGATCTAGTTTTCACTATTGCTCAACATAATAATTTATTCCATTCTTTTTTATAGTCATTGTTGTCTAAAAAAATTTATCACCACAAAACTCCCCCTAGGTTGGGTCCTATCCTTACCACCAATAAATAGGGTTCTAGCATTATAATCAAATGTTGACAAGAAACCAACTAGATATTTATGTTATTTATATATGCTATAATTGTGTTTTTACCCTGGTATGATTGATAAGGAAGAGAATCATAACATATATGGTATATTATATAATAATGTGGCGGGTTACAAAATTTAATACAAATTAAAATAAACACACACTTATACACCATTCATACATATCTCTATGCACTTATTCATCATATAATACAATACATTATAACATTTCCTTTATATATCCTTCAATACATGCTTTGACTCTCATACAATTCTCTCTTTTATTCTCTAATGACTTGTATTTATATTACACCTCTTATATATCTCTTGCTTATTCTACCATTCTTATCCAATTGTGGCACATATATGTTCATCATTACATATATGGATGTGCCTAGGTATCAATAATTCTTCATATTTGTGCCTCTCTAGAGTTGTTGCAAGTCATCTTTTATGCTGCACCATTTTTCTATTAGTCTATGATAACTCTAGCTATTTTTTCTCTATACAACTCGATCCATTGTCTTAATGTTAACTTTTGGAAACCTAATGGAAGTGACTTGATTCTATGCTACCAACATGTGGTACAAAAAATGATTTGAGTTAAATGAAGTGGAGATACAACAAGGCTCAAAAAAATAAGGTTGAAAGTGCACCTCAATCTAGATAGTTGTTGATTAAAAGGAAACACTAGAAGATCCCACTAATAGGGTATGTGCAGGATCATCATGGAAAAAACAAGACCTTAAGTGGCAATGAAAATTCTAAAAATCTGAGTTAGGCAACTTGACGTAAAAATTTGAATAAGTAATATATATTATTTCAAAATTATGTGAGAATAGAATCTGTAAAAAATTGAATGTAGTTTCTAAACTACTAGGTTTATTTACAAATAAAAAAAATCTATTTCTAGTGAAAATTTGAAATTTCAATGTAGTAGTACTTAAATTTCAGGTAAAAAATAAGAAGTCGGTGTTTGTATAACCACCCTAACCATAATAAAATGAGAATATTTTTATATAAGATTTTAAATATAAGTAGAGGACTGATGTCCCGATGTGATGCATATTTTTTTGTAATTTGTTTCCAAGTAAATAATTAACTATGAATTTTTTATTACAACTTTTAAAAAATATAGAAAATTGTATGTCTGACCTCCATAACTTGGTCAAAAATTCATGAAATTCATTCTTTCTTTAATCCTATAGTATACGAAGCATATAATGTGACACATGTTTTGGATTTAGAAAATGTGATACCATTTGAAATTTATAGATGTGTTTCAATTAGCTTATCAATCAGGACTTTAGTCGCAATTCAAATAGAAAATGAATAATAATTATTTATTAAATTCAAAGTAAAGCATAATTTATATGGGTGCAAAGGTAAGAATCTCCTTTAAAAACCCTTTTCATTTCATCATTTATGGGTAAAAAAAATCTTTAACCAAATGGGCCATCATATCACTTACACATCGCCACTTTTTGGCCCATCATGATCCTGCACATACTCAATAATTTTCAATGGATGGAGAGGGATAGTGAAGTATAAGAGAACAAGAAATATCATAGGAAACGATCCAAGAATTTCATCAAGAGTGTAGTCAAAGGTGACTTCCTAACTCAATTTGAGTAGTAATACAAAGAATGATTGGAGCATGGGAAAAAGTATCACATTTTTGGGTGGTAGTATAAATAATTATTTTGGTTAAGCCAACATTAGAGACTTCATATAGCTTAGCCCATACAAATAGATGGTAGAATCAATACTATCATCTTATTCCTAAAAGAGCATGGGTTGGAAGTTTTTTGGTGACCTGGATTGCACTAAGAAATCCCAAGTGAATACTTTAAAGACAAGACTACTAGGTATCCACCCTTGTACTAGTGATGATGAAATATCGTACTTCTACCAAATTCAATTATTCTAGTTTTTGATTTATTTTAAGGGGGGATTATGTAACCAACCTTTAAATGTTGGCTCACACTAGTCTACCTTTATTTTTCATCTTGGATATTTGGTAGTTGACACATTAGTTGTGGTGTGAGGTCTTTACCACGCTTGTTGTTATAGTTTTTTTTTTTTTATTAAGGGGGTGTGAATTTTTGTAGGGGATTTGGCTAGTGTGTTAAAATATTAGAAAATAAAGGATTGTATAGGGCATAGCTTGTTTTTTTATTCTCTACTATGCTAGCTATTGTATATTAGGGAATAAAATATGAATTGTAGAGTAGAAAAATAAGCTACATTTAGTTTGCATCATTGTGTATTGTATGGTTCAATTTAGATTGAATATAAATTTGCATAGTATAACTTGTATATGTTTTTTTCCACCATTAATTTGTTATATTCTCTTATTATTATTTAAAGTTATGTCACAAAAAGATGTATCCTTGGATATTTTTACGCTCATTTCAGTCTTTCTTATGTTTTTTGGTCTAGTTTTTCCTAGATTTAATGTTGTAATGTGGTCAACACATTCACATTAGATCTTGAACGGTCCTTGTGAATCAATAAGAATTCTATGGTGTCTTGTAAAAGTGTTGTGAAGTGTTGTAACCCACTTTAACACTTTTCTAGGACCTTTCTAATGTATTTCACCTAAATAACCTCTTTTTATCACTTACCAAGCCCTATTTCAAAGTGTTGTAAGGAATTGTAACAAACTCACACTTTCCTATGCTTGTCATCAATAATTTTACCCTTTATTATGTTAAAATGACCCCTTAATCCACTTACATGCCCTACTTAAGTGTGCTTCAGAGAACAATCCCGTTAACCATCATTAAATGTACTTTAATTCCCGACACCTAAAAAAATTGCCCTCATGGGTCCAAGTCACCACCTTGGGCGACTTAGTCCCATCTAGCTTAAAATCAAAACTATTTTAATATTCTAGCGAGATATTATTCTCAAAACCCTAAGGTCGGCCTATGATGAGGTATTGTGAGGAAATTAGGGAAAATCATGTATAAATAAAGGTTTTCCCCCTCATTTTCACCCTAACTATTTGGCTATTCAATCAATAAATGTTCTCAATCATTCATCAATATTCTCAAACAAGCTAGGGTTTGAGCATTCTAAGTCACCAAGAAATCCATCAAGAAGCACTCAAGGGTAGATTTTTAAACCATTGTTGCAAAAATTCTAGATCAATCATCATGGTAAGTTTCTAACTCTTTCGTTCATGTTAATGCTTCATTATCTTATTTAATTATTTTGGTTTAATTACCTAAAATGGGTCTGACGAAGGCAAACCTCCATGCGCTAACATTCAACATTTCTCTCTCTTTCCTTCTGTGTTTTCAAATTTAGGTATCTTGAAAGCTTGTTGAAGACATCTCATTTTTGGCTAGGTCAAAATATCAACTAAAATTCACTTACAGTGTTGAAAATCAGAGTTTCAGAACTGGATACCTAAAGGAGAAGAAAGTGTAGACCAAGGGCTTCCATTTCCACTTTCGAGTTTTTAGAAAAGCCAAAGTGGACTAAGTTTCCATTACTGGTGACTTAGTCCCACTACACATTTTTTTTAGATTTTTATGTAGATTTGTATACCCATTTGGCTAAAACAAGGTATGGTGTAGTTTTCCAGATCTAGGACTAGGTCGCTCAAAATGGAAATTTAGTCCCAATAGGGAAAAATTCCAAAATAAATAGCATTTCCAGTCCTCATTCCAATTTGCAACTCACTCTGAGGCATTCTATTTTCTATTTTTCTTCATAGTCATCCCTAGGTCATTTAGGATAGGTTTGCATATCACATTGCATTTGTCTTTTCCAAGTTTACACTTGGTGGTGAACCCCTTTCTATCAACTTCCAGCCTTAGGAAAAATCTCCTTTGACAAATTTCAAGCTTTATTGTATTGGAATCTCAAGGGTTTTTTGCTTGAATATAGTGATTGATCTTTGTCCCTTCCCTTTAGGTGAAAAACCCTAGAAGTGCAAGAGGTGAAAAAAATATTCAGTACATTTTGGTGAATCCACTTTTCATATACTTATCTTATTTGGAGTCCATCATTATCCTAGAATTAGCTCATATTAACATTGAATTACATTTTGCATTAGTTAAGTGGCATTCTATGGTTTCAAATTTTACATTAGTGAAAGTGCATACAGGTTGCATTTTTGCATCTCAAATCATTAAAAATTTCTCAAATTCTACATTTGCATCTTAGGTCTACATCATACAACATAAAAAACATAAAAATCACCCAATTTTTTTTGAAACTTCTACAAAAAATCCTCAGTAGGACTAATTCACCACCTTTGGATGACTTAGTCCCTTTTCACCCCAAAAACTGCCTTTCATGTTACTGGAAACCCTATTTTTCAGCTTTTGTTTGCTATCATTACCTATTTGTATCCGTTGGCTGAATTTTTATAACATGTATTTCATTATATCTAGCTTAAATTAGCTCATTTCATGCATTGCTCATATTCAATTTTTCATCTACAACATTTCCTTTTCAGGTTGTTGCATAATGTAATTAGAAAATTACCTTGTTTCACATTTGAAAATTCCTTTTGAAAATTTCACTTTAAGTCATTGCATTGCACTTTCTTTACTTTTTCATGATAGAATGTTTACTAAATTAAGAGACATGGATTTGATTTTGTTAACAATGGATTGCATAAATACAACATCCCCTCTTATGAGTTCAATTTTGATTACACCAACGAGGTCACTAAGAAAATTTTTAATCACCAAACCATTGACATAATCCTTAACATTACATTTCCCATTGATGAGGATGGTAGTGTTAACAATCATAATAATCATACATTCTCCTCTCATGGTACCTCTCCTATTAGTGACGACGGTATCTTGGTGAAAGAAGATACAAGAATTGAGGGTCTTGATTGTCCCTCTCCTCATCCCACTTTGGAATACATTAAACAATAAGAATATGAGATCATCAAAACCTTTGTTGACATCACCTTACCTAGTTTCTATAACCATGCCAATAAAAGTTGTCCATCTACTAATATCCCTCCTCAATGCAAAGAGTATAGGTTAGTATTAGACGATATACCTCTTAAGAGTCATGAGACTCTTGACCCTCCCTTCCCTAATGCTCCTACCATTTGGGACAATCTATTTGAAAATCATAGTGGTCCTTCTCTTGATGCCTCCCCTACCTATGATGAAGCTAGTTTACAAACTCTCGCCATGGCATGTGGTGAAAATCTTCCAAGATCTCCTCCTAGGGTAGATAGTATGGAACAAGAGAATGAGACCTTCTTAGAAAAGGAAAATCAAATATAACCCTCTCCTAATCATCCCACAAATGATAATCCCATATTTGATCATTCCCCTACTTTTGAAGACATCATTTTAGAAGAACCAATCCTCAAATGTCAAGAACATTTGGTTTATAGTTCTCCTAAAAAATCTTCTCCTAGTGAGGATATCATGATGTATGACACATATAACATTGATAATCATAATATTATGCCTTTAGAAGAAGATGCATAGCCCATGTTGGACTCTCCTTCCCTAGGGGACATTAATATTATTCAACCTCAACTCATCCTTTACCCATCCTCACACAAACAAAAGCCTCAAAGAAAACCTTGAACTTATCCTTTACCCACTTAAGAATAATGTGTCGCAATAGATGAGTTATAATATTGTTGCCCATACACATTACCCAAGAAACAATCCACACCCACCCCAACCCACCCCAACACACTTACCTTTACCTAATCCCATCATGCCTTGTGATCCTTGATTAAATTCACACATTAGGTAGTATGATCTTGTCGACCAACTTAAGAATAATCCTACCAAGATCTCATTATGGGACCTTATTCAAGCCTCCCCTCACTATGATAACATGATGCAAAATGCCTTACAACAAGTTCCTATCACTTCTAATGTGAAACCAAATTACATAGCAGCTATGCTTCAAGGATTGAGTGCTGACATTGTTTTCCACCAAAGTGAACTCCCTCCTTTGGAAGTGCAAAAACAAAATGAAGCTTTCATAATCATATCTCAATACAAAAGAATAGGGATAAATAAAACCTTTGTTGACAATGGATTCATCGTTAATGTGTTTAGTGTAAATATTTTGGATAGGCTACATGTGGATAAATCATTGAACATTCAACCTACTTCTTTATCTATCAGTGGATTTGACAGTGTAGGAAAGAAATCACTTGGTGTGACCACTTTGCCTATTACAGTTGGAATGGCCACATTAGACACTCTAATCCATGTTATGCCACATGATGTTTCATATAATATTATTTTAGGTAGGCCATGGATTCATGCAATAAATGGATTTCCTTCCACTCTTCATCGTAAAATTAAGTACATCTACAACAACAAAGTGTACAAACTTGACATTGATCCCGAGCCTTACAGTGTCTTTAAAATCAAGAAAAAAAATACCTTGAACACATTAACACCAACCACACAAGTCAAACCCATACATGAACAAAAAAAATATAATTGTCTTCAACCCTTCACAACAATATCCATTGATGATTTGGGATAATTTAATTTCAAACCAACAATCATGGACGAGTCCAAGATCATAAACAATGATTCAAATAAGGGACATGAAAAGAAATTCTATCACCCCAACATTTGGAAAATCCTTCACAAGCATCCACCTCGACTACTTTAGACAATGAAGCAAACACTGAACAACCACCCAATCCTAAAGTGTTGAAAAATCTTTATGGAAAATTTTATGAGCTTATGAAAAAACTTGGTAATAGTGGAAAAGGATGTGGTGATAGAGAACAAGGTATTTGTGTCCCCATTGATCCTAACATGGAAGCAATGACTCATGGTATTGGTTATTATCTTGCGATAATCACCAAGCCTTAAACCAACATCAACACCATCACACACGACTCCTCTAAACCAGCTTTAACACTAGTTCATCCTGAACTAATAGACACTAGTGGTGTTTCTCTTTTGCATGCAACGAAACCAACAAATAAATTATCGCTTAATGTCAATGTCATCTCACAAAACACTAATGATTTATATTTTACACACTCCTCTAAAGGAGTGTACAAAAACTCACAATCTATAGAGCCTTTTGTAGGTATGACATCTTGTACTAAGAAAGACACATCTTTGCTACACGATAGAGGAACACCTTCTACCATTGATAAAGAAGGTATCTTGTCGAGACTCCTCCAAGATCACGTGATATCCCTTCCGCCCCGAACTCGAAAGAAATTCTATTACAAGAATTCCTTTTGTGCATATCATAGAGTTCATGGTCATTCTACTAATGAATTTAAGGACTTGAGTAGTAAAATTCAACATCTTAAGGAGTCTGAAGCTCTCCCTTATGTGGTGGCACCTCATTCCTCTAATTGATACTAATTTTCACTCTACCATGCATCTCATCAATCCTTTAAGCTCAATCTTGTCCTGCACTAAGTGGGGACAAGGGTTTAGGTAGCCTTTTCCTCATATGTCACTTATCGTTGTCTCTTTTTTCTAGTCATTAACCTTTAATGAACATATAAGAGCAAGATGGGATGTGGATGACATGTCTTAAGTTGACTTGCATGTGATATAATACCCTTCCATGATGTAGCTTACCAAAAACATATGAATTGTATAGGGCTCTTTGAACAAGCTCTCAAATCTTCTTCTACTTTAAAGAAATTTCTCACAATAATGGTGTGAGCAACCGCTTTAAAGTGGGGGCATACATCAACACTGACATCTCATTGTGTGATTTTATTTTTCTTGTGACTCCTTCTCTTGGAAACATTAGGTACAATGTTGCTCAGGATGAGACATTGCACTTGTCCTCTCTTGGAAACAAGATGAGACCATTTTCACTTTTATTCTCTCAGAGACATTAAGCATGATTTTCCCTAAGATGAGACCTTGCACAAACAAAGAAAAATCCTTTTGAACATTCCTTACACCATTTCTACAATTCAAAACTAATTTACAAAAGTCATTTTCTTTTGTTGAGCCTTATCAAAGTTATCAAGAGGTATAAATTTGGTATGGTTCGAGTGAGAAACCCTGTAACGCCCCACCATGCAACCCTAGAGGAAGTTGCATTTAACTACTTAAACAAAATAATTTTAAAAAAAAAAGGTATAACTAATATGTAAGTTCACTAACTAATGCCGACATCCTCTACGGTTACGAGACAGAGGTTATATAGAACCTCAAAAAAAAACATGAATTAAACCATGTCATATAATTACAAAATAGATTAAATACATACATTCCAATAAGATATATTAAATCAAGCATTAAGAGATAACTTCCAAATTCATTATACAACATTTTAACAATAAGATTACACCACTCATTCCCTAAATGAGGCAAGTCCAATAAACATAATTACAATTACAACTTCCACCTCGATAACAATGAGGGGTAAAATAATACAAGAACAACTGAAATGGAATAAAGCAAGAACTGCAACTGAATCCAATGAGCTCTCCAACTGGAAGTCTTGTCCACATGAACATGAAGAAGAACCCAACGGATTTAGGTGCATGTCACCCAACCAAGTGGATCCCAAAGGCCCATCCCCCGTACTAGGAGATAGTAACAAGGAATCCTAGCCAAGGCTATCTACCTCTAGACATAGACTACAAAAAACTGAACCAAACTAACACAACCCAGCAAATGAACAACACAAATACATCATGAGTGCAACACTAGTACAAAAAAAGTACTACTCAACAAGGCCACAATGCTTCCAAATATAAAGCAAGATAAATATGTTACCAGAACCAAACACAATATAACAAGTACCAACTGAGGTCACATCGGGTATGTTAAGGAAACCATACCCCTAAAACAAAGACCGACTACTGCCCTAGATAGAGTGTCATCACACAGCTCGTTATGGGTTATCCTTGGGAATCTTCATAGGCTCCGACCCCCACAAGAAAAGGTTATCCTGGTGACCTTTACCGAATCCCGGCCCCCATACTCACTCATGCGGAGCCAAATATCTTTCGTATAGACAAGATAGATGACCTTGCCATTACAAGCCTTCCCATCTCATCCCAAGTCTAAACGAGCACTTGATTCTATGAGTGAGGTAAAATTATCTTGATTAGTGAGAAGTTAGTCCTAATCTTCTAAGTATTGTTTTAGTTATCACTTGATTAAAATACTTCCGCAGGTTATCCTGGATACCTCTTTGGGCTCTGGCCCCTACGGAAGCAACTCTTCTATTGACAACACACATAATCTATACACGAAGGGAATCTCAAGTGCATACCATCAAAATAACACAATCCACTCCAACCCTAGGAGGATACCTAACATGAAACTCACTCCAACACTGGAGGTAAAAAAAAACATAACAAGCCCACTCCTTACAAGGAGATGCAGATCCCATAATCCGCTCCTAAACCAAGGAGGCACAAAACATCCCCGTTTGTGATAACCGGGTTAAACATTGACTAGACTCTATGCATTACCCAAGGAACCCACAATAGGTTGATAAACACAAAACGACAACCCATAGAACTGAAAATCCAATCTGGAAGACTTACGAATACAACACCCTTTAATCCATTTTCCAAACAAGAGCACTAAGGGAATATTCACTGAAGACACATGAAATAGACTACCTTTGGATATTCTAAATCCATTTCCTCAATAACCTTTAGTAATTTATTATCTTAGATAAACTAATTAAATATGTGATTTCAATAAGGGAGAGATTAATACTAATCTTTTTATTTCCCTATCCACATTTAAATACATGATAAATTAACTGGTTAACAAATGAATCAGAATTCATTGATTTAAATAAACCATTGTTTTTCCTTATTCAATATAGCCTATTTAAAGTCATTCCCCTGATTTGAGAACACACAATCATAACACTTAACTTCTCCTTTTCAAAAAAAATGATTTAAATAAAATAATGGTATAATTAAACCATCAAGCCCATTTTATTTCCTCTATGAAACTAATCCATGCTCTCAACAAGACCATAAAACAAACATACTCTCAAAAAAAATAACTACACATTCCCATTTTAAATCAATAATATAATATTAAATAGTAATATTTTAAAATTATAAAATATAATAATAAAATATTAATATAACATATTTTACAATTATAAAATATAATAATAAAATAACTATTAATATAATCATATTTTATTATTATAATATATAATAATAAAATATCTAAAATAGAATATATTTTATTATTATAAAAGATAATAATAGAATATTTAAAAAAAACCAAACTCAACTTTTATTTATTTATATATATATTTTTTTAATTTAAAACTCCACATAACCTAGGGCACGAGCCCCCCTTTGGGTGCCGCGCCACACCAAGCAGTGGCGGCGGTTGTATTCACAACCGACGCCATTGTTGGTGGTGCACAACGCCACCAATAATGGCGGCATCTGTGAAACATAGCGTCGCAGCTATGGGTGGCCGTAGAGGGAGGGGGGACAGCAAACGAAGGTAGCGGCGAAAAGTGGTGGCGGCGGGGGTGTTGTGGACGCAGAAGGGGAAGTCACAGACGGGAGGAGGTGGGGGAACGCGCTGGGTTCAACTCCCTCCACCCGCCTCCATGGGAGGTGCAATGGGGGTCGAGCCCCCAGCCCCCAAAGAAATTTGTTTATTTTTATTTTTATTTTTTATAAATACACTCTCTGCGGATTTCTCGAGTTCCGCACCCTTCATGGGCATTAAAAAATTTATTTTGATAGCCAAAACTCCACTTTAAACAAAATATTTAACCATATATATATATATATATATATATATATATATATATATATATATATATTTTAATAAATCTTCATCCATATTGAGGAATAAATTTGAACAAAACATTTTTTTTTTGAAGAAAAAACCTATTTTCACCCAAAAATCTTCCCTTCTAATTTAAATACAAGATTCAACATGGGTTTTTCCATTGCAATTCACAACCAGAGTGTTGAAATATTTTCCAACAAGATTTTTCAACAACAAAACACATTTAAATATAAATTTCAAACAATTAAAAAAAAAACAAAGACATGAACCTGGTAATTTTTGAGTTTGAGGAGGTCTAGATGATGCTTAGCCTCCCACCTTGCTTCCAAATCCAACTCCACAAATTTTCACAACTCAAATCCAAAAACCCACAAAATTGAAGAATTCTTCCTCTCACTAATTCAAACTTTTCCAAAATTCCATGATCCAAAATTATGAAGCCAAATTCAAACATAAGGATTTAACCCTAAAAATTTCAACAACCACCCTCATAAATTTTTCAAAACAGAAATTTTCAAAATATCTCAATTTCTTCAATTTTGAATGCAAACTTTCAAATTTGACTTTTAATTCAATTTTCAATTTTTCAATTTCCAAACCCAATATTCATGAATTTCCAAAATGCATAATTTAATTCATTCCAACACAACTAATTTAATTAATTAATAAAATAGATTTAATCAACGATTAAATTATTTATTAATTAAATTAAATTAATAATAAAATAAATTATATTTCAACATAATTCCCAGATTAAATCAATCACAACCTAAATGCATTAAGCCATTTAATTACCCAATTTAACTTGCAATCAAATTAGATCAAGACAAGATGATCAACATAACTCGACTGACACCAGACTACACATAAGGACTAGGGCGACGACTTGACACAGAAACCTAGCTACTATCTCCCAATTGAATACCGTTGGGCATTAGACACGCTCAAACCTGTGAAACTAGGTGGAGTCGATGTCCTATACCTGTCAACCTACAACAAAGAGTATATCCACATACATAAACATTTCATAATTAAAACACACTGTGAAGAGGAAATCACGGAATCGCAGGGCGCTCGCAGGCGAGTGATGCAATACCGTCCTCTTCACCAATACAGTAGTACTAACTGACAAATCTAACATACTACTATAAACCAAAACATAAACATCATTAAACTGAATATCCATTTTTGCTAATCAAAACATGCCATAAAGATAACATCATATTAAAATACCATCACATTAAAAGATAACATTAACGTCGCTTAATAGATAGCGATCAAATAGCAGTCGGGTACCATAGTCAAGGTACTAATAGGAAATACAACATAAGAAGGTATCTGAATAACCATAACACATCAAAACAACGTAACAACACAAGGACATACTGTCCAACCAGAAGGAAAAACAGAGGGGTATTACAAACCCAACCAGTTGCATGGCTTTCCCCATAGCCACCTATGTGTGTGTGAGTGCATACTAGCCATGATTGTATGTTTCTCACCTTCTTAGATTTCTCACGCGACGAACAACCAAAAATTTTGTCGCCTCAGAGTGAGTATGCATTTTTGGAAAACCAACCTAGATCTGATCCACAACGTGTTGGATAAACAGTCAAAGCTTGATACACCTTTTTACTTTCATTCGTATTCTTCCTTCTAGTTATTTTTGTTACATGATCACGTATTTTGTTTTTCTGCAAATCATTTACCTTGTTTGTGTTCTATTGTGCTTATGTCAGCTTGAATTAGGATCTTGGATCCTGGGGGCTTGAACGCCTCCTTCATCTTTTTTATCCTTTGACCATCCACATTATTACAATTGGACCCCTCTTGAATGTCTACTTTAGTGTGAGTTTGAAGCAAGTTCATCCTCTCACTAAAGTGGGGGCTAACTGTGTCACAAAAAAATGTATCCTTGGACATTTTTACGCCCATTTGAGTCTTTCTTGTGGATTTTGGCCTAGTTTTTCCTAGATTTAATGTTGTAATGTGGTCAACACATTCACATTAGGTCTTGAACCCTTGTGAATCAAGAAGAATTCTATGGTGTCATGTAAAATTGTTGTGAAGTGTTGTAACCCACTTTCACACTTTTGTAGGACCTTTCTAATGTATTTCACCTAAACAACCTCTTTTTATCACTTACCAAGCCTTATTTCAAAGTGTTGTAAGGATTTTTAACAAACTCTCACACTTCCTAGGCTTGTCATCAATAATTTGACCCTTTCTTATGTGAAAATGGCCCCTTAATGCACTTATAGGCCCTACTTAAGGGTGTTGAACATAAAACAATCTTGTTAAACATCATTAAATGTAATTTAATTCCTAACACCTAACAAAATTTCCTTGGTGGGACCAAGTCTCTACCTTGGGTAACTTAGTCCCATTTGGCTTAAAATCAAAATTATTTTAATATTCTAGCAGGATATTACTCTCTAAACCCTAAGGTCAGCCTATGATGAGGTATTTTCGAGAAATTAGGGAAAATAATGTATAAATAAAGGGTTTCCCCCTCATTTTCACCCTAACTAGTTGGCTATTCAATCAATCATTCTTCTCAAAGAAGCTAGGGTTTGAGCATTCTAAGTCACCAAGATGTCCATCAAGAATCATTCAAGGGAAAATTATTTAACCATTGTTGCAGAAACTCCAGATCAATCATCATGAAAATATTCTAACTCTTTCATTTCATGTTGATGCTTCATTATATTATTTCATCATTTTGGTTTAACTACCTAAAAGGGGTTTGACCAAGGCAAACCCTCATGCCCTAACATTCAACATTTCTCTCTCTTTCCTTGTGTGTTTGTAGATTTAGGTATCTTGAAAGCTTGGAGATCATTGAAGAATATATTGAAAGCTTTTTGAAGACATCTCCTTCCTGGCTAGGTCAAAATATCCACTAAAAGTCACTTATAGTGTCGAAAATCAAAGTTTCAGAACCAGATAGATGGAGGAGCAGAAAGTACAGATCGAGGGCTTTTGTTTCCACTTTCAGGTTTTTAGAAAAGCCAAAGTGGACTAAGTCACCATTAGTGGTGACTTCGTCCCATTGCACATATTTTTTAAAGTTTTCTATAGATTTGGCTACCCATTTGGCTGAAACAGGCTCTAGTGCAATTTTCCAAATCTAGGACTAGGTTGCCTAGAATGGAGAATTAGTCCTAGTAGGGAAAAATTCCAAAATCAATAGCATTTGCAGTCCTCATTCCAGTCTGCAACTCACTCCCAGGTACACAAATTTCATTTCCTTGTTTTCTTTTTTGCTTCATAGTCATCCCTAGGTCATTTAGTATAGGTTTGCATATCACATTGCATTTGTCTTTTCCAAGTTTACACTTGGTGATGAACCCCTTTGTATCAACTTCCACTGTTGGGAACAATATCCTTTGACAAATTTCAATATTTATTGCATTGGAATCTCAAGGGTTTTTTCCTTGAATGTAGTAATTGATCTTTGTCCCTTCCCCTTTCAGTGTAAAACCCTAGAAGTGCAAGAGGTGACAAAAGTCTTTGCTACAATAATCATGAGTATGAATTGCAAGTACCAATTATTCTATAGGAGTCGATGTGAAAGGCATAGTATATGTTTTCTTTAGGATAAGTTGCTGGGGTAGAGGCCTTCTACATTATAATAGCTAATCTATCAACAATAATCCTCGCTTCACATATAATCCTCTATTTGATTTAAAAGATGGTCATATTTTGAAATTATTATTCAAAATTGCTTAGCTTCTTGAATTAAATAATATTTCTTCAAGAATCTTTAGAGAAGCCTTTTCATATAGGATTGATTCATTTCCCTAATGGCTTAAGAGATAGTCAAATTTGTATAATTTTGATAGCTTGGTGCTTACCAAGCCATTCTCCAATTGAGATTGAATTCCAGTAGTAACATTGACCAAATCTATCGATTGTAATGCCACATTTTTGTTTAGTCTTCTGACCTTAATGTTTTTCAAAATATTTTTTCAAATAGCTTATAATAAGAAGCCTTACTAAAGCCATCAACTTTTGAGTAGAATCCTTCATAAGGATCCATGAAGAAACCAACTTTCTCTTGTTCTACACTTTTGATATTATACTTGAGGGGACTAATCCTATTCTTTGCATTCTTTAAGCCATAGGATTCTTTTTTCTTCTTGTTTGTTGGCCAAATCTTCTAGATCTCCTTGGAATTTCAATCACTTCTACGAATCCTCTTGACCTTAAAATCTAATCTGCTGAAATTATAATTGCTTAACTGTATCCATTCCATCTTGTGACACTTTTTCCTAATCAACAACCTTGTTTTCTTCATTGTTTAGTTTTTTTTTGCGTGCTTATTTTTGGGTTTGAAAAAAACCCTTCAAATATTTCTCCACTTTTTTTGAATATTGTGTGTTTGAATTTTTCCTTGAATTTTTTTGTCATTCATTGGTAAGGTGTCCATACTAGTGACCACCATGACATTAGAATGATATTTTTTCATAATCCAAATATTGGATCCACTCTACCTCTCCCACTTTTAGGGTAATACTATCAAAAGTGGAACAACTAGATCAAGCTTAACACATTTTTCCATTAACCAAAATACCCATACCACGACAAATCCTTGAGATGTTTATTGCTAAACCCTAAGATTTAATTATTAGTTCAATAACGAAAATAGTTTTATAAGGGAATACCTATGAATCCATATTGGTGTTGTAGTGGGCATTTCCTTATAGGAAAAGACCTTCATTTTAGGAAAAATAGGGACCTCCAAAAATTGTAATCTCTATCAAATTTGTTAACAAATATAGTAATGAAATATCATCTAGCGTAAGTTCTTAGCTTGTAATCACCATTTGTTTTTGAATTATTTTGGGCTCAAAGATATAGATCTTTGAAAGATAACTAAATGCCAAGAAATCTATAAATCAAGCTTCTTCCATACAAGATATATTCAATATTTTTGAATTCTTGAACTGCAGTTTTTGTGATTAGAGAATCTTGTAGAGTTGACATGCATTGACTCAAATTGTATTTTGTTTGATCAATCTTATCATTACTACTAGATTCCATCACAACATCAATTTTATTTATCTCAAAATAAAGATCCAAATCTTATAAGTACATCTCTACAAGAATATAAATCCCCATATCTAAAACCATTAAGAGTGAACTAAAATAAAAAGAATAAGAACAAAGAAAAAAAAAACATAAAAAAAATCCTATTATAATTCATTAAGAAAACCTTTTTAAGATTTTCTTGTAGATTTGAGTACAAATTCATTATTTAATCTTCTTTTACAATTATAAGAGTTTAACCTTATTCATGTTGTCATGTTTTGTTATAAGAGTTTAACTTTATTCATATAGCTTGCCACTATTTTTAATATATTAATTATATTATATTTATTTTGAATTTGAATATTTATAGATAATTTAGAAATATGCATGAAAAATGTATCATTTAACACAATATTTTTGATAAATTATTGCTTGTTCAAACTATCCAACCATTCAACAAATAAATATGTTATTTATGTCTGGTACAATTTTAAATGGGTATGTTAGTGATTTCATTACCATTTTCAAAAATAAATTATATTATCTTGAAACAGAGAAATTTTTTTTGGGCTCGACCCATGTGACTCTCAGGGTGTGCCTTCTTACCACCCATCTTTTTTTTGTGAATATGTATTATTATCTTTATATTTAATATAGATAACTGCCTATTCATAAAAAAAATGATATTTTTTTTCTCTTAAGACGAATTTTAAATTTAGACTATTTATGCATTAACCAATTAATAGTTCATTTCATGAACTCAACCACATATGCTGAAATTAAAGGTATCATATTTTAAAAACTTTTAAAAAAATCTCTACGAACAAATCATGGCTATCTTCATGAAACACATCATAAAAAAATAAAAGTTAATATATCATACTTATAAAACTTTAAAATAAGATTGATGAGAAGAATCACCTCCATTAAACCAACCTAATATAGGCACATATTCCATTCATCTGTAAGCTGATGAGATTATATTTAAGAAGACTCGCCTCCATTATACCAGCCTAAAATGCCTGATGGGATTATATTTATGAAGAATCACCTCCATTACACTAGCCTAAAATAACCACATATTCCAATCATCTAAAAGGTGATGAGATTATATTTATGAAGACTCACCTCCATTATACCAGCCTAAAATAACCACATATTCCACTCTTCAATTAAACTTTTTCTTTGTCTAAGGATCCATTGTCTTAATGCCATATTTTGGAACCCTTGTAGGTTTTAACTATTGGCTTCCTTTTGGGTGCACTTCAACCTAATGGGAGTGACTTGATTCTATGCTACCAAAATGTGGCAATTTTTTTTTTGAGGAAAATGAAGTGACAATGAGACTCAAAAAATAAGGTTGAAAGTGCACCTCAATAGACAAATTTTTATTAAAAGGAAACACTAGAAAATCCTAGTAATAAATTTCAATGGATGGAGAGGGACAATGAAGTATGGGAGCACAAGAAAGATCATAGAAAATTCTCCAAGAATATCGTTAGTAGTGTATTCAAAGGTAACTTCCTAACTCAGTATGAGTAGTAATACAAAGCATGATTGGAGCAAGAGAAAAAGTTTCACATTTGTGGGTGCTAGTAGAAAAAATTATTCGATTAAGACCACATTAGATACTTCACCTCACTTAGCCCATCCAACTAGATGGTGGAATCAATAGTATCATCTTAATCATAAAAGAACATGGGTTGGAATTTTTTGTGGTAACCTGGATTGCACTAAGCAATCCCAAGTGAATACTTTGAAGACAAGACCACTAGAAGTGCTGGAAACATGAGCATGATGGTGTATGGTGTTGTCATTGATGTCAACCCATTATAGAATTGGTGGTGTATCAATATGTATATAGTCCGAAGAAGACCAAGTGTTCTTGTAAAAATTGGCTAAGTCCTAGACTGAAATAGTATATTTTCAATATAACAAAGGACAATTTTATGGTCCACATTACTCTACATTGTAGTATCTTGTCATGCTTTTTTGAGGTGATAATGGTATGTATTGAAGGATTCCATGTCCAATTTTTTTAGAGTTTTATGTCTTCCACTTGACAAAATATATTAATGATAGAGTATCCGATTAAGTAGAGATAGAGTTACAGTTGTTGAGTTAATGTTGCAATGCTCTACATTCCATCCTGAATGATCATTGTGTTTTGCAGATTTTAGGAAGTGCTTGAAGATGTCAGATATGTGTGCATTATGAGTTTCAAGTGGTTTGGTGGTCTGTGTGTCAATTTTTAGATGAATAGTTAGTCCATTTAATTGTTGCTTCACTAGGTTTGTTGTGTGGTGTCGATCTAAGGGTTTTGGGGTTGTGCGAGACTAAATTGAGTATAGAGCGGATTCATAAGAGTATCTATAGGTCATGTTGACCTATGTTGGTGAAGAACATGCTTCGATTATTTTCGCAAGGCATGTATGATGGAGTTTTGTACCAATAGGTTATGGAGTCATACATTTCATCAAATTAGGCCAACCTAATTGATGGTATGATTGATTATGAAAGATATATATATGTATATGGAAGGAAAATTCATTATGTGTATAAGGATATATAGAGAAGTGAAAAATTCCATAGTGGCGATCTTGTGATAGTGAAGAATGAAGTGTGTAAAATCATTTTTCTAAGTTGAACGCGGAACTATGTATGAACTTCAACGTATAGCATTGTAAGCAATTCAATCTCTGGCAATGAGCCATTCTTTTATTTGTCCATTTTTAATTCTGGAAGAGGTGATCTTCCTTGGGTAGTGAGCCCTTCTATTTTATGGAAAGTGAGTCCTTGGACAGTGAGTTCCTTAAACATTAATCTATTGTAATCGGTTATGATATATAGTAATTTAATCCTCACCATGGTTATCCCTTTCAAGGGTTTTCAATGTAAATCTGGTGCTCTTCTATTGATTATTGTGGTGCATTCTTTATTTTTTTCTTTTAATTTCTGAAAGTTAAATGAGATGCTTTGTAATGCACTTTTAGTTTAATGAATTTCAAGAAATAATGATTCATCCCCCCTCTTAGTATTTCAAGTGTTCAAAAACTAGTATTAGAGCAAGGTTCCTTCAATTTTCTTAACAACTGGGATAGACCTTTGAGGTTGAACACATGGAAACTAGGAAGTATCCTATCCATCCAAAATAAATTATAATGGAAGGTTTTACTGAAGAAGACTGCGAAGTTGATATGGAAGGAGAACTCCGATCTTCTCTTGATGACCTAAATAAAGTAGAATGCGAGAATAGAGATCTGAAAGAAAATATTAAGGACCTAGATGATTGTATCAAGAATTTGATGAATCAAGCCAAGAAAGTTAAATATCAACTCAAGGAAACAAATGAGAAACATAGACAATCAAATAGACAATTGTTGATATGAAAGTTTTGGTTGAAGAAGGAAAAAGGGTTGAAGATTTCTTGAATGAAAAGTTGATTTAGACAAGTCTGTAGATTGCTCAAACCTTGAAGAAGAGATTGTGTCTCTGAGGAAATATCTAGAGAAATAAAAGAGTCAAGAGGATAAATTCAAGAAGAGATCCAATTTTCTTGATGATATGCTTGCTAGTCAACAAAATTCTAAGGACAAATAAGGATTAGGATTTGAAAAAAGATAAATTTCAAATGAAAATCAGACTCCAAACAATGTGGAAAATGAGAAAAATGAACAAAGGAAGACTAGAGATAAGAAGAGAAATATCAAACATATCTAGAACCATAAGAAATATTTCAAGAGACCTCCTCTCACACAACCTGTTGGACAAAGGTATCCATCTTTTAAAGGTCATTTTTATTTTTGTAGTAAATTTGGGCATAGAGTTGTAGAATCTAAAAGTGAGATGAATCAGAATTCTCAATCATTTTCTTATCAATGCCATGCATGAAACATATTTGGTCATAAGCCTAGTGAATTCAGAAGATAGATGGTGAAAGGTTACAATAATGGTATGTTGTCTCAATCATTCCTTTGTTACTATTACTCATGCAATGGGTTTGGGAATAAGGCTTCTGAATGCAAATCTAAAAAGGAAAGAAGTAAATTTTCACTGCAACAAGGTTTCATAGGTCATAAATGTAATAAACTAAGACACATAGCTAAGGTTTGCAAAGGAAAAAATGTGAAACCCTTTATTTCACAAAACAAGATTGATCTAGTTGAATTAAAGAGGGAGATGAATAAGATTTGGAAGAAAAAGGAAGGGAATGGTGCGAAGAATGAATCTGTGCCAAATTATGGTGCAAATGTTTCCTCTAAAAACTATATGGAAAGCATTGGCTCAAGGGGTTTTTTAACAAAACATTTTTCAAATCCCTACCAAAGATGAGATGCTAATGTTTTCAACATACTGATGCATGAATTGGTTGATATGCTTGATCCTTTGATAAAATTTCTGGTGAGAAATCTCTTGATGCAAAGATTTGTAGAGTGTTTAGAAGTGCCTATGATGATACAAAGAAAGCTTGATAGTATTTTGACCTAATTTTTTTGTTGCATTTAATGCACATTTTAGGTCATGGGTAAAGTGTTTTTTTTTTTCCCATATTCTAAATGAATTTGTGTTCAGACAATTAAAAGAGGAGAGCAGAGCGGCTGCAATCTGAAGCAATTCTGAAATATTGAATGAAACCCTACCGATAAAATCTCACAAGATATTTATAAATCTCTTGTAAACCCTAGTTTAGAGAAGTTCATAATCTCTATTCCTGAGGTTGTTGATGTGCTTGAGAGGCTAAGGCCTAAATTTAAGAAGCACCTCTACAAAGCAATGGAAATAGATAAAGAAGGTGCATTCTCTAGAGTTCCTATAAAAGTGCCAATTGTATTTGCTTGAAATAAATGTTTCTAAAGCCTTTTCAAAAAATCCATTTTGTGTATATCCTACAATCCATGGCATTCCATGAAACCACATTTCTTTGATGCATTCGGTTAAACAACTCAAGAGTCTTGTCTATGCTTCCAAATTTTGAAAGCATGCTTCCACATTTCCAACCACATCTAATAAAAGTCGCCTATTCTTTATGTTTTTGTTGGATACTTCAACCCTTTTCCAACACTCCCATTTTGGCATAGGATGAAAATACGCTAGAAAATGTTTAATGATCAGGTTGGAGGCTTGTTTGTTGCATACAGTGAAATAATGCAACTCCCTTAGACACTTTATGGCATCCCCTAAACTTCCCCAGCTGCGCAGGAAAAGTGTTTGGGAACTGCTGGCCATATTCTAATCCTTGATCTGCAAGGAGTACATGAATTTTTGTCCTTAAGGAATACCTTTACAACTTGGATGGAGGAGTCATTCTCACCTTAGTATACATTCCTTTTAGCCTTCATGAGACTCTAGTCCAAGCCTAAGTCTCCTTGCGGATCTGTGTTTCAGATCAAAACTAGATCCTTCAGATAGATGTTTAGAAAGGTTCTAGGAAAAAATTTTGGTAGCAATTTACCTAAGGAAAATTTATTATCAATTATTTTTGTCGCAGTGAATTGTTGGCGGTGAATTTTACTAGGCAGTGAATTTTCATGATGGTGAATTTTTGACGATGAATTTTCCTTTAATAAATTGTTGATAGTGAATTTACCCTTCAAATAATAACGATCTGAAATATGATTACTCTCCTTTATTGCTCTTTGGTATGAATTTGTTGATCTTGGAGTATCACATGGAATCCCCTTTCACTATAATTCCACAAATTTTTTTATCTAATATCAACCAAATTTATTTACCATAGTGTCGCCCTGTGTGACTATCTGTATCTTCCTTTAATGTGAGTAATACCAATGATGCCAGTAATGTGGAAGTCTTCCTTAGAGTTTCTTTTTCAAAATTAGCAATAACAAGTAACTTTGGTATGAACACATTTCCATTTCTATCTTTAATTATAGTTGCCTATGCAAAATTTTGTAACATGCATATGGAGGGTTTTTGAGAAACTTTCTAAAATATGTGACATGACTTCTTTATTAAATTAGAAAGGCAATACTTTTATATGAATAGTTTCCATCAGACCTGTGCATGATTCATTTCACAAACCCCCTTTAGTATTAAACATGACAAGAATCCTGCATTTAATGTTTGGTCGAAGAAATCTTCAAGTCCTTGTATTATCAGGTGATTTTGGCATAAGTCATGAATTGCATTCACTATTTTATTATGTATTCTTGAGCATAAGTCATGGTTTTAAGTCACTGTAATATCATACATTTTGGGGTTTTAAGGCATGACATTAAAGACATTGCAAAATCAGGTATGACAACAAAGTCATTGCATCCTTATACATGATGTGTTATTACGCATTATTATTAAGGAATTTTAAAATTTGTATATATATATATTTATGTTGCTAAGAAAAGAAGAAATAGGAAAAGTAATTTTCTTTAACATTTTTTTGGAAAAGTAATGTTGAGAAGGAGCTATGGTATTTGCAAGTGTGAAATAAATAACAAGATTAATACACTTCTTAATACGACATTATATCAAAAGATTCTGCAATTAAAATAATTTAAAACAATAATCTACTGACAGCGTCATATTGCTCTCTATCTCCAAAGATTTATTAAATCATTATGACTCTCAGATCGTGTGAGCATTGTGACTATTAAAATGACAATCTAGAGAACGAGAATGATGTTGATACAATGATCTAATCCTATATGATAATATCTATATGATCAAAAGAAATTAATTTAATCTATGCTTTACATGAAACTATGATGAAAAACTACAGTATGCAACCATGATTATGATTCTAAATTATTGATTCTTGATGATTGCTTGATGCTTGATTGTTGTGATGCTTTCCTGCAGAGTAAGATTGCATAAAACTTCAAATTCTAGACCCTTTCTTTGTTGAATGAGACTATATTTATAGATTTGCTGGCAGCAGCTTTGCATAGGGATGACAAACAAAGGCTTGGATTCAATCTGGAGGATTGAATGGTGAGAGGTGGAAGTGCTTGAGAAGATTGGGGGAATGGTTCCCACCCATGAAAACACCAAACAAGATGATAGGGAGGATTGATAGAAGAGGATTGAGAGATCAAATTTCAATTTGTCTCCAAATCTTCCCGTGAATGCCAGTTGAATTAATTGCAAACATAAATTAGACATAAAATATCTAATTTTCTTTGTACAACTTTGGAATGAAAATAGGGATTTTATTTTATGCCTTTTATTTAAATATTTTTGATTTATTTAAATTAGCAAAAGAAGGATAATTAATTTAATAAAACAAACTATATAATTTTTCTATTAAATTAAAATAGAAGAAGTATGATAATTAAACAAAAAAGTTTTTAACTTTGTTTAATTAATTAAGATTTGAAAGGTGTGATAGAATAAAATAGGGAAAATGATAATTAAATAAAACAAAGTATTTAAATTTTTTTATTTAATTAAGATGAGATAATAGAAGAATTTAAATAATAATTTAAATGTAAATTTAAATATGAACTATATAAATAAATATTTCTATTTATTCAATAGTAGAGGAAATTAGAATAATTAATCAGACTCTCGAGACCAATTTTAGGTGTATTCATTTTTCCCCTCTTTGAAGTGATGTGTTTACGCATTGCTTCAAAGAAAATTTTGTTTTTGCTGCCAGTATTGACAAAAAAAAATCAGTAAGCCCTAGACATGCCCCAAATATTGATTTTCAGATGATTGATGATAATATGCCCCCTCGGGAGATAAATTATTGATTTTTGTGAATTTTTCAAATTTTTAATGATTTGTCAAGGTTTTAATGATGATTTGACGAAGATTCGATGAAGAATTAATTTATCTCCCAATATTGATGAAGAAAATTTAGCCCACAGATGAATTTCAATTAATTTCCCAAATAAAATTAATTAAAATAAAATAAACCCCTTAAAAATCCCTTTTGAAAACCTATATAAAGGCAAAAAGTCCTTTTCACACTCATTTGTGCTTTTTGTCTTTTCAAAACCTAGTGAGAGAGACCTTTGAGCTACTTGGAGCAAAGATGTCGATCCCCTATCACACTCACCATTTCGAGCGTGTACGACATCACCAACGCCCGACCACCTACGGACCTCCGGTACATACCCGCAATTCATCTTGTAATTCATGCTTTTTTTTTGTCGTTTTTCTTTTTTATTTTTTTTTCCATAGTTTAGCTTTTCAAGAATGCATTGTAGTGCTTTTACACTCCGGTGTAGCACTTCAAAATACTATTTTAGCACTTTGGATAATAGCACTTCCATGTAACATTGTAGCGCTTCCATAGGTTAAAATAGAATTTTCAAAACATTAGCGCTTAGGCTGACTGTTGTAGCACTTCTGATATTTTAAATAGCGCTTTGAAAATAGGAACGCTTGCATAGAATAGATTAGCGCTTTGCATAAAATTTTTAGCGCTTCCTCAAATTTAGCGCTTTAGAACACTGTTTCGACACTTTAAATGCCCGAAATAGCACTTCTAGTTTTTCAGCGCTTCAGACAACTGTTCTAGCGCTTCTGATTGATAAAATAGCGCTTTTGATAGAGTAGCGCATCAAAAACCTGTTTTAGCACTTCTAATTGATAAAATAGCGCTTTGATAGTTTAGCGCTTTGAAAGCCTGTTTTAGTGCTTTCAAGTTAGAATTGCAATTTTTGCCAAATTTTCCCCTTGTTATGATCGAACTTGATTGTGTCCATTTTGATTTATGACTACTCTTTGGTTTTGATATGATTTTATGATCTAATAATCTTGGCATTTTTCAACCACATGATGATTTGATTTTGATGGTTGCCTAAACAAAAAGTATCCTCATGATAAGTGAGGAATGATCTTTGTTGTGATGAACCTCATGATAGGTGAGGTTGATTATGACAAATTGACCTCATGATAGGTGAAGTAAAATTTTAAAATTGATAATGATTACCTCATGATAGGTGAGGTGTTGATGATACTTGGTTCGAGTTCAAATTAGTAGAAATCTTACCAAGAGTTGATTAGATTTTGACAGGATACTAACATGTTATTTCTGACATAGGATATTGATTGAAAATATTTCTTGATGAAAGGAGCATTTGGGTAACCTCTAGAGCCGAGAGCATTTCCCATGGACCTCTAATTTGATTATGCAGTTGACCGCATATGAGATTACAAATATTTCATGATGTGGTCTTTCTTCTCTTCTCGATATACCCCAGATTAGGATTAATCAGGGTCTCCTTACAACTTTAGCTGAGCGATGGCATAGTGATCATAACACCTTCCACTTACCTACTAGCGAGATGACAATTAATCCAGAGGATTTTTGGCATATTTTACGGATCCTATTTTTTGGAGAGATTGTTGTATATGATTCACAGGAGGTGGGCGGGATAAATGCTCTTCGTAGAGTATTTCATGATGATCATATTGCTGGGATGTGGATTCCATGGCGAGAGATGGTAGATGCATATGCTACCCTTCCTTTTATTTTGGCCGGATTTATTGGAGGATTCCTTTGTCTTGATTGCAGGTCAAAGGGATTATTTGTCGGATGGGGTCGGGTCTTAGAGAGTATGATGGTGCATGGGACTCACTATGCTTGGGGTATGTGTATTCTAGCACATCTCTATCATGATCTGCACTCGGTTGTGTATTTGAGTGGGCACAATTTATCTTCATGAGCCACCTTGCTATAGGTTTGGGGGTGGGAGCATATTGTTGTCACGCGACCAGTGCCAGTTCACGATAGGCCTGCTACTAGGCCATATGTATTCAGATATAGAGGTCGACTTACCCAGGCTAGGATGGGTAAGTTAGAGCATTGGAGGTGCATTTTGGATGATCTTGAGGTAGTGACATGGAACCCATATTTGGATTGTGAGCATTGGGATGAGAATGATAGAGAGATGGGTTATTTGTGTGACTCCATGTATTTAATTGGCCGGACCTATTTTATTTTAGAATGATTTCTACTGCAAAGAGTGTATAGTTTGTAAAACATTATACAGTGTATGCCTCAGGGTGTCGCACATTACACCCGATGGTAGAGTGATGTACCAGATTGGGGGCCTCAGTTATAATACGATGTTTTAGAAGAGGGATACCGTACTTTACAACCTTCATCTTGGGACTATCGTCATGATATTGCAGAGGCACTGATGACAGAGGAGTATGCAAAATTTTTAGCATTACATTTGTATCCTCGGATCACTATTCCCGATGAGCCAACAACATTGCTTGCAGAGGAGGATATTGGGGTTGTACATGGTCAATGACGAAGATGAGAAGAGGAGGATGTGGATGTGGAGGTGGAGGATGTGGATATTGGGGCGGAAGAGGATGTGAGTGTAGATGTGGATGTAGAAATTGATGTAGATGTGGATGTTGATATCCGGGCAAAGGAGGATGTGGAGGCCAGTGATAGTGAGGAGAGTAGCAGTGGTGAGAGTAGCTGTGATAGTGGAGATGATAGAGGGGATAGTGGAAGAGGGGTTGGAGTGGGTGGTGTTGATCCGTCCTCGAGCAGGCCTCTCCAGAGGAGAGCAGTGGAGATGTCATTTATCGACCAACAAAGATAGATTGTGAGCCTACAAGTGAAGGTTCAAAATTTGCAGGGACATCTAGTGTAGGCATAGGGGTTATTGGTACAAACTCAGACACAACTGTAGACCCAGGCACAGGAACATGCACAATCATTAGCTCTCGTCTAGGGAAAATTAGCATAGGTGGGAACATTGACAACTGACCAGGATAGTGCCAGACAGGTTGCATTGAGGGCACAGGAGACTGCAGAGACATTACAGAGGGTAGTTGATGGTACCTCTATGGCTGAATATATGAGGGAGGTCCTGCAGGTTGGCCGAGAGGTAGAGTTTTATAGGGGTTGGTATCATGACGCAATTCCTTCTGAGCACAAAATTAGTTATGCCCCATCAAAATCTGGTAGGACACATACCCAGACAGTTAGTGAGGGTGTGATGCAACCTCCTCGGAGAGATCCCAGAGATCCTGGTATGTCTGGTGGTGGTGGTGGTACTGGTCCTGTGATGCTTGCACCTTCTGGCAGCAACAGATCCTAGATACTATTGTGATATAGCCTCTTGAGACATGATGTATATTACGAGTCCATTTTTGACAATGTATCTCTTTTATATATGACTTCATTGTATACTTGACATTGATGATATATATGATGCAGTTGATTTCTATGATGGTTTTATGATGGTCTATTATGATTTCTATGATAGATGCATTTATTTTAATATATGATGTTCTATGTGGTGAATGCATTTATTTTAATATTCTATCTGATGAATGGATGTATGATCTAGTTTAAATTATTATGTCATGTGACGATCCTATGATGAATATTGTTTTACAAAAGTGTATGAATATGTGATGAATGGATGTATGATGAATATTTTTTTAACAAAAGTGTATGAATATATGATGAATGGATGTATGATGTTCTAAATGTATGAATGACAAATGATGATTTGTGATGAATTAAAAAATGCTATGGTGTAATGAACATGATAATGAAAAGTGTATGGCAATAATGGAATACAAATGGATGATACCTCTTATGAGATAAATGTAATGACATGATTTACTTATCTATGATATGATGTGTAAAACATGGTACACCAAATGCACAACTATTTGATGTTTAAATGAATGATTGATGAGATGATAAAAATGCTTTGCAATGTATGTTAATGAAAAGATGATGCACCTATATGTTTTTGGTGATTTTTTTTTTTTTGGTTTATGCCAAGCATACTCAATCAAATTTGTAGAAAAGATAATTATCAATTTGAATCTGTTATATAACAAACTTATCTGCAAATGTGGAATTTTATGAATGCAATCTATTTTTATCATGCAACTATATGCAGACTATTGACATTTTAATAGTACTTTTGTGCTTGGTATCATCATAAAGCTTTTTAGGATGTTGAAAGTGAGTACAAGTGTTAATTGTATATGTTAGACCAATGACAACCTGAGCACTTCTTTCATGATTTTTGATATTGCAAGCGAACACAAGCATCTAGGAATGATTAAATTGAGATGAACTAAGCATTTCTTACATAAATAGGCATAGATTAATCATTTTAGTGTGTGAATTCTGAATGTCATCGGTGATACATTTGTAGAGCACATCCCCTGACAATTCACACATTTATATGATTAATGCATAGACAACAGACAATAAAAAAATATCATTCTTCTTCCTTGATTCTCTAGTTTATACATCATCGAGTTAATCCAAAGAAATGATAACATTAATCAAAAATACAACTTATTTACCTTTTACTTAGAGTGTTTCAATCACTATTCAGATTAGATCATCCATCCTATTTTGTGATGTTTTTGCGATTTTTCAAGATTTTGGAAATCAAAAACTAACCTAAAGACCTGTCCTAGGGGTCTCGGGATCTGATCACAAATTAGCCTTGCCTACATTATACACATAGAGACCACGTAGTTTGATTGGATGACTCTTTTTTTTGACGTTTTGAGTGATTTTTGACATGTTTTTGGATTTTCAACGCGATATGGATGTTTGATGCGTTTCTGATGATCATTGATTTTCCAATTTGATCATTTTTTTTGTTGTACTTTTCATACTATTGTTGGCCCACTTGGGGAAGCTGATTTTTTATTACCTCTAGTGAGATCCAGATGTTGCCCCCAAGCTAGAACGAGCGATGACTAGGGAAATGATAGAATAATGGATGCAATGATGACAAGACTCTAAATATATGAAATGAGAATGATGGAAAGAATCTAATGACCATGATATGTGTCAAAATAGATGGTACAACTAGATTAGAATCACATACGATGCATGTTTCTAGGTTTTCACCGTATGTTTTGATTGCACTTTTGTTTTGTATTTTCTCTTTTCTCATTTTTTTTTAGATATTTTTTTTTCTATTACCAAGATGTTTGTTTGCCAGGTTTTCATCTAGGAAACAATTTTGACCCGTGCATTAGGTAAGTCAGGTATAGTATCTTCTGAGATGGATACTATTTAGAGGTTCATCAAATGCATCCCCTTCAGGTGTTGACAATTGATAAGCGCCTGATCCATAGACTGATGTGATGACAAAGGGACCTAGCCAGTTAGATTCAAATTTCCCTTTCTTTTCTCTGTCCTGCTGATTTCTCGGGTTCTCTTTTAATACCAAATCCCCAACTTGAAAGATTCTAGGCTTTACTCGATGATTTTAGCTCCTTGACATCCTTTTTTGATAGGTTGTTAGATGATTAACAACTTGTTGACGATGTTCATCCAATAGTTCTATTTCTTGAAGCCTGGATACTCTATAGTCCTCATCTGAAATGATTCCTCTGAGTGATACATGGAGTGATGGAATCTCTACTTCAATCGATAATATGGCTTTTGATCCATATACCAAAGCATATGGTGTAGCTCTTGTTGGTGTTTTGATGTTGGTTCTGTAGGCCCATAGTGTAGGATTTAGTTGAACATGCCAATCACGTCCAACATCATTAACCATTTTCTTGAGTATTTTTAGAATTGTTTTGTTGGAGGCCTCTGCTTGGCCATTTCCTTGAGGATAATACGGTGTTGAGAAATGATTTTTCTTACAAAATTTATCACACAATTCTTGGACATCCTGGTTTTTGAATGGTTGTCCATTATCGGTGATAATGGATTGGGTATGCCATACTGACATATTATGTAATTCAAAATGAATGACAAGATCTGTTTACCAGTTATAGTTGTGAGAGGAACTACTTCTATCCATTTTGTAAAATATTCAGTTGTTGTGATTATGAACTTGTGTCCATTGGATGAAGATAGATTTATTTTTCCTACCAATTCTAGTCCCCATTGACAAAAGGGCCATGCTGATGTGAAAGGATGCAATTCTTGAGCTGGTGCGTGGACCAGATTACTATGAATTTTTCATTTCTAACACTTCTTGACAAATTGATAAGACTCTTTTTCCATACTTAGCCAATAATATCCTAAACGAAGGAGTTTGTTCGCTAGATTTATTCCACTAGAGTGAGTGCCACAAATACCTTCATGGATTTCATGCAAGGCCGTCTCAAATTCTTTATGTTCTAAACATCGAAGAAGAGTATCATCTAGGCCTCAATAATAAAGTATGTCAGTGATTAAAGTATGTCAGGTGGATTGGCAGATGAAGTTACATTTTTGGTTCCTGGAAAGATCACGAGGAAGGATATTGTCCTTTAGGTATGCATAGGTTTTTTCATAGACGGAGGGTTCTACAACATCTAATTGGTGTATGGTTTGGGATTCCAAACTTTTATAGGAAGGATTAGATACTTGTTCTACCATAAACTCATAACAACCACGTTTCTTTGGCAATTGTAAGAGTGAAGCAATTGTTGCCATATCATCTGCTCCTTTGTTCTCTACTCTTGGGTTTCGATCAAATTTTATATTGAAAAAATATTGTTTGAGATCATCTATCAGCTGCTTGTAGGGCATCAACTTTTCATCTTTGGTCTAATATTCATCATTTACTTGATAAATGACTAGTTGAGAATCCCCATATACTTGTAGCTCTCTGATTTTCCATTCAATTGCGACTTTGACCCCG
Source organism: Sequoiadendron giganteum (assembly GCA_007115665.2). Classification (NCBI taxonomy): domain Eukaryota; kingdom Viridiplantae; phylum Streptophyta; class Pinopsida; order Cupressales; family Cupressaceae; genus Sequoiadendron; species Sequoiadendron giganteum. Next base: position 82,974,340 of record CM021100.1, on the reverse strand, counting down.
ATGATTAATGCCTCATACTCTGCCACATTATTGGTACATGGAAACATTAGTCTATAAGATTTTGGAATAGTGTTCCCTTGACGTGTGATGAACAAAATTCCCACTTCAGATCCTCTTTGTGTATAAGATCCATCAAAGTATAGTACCCATTGTTGTGGCATTACTGTAAGAATGTCTACATCAGGAAACTCCATTGCCATAGGCTGATCATCTAGTAAAGGAGCTTCAGCTAATTGTTCAATGATCACTTGCCCTTTGATGGCCCTTCTTTCCACATATTGGATATCAAACTCACTTAAAAGCATGACCCATTTGGCTAGCCTACCTATTAAAGCAACTTTATTAAGTAGATATTTTAATGGGTCAATCTTTGCGATGAGCCTGATCATGTGAGTCAACATGTAATGCCGCAATTGTTGAGTAGCAAAGACTACCACCAAAAAATATTTCTAAATGAAAGTGTAATTGATTTCATAGCCATTCAAAGTTATGCTGATGTAGTAGATGGCTTGTTCCCTCCCTTCACAATCTTCTTAGGCCAATAGTGCTCCTAAAGAAATATTTTTCATTGCAATCTATAATATGAGAGGTCTCCCTTCTGTAGTTGGAATGAGAATAAGCGGTGACATTAAATATTGCTTGATTTGGTTGAAAGTTGTTTCACACCCTTGATCCCATTTGAATACAATATTTTTATGCAATAGATGATTGAATGGGTGACTTTTGTCTGCCAGTGGAGAGATAAATCTCCTAATTGATTGTAGCCTTCCTTGTAGTGACCTTAGTTGATTGGTGTTCTTAGGTGGTTGCATTTCCATTATCGCCTTTGCCTTTGTTGGATCTACTTCAATACCCTTTTCTGATACTATGTATCCCAAGAGTTTAGCTGATGTAACCCCAAAGATGCACTTCTTAGGGTTTACTCTGACATTGAATTTTTCTAGCCTTGTGAATATTTTACTTAGGCTATCCATATGTCCTTCCCTAGAACAAGATTTAGCCAAAATACCATCTACATAGTCCTCCATGAAAGTGTGCATCATATCATGAAATATTGTGGTCATTTCTCTTTGATAAGTGGCCCTTGCATTTTTCAAACCGAATGGCATGACATTCCAGCAAAAGGTTCCTCATGGACATGTAAATGTGGTTTTCTCCTGATCTTCTGGAGCTATTTTAATTTGGTTGTATCCAAAGAAGCCATCCATTATTGAGAAAATGGTGTGCCCTGTAGTTAAGTCTACAATGATGTCTATATTAGGCAATGGGGAATCATCTTTGGGACATTCCTTATTCAGGTCCCTGAAATCTGTACATATCATGATGCTATTATCTGGCTTTGGGACTAGGACAATATTGGATATCCATTCGACATAGTCAATAGACCGAATGAATCCCGCATCTAATAATTTATTCAACTCAACTTTTACCATTAATGCAATATGTGGATGCATTTTTCTCAATTTTTGTTTGACCAGTTTGATTCCATTGGGTAAGGACAGATGGTGCATTAATACACTTGGATCTAAACCTGTCATATCAGAATATGACCATGCAAAGTTAATGCTCCTTTCTTCAAAGAATTTTATAAACCCTGGTCTTTCTTGCTCTCTCATGGATTATGTTAGATTTAAGACTTTTGCCCTTTCTTCAGTGCCAATGTTGGTAGACTGTGTTGGCTCTACCAGAATTGATGAGATTTCATGATAATTCTCCGGAAGAGTGTCAAATCTCCCATCTTTTAGTGCCTCAAAGAGGTTTTCACTATCAGATACGTTCTTTATTTTTTCTTTTTCAAGATCTAATGCTGCCATAGAATGGTTTTCACCATTAGATCCATTATTCCTGTTGTTACTTTTGCAACTAGAAGATTTGATACCCTCCTTCCAAGTCACGTTGTTATGAGTATTATGGTTAGAAATTATATCGGGTTCATCAAAGAATAGAAAATATATGATAGCATTGTCATTGGAAAATATAGGTACATTTATACGCTCAATGGGTTCCCAATCAATGAGTTCGGGATGGACTAAAGGCATGGATTCATCAGATTGTTGCAGGTCAATGGTTGTAAGGGTTCAGATAGATATGTCATCATAGTCATTATTTCAGATGTTGAGATCAATGATGGTACTCTCTTCAAGATTGTCTAGTTCACTCGATGTATGTTCATCCTCACTTGAGTCATCGATATGTTGTGATCCTATTTTGAGTGGTCTAGACCCAGAGATCTGTCCCTCCTCATGTGTAGGCGCATACTATTTGATGACATCAACCTGGACATCTGTGTAAGATATATCAGAATACATATCCCATTCATATTCATTTGAATCTGTTTCAGAGCTATCTCTAACCTGAAGGATCCTTTCAACCGCTTTCTTTGTTAGTTCTTGTTTTTCTTCTTCTGAGTATCCTAGCCCTATCTTATCCTTTGAATGAAGAGTAAGAGGCTGAATAGGTTCTATGATTCTCTCTTTCCTCTTTTCCAATAGGTCCCTATCCTTCATAACCCATATTTTCCAAAATAACCTTCCCTTTACCATACTTGTCTGTGTTGATGATGGCGATATTTCTCCATCCTTGTATAACCAATCAAGGATAGATTTTTCTTTTGATTCATCCTCTATAGTTCCTACTTTCACAAATATTTAATTTAGAATTGTGGTTGGTAGCGATGGTTGACATTTGAGCACTGATGGCTGGCCATGTGTCTTTAGAGATGTCAGGAACTGTGAAATATTAAGAGCTTGCTCGATAGAGTATTGTCCCATTCCCTTATTTGTCAGCGAGAACTACTCTTGGAATTTATTTGTTAAAGAATCTTGGTGATTCTAATTGTCTGTTGAATGGGTCTCAATAAGATTTGTATCTTTTATTTTATCTGTTTTCGCAACCCACTTGGATGAAATAGTTGGACGTTTTTCTTCATTTGATGAATTTAAACTTCATGCTTCCCTATTGTGCGGCACAAAGGTGTCTTGAGAGATTTTAAGTGCGTCACAATGCTAAGGATGATTATAATATGCAGAGATAGTCACCCCCTATCCATTAACTGGGAATTTTAAGCATTGGTGATATGTGGAAGGTACTGCCTACATTTCATGTATCCATGGGCGTCCTAAGAGTATGTTGTAAGTCAACTCTTTTTCTAGTACTTGGCATGCAATGTTTTTCATCATTGGTCCCACTTGAATGGGTAGCACAATCAGTCCCTTGGAAGATATTTCTTCCTCATCATAGGATTTTATTGTGATCTTCCTTCATGCATCAATTGCGTTATCTGAATACCCTAATGCATAGATTAACTTTAGAGTGCAAATGTTCAATCCACCCCCCCATCTATTAGGACCTTTTTGATGTGATGATTGTGGATCAAGAATTCAATATGGAGGGTGGTATTATGGGGATGGTTAAGCAATACATAATCCTATTCAGAGAATGATAAACAATGAGGTGTAGTCAAATTCCCCACCATAGCTTGGAACTAGAAAACATATAGATTGTTAGGTACCATGGTGGCCACTAATGCTTGTTCTAGAACTTCTTATGTGATTGCGATAGTTTAAGGAGTTCCAAAATTGATATTTGTGTTGGAATTTTTTGAAGTTGATTGATGATGTTGTAGTGAGATGGAGGTAGAGTTTTTTTTTTAGGCGCAAATCCTTTTAAGACTATCTTGGATTGACTTCTTGTCATTACATTTATTGGTTGATAGTCTTGTCGTTCTCTGATTTTTAAGACGTTCATTTTATTTTCAGAGACTTGTATGCTTGGGAGAAAATCTAGTGAGCTAATGTCATTGGTTTTGTGTTTGTCCATGTGATGACCAACGGTATTATCATTTTATACTTCGATAAGACAAAGGATCATGGCATCGTAGACATGATTAATATTTTTTCCTTTATTGTTCATAGAAGATGATGCCCCTTTGTCATAATTTGGTAATGGATCCTTGAAGGTTGTATGATCATTGTTATTTTGGTGTCCTTCTACATACACCTTATTATTGTTGATCAGATCTTGAACTATGTGTTTTAATTCCATGCAATCATTAGTTTTATGGCCTTTATTGTTATAGAAATTGCAATAGTCTATGTCACTCCACCATGGTGATTTAACTTTTGGATCCTATAATCTTGCTTCTCGTGTTGTGATAAGGCCACTTGCAACTAATTCTCTCATCGTTGATTCCAAATTTTTCCCTAACGGTGTGAACCTATGGTGGTTCAATGATTTTTGGTACGTTTGCGGTTTTGGATTTTCATTGTTTTGAATGACGTTTGTCTTGATGTTTTGATCATTGTTTTGATTTTTTTTTGAAGTAGATGCAGTCAAGTTGAAAAATGGTTTGGCGTTTTGCAAATCATTTTCTATTTCATTGCTCCCTGTGTTTCTATTCTTTTTCCAGAATTTTGGCTTGTCATTGTTGGGGTATTGATTGGTGGAGTTGTTATTGTTTGGTTTTTCATTGTAATGTTTAATAACTCCTCTTTTGACCAGTGTTTCTTCAATTTTGAGACCATTTTCTACCACCTTTTCGAACATAGGAGGAAATTGTAGTTCTAGTCTGTAACTCATCTTGTCAGTCAAGTTGTCTATGAACAACTCCATTTTTTCTTCTTTTGGAATGGATCAAGGATATCTAGCAAACGGTTGTCACCATCTTTGTAAAAAGGACAGGAATTCCTCCCCCTTGTTTTTTTCATGTTATATAAATCCTTTATCGTGACATTGTGTTGGATGTTAAATGAATAGTGGGATATGAATCTGTTGAAAAGTTCTTCAAAGGTCCGTATCCCTGGTTGTAATTTGGAGAACCATTCCATACACACACCTCCCAAACTTCTTGGGAATAATCTCATTAGGTAAGTTTCCTCTTGTGAAAAATCTAGGCTCATGGTTTTGAATTCTTGGACATGATCGATCAGATCAGTCTTTCCATTGTATTTGTCATACTTTGGAAATTTGCAATGTCAAGGAAAGGGTATCATGTCTACCATTAAGTCAAAAGGATAAGGAAAAATATCTTGTAATGCGTACCTCTTTGTGTTTCCTTTTGTTATGTCCTGTATTTATTGTATTTTCTACATTTGGTGTGTTAAGGCAGCAACTAGATCTATACCTTGTGTGTGTAGAGGTATTTCGGTTTCACTTGTTCCAGGTGCTTCTTTTAGGTGATTTACATCAAAGTATTTGGGAAGCTTAGCACCTGATTCAACCAACGTTAAAAGATATTTTTCCATATCTTGTTCTAAGATATTTTCCATGAATTTGTGGAATTTTGGATCTTGTTGTGCTGTTTGTATGTCCTTTGGAGTTATTTCATTTTTATCACTTTGATGTAGACTATTCCAGGGATTTTCTTCTGCCATTGTTTTTTATTTTTCAAGTTCCTTTTCCAAGAGATTTTGTTTTTGTAACCTGGTGAAAATTGGCATACAAGTGTTGCATTCTTCCTACCAAAGTGTGATCTTCTATGTTGGAAAAAATGGCAAGATAATTTTTAACAAAGTCAAAAATAGGATGATTTATCCTATTGATAAGACTAGGTTAAAAAGTTTATTATTATGCCTTGTTTCATGATAATAGGATGATAATATCTTGATGATGAAAATTTAGCTTTATAATCAAGTTTCTGTTTTGATTTGACACTTTTATGATTTGCAAGACCTGCGTTTTAGTTGGAAAGACAACTAACTTGTAGGAACCTATCTGATTTTGGTTTCTACATAGTCTCTATGTTGAAAAGATACTTCTGTTTTGATAAAAATCCATGTTTAGATGAAAAAAAATAGGACTAATAGGCTTTGAAACTCTTTGTTCTGAAAGCGCTAAAACAGGTTTTGGAAGTGCTATTTCATAGAAGTGCTAAAACGGAGTTTAAAAGCGCTGGAATAGATGACAAATGCACTATTTTAGTGGAAGTGCTAAAACAATAATCAAAAGCACTAAAATAGTGCTTGAAAGCGCTATTTTATAGATGCACTAAAATAGTGCTCAGAAGCACTGAAATAGATGATGAAAGCACTATTTAATGGAAGCGCTAAAACAGAGACTCAAAGCGCTGAAATAGATTTCCAAAGCGCTAAATGAAAGGTGAATGATTTTAAGAATCTTTATTGTAAGACTTGGCTTGGCCTTGTGGAATATTCAATCAACGGTTGTGGGATGTAGGACTGACGTATGGGTTGCCTATGATTATGATATTGTGTAAGGGCTCTCCTTTGGAAGAAGGCTCGTGAATAAAGAGGTTCTAAGGCGTAATCCCCAGTGTAACCTCTAGCGAAGTCGTGATACCTATGTATGAAGGTTTGGTGTTGGAACAAAAAAATTCAACTTTGATATAAGAAACGCCTTCTTAAAATATCTCGGTAACCAAATGGTCAATTGGGTTTCTTGACCTTGATGGTCTTTTTGACAATTTTTTTTGATTTCCAAGCTCGAATCATGAATTTTTCTGATTTGATTTGATTTGGAGTTTTCTAGATGATCTATTATCTGAGTTATATGATTGTAAAACACAATAAGAAAAGTGTAGAATATTTGTTTTAGTCCTAAAATCTAAACAAATAGTGTATATTCAAGACCCACGAATGGTCCTTATTGATTTTCACTGGTTTTGATTTTAACAAATATATGCTTCGGACAGACTCACTCTTAAAGTCAAAATGGTCATTGTTATACTCAACAACCCACATCTTAAAATTGTGTTGACTCACACAGCCGTGTCACCTCCTAGAGGGCACCCATGTTTTTTTCATTTCCAGGTGCATACTCAAAGTTGTATTTCTCGTCCCTTGAGCAAACGGTCCTTGGCAATTATATGGTGAGTGTCTTGGGGGAAAATTCTTCCCTCCCCTTGCACTGTGAGTATTACAATGTCTGGTTATTGACTCTGCTAGATACTATGCTATTGTTCTTAGATAGGTTTTTCATGCGGTGCGAAAAATGATAAACTTCCTTAGGAGACCTCCCAATCTTAAGAAAAACGATTTTGGGGATGGTTATCTTGCACACTACCGTCGAGTTGGACTTTCATCAACAACTCACATTTTGTTTAGAGTGGGTTGGAATCCTTGGCTTTAGGCATTCCCACTTAGGTCATTCCCGTAGGGTGGGTACTTTTTCCCACTATGACAAGCCTTCTAAAGGTTGTAATAAAAGCATCAAATTGCATAAAAATAAAGGATGAGTCTGGCACTTTGATCACCTAGTCAAGAGGAGAGCATAAGCCTATTCACCACTTAAGCACAACAGATATTTATTTATTTTAAGCCCAAAGACAAATTTTGCTAATATATGTGAAGATTTTGCTTCACAATAGTCATGGTGTCCAATTTTAACTGACGTAGCAAATATGTGATGGCTACCCTAGGATTGAAATTTATCTTTAAAAAAAAATGAAGTGACTACCCTAGGATTGATAAATTTTAATCCAAATGAATAAAATAAAATTTTGGCCATGGTCACGTTGGATCCAAGTAAACAAATACAGAAGCACTATAACAGTAATAAGAAGTACTATAGTTTTCAACGGATGCACCGAAACAGAGCACGAAAGCGCTGAAACAGAGCACAAAAGCGCTAAATCTTTTCACGGATGCATTGTATCAGGTATACTGGTGATGGATGAATGATGCACTAAAATAGTTCATGGAAGCACCGAAACAGAGCTCGAAAGCGTCGAAACAGAGCATGGAAGCACCATATTTTCAACAGATGCACTATAAATTTTGACGGAAGTGTTGAAACGGAACACGCTGAAAATTTGCGCGACACTTTTCGGAAAAATTGTAAAATATGGGGTTAAGGCCCCACGGTGGGCACCAAATTGTAAGTGTGAAATAAGTAACAAGAGTAATACACTTCTTAATATGATATTATATCAAAATATTCTACAATTAAACTAATTTAAAACAATAATCTACTGAAAGCATCATATTTCTCTCTATCTCCAAAGATTTATTAAATCACTATGGCTCTCAGATCATGTGACCACTTTGACTGTTAAAATGACAATCTAGAGAACAAGAATGATGCTGATACAATGATCTAATCCTATATGATCAAAAGAAATTAATTTAATCTATGCTTGACATGAAACCATGATGAAAAACTACAGTATGCAGCCATGATTATGATGTTAAATGCTTGATGCTTGATTTTTGTGATGCTTTCCTATAGAGTAAGACTGCATAAAACTTCAAATTCTGGATCCTTTCTTTGTTGAATGAGGCTATATTTACAGATTTCCTAGCAACAACTTTGCACAAGGATGTCAAACAAAGGCTTTGATTCAATTTGGAGGATTGAATGGTGAGAGATGGAAGAGATTGAGAAGATTGGGGGATTTAATTAATTAAGATTTGAAAGGTGTGATAGAATAAAAATAGGGAAAATCGTAATTAAATAAAACAAAGTATTTAAATTTTTTTATTTAATTAAGATGAGTTAATAGAAGAATTTAAATGTGAATTTAAATATGAACTATATAAATAAATATTTCTATTTATTCAATAGGAGAGGAAATTAGACTAATTAATCAAATAAATTGTATTTAATTAATCGAATTCTCCAGACCAATTTTAGGTGTATATAGTATTTAATAGAGAAAAATTCACCATGTCTATAAAAGTTTTATTTCAATGTTCACAAAATCATTGTGATGCTCATACAATTTGGGGATAAGTAAATCTATACCTAGAAAAAGGGTAGATCCAAGTGTGCAATAGGTTTCAAGGCTACTTTAGGTGTCGATCTTTTCTTGATATTAATTTATTTATTCTTGTGTATTTCAAGTTATTATATCTACGGTTTAAAACTTAGAATCATTTTAATCAATTAAGAATGGACATAGAAGTATATGTGAAAGATAGGAAATTCTAAATTCTAATATATTTTTTTATTCAGATATTTTTATTTGAAATTTATTTGACAGTTGGTTTACAAAGAAAATGATGAAATATGTATCAATTAACCAAGGTAGTATTAGTTTGGTATAAGGGATGATTTTCTCTTAAATTGTTCAATATTTGAAAAGGAATTTAACATTATGTTTAAATTAATGGTCATGAGATATAATAGTTTTTGAATGGATATAGAATGAAATATTATATGCATATCAATTGTTATTCATGCTTTAAAAAGAGTATGAAATTTTAGTTTTATTTTAAGTATTATTTCAATAAGTAGAAGTGGATTGTTTACTACTCTCTATTGGATGGTTTGGCACCAATAGATCAATATTTAATTTAGATTCTCTATTGTATGTCTTTCCATGAATAGACATCAAATGCTTAATTTAGAAAGTGACTTCTCTATTGGATGGATTGCCACCAATATGTTGGAAACAAGCTACACTAAGAGGTGAATCGTTGTGCAAAAATTAACTTCATTAACCTTTATCATCAAAGCATTAGTAACATTCAACAATAGTGCATAAACAAGAAAATAAACACAACACCATAACATCAATTTTTTTACATGGAAACCCTATTAGGGGAAAAACCACAGTGAATGGCCAATCCACAATTATGATCTGAGTATACTCAAATGAAGATTACGAAATGGGGAATGCACTCTCATTCAGGCGCACTACCTAGAGCTCACTGCTCAAAGGGTAGGCTCACTACCTTACAAAGAAAATCAAATTAAATCAATCTGAGAGTTTGAACTAAGAATATTAGCATCTATAAATGCCTATTACAGTTCTGGTTAGGTACAATAATATATTTTTTGTCCTATAGACTGATTCTTCACTTCTGCTCTGTTTTTCTCATACACACAACACAAATCTTCTATGCGCAAGTGAAACTATGCATTATCGCTCTTCTTCTCTGCTCTTATTCGTAATTCACATCAATGCACACATCATAAACACACCAAAATTATATAGACGATCATATATATATATATATATACGCAACATAGGATTCAATTACAATTTGTCGGCTTCAATAGAAAACAAGAAAATTACAACTGTCAGCCTCAAATTAAGAAAGATATGCAATGTGTACCCTTAATGGTGAGCCACAACTTGGCTAGGACCCAAACAAAGATATAAAAACATAAAAGTACTTAACTAACTGGTTCTCATACATCCACGACTTAATACATCCATGAAGTCAACCACAGTACAAGAAAAAATGAGAACAAGTCAATCGAATCTTCTAACTTTGACATGAACTGATACGAGCCACTGTGCTTCAGTAGAAAAAAAGATAGTATACCAAAAGATATTCCCTAGTATGCACAATACAATATAATAACAAAAATATTCATACAAATTGATGAACACTATGTTACCAAATACTCTATTCTTTCTTGACAATCTTCAAACTTCCTACTGGTATAATCGAATGATAGTGTGTGGATCTAATTATCGATTAGGATTGCCATCAATGAAAAAAAGAAGTGATACATACAGTGTCTCTTGCCAACAATATCCCCCTTTGGCATTGATGGAAACACTTAGTCAAAAATTACTAAGTGTCAGACCAGTACCAAGATAGACTACACTACCTTCTAGAAAATTCCAAAAATTCAATTCTCCCCCTGAGATGATCGGGCATTTTTCACTCCACTCTTCTCCCCCTTTGAGATCAATGGAATATTTAGGGGTCGCATACCAAAAATGGATCAACTCATCAAAATTGCTATGCAAAAATGTTACCTTAACTTACATGAGCTAAAAGATGTCTACAAAGTCTTTCTTTAGCTGAATCAAAATTGTGTCCCAAATTTTATTGAGACTCTCCAGGATTGTAATATGTCCAAAAATCAAATAAGATTGTGTTTTCGTAGAATCTAGGCTGGCCAAATCAACAACTCCTATAGATTATTTTCCTTCTTTTAGAGCACTGATCAATATGTCAAGTTTTGGACAAATTATGCTCTTGAGTTCACAAGTCCTTGCCACAATTTTGTAATTCACATGCTTTAGGCTTTTATCTTATCAAGAAAATACATCACTTCACTCTCTATCTTTCCAATTCCACCAGTTAGAGGATCAAATGCTTCGAATATGGTGCTTAACTAGTTTTCCATATCTTTCACCTTCTTCTCATTTCATTCAGTAAACTGTGAAAAAGATAAACATGCTTTATAGATCTTACCAACTTCTGATAAAGCATTTTGCACATTTTTTACACATGTGATTAAAAGGATTTTGTCTTGGACAATCATCTTCTTCAATCCATCAAACCTTTTAACATCAAATTCATTTTGTACTTTCACCATGGCTAACTTTTCTAGTTACTCAAAGTGAGTGTCAACTGAGTTGATAAGTCTTTTCAATTCACTGGAAGATGAACTAGCCGAATCTTTCTCATATGATGGAATTATCTTCTCCATTACTCCAGATGCAAGATTTAACAGTTCACTATCTTCAATGTGCGATTTTAATATCTCTTTGTTGGCTTGAGCATGAGAAATCTTGGCTACTTTCATCTTTTGGATTGGACTTAAGATAGACAGGTCAATAGGACCTTCAATTAGTTATGGATCCAGTTCTTCCTTTTGTTCAACCAAGAATTTATTTACTACCTTAGAAGTGTCTCTTTCTTCACTTTTCTTTTCTTCAACCAGACCATGAATCTCAATTTTCTTTTCTTCAACTATTAATTCTTCAGTTGCAGGTTCTGATTTGCCTTCATTGATTTCCATTTCCCCAACTAATACATTTTCATAATTGTCTACATCCATAGGATTTTTTGTGTTTTCTATCGGAGGAGAAATTTGAGTATCCTCATTCATGTCATTATTTTCCTTTTCATTTTACAGATCAAGTACAATATTTTCAACATTTGTTTCTTTTGTTTCCCTTTTTGGACTAGAGGGTACTTCTTCAACATGTGTCTCCTTAGCAACTACATTAATTCTCTCATTTAGTAGGGATTTTCTGAGGATTTGTTCAGTCTCTTTTATCACTTCATCTATTTTCCCAATCAAGAGCTTATTTAGTCTTGTTTTCCTCTTAAATTCTTTATTTGTTCTTTTCAAAAATGCCTTCATTTCATCTACTGACATTACCGGAAAAAGCTCTGCTAAGATCCTTTCTCTCATCTGTTCTTCTTCATTTTTGGCATTAACTCTCCTCATCTCCAATATGTCATATAAGCTTTTTGGTAGATTTGACATTATTCCTATCAACACTTTATTGAAAATGTTCATATGATTAATAGTTGCCTCTTCAAGAATTCTTCTATCAAACTCACCAAAAAACTCATACCATTCATAAAGTGGTTTTAAATTTCCATATTTGATTATAGATTTTTCAATTGCTTTAGCTGACATACCTGGTTTGTTAATCTTTCTTTCTTCTTTTCTTGGTTATCTCCATTGGAAGGCTTGTATTTTGTGATTGATGTTGCCTTGGTACCTTGATGTCTGATTTCTTTTACTTCTTCATCAAACTCCATCTCTTCATCCTCAGAGACAATCATATACACTCTTTTTCTTTTTCTTTTTCTTTCTTTCTCTTCCCATCTTTACCAGATCCCTTGGCTTCAATTTTCACAGGGATTGATTGTGTTGTAGGGACTGAATGGGGTGCATAGCTTCTATTTGTTCTAGCTTGGGTAAATGGTGATGTCAGACTAGCTGATTGACCTTTTGTTGCTTCCTTAGCTCCTCGCCTTGAAACTTCAACCTCTTGCCTTTTCTTTCTTCCTTCTTTTGGCAATTCTGCAAGTACTCCCATACTTTCTACAAGAACTTCAACTTCTTTTCTTACTCTTTTAGTAACTACAAGTTTTCTTAGTTCACTATGCACCTATCTGTCTTTATCTGCATATGTTTTGAACCTTTCTTCTGTCGGATATACTGGTTTTCTCAGTATGTGTTGAGCGTACATATCTAGAACTTTCCCATCAACTTCATATCCCATGGTCATGATCCAGATTTTCCTGGGATCAACTGCCTCCATTATACACTGATCAATACTCACCATGAAGCAAATACAATCCTTATATTTATCCACAATAGAGGTGGGAATTATTTCCCTTTCTTTCATCATAGACTGAAAGCCTTTGAATTATCCCTAGATAGCTACATTTCTTGTTTTCATGTCTCCAAAATCATATAATAGATCTCTGATCTGTTTAGCTATCGGTTTGTCCTTTTTCCACTAAAATTTTCCAACTCTCGAAACTTCACCCATGAAGTAATAGAACAAACACAAAATTAGAGTACCATATTTGAAAGAGTTCTTCTTAGCCTTCTTAATATTTTCTAGATTTTAAATTAAACGAATTCTCAGTAGTTCACAAAGATCATACTTTGCAATTCCCCTCACCATTTGATAGGTGACATAAATTGTTGTGTTGGATACAGAGTTATCTCAACTAGAATGATAAATTTTGTATCCAATGACCATGGATGAAAATTTCATATCTACATCTATAATGTTGTCAATGTTCATTTCCCTCCTATCATATGTAGAACTTGTAGCATCAGTGACGGTTTGTTTTTTCACAGATTTCAGGATTGGTAGTCCACCAGAAGAATTTAGACTGGTTACTGCAGTAATGGCTTCCTTTGTAATTTTGAACGAAATAGTTAGCCATATAAATTCATCATGCACTTAGCTCAAAACATAACAAACCCATTCTGACTCTAGAAACACAAGAAATCTAACCATCTGAGTGAATTTATTTGTTTCCATGATTTTATGTTCCAACTTTACACAAAAATCTTCACCAATGATATGATGATTGTACAAATTCATAAGTTGAGAACTTCCTAGGTCTTTAATATTGGCATGGATATAAACCCTAATGTCCTCTGTGTGTAACAGTTTGTATGAAACAGATGAAAATACTCCTAGAGGATCGGTCTCAAGGGATTTGTAAGGATGCCACTTAAATTTAGGTCGAGGTCGATCCTTAACTTTGACTACCAGAGGAGTATTCATTTTCCCAAATCATAATTTTGCAAAGTTTTCTAAAAATTACCTTTTTGCCATATCACAATTTGAATGTTGAAACACTTTTGATGCTTGAATCTCACCTCAAACCACCAATGTTCACCTATGAGCTCTCCATAATTCTTCACTTCCAAATGCAAGGTGAAAATTGAAGTGTGGGAATGACCTTTTATCGTTTACACACCTAAATCTTCTGTCACAATAAATGCTTTAACCCCAATTCATCTGGTTACTATGTATTAGTACACCATGATAGATAAAACATCTATGGACCTCCAATTCAACATACCATTTCCTCTAATGAGTTCAACATCATTTATTGAGCATCTACTGAACACATCCACATCCAGTGTCACTTACCTGTTATGGGTTTATATGATTTTCTTTGATAGCTCCCCTAGGCCAAACGCCTGAGACTAATTCCCCAAGGAATTACTAGAAGCAGATTCTGGTGCTGGTGCACTTTCTTCAGTAGAGGGTTCTTTCTTTACCCATTTCTTTTGCATTTTCTACCTGACCACATCTGCAGTTATTTTCCCTTTTCCTTTGATGTCTTTCTGCATATTTTTCTTTTGATTTACTGAAACTTTTTTGTTCCAACAATGTGTTGAAATATGACCAATTTTTTTAAATTTTTGTAGCATACAACATTTCTCTTACCAGACACTTGTTCCATTGGTTTCCTCTTGATCTACACTGGTTATCAGTATGTCCAAGTCTATTGCATGTATAGCATCTAATGCTTCTATGAAATTGATTCATCATAGTTCTGTATTCATTTGAATTATAACCAATCTTATGATAGTTAAAACATTGACCTGAGAATGATGGACCACTTTGATTCATTCTAATTCAAAATTGAGCGACCATGTGTCAAAATTTATTACAATTGAAACAATATCCATTAAATTTATGAGCATTAGGTTTTCTTACTGGATACCTTCCAGATTTTTTCACTTGGTTTCCTTGTCTGAATCTTCCTTGCTCAAATTTGGAACTTTCTCCTTCTTCATATCCAAGACCTCGCTTGTCACCTTGATTCCTCTAACTTCCAATTAGTTTATCAAGCATGGAGGAACTAGCTTTGAACTTCTCTTTATACTCATTAGCAACAACAAGTTCATTTCCGAGATTATCCATCTACTTTTCAAGTGTCTCTTCTCTATTTTTAGATTGTTCAAATTCATTATCCAATCAGCTGCATAATTCAGATTTTTTTTCAAGAACTTTGTCAAGTTCTCTTCATTTTTCTTTTTGTATTCAATCTCCTTGGTCACCTTCATCATGATAGATTCCATCTCAAGTTTTAAATCTGTATTATCTTTGGTAAGATTTTCACATTCTTCTATCTTTTCTTTCAAGGCTTGTCTGATTTGTTCTTCTTCAATGCTCCTACTATCACTTTGCTTAATTTGATTACATAGTTCCTTTCTCTTCTCTATAGATTTATTGATTTTTTCTTTCAGAGATTCAATGAATTTCTCAACATCTAATAGATTTGCTTGCAATTTCCAAACTTCAACCTTTGACTGATCAAGATCATCCAGGGTCACCAAAAGTTGTTGTTGAAGACTACTTAAATCCATTAAAACACCTTTCAAGATCTTCGCAAGTGGTTAGAATTCTTCCAAAGGAACTAGCTCTAATACCAATTGTTGGAAACAAGCTAGTCTGAGAGTGGGGGGGTGAATTAGTTCTGTGCAAAAATTAACTTCATTAAACTTTATCATCAAAGAATTAGTAGAATTCAACCATAGTGCATAAACAAGAAAATAAACACAACACCATAACACCAATATTTTTACATGGAAACCCTATTAGGGGAAAAACCACGGTGGATGGCCAATCCACAATTATGACCTGAGTATACTCAAATGAAGATTACAAAATGGGGAATCCACTTGCATTCAAGTGCAATACCTAGAGCTCACTGCTCAAAGGGTAGGCTCACTGCCTTACAAAGAAAATTAGATTAAATCCATTTGATAGTTTGAAATGAGAAAATTAGCATCTATAAATTCTTGATTATAGTTCCAGTTAGGTACAATAATAGATCTGTTGTCCTATAGACTGATTCTGCACTTCTGCTATGTTCTTCTCATACACACAATATGGATCTTCTATGCGCAAGTGAAACCATGCATTATCGCTCTTTTGCTCTACTCTTATTCATAATTCACATCAATTCACATATCATAGACACATCAAAATGATACAGACGATCATATATATATATCCTCAACATAGGATTCAATTACACTTTGTCAGCTTCAATAGAACACAAGAAAATTACAACTACCAGCCTTAAATTATGAAAGATATGTATTGTGCACCCTTAATGTTTGGCCACAACCTAGCTAGGACCCAAACAAAGATATAAAAACATAGAAATACTTAACTAATTGGTTCTCATACATCCACGACTTAATACATTCATGAAGTTAGCCATAGTACAAGAAAAAATGAGAACAATTCAAACAAATCTTTTAACTTTCACATGAACTAATACAGGCCACCGTGCTTCAGTAGAAACAAAGATAGTATACCAACAAATATTCCCTAGGATGCACAATACAAAATAATAACCTGAAATCTTCATCTAGATCGATGAACACTGTGTTACTGAATACTTTGTTCTTTCTTGACAATCTTCAAACTTCCCGCAGACATGATTGAATGATAGTGTGCAGATCTGATCATTGATTAGGGTTTCCGTCAATGACAACACAAAGTGATACACACAGTGTCTCTTGCCAACACAATAGACGTTAAATGTTTAATTTCAAAAGTGGTTTCTCTATTGGAAGGCTTGCTGCCAATAGCCCACTTATATATTTCAAACTTTATTCGCAATTAGATCCTCTACACTGTATTCTCTCACCTCACCTCCATGAGGATCTTAGTGATCAATCAGTGAAAGGGAAATGTTTTATTTTTTTAAATTTTTCTTTAAAAGTTCTTTAATTATACATTCTTTAGAAGTTAGTTAACAAATTATTGATACCGTATGCTCTCACCTCACCTCATTGAGGATCTTGGTGAACAAAAGGTGGGAACAAGTTGATTAATATTCTTGTTAGTTTTAGGAAAAACTAAACAAGATTTGAAACCAAAAACCAACAAAGTTTAGTTTAAACAATGCATCTAGCTCATGTTTACAGGTAAAGTCATCACACTTGAGCTATTGCATCTATATATTAATAAAGCTACAACACTGACATATATGACATCATCCCTTTAAATCAATAGGAAGTAATAAGGATCATATATTCTTTATTAAATTCCAAGGGGTGGAAAATCCCCCTTGGAAATGAAAATCTAATAAGATAATTTAAAAGAATCCATGCATTATTTTTTATCTATCGACC
This sequence comes from Sequoiadendron giganteum, assembly GCA_007115665.2. Taxonomy (NCBI): domain Eukaryota; kingdom Viridiplantae; phylum Streptophyta; class Pinopsida; order Cupressales; family Cupressaceae; genus Sequoiadendron; species Sequoiadendron giganteum. The sequence continues at coordinate 82,957,048 of CM021100.1, read as the reverse complement.
TTATGGGGGGAAGTGTATCTACGACTAGTTATTTCATTTGAATTAGTTTATATATTATTCCTCATGGGTGGTAGTCATTGGGAATTGTCTGGGGCAAGGGCCCTAAAAAGGGCTACAGATCCACAAATGTGTCGCTTAGATAGAATTAAGCCATTTAATTAAAGGGTCATAATTTAATGAAAATAATTTGGTAGTCCTTTCTTGCTCAGGGGATTGGTTAGAGTCCAAATGACTTGATGATGCCAATATGGTTGGGTGGAGTGAAAGCCTCAAATTTTATCTTGGGCGAATAATAAAATATTTTACTTAAAGGCTATAAGAAGGTTTGAATACTCAGAAAAGAACTCAGATGGTTGCATTCAACTCGGGACTCACATGGTCCCAATGAGTCTAACTCTCTGGCTAGAGCACTAATTCTATCTCTTTGATAGAACCCTACCCCATTTGAGTAATTACCTATCCCATATGGATATTTGGAAATTGTGTCCTATATGGATAAAATACTAATTCATTTGGTTAGAGACCCATCTAGGATGGATGAAAGTCTATTTTGTATGAATAGAGATATCAAAGTAGGAAACTTGACCCATCCCGGTTAGATGGAATTTTATTCCATATGAATAGATATATTTGAGTATGAAAAATAAATATTAAAATAAATTTATAATAAAAAAAAATTTGGTCTTATCTTTATAGCGTAGGTGTTCCCACCTCCATAGATAGTGGTGCAATCATGGTAGGAGGGTTCTAGAAGGAATAGTCTAGACTGTGCAGCAATAAGTCAACACAACAAAAATAACACAAAAAATTGATATGAAAATATGAAATCTTATTGAGTTGATAATCATACATGCAACCTCTACCTCATGGGTGAATATCTAGGACTTACAGGCCTTGCCTCAAGGGCTTTCAACAATACAACTAGCCAACATGCCGTATTACATGCCCTTGAAGGGTTTGTACAAACTATACTGAATCTAAAACATCTAATTTAAAACTTATCTAGAGCTACTAATCTACAATGATTCTAATGCTTATAAATATGCTTCTCAAGCTCCATTATGGGTTTGCATTGGCCACAAAGTTCTAAAACTCGATGAGTGATCAAATGCGAATGTCAGCCTAAAGATATGAAGAATTATCTCTATGCACTTTAAATTACCTTAGGAATCTTTGAGATAGGTCGCAACTAACCCAATATACTTGTATGATGTCCCATTAGGCTTTGCATGATTTGGAATTGCTCTACACTAAAAACTAGACCAGGTTGGCTCCAAATGCTTTGGTTGATAAACACATTGAAATTATGAGAGCAATCAATTTTAACATACAATTGCAAATGATGTGAAATATAGATATGTGATATATTTCGATGTGAAGATGCTATATCCTGCTCTTTGAGCTGAGAAACAAAGATGCGGTAAAATTTGGAATGAACTACTAAAACTGCTATAGAATGTAATGTAAGAAAAGAACTATTTTTGGTTAATGTAGGATTTTTGTACAACCAGGGGTGCTCCTGCATTAGACACCTAGGGTTTGAAGAAAAGTGAGTCCCTCACTTTCCAGGTCTAAGAGGAAAACCAAGATGGTTCACCTCGGCCTAAGAAATCCACGATAAATCCTCCACTAGTTTTCCTTTCCACTTCACAAGATATTATTTGTATTGCTTATTCCTAGTGCTCCTTCTAGTTTTGGTATCCAAAATATTCTTAATATTCTCTATTTCTTGATGTGGTAACTACTCCTTCAAATCCACTTCATTACTATAGCCACTCAATTTTCCTTCATAAAACTCATATATGTTTGCATTATTGAAAACAGGTGATATACCCAATGTCTCTGGTAACTCCACTTCATATACATTTCAAAAATCAAACTTCCTAAGTATCTTACATGGCCCAAACTTCCTCATCTTCAACTTATTGTATGTTCCAATTGGAAATATCTCCTTTCTCAAATATACCATCACTTCATCTCCAACAACAAACTCCTTATATCTCTGATGCTCATCTTCCATCTCCTTATACTTATTGTTCATGTATTCTAAATGCTTGTGGACCTGATTATATAATGTCTTCATGAAAATTACAAACTCTTCTACTTCCGTGGTTTTTTAACTCTCCATATTGATGTCCCTTAATTCTATATCTCCTCTAGGATTTACTCCTGCAACAATCTAAAATGGTTTTTTCCCTATACTTTGGTTTAATAAATTATTATATGCAAACTCTGTCAGTGGTAAAGCTATATCCCAACTTCCCATCTTATCTCCAACCAAACATATCAACAAGTTACCCAAAATTCTATTCACTACCTCTATTTTTTAATTTGTTTGTGAGTGATATGCTAAACAAAACTTCAAATCTATCTTCATCTTCTTCCACAATGTCCTTCAAAAATATCCAATGAAATTTGTGCCTCGATCTGAAACAATACTCTTAGGTAATCCATGCAATCTCATAATCTTTTTGAAAAATAGGTCAGCAACATGCACATCATCATTAGTCTTCTTACAAGGAATAAAATGTGTCATTTTAGAAAATATGTCCACTACTACTATAATAGAATCATGTCCTCTCTATGTTCTTGGTAATCCCAATATGAAATCCATGCTCAAATCTTCCCAAGGTCTCTCCAATACTGTCAGAGGTTTATAAAATCTAGTATTTTGACTACTCCCTTTTGCAAGTAGACAAATTCTACAAATTTAAACATACTTCCTTACATCATTATATATTTGTGGCCAAAAATAACGTTCACTTGCTAAAGCTATTGTCTTATCTACTCCAAAATTTCCTACTAAACCTCCACTATGCTTCTCCTTTATCAAATTCTCCCTCATTTAACTCCTCAGAATACACAACTGATTTCCTTTGAATAACATACCGTGAATGAAATAATCCAACCATTGGGTTCAATCTATCACAACTGGTTCCTTACATGCTCTCCAAGCTTCACCAAAATCTACATCATCCCTATACATATGTTTTAGCTCCTCAAATCCTAGTACTTCCACTCTCATCTCTGTCAACAAATTTCTTCTTCTACTCAATGCATCTACAACTTTGTTTGACTTGCCACTTCTATGCTTCAACACAAATGTATAACTTTGCAAGAACACAACCCATCTCATATATCTTTGATTTAACTTTCCTTGATTGTTCAAATATTTTAAATCTTGATGATTTATATACAACACAAACTCCTTAGGTAACAAGTAATGTATCCACTTCTTCAAGGCTTGAATTATGGCATATAAATCCTAGTCATAAATTGAATATCTTATTTTTGCATTATTCAACTTCTCACTAAAATAAACTACATGTCTTCCTTCTTGACTCAATACTGATCCAATTGCATTCCCACTTGCATCACAATCAACTTGAAATACTTGATCAAAATACGGTAATGCTAACACTGGTTGTTCTATCACTTTTTTATTTAACAATTTAAAACTTATTTGTGCTCCACATGTCCACTTGAAATCCTTCTTATCTCCTCTCATTTTTTTTTCATGGGGTTACAAAAAATATTGAAATTTTTAATAAAATTCTAGTAGAAACTGGCTAATCCATGAAATGATCCGACTTCTCCAATATTTACCAGTGTAGGCCAATCTAAAATTTCTTTCAATTTCTCTAGATCCATCTTCAATCCTTCAACAAAAATAATAAATCTGAGATATACTAAATCTATCTTCATGACACTACACTTCTTGATATTATTCAATAACTTCTATTCCCTCAACTTCTACAATACTTTTCAGATGTGAAAACAATGTTCTTCTCTAATCTTACTAAACATCAGAATATCCTCTAGGTCCACAATGACAAACTTACCCAAGAATATTTCCAATAGCCCATTCATCAATCTCATGAAAGTACTTGGTGCATTGGTCAATCCAAAAGGCATTAATAACCACTCATATAATCTTTCATGTGTCTTAAATGCAGTGTTTCATTCATCTCTTTCTTTGATTCTGATATGATGATATCTAGTCTTGAGATCAATCTTTGTAAGATACTTTTCTCCACTCAAATAGTCCATAATGTCATCCATCCTTAGAAATGTAAATCTATATTTGACACTAATCCTATTGACTTCCCTTGAATCTATACATATTCTCCAATATCCATCTTTCTTTGGTGCAAGTACAATAGGTACCACACATGGGCTCAAATGATTTTTGATTTGTCCTTCCTCAACAACTCTCGTATCTTCCAACTCAACATTGCATTCTCTACCAATGTCATTCTATGTGCTACTTTGTTTGGAAAACTTGCTCCTAATATAAGATCTATATGATGAATAATACTTTGGATAGGTGGTAATCCATCTAGTACATTATTTGATATGATGTCTTCATACTTTGTGAATAATTCTACAACTTCTTCACTCTTTGTGGTAGGGTTATCTACCTCTGGACCATTTATTTTGTTTGGAATCAAGGAAAAACATATGTTATTATGTCTCAATCTATCCAAACATTTCCTTCCATCTACCAAACATAGTTTGATCGTACCACAAAATTTAGTCTTCTCTTTCTCTAAAGGTATCAACTTGATTCTCTTTCCATTTGATATCACAATATAAGTATTTATTCTTCCATCATTAATTTCTTTCTTATCATATTTCCATGGTCTTTCTAATAGTAAATGACATGCATCCATAGGCATAATATCACACAAAACTTCATCCCTATATGATCCAATATGAAATTTCACCAACCATTGTTCAATCACCAATATTTTATTCTCATATTAAATCCATGGTATCCTATAAGGGTTTGGATGTTTCAATCTCTTCAAATCCAACTTGGTTACATAAGCTTCTCTTCCAGTATGCTCAGGTTTCTTTTTGGTATTTCCTTGATGACACTCGAATTCTCTATGTCCTTTACCTCCAAACTTGAAACAGGTTCCTTTGAATGGTCTTCTCTTAGATCTTCCTTCATCTCTCTAGTATCCTTCATTACGGTAAGAATTATGACCTCCTTTGTTACTGTGGGATAAATTTCTATCATATCTCCCTTTGTGGTATGGCTTAGCTTCCTGTTCTTCACTCTAATAGGGTTTTGGATCTTTGTCCTACTCTACAAATGTTTTTCTTTCTCAAGACTGGGGTCCACTCTTTTGAAATATTCCTCTTGCACTTCTCTTCCTTTGTTCAAAATTCTTGTTTAGCTTCGCTTCTAATTTCAAAGCAAACTGATATGCTTCTTCAACAAATTTCATCTTCGCCAAGCTCATTTCTTCTTGAATGTTTGTTCTCAGTCCATTGATATATCTTGCAACCTTTTCTTTGCTTGCTTCACTATGTCTAGTTCGGATTATCACCTTGTAGAATTCTTTAGTATACTCCATCAAAGATTTTTCCTTTTGTCTTAGGTTCTACAATCTCTTCAACAATTCTAGTTCATAAACTGCTGGTATGAATTGAGTTTTCAACTTTTTTACCATTATATCCCAGTTGTTGATTATTTCTTTGCCTCTTCTATTTATTTTCAATTGAACTTCTTTCCACCATAGTGTAGTATGACCTTTCAACTTTTTTTTTGAAAATATAACTCTTTCTAGATCTTCAATTACCTCATATTCGAAGTATTTATTTAGTTCAATTATCCAATCAATCAATTCTTTAGGATTCAAATTTCTTGCATCATTTTGAATTTTGACTCTAGGTCACTCACCAATATTTGAGACCACTTTCAACATTTTTACTTGATCTGATTCTTCTTCTTCTTCTATTGTTTCTAAAAATTGGTTCGCATGTTCTTCTTCATCATCACTTTCGTCATTTTGCCTAGGGTTTAGGCCTTGCCTTTGATCTTCTTCAACAACATCTAACCTAACTCAAATATCACACATCATCTCCAAAAAAATTTCCATTCTTCCAACAACATTTTCCATAACAAGCACTCTCCTTGGCAGCATATCTCCCCTTGAATTTGGTGCAATTGCCTCAATTTGGCGATCTATCTATAATGGGTGATCCCATAATGCTAGTTTACAATTTCTGGGAGATTTTGACTTTTGCTGAAATCACATATTTTTAGAAAATAGAATGATTTAAGCCTTAAAAAGTTCCATGTTAAGGATTCCAATTGAAGAGGGTTTGATCAAACCACCTTAGATAAAACCCCCTTGGATAGAACCCAACTAGTATTAAACCATGTACCTATAATAGAGTCTCCTCTACACCTATCAAAATTCTAATAAAAAATGACTTTTGATTTACCTTTTGGGGGATCAAATGAATTCATTTAAAATATACTTTTTAAAAGTATTTAGTCCTTATTATAAGCTTCCCAAAAAGTATAATTTTAAATAAATTTATTTTATTATTATATTTATTTTTTATTTCTTGTGAATGTAGGTTTTTCACCAAAAATCAAGCTCTCTATTCTGCACATGTAGAAAAATAGAAAATTATCAAAAACAAATTTTGAAAAATATCAATGCACTAGATATTGAAATCCTTGATCTAACCAAAAAAAAAAAAGAATTTCGATACATACAAAAAATGTTATGTTGTGTACAGTCCACCTATGTTTGAATTGTAATTGGTTTGACTTTGAAACTTGATTAAGGAAAAAATATTCAATAAAACACTATGAAACCAAATGAAAGTGCTAGATATCATAGTTACAAATCTAAATTCAAAAAAAATAAAATTTTATCCTTCATGGAAATTTTTTTATGTTGTATATGGTGAGCATCACTCCTTAAAAATGGTGTTTATTGAAAAAACTAGTTTTCGAAGGAGATGGAAAAATAAGTACAATTTGATTCCAATTTTTTTGAAAAGAATATATTTAGAATCTACAAACAAAATTTCACAAATCACTAGTTTGCATCATCTCCAAATTCCTCATGGTTTAGCCACTATAAGTGTCTGAAAGTGAAGATTTTGTTAGAAAAAATCAGTTCAGTGTCCGATTTGGCCAAAAATTGTAAACCAATATTGTGGGATCACCCCTACAAGGATTTCAACTACCTCACAATCATCGATTGATTGAAAAAAAAAATAGTCTACCTCAATTTGGTGATTTGTTCACCTCAAGGGATGCCTTCAGGAATCAAAAACTCACCCTGATACCACTTGGTACAATCACGATAGGATGGTTCCATTAGGAACATTCTAGAACATGCAGCAATGAGTCAACACAACAAAAATAACACAAAAAATTGATATGTGAACATGAAATATCATTGATTTTATAATCATACATGCAACCTCTACCTCTTGGTTGAATATCTAGGGCTCACAGGCCTTGCCTCGAGGGCTTTCAACAATAAAACTAGCCAACAAGCCTTATTGCATGCCTCTGAAGGGTTTGTGCGAACTGTAATGAATCTAAAACATATAATTAGAAACTTATCTAGAACTATTGATCTACAATTATTAAAATGCTTATAAATATGCTTCTTAAGCTCCATTATAGGTCTGCATCAGCCACAAATTTCTAAAACTCGATGAGTGATCAAATGTGAATGTTGGCCTCAAGCTATGAAGAATTAGCTCCACACACATTGAATTAACTTAGGAATATTCAAGATAGGTCCCAACTGACCCAAGATTCTTATATGATGTATCATTAGGCCACACGATCTAGGATAGCTGCGCACTAAGAAACTGGACTAGGTCAACCCCAAATGCTTTGGTTGGTAAACATGGTGAAATTTTGAGAGCGATAACTTTCAACAAACAATTGTAAATGATGTGAAATCTGGATATGTGATATATGTCAATGTGAAGATGTTATATCCTGATTCGTGAGTTGAGAAACAAGGATGCGGTAAAATATGGAATGAACTATTGAAATTGCTACAAATTACAATGCAAGAAATGTAGCATTGTTTTACAACCAAGGATGCTCCTGCATCATATATCCAAATAGACATATAGAAAAGAAAATAGATAATAGACAAGACAATATGTTATCAAAATAAATTATAATGCAAAGAGAAAGGGAGTGTGGTTACCCTCCCTTAAGTAAGATAGATATGTCAAAGGAGAGTACACAACACCCAAATTGTGCCAACAGAACCTAATTGCTAGTGTAGAGAGCTAAGGTGTGATAGGGCTTGCTAGAATGAGAGAAAGTGGTGTAGAAGAGAATGATAATGCTTGAGAATGAGAGAAATATTTGAAGAGTGAATATAATGAGAAAGAATGGAAGATAAATTGAAGGAATAAGAGAATGAGAGGGTTTGAATGAATAAAATACATGCAATAAGGCATTTTTGGGTGTGTCTACTACCACATAGTCGTTACACTTCGTGGGAAGGAAGAAGTGTAATATCCCAACGACCACAAAATCAAAAATATTTTTAGGACGATCATGTTATGTGCAAACTTCTGCATGTCACAAAAGTGTCCCTGACAAAAAAATACTTGAAGACCAAAAATAGAGGGTTTAAAGACAAAATTAAAGTTAAGGGAAAGGGAATTTTCATTATCATCTTTTATTAAGCTAAAGAGAGGGTTATATAATGTGAAATTGCACGAGGTGCAATTTTTGACATTACATCTAGATAGAAAATGAGACTATTTGGGATGGAAAAAGGAGGGTGATGGCTTGGAAGGGTGTTGTAATGATGTTAAAAGATATTCCTATTATCACTTTATAAAAATATTTTATTTTCATGCAAAAGTTCTAAATAGAAAAGCGTCTCTATATTAAATCCTTGAGAAATAAGTTACCTTGTTGTAAAGAATTATTTGGGGCTATGTTTATGAGAAAGATAAAAATTATTTGATATTAGGATTTTTAAGATAACTCACTCTAGTAACTTTAAATATTGCATCAATGTTGTTATTGGCTCAAAATAGAAAAACTTGATGATCAATGCATAATATTTTCTATGTTAAAATGAAGCAAAGGTCATTTTTTTTACTTGCTAAGGGATTTTGGCGATGAGAATGTGGTAGGTGGGTAGGTGTTATAATTAATAAGATCCCCTCCAAATATTTTGTTATAAGGGTGCAAATATCTATCTAACCTATTCTTAGGTGAATTATGGGCAATTTCCTCAAATAAAAAATAATCTTAAATTCCTAGGGGACATCAAGCTAAAATGTGGCCATCTAGGGTTAGGTATACACAATGAGGATTTTATCATTTAAACATTATTGAATAATGGGAAAGGTGGAGTTCACATTTATAAAATAATCTTAGGGATAAAAATATAACGCTAAACAAATGGGTAAAGGGTTGAACAACTAGGGGAAACATCAAGGGAGACTTAGGATATAAGATGAGGTTAGGAATTAAATTAAATATAACACTTAAGAACACTAAAAAATATTAAGATAACATTGGAAAGGGGAAAAATGTCTAGGAGACAACAATGACTATAAAAAAGGTGATAATGACACACAAATATACTCACATGGAAAAGGGATAAAATAGACACAAAAATGTTATAAGAATATGTGAATTCTATTATAACAAGTAGTTCTAGAGCATGAAAGAGAAGATATTTTGAGAGAGGTGCATGAGGTAATAACTAATGGAAACAACTTGGGAGATGGAAATGGATGGCTTGTGGTGGCCAAATATCTTGAAATATGCACATACATATGTCCAAAAATGTGACATCTTCCAAATGATAGGAATATCTATCGCAAGGAATGGGATTCCCTTGTGACTATTTTTGGCTCAAGTCCCATTTTAAAAATGGTCTTTTGATTTCATTAGTCCTATAGAACCAACTACTCTTAATTATCATGATTGATTATAATAGCTAGTATTGAATACCTTAATAGATGGGCATAATTTGAGGGCACTGAGGACTGTGCCACAAATATTACCTAAAATTATGTATAATAAAGTTGAAGCAACAAGCCAAAAAATATAAAATTGAGAGCTAAAGAGTGGAGTTGGGAAGATTATCTAAGAACATTAAAATATATTTTTAAATTGTGCTAAGTGGTAGTTGAGATGTCAGAAGGAGAGCTAGGGTTAAGCTACAAATAATAAGGGAAAATGACTGAGTTAAAATAAAATGGTTGCATTGACACTTGTAGAAGCCAAGGATAACCCTAGGCCAAAATACAAGAAGTATCCTTGGAAGGCAAATGAGTTCAAAAAATATGGATCTATCCCTTATGTACTAATGCATGTTTCATATGCCAAAATTATTCACAAGTGTATCTACATATAACTAATGAAAATATATCATACTTGATTCAAAAAAGGACTAGCTAGCTCTCAAAAATATGAATCTTGATACAAGGATAAAAGAGTATATCTATCCATCTCGAATAATTGACAAGCTAGAATTAGATGGTGGAAATATTTGTTGAAATTTTATGAAGAAAATACATGGATAAGGTTGGTGTTGAGTAGAATACATGTATATTTGATCTATCTATATAGACCATACCAAATAATAAATAAGGTGATAAAGGTATTCACTAAATTATAGGATAATGGTGAGCTTCCTAGTAAGAAAAAAATATCTAAAATGAACTAACACAAACAATTAGAGCCACTTTTGATTCTAGAAACTTGGATTTTGTAGATATACATATAAAAATTTCCTTGTGGTATGCTAGATAAGGGTATTATAAATATAAAATATATTGAGTTATAACCAATATCTTCTACAAGAGAGATAAGCTATAAAACTGTAAATGGAATAAAAAAATTACACACCTAAGTTTCCAAGAGATGTGCAAATGTCAAGATGACAATATTGCATTAGGAGCTCAAACAAAATCTATAGAATAATGACTACACTCATCAAGGTATGCAACAATTCAAGAGAATTCTAGAATGTGTAAATTCAAGCTAGGTAGTTAGTTTATATAGAACAAAGAAGATGAATGAGGTGCAAAATTCAGCCAATAGGAATCAACCACCAAAAGTGGAAAGTGTTCCACCCTTTAAGGAAGGGGATAACACATCACTTATCTCCTAGTTATTAAATAATAAACTCACTTTATTATCTTAAAAAAGTTAAATAAAAGTGTACTAAAACCCTAGGACTAAGGGGAAATAATTAACCCACTAGGAAAATAGAAACCTACACCAAAACCCCCCTTAAGTGCAGATTAGGAGGATTAAAAATATGATGGTTCCTAGAAAATTAAGCCATTTTAGGCACCCATGTACATATAAAAATTCCCCCCAAAGAAGAAGAAGCTCACTCCTACAAAAAGAAAGTACACCCCCATTATAGAGAGAGAAATAAAGTGGAAGGACAAAGAATCCCTCCCCCAAAGAGATCCAATGGTAGATGCCCAAAAATTGATGTAGAAGATGGTTCATGATCATAAAAAAACATTCCTCCCATTAGGAAGAAACAAAACCAAAGGTGTATGTGAGCTATCTCCCCAATCCTAAAAGGAATATGTAGGAAGAAAAATCAAGTTGTATAAAGTCTTTGAACTCAGCTCAAGTGTCCCCATGTTGTTGTTGAAAGCTATCACAATAAAATTAGGTGTTTTAGGCCACACTATTAAAAATGAAACCTTAGAATTTCCTAGATATTGATGTAGAACACAATCCAAAGACTCAAGTATCTCCTCTAAATATGTTTCCTCAAAATTTTGATCCAAAGTATCCACACTCATGCCAAAATGTGATGAATGATCATGTAGAGAATGAACAAGAGGGTCAAAGTGTTCCCTTACAACAACTAAAGAATAATCAACTTCATCAAAAAAAAGATGAATACAATAACTAGTGTCTCCCAAATCTACAATATGTGTCTGTATAAACAAGTCTGAAATACTTGTCAAGAGATCATCCTACAAAGTTGAATCTGAAAGACAATGTATTTCCTATTGCAAGGAATCACTTGAAGCTTTCAAAGAAGAAAAAGTAGAATATATAGTAGCAACATATGCAAGGAACAAAGAGTTATCCTCAAAGAAAATATGTATGTCCTCAATAGTGTCATCTAGATCTAAAATGAGGGACTCTACAAATAGACAAGAGACATGTTGGGTAGAAATTGGTCCCAATGGACTAAATCTAGAAGACATGAATTACCTCACTACAATGAATCATTGGAGGCACTCAAAGAAGCATCTCTAGAACATGAAGTAGAAACATGTATGTTTGATGGGGTATCCATGAAATGATCATCCACACAAGATGGGAAATCATAAGTCTCAATATCATCCACAATAGCTTGGTTCTCTAAGGAAACATCACTTTCAAATGAAGATCCAATGTCTCCATATAACTGTTGGATGATGGTCCAAGGAGTGAAAGGGGACTCAGTGTGCTCTACATGATGTAGAATATCCTCAGGAACAATAAGAGATATTAGTCCATAGATCATGCCATTATTGTTAAACCATGCATTCTTCTAATCATAATCACTTGGCTCAAGAACGATTCCAAGGAGATAGAGAAGTAGATCTTTCTCAAGGAAATGATTATTTATCCATTTTTTCCAAGACAAATAGTTCTCTAAAGATAGTTTGATAATAGAAGGATGGAAATAATTTTTAAGAGACATGGTTAACCCCCATAAATGGAACTTTATCTTAGTCTTCGATTACAAAGTGCATGTATACTCCCCCAAGAATGATAATTTAAGTGAGTGCTAAAAGAGACATCAAGAGACACCCCCCTCTCCAATAGTCTTATAAATCACCCCCCAAATGTTATAAGGTTGGCACTTTATAGTTTAGTGCATTTATAAAGCCTTTTCTAAGATACAATGCTCAATAGGTCCACAATAGCCAAGATTATATTTTTTTGATACAAATTAAACTAGAGACATAATATGGAAAAATTAACCTTGTAGCAGTGTATTTATCTTCAATACCTTTCCAACGCCTATTTGTTTCCAAAAAAGGAGCACCAAGGTGAAATTTATGCAATGTTGAAGAAAACATTCAACAACTTCAACCTGCAATATTTGGCATAAAATGAAAAAATATATTTTCAAAACCTATATAGATGGAATGTTCTCGTCTCTAGATTTTCAATGATATCTTGTTTGCTAAAAATAGACACCATGGAAAAAAGTTATGATTTTTTTTTTAAATGATTTATTTTAGATTGTAATGATGACCACCCTGGAAAAATAAAAAATTTCCAAAAATCAAATTCATCTAAAATATAGATAAATTTTATATATAAAAAAGGGGTTTTTGGACCATCTAAGTGCAATGGAAAGGTCCATTTAGGCTAAAAATTCTCTAATAAAATGTTGTTCACCATATCTAAGCTTCAAACCCTTGTTTTCTACTGTGTCATATGGTGGCTAAATCGAGTTAAAAAAATCCAAATTTGACTTTCTTGAGTATCCCAAATGCAATGAGATAGTAAAAAATGCTACCACTATAGTCAGAATAGCTGCAATAATCATATCTCACCAAAAACACACATGCAAAGATAGTATTAACATATCTTCATAATTCCTTTCTAATTCTCCAGATCGCATTGAAATGCAAGAGAAGAGCATACTTTAATTTACAATATTATAAAAAACTCCAATATCTTAATCAGGAATCCAAGTACTCAAAACTCTCAAAATCTAAGCTCTGGTACCATGCTAGAAATCTCAAATATATTGAATATCCAAGATCTTCTATGAGAGATATACATGTTATAAAACTATAAATGAAATAACACAATTATAGATCCGAGATTCCAAGGGATGTGCAAATGTCAAGATGACAAGATTGAATTAGGAGCTCAAAGAAAATCTACAAAATAATGATTGCATGCATCAAGGTGCATGTATGTCAAAGTATGTAACAATGCAAGAGAATTCTATAATATGTAAATACAAGCTAGGTAGCGAGTTTATATAGAACTAAGAAGATGATGGAGGTGGAAAATCCAACCAATAGGAATTAACGACCAAAAGTGGAGAGGGAAACCAAAAGTGGAAAGTGATCCACCCTTTAAAGAAGGGGACACCACATCACTTATCTCCTAATTATTAAATTAAAAAATCACTTTATTATCCTAAGAAAGATTAATAAAAGTGTAGGAAAAACCTAGGACTAAGGGGAAATATTTAACCCATTAGGAAAATAAAAACCTACACCAACAAAGGGATGGCATACAAGATCTATTATACAAATATGGCCATGTACGAATTGAAGATAAACGAAAAGGATTTTGAACCATGTGATAAATTATAATAGTAGCTATTACAAAATATAGAAAGAAGTTTTAGGAATTAAGGTGTATCAACCTTGGTAATTCTTGATTTTATTTTTATTTTTTATTTTTTAGTTTTTCATAGTATCTGATAATGTGCTTCACAAAAATGGGGTATAGAATTTTTATTTGGAATCATATGCCACATGTCAGTACTTTATGGATTTTTGTAAGGTGTATTGTAGTGCCCCTCTCATTTGCATCTTGTTAATGTCAGATTGGTGTTTTAGCTTCACCATTTACTCATGATTGTTGTGGTGATTATTTTTATGGCTTTCAATGATGTGTATGAACCACCACATGTTTGAGATGAGGTTCCTCAACATGTTGTTGGAGTTTTGTATAATTATATGCTTCCAGGTTTATCATTATGCTTCAATTCAATGATGTGCATTATATATGTTGTGATCAAATGTGGATGTTATTATCGATGTTCAAGAAATGATTTATATGATAGATATACAAATTTTATTATGATTTATTCTATTGGACCCCATTGGTTGATTATTATGTGCTTCGACTATATATACATTGGGCAGGTACCTTTGGCGTGCATTGAATGGTTACAAGTATAGGGTTATTTATCCACCTGGCTACACAAATCTAAGTTATTCCCCAGTGGTGGTTAGTTCAAAGATGTCACATTGAGCCTCTCTATACATTACGTTATCATACTTGAATTGAGTACAATATGTGTCATATTTGAACCTATGCAAACCCAAATCCAAATCAAAGGTGATTTTGGATTTCGTCTGTCATCAACAACTAATGAATTTCTAGTTTAATTAATCGTTTAAATTTTATATTTTTTGCAAATTAAATATCAAGACTTTAAAATGATTCTTATATTGATTATAATTCTTTTTGTGTTTCAAGAACGGGGAAAATAGAATGAAAAATGGAAATGAAGTTTAACTATTATTTATTTATTTACGAAATTTAGTGGGTTGGGAGTTGTAGGTTATGTTTGATTTAAATATCCTTTTTGAATTTTGAATTCTATAAATTGAAAATAATATACGCTTATATGGGTTTAAATCATAAATTTAAATAATATAGGTATTTAAAATTTGATTTATGTGTCTATTTGGGTTTTGAGGAAAATGGGAATTAAGGAAATAGAAAATTAATTTTATATTATTTTTAATTTGAAATTGGAAAAGGGTAAGTAGGAAAAGGGGGTTTTATTTTGATTATGGAATTTTTTTTTGGGAGGAATTTTGGAGAGGGTAAAACCCTCTTTTGGCAGAAATTTGAATTGTTAATTGGGAGAGCGTTTCGAAGGGGGATTTGATGGGGTCCAATTTGTTGGATTAGGAATGGGGGGGGGGGAATGTGCTTGCAAGTGATCTCATGCATTTGATTGGTATGCTTAAGGTATTCTTCATTTGAATTTGTAACATACTATGAGGTATTTTCTTTATTTCTTTCAAATTTGAATATTGGAATAGGATTGAGGGAGTGTAGACACCTTCCAATGCAATTCATTTTGTAAAATTTCATGCTCAATGAATTATTTTGTCAATTTTTTGATAAATTCCAATTATACGGGGTTATAATGCCCATATTTTTAGAAAATGAATGAAAATTGAAATTAATGTGAAAAGTGTGTTGTTGGGCATATTTAGAGAAAAAGGTATCTTTAGATTTTTGAAATTTGAAAAATAAATTTTGAAGAAAATTTTAATGGGGTTTGGGGAAAATTTCATGGTTTTAGTGTATTGGACAAATGATGAAATTTGAATGTTTTAATGAAAATGTCCTTCGTGAATTATTCAAATAGTTCTTATAAAAACTTGTTAGAAAATATGGTTGAAATTGAATTTTTTGGATTATTTTTCATGCTACACTCATTGGTGAGTGTGAAGAGCCTAGGATTAAGGTACTAGAGAGGGTTATGGGACTATTTTCTAATGTGAACCTAACCCAAAGTGGGGCATGATAGGACTTGTAAAATTTTCTTGTGGTTCTATGACTTTGTTTGAAAATTTTGAGCATTCTAGTTATTACTTGTTGGCTAGGGTTTGCTGAAAGTCTATAATTAGGGTTCCCCTAAGGTTTAAAACCCTTCTTAAACCCTAATATATTGTTTCCCTAGCTTTTATTTCTATTCCCTCATTGAATTTTTGTTGCAAATATCAAGTTATTTAAGTTACAACTAAATCCATTGAAGTCATTTGATTACCAACCCTTTATTCCTAGTTTTTTGGATCACAATGTGCATTTAAATATTCATTAAAGCCTTGTTGTGGATTCATAAAATATTTCATCATATATTAAAGTCTGAAAACCTAGGTCTAGAGGTTGGAATTATGTATTAATCTTCCATTGACCTAGTTATGGCCTCTTTTCAAGTCATAACTTAATGCATGTGCCTTAAAAATTCTTAAGTTACCGCTACTTGGGTCCCATATTGCCAACTATTTATTTTTGATTGATTTCTCTAGCCCATGGGTCCTATTTTAATGAATAAAATAAGACCATGGAATTGAAGGAGAGTGCCATGTATTCAATCTCTACCAAAAAAATTCGGGGAGCCCAAGATCTGAGGCTTATAAAGGTGTCATATGGCACAATCTGGACCGTTCCCCTCCATTCCATGGGGAACCCTTTGTGAAGACCTTTTTTGACTGCAAAAGCACAAGATGATTCCAGGTGGTAGTATTTCCACCGCCCGATGAAGAATCTTATGATGTCGATGAAATTTTCTAAGTGTTGTAGGCATAAAGGAAGAGACTAAGTGGTGCACATCTTAGACATGTGGCACAATCTAGGATCTTTCTACCATTCTACAGGCCTCAATATTCCAGTCCAGTGCATGACCATGAAAATGGGAGGAAGCAATACATGGATTTCTCCATCATTTTAAAAGATGGTGGGGCCCCTGGTTGTAAGGAAGATAAGACAGAGGAACAACTTCTTACACTAATTTTGATAGGAGGATAATGAAAAACTTTTACAAATATTTAACAATTATAGAAACTTAAAAAAAAACCATAAATATCATGCATACCACAACATGTGATTTACGTGGGGAAAACCCTTTCGGGAGAAAAACCCCATACTCTAAAAGTCACCCATTATATTATTAATAAATCACTAAGATTGCAATATACTTGTAGAGAAATATTCTCATAGGAGTATCACCAACCAGAGATCTAAAGGAAACATGACCACTATCAGACTCTTAGAATACATCACAATACACAATTGTAATACAATCCCCTCATAAAATAAGGTTTCCTTCTAGGGTAATTCAAGCTAATAAAATTCCCCTCACGACGTGATCCCCTGTCATTGACGTATCAATAGTACCTTATGTAATTACAAGTTGACACACATTTTCCCAAAAAATCTCCCACTTTCCAAACACCTTGCAAAATAAATAGGTGGGTGTATAAATATCATCTTTTAATTTCTAGGGGTTGAAAGGCCCATTGAATCTGAACACCATCTGAACTTCTTTGTGCTCATAGGTTTAGTTAAAGAATCAATAACATTAATCAAAGTCTCTACCTTAACCAACTTCACCTTACCATCTTCGACCATATCTCTAATAAAATGATATTGTACATCAATGTGTTTGGTCCTGGCATGAAATATTGGGTTCTTAGCTAGACATATCGCACTCTGACTATCATAATAAATTTTCATTGTGCCTTGTTTATTCTGATATCTAAACACAGTATCTTAAGCCAAATGGATTTTTTACAAGCATGATTAGCTAACATATACTCTACTTCAGTAGTGGACAAAGAAACCATAGCCTATTACTTACTCATCTAACTAATTGCACCACCAAATAAAGTAAACACATAAGCATTGGTGGATCATTTACTATCAACATCATCGGCCCAGTTTGAATCCACATAACCATGAATATCATGGGAGATATTGTCTTCAGTCATATTACTATGATAACACAAGGAATAATCCAAGGTACCACACAAATATTTGAAGACTCTTTTAACTGCATCCCAATGAACTAAATTAGACATATATCTGGAAAGAACTCCCACTACTTGGTAAACTTTTGGTCTTGTACAAACCATAACATACGTCAAACTTCCAACTATACTCTGGTAAGACACTTTTCTCATGTCTTACATCTCTGATGGGGATGTGGGACAATATAAAATAGATAACATTTTTCTAGTTGAAATAGGAACACATAATGGTATACAATCCTACATATTAAACCTCTATAAAATTGAATTGGCATACATAATTTCTCTAAGCCATAGCTTTACAATCACTCAATCTCTTCTAATTTCCATCCCAAGAATGTTCCTAGTTGCACCAAGATATTTCATTTCAAATTTAGTAGCAAGTTGATATTTCAGTTTTGAAATCACACCTCTTCCTTTACCAATAAATAACATATCATCAACATATAATGCAACAAACAAGAAATGATCACCATTAGTTTGATAATAAACACAATGATCTAATTTAGAATGCTCAAATCCCAAACTCAACACATACGTATCAAATTTCTGGTACCACATCCTAGGACTTTGTTTTAGGCCATACAAACATCTCTTCAATTTACAAACCAAATTTCTTTTACCTTTCACCAAGTAGTGCTCTAGATGTGTCATATTAATATCCTCTTCCTAGTCACCATGAAGGAAATAATTTTTCACATCCATTTTCTCAACCTCTAAATCATAAGAAGCAACAATAGAAAGAAAAAATCTAATGGATGTCTTTTTTGCAGCAGGGGAAAATATCTCACCATAATCAACACCCTCAACTTGAGAGTAACCTTTTGCAACCAACCTTGCTTTGTACTTCTCAAACCTCCATTTGAACTAATCTTTTTCTTGAACACCCATTTGAAAGCAAATAAAATTCTTCCTTTAGGAAATGGTACAAGATCCCATGTATCATTATTTTTCAAAGTTGTCATTTCTTCATCCATAGAAATCTTCTAGGATTCTACATCATTAGTACCTAATGCCTCTTCTATTGATCTGGGTTCATCCATGTTAGTATTCAAAGAAAAAATAAATCTCTAATAATCAGATGAATAACTTTAAGGTGGTTTTCTATGCCTTGTATACCTATGAACATGCTGAGTTGGATGTTCTTGCTCCTCTTCTAAAGATTCAGATCTAGATGAGATCTTCTCAACTTCTTGTCTATCCATGGGTTTCAATTCAAATTTCTTAGGTGTAGAAGGAAATTGAATCATATCTTCCTATTTAATTTGTTCTGGCTGCAATGTAATAGAAGAATTCTTAGTTTCTCTAAAAATAAAAATTCTAGTATGTATCACCTTCTATGCAATAGGACCTTAAAGCTTATATCCTTTCACCCAATATTTATATCTGATGAAGATACATTTCATAGCCCCATTCTCCAACTCTTTTTACTTCTCCTTGGCACATGTGCATATGCCTCACAACCAAAAACTCTAAGATGTCCTAATGAAGGATTGTGGCCCAACCATGCCTCTATAGATGTCTTATCAATAAGAGCTAGTGTAGGAGACCTATTAATTAGGTAAAAAATAGTGTTGATAGCTTCAAACCAAAACCTTTGTTCTAGAACAACACTGGTACTCAAGATACGCCTAGCCTTCTCCATCAATATCTTATTCATTCTTTTTGAAACTCTATTCTTTTATGGAGAATACATAGTTGTCTTCTTTCTATGAATACCACAACCTTTATAGAATCTATCAAAATAATTAGAGAAAAATTCACCATCATTATCAGTCCTCAAAAATTTATTTTCTTTCTAGTTTGCAACTCAACCATTGCTTTAAATTCTTTAAATCGATTGAAAACTTCAGATTTACTCTTTAGAAAATATACACATGTCCTTATACTATAATCATCAATAAATGAAACATAATATGTGGATTTACCAATTGAAGGAACGTCTATAGGACCAAACACATCAGAGTGAGAAGATCCAATACACCACAAGATTTATGAGAACCTGAGTAAAACTAAACATGGTTTTGTTTTCCATAAATGTAATGCTCACATAAATTAAATTCAAGATTACAATGAGAAAACCCTTGAACAAGATTTTTATTTTTCAAGGTCCTTAGACTCTTTTCTCCAATGTGACCAAGTATTTGGTGCCATAATATAGTTTTCTATGCAGGTAAATTTGATTCATAAGAAAGTGCACCCTTAGGTACCCAAAATCCATGACCATTTTCTGAAGGTGAAACCCTCACCTCTTCCACATACTTTTATTTCACAAAAGTAATATTAAACTCAATAGTGCATGCATCAAGCTTATACAATGTGTCATATCTAATAACTCTAGAAATCACCATATCACCTTTAACCATCTTGCATGTTGTATAAAAAAACTAATTGTACACATGTATATATTAGTTTTCTCATAGATAGAAAATTTCATGCTAATCTAGGGATATGCAACACACCATTAATCCTTTTTATTCTACCATCAAGAAACCTGATTCTAACTTTACCACAACCAACAATGTTTAAATAAGAATCATCACACAAGTACACCCTAGTCCCTACCTCCATCAAATTCTTCATATTCAAAAAACCAATCTCTCTTAAAGATCATATGGAAATATGCACCTGCGTCAATTAACCATCTATCATTACTTGCACGAGTTTCCAAAGCTGCAATGAATGCTTCACCATCTTCCTTCTCAAACTCAGAATTAGAATCAAATTTATTATTTTTATTCTTATTTTCTTCTTTGAAGTCCTTACAAATACTTCTTGGCTTACCAAAGTTCCAACAAGTAACTTTGGACTTCCAGGAGATTTGGATCTCCCCTTAGACTTGGGTTTATCATGATTCTCATTCTTCTTACCTTTTTACTTAGGTCTTCCATGAACACTTAGAGCCTCCTTGGAAGTGATGGATACCTTCCTCTTCATGTATTTAGAAAGAAAAGAACCCAACACATCTATTGAAAGTATGAAGGTGTTTTCATTGATTTCAACTAGATGTCAACAAACTAGTGTTGTCATTAATGTCAACTATGTGTCAAGGATATTGAGAAAATCTTGAAAAAGAGGAAAACAGGTTGTTGCAGGTTGTGCATGTGTATTTGAGATATTGAGGAAGTGTTGTGAGTACATGGAGCTATCTTTATGTTGGAATGAAGTATGATATGAGATGATGTCTCTAGTACTTGGTTTCCAAGTGCTTTTGAGAAAAATTGATAAATAAAGAAAAATGTGTTGTGCAAGTGTTCAAAATATGCTTCGGGATGTGCTCTATATTTCTTCTGTGTTGATTCTATGCCTATATGGATCTGATATTTTGTTCAAGGTTGTTAGAGGTTGCTATATTCAGAACTTGGGCTTCTGGATCATTATACAAAGCGAGATATTTTCACCAGTGTGAACCCGTTTTTCAATGATGTTTTGTGGTTTGGGAGAAATGTATTTTCTCCAAGTTTATTTGCAATTTGGCTTCAGGTTGTGCTGATTAGTGAATTTTCTCATAATGTTTGTATCTTTCAAAATTCAAGGTTTCACTTGATTTGGTACAATACAGTGTGCGTTTCATGTGTTAGTAAGCGAATAAGGTTTATCGAATGTTTTGGGATTAAGTATTTCTATGTTGTGAGTTTGGATGAAATATTTGTTGAATCTTAGGTGGTTCGAGGATTATTCTAGATTGTGTTCAAGTGAATTTTGTTGTCTAGAAGTTTTGGATTGATTTAATGAAGTGTGTACTTAATATTTTATAGTGTTTAGCATAGGTATTGGCTAACCTTGTGTTAGCACTACACGTGAGGTTTTTAAAAGAATTTTGAGGTGTGTTAGGATTAATTTGGGTCCTAATTAAGGATTTATATGGGTTTCCTTCATTTCTATCCACCGTGAGAATGTTTTGGTTCCAATCTAATTTGAAATTTCAAATGTGATAGATAGTTTCCAACCTTAGAGAAGGTTTTCAAGGTTGAGGTTGATATAAATAAGATTGATGTTGTAAGTTGAAGGGTGTAGAAAGATAGATGCAAGATATATTCAGTGATGAATGTGATGCGAACTGTAGAAGTGCAGATGTAAATTTGAGCAGAGTAGTAGGGATTTCAAAGTGTTGGATTCCTAAAGGCAATGAGCTAAAGGTGTCTACAATATTTCAAACAAGGCTGTGAAAGTGTTGAAGAATTTGTGGTGGTTTCCTTGTTGTATTGAGAATTTTTTCTCTATGTAATATTTCTCTTATATCTTCTTGTGTTTCATTTTGTGGCAGTGAGCCTTGATTGTGAGCCTTTTTGGATAGTGTGTCTTGTTTTGGTAGTGATCCCTTGTATTGCTTTTGCAATTACTTATATTGTGAGATAATAATTGGTTTTTCCACATAAATTTTGTGTTGTCTTGTGTATTTTAGTTTCTGTTATCTGCATCTCATGATTAATCACTTTAACAGAATAAGGGTTTGATGAATATTTGTGGATTTTTTTACTGTTGAGGGTTTTTATGTTTTAATTTGATACAAATGATTCAACCCCCCTCTCATTTTTCTTGTTCATTCAAAAACATCTTCAATCTTAAATATAACAAAATTAATCCCAATAGCCATAACAAGAGAATCCCACAAATCAGGAAAATAATGAAGCAATATCTAAAATTTCTCTTCCTCATCCATTTTGACACCAATTGATGCCAATTGAGCCGCCAACATATTGAATGCTTCCAAGTGGTCTGTAATTTTTCCACCCTCTTCCATTCTCAAGGAATACAATTTCTTCCTCAAGAAAATATTGTTCACTAAATATTTGTATTGATAGATCTCACCAAGATTCTTCCATAGTTTATTTGTAGAGGTCTCTTCATGGATATATATTAAAACAAAGTCTACCAAACACAATCTAATTAGACCCTTGTCTTTATGGTCTCTAATATCGTATTGAGCATCCAAAGTAGAATCTATAGGTCTTGATACTTTCTCATCAACAACATCCCATAAATCTCAATCTACCATAAGATCCTCCATCTTTAGCTTCCAAGTTTCAAAATTATTTCCAAAAAACTTATCCACCTATATTCTCCTAGATGAAATTCCCATCTGAAAATTCTTTCAACAATATCACAAAGTATCTTCTGCACAAGCTCCCACTCAAATATGGATTAGTTCAAAAAACCCAACAACCCACAATTAAGACCAAAGGTGATCAGGATTTGATACCACTTGTATGGAAGATAAGGTAGCAGAACAAATTCTTACACTAATCTTGATAGGAAGATAATGCAAAATTTTACAGATCTTTAACGCTTACAAAAAATTATACATAAATAAACATAAATATCATGCATACCACAACACAATGATTTATATGAGGACATCCATTTCAGGAGAAAAACCCCACTCCAAAAGATATCGAATATATTATTCAAAAATCACAAAGATTAAAATATACTTGTAGAGAAATCTTCTCACAGGAGTATCACCAACCAAATATCCAGAGGCAACACGACCATTAATAGACTCTTAGAATATGTCACAATATACAGCCATAATACAATGCCCTCATAAAATAGGGTTTCCTTCTAGGGAAAGTCAAGATAATAAAATATCGAGTGTCAAATCTAAGACCTAATGATGAATGGTCCAGATTTACAATAATAAATTATACATAAAATTTTCCTTTTTGGGGTGTTGTTGATGTATCGACAATACCTTATGTAATTGCAAGGTTGAGACATATTTTCTCAACACTAGTGATAAGGAAAGGGGTGTCTACCTCAACAAAATATATTGGCCTATTATTTTCCAAATTCGACCAAGTTTTTCAAACTTTCTTGAATTCATCTTAGCCATCTAATCAAATAGATCAGCAACAAATCAACAATCGAATTTCAAAAATATAGAATGAGTAGCTGCACACTCACTGGTTCACATGAACAAAGGTTAATGACATCTCCCATAGGACTGAATCCAAGTGGTTTTCACTATAAAATATAGAATTAAAGAATTATTGCAAGTTATCAAAGCATTCAAAGAATAAGGAGATCAAATTTCATAGATTTATGAATTCTCAAACATCCAAAAATTAAGGTTTCTATGTACTAAACCAGTAAGTTCTTCTGATTCCAAATTCCTTACATAAATTGTGTCAAATTACAAGTAGCTACTTGCTTTAACATTTGAATTCCAATATTAATTATGCTATAAGCTAGGGTTTTCTTGTTTGCATCTAAATCACTTGGAATTTTCCTTAGTTCTTTTCAATTTGCATACAACACCCTAAAATCACCAAAGGAACCCTAGTTTTTCTTACATTGCTATCAAAATTCCATATCCCAAGTCACAATCATATGCTTCGACCCCAAACCGAGCCATACATGATGAAATTCTAGCCTAATTACCTAATTCAATCAATAATAAAGTTGATAGTAAAATCAATCTACAAGGCTTCAAAGTAGTGTTGATGGTGTTTTTTGCATGACAACAACTTCAGATAGAATAAAATTTATCATGTCTCTCTTGAAAGGTTGATCTCTATGAACAAAGAGATAACCCCAAGGTCTCTCAAGTGTTAGGTCATGACAATGCAATAGAAAAACTTAGAGATAATGTGAAAATGTTGGTAATCACAAAGGGACCTTACTACGGGAAGATACTGGTTTTGAACCTATCAGATCTGACCATATAGTGATACTTCAAATGTAACCCAGGTTAACAAAGAAATAGAAAAAGATATAAGGGTTTCAGAGATAACTTCTAAGACTAATTCTAACCCTAGATTAACAATGCAAAATATGAAATGCTCGAAATGGACCAACCCCTCATAAACCAATTCCCATTCGATCCAGATAAACCTACAGTCTTACAGAAACAGTGCAATCTTCTAGGGTTTTAAAGATTTTAAAACCATGAACATATATTCAAAACAACCTTGTTGTAATTGAAATGAACATTCATAGTCAAACTAAGCATAGTTTTAAGTCCAGGATAACTTTTCAAAGCAGCTAACAATCAGCTAACTACAAAAAGTATGGACTAGAGCTCATTGCAAACACTTCAAGCATAAAACCCTAAACACCATTAAACTATCTAACACCTAATGAAAGCAATTTCAAAGATAGAACACCAAGAACCATGCCATATAAAATTCAACACAAGAAAGGCACCAAATCACAATGTCTTTACTTGCATTAAACTATCCAAAGTCACAAAAATTCCAGTCTTCTATTACAACACTTTCTTTCTTGAAAATAGACTAACTTCTAACCCTAACTCCTATAATCCTATTCAATTCGCTCTAGTATCAAAAATATCTAGCTAGCTAACCTTCTAACCCTAACAAATGAGGAAGAATTCCATACTTATAGAAAACCTGCCCATGTGAACAAAGCTAGGGTTACAAAGAAGTCCAAACACCAACCAAATCCATCTCGACAACCAGCAATAACTTGTTGTCCAACATTAAATGCACAAGCACCCCATAAGATCGATTTGGGATCACACAAAGTCAGTGTACAACACCTCGAGCCATGCCCATCATCAATGTGCCTCCCACAAACAATAACACATGTGAAACACCATCATGAACACGAGCCAACAATCAGATGAGATGGGTAAACAAGTGGCTCAGATCGAGCCAAACCATGTTGAGTCCACCATCCAAATCCGCCCGCCATCAATGAACACCAACCACGTTGACCTTGTGTGTAGGGATGGGTTACGTTTGATAGCAGATGCAAAGTGCACTAGACTGAATATGCAAATCATGCCAAATCCTCAAAGCACACCCTGCAAATCCTAGCTCAATCCAACTTGCATTGAAAATGGGCCACCATTAATATCCAAAACATCATCAAAATCCAGATAGATCAATTAGAGTTCCTAAGGAAATATAATCATGCAAAAACCCAGCGGAAACAGAGCCAAAAGAAAAATAGGAATAGAGACAACACAGGCAGGGGTGAAGACAAAACCAACCTTGATGGAAGTGGAGGTGGAATAGGAACCAAAACGGGATAGGAAGGAAAAGCAGGTGGGGGCGGAGACAAAACCAACCCCGACAGAAGCTGAGGCGGAACAAGAACCAAAATGGGAGAGGAAGGAAAAGAAGGTGGGGTTGGAGACAAAACCAACCCCGCAGAAGTGGAGGCAGAACGAGAATGGGAACTGAACTAAGAACTTTGTGAAAGATGAAAGTTAAGTTCTCTAGTTTCAGAAAATGAAAGAAGAAGTGAACCAAGAAAAACCTAAGGGAGGAAACCAACCCTTAGGACGAAGACAAATGAAGTGACAAAGAAAATGAGAAGGCGGGAAGCGGAGGCAGAACAAGAATGGAAACTGAACTGTGAACTTTGAAAAAATTTAGAGTTCAGTCCCATCCTGGTTCCACCTCCGGCAGAACAAAAGGAAATGACAAACAAAGCAATCAGGTGGGAGTGGAGCCGGAACAGGAACAAAACCGAACCGTGAACTTTGAAAACATTCAAATTTAGGTTTCATCCCGGTTCCACCTTTGGCAAAACAAAAGGAAATGATGAACAAAGAAAATGGGCGGGAGGGGAGCCAGAATGGGAATGAAAACCAAATCGTGAAATTTGAAAAAATTCAGAGTTCGATTCCATCCCGGTTCCGCCTCCGGCATAACAAAAAAGGAACAAGGAAAACAAAGGAAAACCTAAGGGAAGAAAATAACCCTTAAGACCCAAAAAAAAACACCAAGGGAAAACACAAGGCAAAAGGAAAACCACCCTAGAGAGGACATCCACGAGACTCCAAAACCATCGGGAACTCAACACAAAGGCACCCAAAACCAAGGCAAGCACCAAAGACCAAAACCCCAAGATTTTCAAAGATAAGCCCAAAAGAGGGGGGAAGGCCACAAAAGGGGTCCAAAAGGGCAAGCCAAGAGAGGGTCCCTACTTTCAGTGGGGCATGTGTGCAAAACTATACAATAAGTAGATAGGGGTTTTATAGACAAATATTATGGGGTTAGAGATACTGAATTAACCCTATCTACTTGGGAGCTATTTAAGTATTGGTATGGGAAGAGGAATGCCCCAGTTCCAAATTACACCATTTAGAGATTGGACTTAGGGAAATTGGTTGTCCCTAATTTCTACCCTGATGTGGATATGGTAAAAGAAATAGTTTCCAACTATGATGAAACTATCAAATTTTTGAGAACACATTTAGGTGGTGTGATGGAAAATTTGGATAGGTAGTCAATTATCGATGTCTTCCAATTAAGCCCTTCTACAAGTAAGCCCATCAATCTAGAGGAATTCAAAAGACAGTGTGAGAAGAATAAAAGTACTTATAGGGCAATGCTCTTACCTAGGTTCAAAATAAAGGATAATAATAGAAATATTGTCAGCATCTCACCTATGGAACAAGAGGTATTCCAAGTGGATAGTTTTGAAGGGTATTTTACCAAAACCTACCACACATTGTGCCAAATTTAGGGTTTTCCTTGTTTGAAAAGATGGTCATTGATTTCATTTTTATGGCTTCAAACATCCAAAACCTAATGGTGAATGAGGAATATGATTTTTCTTCTTAATTATAGATGCCATTCATAAAGGGTTCGGTATACATTAAGAAAGGGGAATTGAGAGTGAGGTTTTGGTGGTATTCAATTTTGTGCCACATATTTCTAGCTTGGGTAAGGAAGGATTTAGGTGTTGGTTTGCAAATCAAGTTGAAGGGAGGGAAGGATGAAGAAATCCTAGTGTAGATGTGGACACATATTCTTGATAGGCATTATCCACAATCAAACTATGTGACCACCAATTCATTTATTGCTAAAATAGTGCATTTCTTGAAAGGTCAAATATTGAGAGTGCCAATTAAATTGTATGATTTTCTAAGGCCAACTGAGAGAAAGCTAGAGTTGGTAATCAAGAATAATTTTGGAGATGTGATTTTATATTTATTTTACACTTTTCTAAGGGTATATGGATGCCCTATTTCTCCACGCGTGTTGCCTAGGTTTGTGCCACTAAAAGTTGGATTTTCGGAAGTAACGTGGTAATTGTCTCATGTTGAAGGGAGACCACTTGGCCAATCAAAGAAAACATTATTTATTTTCATACATCACAATATTTTTAGACTTTTCTATGAATAAGTATGAATGGAAACAAATTCTTGACATACTTAATCTTTATAAGATGAAGCAAAAAAGGGCCAAAAATTATGATCTAGAAGGATTTATGGATGCCTTGAGGAAAAGAATGAATAGGTCAAGGTTTTATCATGGGATTGATTATGCAGAGAATGTCATTAGAAACCAATTTTAAATTAAGGAGATTGAGGCTAGAAAATCAAAATGGATTGCTTTTGAGAAATTTGAGAATGCTAAAATAAAAAGAGACCCCTCTTTCAAGGGAGTATATACAAAATATAGATGATTTGGTCTTAAGAATTGGGGTCATCTTGTATAATTTTGACAAAAAATTTGGGAAGGCATATAAATATCAAGAACAAGATAAAGGAAAATCTATTTTACTAGAAGAGAGGCCAACATATCAGCCTCCAAAGAGACCTTATGTGTTTACTAGAAGACCTAAGGGAATTATAATGAAGGAAAAAACAAGAGCTTCTCCTTCTCCATTGGTTGAGTCAAGAGCTTCAACACCAATGAATTAGGAACCCCCTTCTCCACACATAATGTCATTGATGTTGATTCACTACCAAGGGAATCTTCACCAAAAAGGAGGAGAGTTGAAGAAGCAAAGATTTTTTACTGTCCACTAGATTTTGAGGATGAAGAAGTCATTGTAAATATAGATGAAATCATGTAAAAAATCCCATCTCCTCAGAGGGATGATGAATTTATACCCCTAGAGAATAGGATCACTAAGGAATCTTTAGGAGGAATTGCTAATGTTGATGATTTCAGAGATTAAACCTACAAAAAAGTTCATGGATGATGACACATTTGTGCATAGTGAAGTGTTTAAGGAATTTGTGTGGAGAAATAGCAGGGATGAATACGAGAGAATATTGAAAGAAGAGATGAATAAATTCCCCAATTAGTTAGGGGAAGAAACATCAGAAAGGTTAGTGATACAAATGAAAGATGAGAAAAGAGAAGTCACACAAAAAGAAGGAAAAATGATGGTAAGAGTGAAGTAATATTCTCTCATTAATTGAATGGGATATAGCGTTAGCTATTGCCCTTGATGTTGTAAGGAAACATAACACTCATGTATTTGAAACTGAAGATGAAGCATTATCTATACTATCTGATTTTGCATTCAATCCTAGATGGGACACATTAGTTATTTGGGCCCTTTCCCCAAACACAAACAAGATAGATGTGGAAAATCCAATAGGAGACCTGAGAGGAGGATTGATAATCAAGAGGGTATCAAATACATTTGCAGTTGAGGCAAATACATTGGTTGTGAATGTTTCAAATTTCAATAAGGAAACAACTGAATCTTTGTAGGAGAAACATTATCAAGCCCTCAGGAAATATCATTTGTTAAATGGGTACAATAAGGAAAATATGAAGTTAGCTCAATTGGAGCTACAGGCTGAAATGTTGTAGAATCAACAACCAAAGTTTAGGCAGCAAGTACAACAACAATAATAATCTCTTGCCTCACCTTCTTCACCACCACCTCCATCACAAAAAATAGTTGTACGGAAACCAAGGCTTAAGGCTCCAAGTACTTCTACCACACCACCTACTGCAACTAATAATGACAATATGTACATCACTTCTACTGTATTGGATCATTTGATGAGTTTTTTTAAGAGAGCCAATAATATGCATACCAATTATTCTTTGATGATAACTACCATTCATATGTTTATTAAAGATAAGAAAGAGGAAATTCCTCTAATGCACATGTGGATACCAAGGTTAAGTTCATTGATGGGAATGATCAAAGGATCTTCCTCTGAACAGATCAATCCTACCTATCAAATTGTTAAATCAACAAGTGGATACTAGGGTATGGTCAACCCCATGGAAGATTGGGTAAAGACATTGATAAAAGAATTAGATGACAACAATCTGGGCATATTGCCTGATATAAGGGATGTTGATGGAAGAGTGAAGTTATATGAAGATTTTAAAACACAATTGGAGAATATCACAACATCCTTAGCTTCTTTGATTTGTGAAAAGTATCCTGTTGACATAAAATTTATGATTATCTACATAGATGATATATGGGACACAAATAAGTTCCTTGAGGACTATGAAAAAGAGGCAAATTCTATTGTCAAAAATTATGGAAGATATATGACTAAATTGGATGACTTTTTGGCTTTCAAATGGCCCAATGAAGAAGAATATGATGCCTAGGAAAAGAAGTACAATCAGCTTCCAGAATTGTAACCATTTTTAGATGATTTGGAAGCAACATTTTTGTCTCATATGCACAATCAGTGTCAATGAAAGTCTACAATATCTTGAGAAGGAGTTTCATCTTCTTTTGGACTAGGATTTTTTGTTTTATATGCTAGGTCATCTTCATATGCCTTCATCAACTAAAGAATGGAGGAAAGAAGAGGAAAATAGTGTACAACTGAAAACATCAAGCCTTTTTGGAGAAGGAATATACTTCAAATAAAGGATAACAAATTTTTTCCTTTTAGAATATTCCCTCCACAAGCAGTTGCACTTATTTTTTGTAATATAATTGGATTTCAAATTAAAATATGACATCTATATTTGGACCAAAGCTTGTCTTGCTCCCTTTTTCTTTTAAAAGGGAAATAAAGGCCATTTGAATGGATCTTTTAAAGAAATTTTATAATTTAGAACACAAAGAATAGACTTTAAGTCTTTTATATGTTATTGAGTCTAAATTGCATGAGACTTAGGGGATTGAGATTTATATTGATGTGGAGGTGATGAAGGTGGATGCATGACATGTGAGATTGAATAAATTTGTTTTTGCATGGGGAATTAAACACCTTTGAAAGTAGTCCTTGGATCCAACCATTATGAGGGACATGAGATGAATTATTGGTAAGATTTGGGTGATGTGGATTGTAAGGATGTGGGAGATAAAAAAGTGGAATAAGATTTGGAATTTTCCATGGATTGTTAAATGGATGACAAGGATGAGGGTCTTGAAAAGGATGTGGAGATAGAGATTTTGGATGAGGAGTTTTGGCTAAATTCTTGGTCTCCCTTATCAAAGGAAGGGGAATTCTAAGCAAGAGGGGATGGGTTAGTATTGGATGAAGGTGAGGAGGATATAAGTTTAGCACCAATTCTAAGGAGATAGATAAGCATGGAATCCTTATAATTATTAAAGTAGTGGATGAGGAGATGACTGGTGATGGGATCCCATGAGGATGATATGGGCGATGAGGGTGTGGGTGTGGTTTGAGGGGTACATTGGATGGGTGATTGGTGAAATCTTGGAATATTTTGTTTAATGTATTAAAGGTGATCCACAATATTTTCACTATCATCATAGGGATTAGGATATGGGTTCATGATATTAGATTAAGCTAGTATGGGGGAAGGTGGACTAGAATAGATTAGGTTGGATGTAGGATAGATTGTATGACTAGACATGGTGCACGGTTGATTGGAAGTGGAAATTTTGGGATTGGTTTTGGATGGGAATATATTAAGGATGGATTGGATATATGTTAGGGGATGATTAGGACAAGATGGATGATGAGAAGAATAAAAGATGAATATGGAGGATGGGATTAAGCTTGGGATCAAATTTCAAGACCTTAAGATTATTTGATTAAGGTTGATTCTCTATACTCGGGATAGGCTAATGTTCCTAAGAAAGAGTTAACTGGATTTAATTTCTACTTAAGATAGGCAAAGTTATTAAGTATGAATTGATTGGATTTGATAACTATACTTAAGATAGGCTAATTCTCTTAAGAAAGTTTGGATTAAAGGAAATATAATTAAGGTCTTGATTTTTTATTGGTAGATTGGATTTGGAATGGATTATAGATTAAGGATATGATCCTTATGAAAGATTTGGATGATGATGAAAGAATATGATGTATGAAGGAGATTAAGTTCTTAACCACTTTTTATGTTCAAGTGATGATTTTTGATTAAGGATATGGGATTGGATGTATGGTTGAGGTAGGCATATGGATAATAGATGATTAGATTTTTTATGAGGGTGGATGGATTAGATTAGGATTTGGTTAAATGGTATTAAGTTGGAAAAGGGAATTGAATTAAGATGATAATGAAGGATGAAGATTGAGGATGATATTGAAGGATGGATTGAGGATGATGGTGGATCGAGGATATTAGGTCCAAGATTAATGATGAAATTGGATAGGGATTATGGAGGGTGATTGGGACCTCAAATGAATTGGGAAAATTAGTCTTAGGGTCCTAAATTAAGGATTAGGGGATGATTAGGATAAGATTGATGATTAGAGGATTATGATGGGATGATTAGGATAAGGTGATTAAGAAGAAGTGGGAATAGGATGAAAATGGATCTTTAGGATAATAAGGGATGGTTATGATGAGATGGGGGTGATTGGGATTAGAAGGGGTGATTAAGATGAAAATAGTGGTTTAGGATGGGGTGATTATGATGAAAAGGGATGATTATGATGGAAAAGATGGTATAATTAGGATAGGAATAATTGGATGAGGTGAAGGTTTTTCTTGCTTGACTAGGAGATAGAATTGAAAGAACACAAATAAATAAAGTGGCCAAGTTTGATGTATTTTTGTACTGTATGTTCAATCCTCGGCCCCTTGGCTAATTCATTTTTCACGGGTATAACACAAGAAGATACCCCAATCACTTGTACAAGCCTAAATTATTCAAGTGGCATTATAAATTAGTGTAGTCCCACCACCTAATCAAGATTGGGTTAATACGCCTTGATACTTGGGTGGAACACCCTTTCTTGTGAAGGCGGATAGGAAGAGATCCAGTGGCACAGAGTCATCAACGAATGCCATGGGCTCACCTTTTCTCTCTCCTTGGGAACTATCGTAGTTCTCCACAAGGATTTATATCTCAACCTAAGGAATTATGTGGTGATTAACTTCATGGTACAATCCACATCCCTTGTACCACACTAAGCTATGGTTGAAAGGTCTTAATCTAGGATGCACAAGGTTGCTAGGGATTCCTCTATATACCTCAAGGGTATGTGAGGCTCAAATCCATAGTTGAAATGGAACAATATAAAAAAATTGAGAGGAGAGGGTAACCCACTCTCCACCTTCACTTCTCCAAGGTATAAATTTCTTGGAGGCTTAGCTCGATTGACAAAATTCCACTTCCAAGATAGGTGGCTTTCTCACCTCTTGCTCTTTATACTTTTTCGAAACAAAAGAGTTGGATTCATCCCCTAGGAAGATGAAATACCTAGATAGCCCCCCTAAAAGGAATTATCCAAGTGTTTTTTATCCCCAAGATTGCACGAAGCATGAGGGGGGAGCATACACACATTGGGTTCCTTGAAATAAAAATAAAAATAAAAAGAGTAAGTGATGTTTTTGATCCTCAAGATCACACGAGGTGTGAGAGGAGAGAATACACACCACTCTCTCAAAGAAACATAAAAAAAAAAATCATCTTAAGGAATGAAATTTGCTTAAATTATTAGAAAAAGGAAAGCCTTGGACAAATGAATCTATAAGAAAATGTTAGTGGTTTGATGATTTTTCCATTGACAATCAATTTTAAGCTGCAAAAAAAGTGGTTAGATGATAATATGATCACATAAAACTATTTTTAGCATGAAATAAGAATAGATATGTGATTATTTTTTCCTTAGATGATCATTAG
Source organism: Sequoiadendron giganteum (assembly GCA_007115665.2). Taxonomy (NCBI): domain Eukaryota; kingdom Viridiplantae; phylum Streptophyta; class Pinopsida; order Cupressales; family Cupressaceae; genus Sequoiadendron; species Sequoiadendron giganteum. Next base: position 82,923,211 of record CM021100.1, on the reverse strand, counting down.
AGATCTGCAACATGAATTAGTATAAAAAAAAAAGATTAGATGCAAAGAATAGCTGAAAGAAGACCTAAAAATGCATTTTGAAAGTGCGGTTTTATAGATAAAGTTGCACTTATTTTAAAACAGAGGAACCATTCTATGAAAAGAGGGAGAATTTTTCAAAATGGGAAAAAAAGATAGCTTTCGAGGGTGAAAATTTGATGTTTGTCAGATACCAAATTGAGAAAACATCTTGAAAATACATGTAATGAATTAAAAATAAAAAAATTGATGCCACAAACATCTGACAAGCCTCAAAATATGTCCCCTAAAATAGAGGCGCAATAATTTTGAATAGAGGTGCCACTTTATGGAAAGTGCTATAAAATGACCCTCAAAAGTTAGAAAATGAAGTTTCAGGGCAACCTAGATGGGGAAATAGATAGATGAACATATGGGGGGCCTGAAAATATGTATATCTAAATAAAATATGCCCCCAAATGTAATGAAATGAGCTCAAAATTAAGAAGATTCTAGGTGACCTAGAAAGCTTGTATTAAAACCTAGTCTCATAAAACTTTAAAAGCACCTATTTTAAGCATGCAAATGATGGATGAACCTTCAAAATTGAAACACAAATTTTGGGGGAAAAGGTTTTCTCTTGCAATTCTAGGATTTTCACCTAAAAGGAGAGAGTTATTTCACACCCAAAATATAAGGGGTTCATTCAAAACTAAATGCTAATGTGTGTGATTGGAATGTGTCTAAATGCAATAAACTGATATATGAAACTAACTATTGAATCCAAACTAATGAAATGCAAAGGTATTGAAAACACTATGTAAAATGACCTAAAAATTTATGCAAACTGTAACAGAAATATAGAAAGTTGGAGAGGTGCACCTGGAAACTGAAGTGTGATGAAGAGGAGCTCTAAAATCTTCTAGATTCTGATGTTGAAGGCCACTGGGACACTTACACCAAGCTAGGCAATTTAGTCCTACTTCGGGGAGACTTTCCTATAACAGGTTTTGGGGAAATGGGTATCCATAACTACAAAGATCACTTTTCAGGCCTAGTCACCAATGATGACGACTTAGTCCACATGTAGCTTTTGTGAATCTTTAAGTTGGGATCTGTAGCTTTCCACATGTACTTTTTCTCCTAACAGAAATCTAAATCTGAATCTACAGACTTTGACCTGTAGGTTGTCTCCAAACTCTTTTTAGGGTTTTATTGACTTTGAATGATGTTGATGGGATGTTGACACCTTTTAACACCTTGATCTTTGATAAATCTACATACAAGACCTACAAAACACACATGCAAAGAGGGAAAAAAGGGTTAGGGTTAGAGAATAGGGGTTTTCCTTAGTCAAACCCCATTTTGGTAATCAAACCCTAGAAAATGAAATGAAATAGAAAGGGAAAGATGATTGAACAACATGCAAGAGCTACAACTCACCAAACCCTTGATGTAGAATTCTGAAGATATGCAAGTAATCAACTCCAATGGTTGGATGCCTGATGATCTTTAGAGTGCTTGAATGCTTGAATATTTCTTGAGAAGAATGAGAGTTTGGAGAGGATAAAAATGAGGGGAAAATCCTTTATTTATACATGATTTTCCCTAATTTCCCAAAAATACCTCATCACAGGCTGAACTTATGGTTTAGAGAACAAAATCCCACTAGGAATTTGAAATAATTTTGATTTTTAAGCTTGGTGGGACTAAGTTGCCCAAGGTGGCGAATTGGTCCCGTGAGGGAAATGTTGCTATTTATCAAGAATTAAAGTGCAGTAAATGATGTTTAATGAGATTGTTCTCTGAAACACACTTAATTAGGGTGCATAAGTGCATTAAGGGGTCATTTTAACATAAGAAAGGATCAAATTATTGATGAAAAACCTAGGAAAGTGTGAGGGTTTGTTACAATTCCTTAGAACACTTTGAAATAAGGCTTGGTGAGGGTTTATTTAGATGAATTATGCTAGAAAGGTCCTAGAAAAGTGGGAAAGTGTGTTACAACACTTCACAACACCTTTGTAAGACATCATTAGGTTTTATTGATTTACAAGTGTTCAAGACCTAATGTGAATATTTTTTCCACATTACAACATTAAATCTAGGAAAAATTAGGCCAAAATCCATAAGAAAGGCCCAAATGAGTGAAAATGTCAAGGATACATTTTTTTGCGACACATTTAGCCTCCACTTAGTGAGAGGGTGGATTTGCTTCAAAATCACACTAAAGTAGCTTGACATGCATATCGAGAGGGATCCAAATGCACTCATGTTAGAAAGATGAGACAAAAATAATCAAGAGGGATGATCAAGACCCCAGGGTCAAGATCCCATTGTAAAGCAAACATTAGCACAAAAGATCACACAAGAAAGTGATGTGAAAGAATGAAGAGAAAGGGAAATTCAGATAAGGCTTCGACCATTTTTCTAGCTAGTTGTGGATTAGATCTACGTTGTTTATCTAGAAAGGTGTATGACTCACTTTGAGGCAATGTAACTCATGGCTTTCTGCTAGGTGAGAAGTCCAAAAAAGTGAGAAACATACACGCATGGCTAGTATGCACTCACACACACACAGATGGCTATGGGGAAATTCATTCCGTTGGTTGGGATTCCTGTTCAAACCATTTCAAACCATACCAAAGTTATATCTCTTGATAACTTTGATAAGGTTCCACAAAAGACAATGATAGTTCGAGCTTCATGAGACAAGAAAGGCTTTGTATGCTTGGAGCTCATGAACAAGCATAAGATGGCACCACAGACCTATAAGCTATGTTATGCAAGGTGGACATATAACAAATGAAAAATACAACATGCAAAAGAATGTTAAAAGGATTCTTGCTTAGTTCATGTGAGGTCTTTAACTTAGGGAATATTGTGCCTAATGTCTCCAAGAGAGGACCAATCAAAGAATAGAAAATTCACAACTTAGGGGATGCAGTGTGTTGCATTAGGCCACTAAGAGGAATGTAATATATTAAGATAGATCACACTTATGAAGGAAATTACACCCAATTTCATCCACAAAGTGACAAACACATCATATTAAATAACAAGGCTGCACTAAGAACTAAGAAAAAGAAATAATTCCAATGCATGCCCCCACTTTACAGTAATTGTGAAACACTGTACTGTAAGCAATTACTTTAAAGTAGAAAAATGAAAAATGAAAAATGAACAAAAAAGGACATGAGAGCCAACTTGGAAAGCCCCTATAATTCTAGGTGTTATTTTTCTGAGTAAGGCTATGTCATGCAAAGGAAAAGAAAGAGAAAAGGGAAAGGGGTTGCCCCCAAAATGAAAACACCAAACACATAAGGGATCTATGGATTTGGGGTCAATATATTCATTGCTGAAATGTTTGTTTAGAGAGCTTGAAATTTTCATCATCCCCTAAATACATAGAACTGGAGGAATGACACAAAGAGAGCGAAAAAAAAGAAAAAGAAAGAGACAATTTGGGTCAACGTGCAAGAGACATAGGGTGTTTTGATTCTTTTCATCGTCTCTAAAAGGATAAAAAAAGACAAAAGAGAAAGACAAAGAAAAAAAGAGCCTTCTGGGTCAACATGAAAGGGACATTTCGGTCTCAATGCCTTTCATAATCCCTAGAAGGAGGGCCAAAATAAAAGTGAAAAGTAAAAGTAATGCATAACATATAGAAGAATGAAGGTACACATAGAGGAGTGTCACAAAGAGAGAGAACATTAAAAAAAACAGTATAGGGGAACACATTACACACAAGAAAATACACAAAAGAAAAAGATAGTATGGAAAATGCAAGTCAACCGTCTAACAAGTCATCCACCTCCCAGTCTTTTTCAGTGTAAAGTGCAGGTGGGAAACTGGCTAGAGGGACAAAAACAATTGTGTAACTAGCATCAAGGTCAATTCTCATCCTAGGAGAGTTGTCATGCAATATCATGGAAGAGGAAAACAATGTGTTCAAGTTGTTATGCACCTCTTCATCTATTTTTGTAATCTAGTCATTATCATCATCTAGATTAATGACAATAGGAGGACGAATGATGATGTCAGTGGAAGTGCGTAACTCTGGTTGGGATGGGGATATAGGATCATGTTGTGGTGGTTGGGGAGGAGGATCATCATGCATTTCTTTTGTCAAGTGTGGATTATGATTTTGTTTATTTTCCTCATGTAACTTTCGATCAAGGGCACAATGTCAATGCCTACGCTCCCTACCTCCTTTGTTTCTTTTGATTTGGTTATCAAGTTGCATTTATGAAGGAGTGGGCTGATCAATCATAGGTTGCTTCTCATTCCTAGGGGGAGGAAAAAAAGGAACCATGGAAGGTTTTTCATCCACTTTCTCCTTTGCTTTGTAAATTTGTTTGATGCGAGGAGGCATGACAAAGTTACTTTCACAATCTCTAGGTCTCTTGGATGATGTAGGTGAAGTTTTAGGTATTTGTTGAGTTTGGTTAGGTGGTTCTGATTTAGGTTGAAGATTTGTTTCATCTAAGATGGGAATGTTGGATGTGGAAGAGGACATGTTGCAGAGAGATAGTTCGATTATTTTCTTTGCTTTAAATTTTTGGCAAGCAATGAAATACAAATCTTTGCGAGTGATGGGTTCCATGGGCTAGGGACGGAAGGCTTCTAAGGAAAAGTTTCCTTTGGAAGACAAGGTATTAAAGTATCTATGGTGGATAGTGAATATGTCATTTTCAAATGGAAACTTTAACTATTTATGAAAAACCGAAGGGAGAACTTTCATTGAGTGAAGCCATGGATGGCCTAGCCTCAAAAGAAACTAGTTTGACTACGGGATGATGGAGAATGTAGCATACAATGTTTTAGGTCCTATTTGTAATGGGAGGATGATTGATCCTATCATAGGGAAAGAAAAACAATTGTTCGTTTTGATCCATGCTATAGGTTTATCATAATTATCTTGATAAAGATCATGTAATACAAAAAATTCTTCCATGATCACATTCTCTCCATAGGTGGGATCTATTAGTATCCCATTAGTGGGCTTGTCATAGATATAGTTGGCTATGTAGAGAGGACCATCAGGAATATTTTTAAGTATTTCTTGAGAGGATAAAGTAATAGAAATAGATGTCTTAGGTTGGCCCTTATGAGGGATGACTTTTATTGCACCTACCATTTTATCCATAAGATTAACATGGGTCACATGTGGAATAGGATCAGAATGTTCATCATTTGTATCAACATTCATAACATCATTATGTAGAGTTTCACTAGATTTGACAAATGAGATATTATTTTTGGGCATGGGATTAGTGAAAATTCTCAAATTTTGATTGGGAGGGGCAACAGACCTTTTGCCTTGATCATTAACGCCTGCAATGGATAGATGGATAGAATCAATGAGGTCTTGAACAAGATGCTTAAGATTCTTTCACTACTCTGTGTCATGTCCATTTTGTTTATGAAAATGGCAATAAGCTTTGGAGTTAAAGTTTAGAGGTAAAGGCTTAGTAGGATTGGGTGTGTGGATGACAAGTAAGTTAATCATTTATTGTTGTAAAAGTTGAGACATTGTGTTATGAAAGGTGTCTGGTAAAGGTGTGAAGTGTCTTTTTGGATCTTCATAACTAAAAGGCAATGTGGTCTTAATGGCTGCTACTTGGTTGTCGATAGGTGGAGGGGATTGTTGAGCAAGATTCAATTGTAAGAACCCTTTGTTTTTCTTTCTAAATGGCTGGGAATTGGTTTGGTCGGCAATGTCAGATTTCTCAATTCGACTAGAATTGGATCGTGTATCTTGACTACTAGTCGAATTGTGATAATCACAAAGGTTTGTGCATAAATGCATGAAAGAGGTAAATTTCATCATGATGAGTTTGTCCTAAAGGTGAGTTATAAATTTTTCTATAAACATATTTTGAAGATGTGGGTTAGGGATCTTGACATCGATTTGGGAATAAAGTGATTGATAGCATTAGATAAAATCAATTATCTTTTCATCATTTTTTTTCTTAGATCGCATCAAATCAACCAAGGTTTTCTTGGGAGTCATATGCACTTGTAAATGATTGATAAATGCATCAACAAGTTCATTAAATGAATGAATTGAATTGTTCAGTAAAGAAGAAAACCATTCCAAGGCGGCATCTTTTAAAGTCCTAGGAAACAATTTAGCTAATAGTTTATCATCAAGGGAAAATTCATTGCATAAAGTTATGTAGGCATTGACATGGTTAGAAGGATCTCCCGTCCTCCATATTTCTAAAATCTAGGAATCTCTACTCTTTTTTGCATCAAGGTTCATAAGATTTCCAAGGAAAATGAGATACTATGAACATAATATGTGGGTGGGTCATCCTAGTTTTGGTTGATGGTAGAGATTTGTTGTTGCATGGATGAGACAGTTTGGAAAATTTGGGTTATGAGAGGGTCTATGTAAGTGGTGATGGGGTGAAATTAGTGGTGGGGAAAGAGAATGGAATGATAATTGATGGTATGGGAGAAGAGGAGAAAGAATGTAATGCCACATAGGAGTTAGGAAGACTAGTAAGAATACCAAGGGAAGGAATCACATTGCTAACTTGTTGCATGATGGTGGTGACATTAGGAGAATCATAGGTAGGTATGGAGGTTATTGTGGAAGGATGAGTAGTTTGAGGTCCTCCTTAGCTAACCACAATGTTTTCTGGTTGAGAGACACTAGAGGTGGAAGGAACATGTTTTTGATATATCTCAACTATTTTCTTCACAGTGTCTAGGCCTTTGTAACTGTCAAGCATGCAGTGGATGTTTTCTATAGTAGGAATGACAATAGCAAAAATGGTTTCAAGGATCACTTGATGTTGCAAGTGTGCTAAGTCCTCATGAAGGTGAATTCTCTTGTCTTGTGGGATATTAGCAATTTGATGTTCAATATGCATACTACCTAAATGCAAAGAGTTACTAAGGGTCGTTTCTAGGCCTAGTGTACTATTATCAATACTAGGAGTGGAAGCTCTAGATCACCCAAGATCTACAAGTGTATTGTCGCAAGATTCCATTAGTCTAAAAATTCTTCTCACTAAGGTATCAAAAATAGGACATCAAACACTCATGCAAAGGTTTCTAAATGTAGGGTGAATGCAAATACAATGCAAACAAAGAAGACTAAAATGTTGATAATTGAAATTCTAGAAAATGACATAGAAATGCAAAAAAAAAGAAATAGAAATGCAGAAAATGCTTTGGAAATGCCAAAAATTATAGTGCAAAATGTGTAGGTGGAATAATTTGTCTAGTGTAGTGAATTAGTCCCAACAAAGTTTTTCTTAACAATTTTCAAAAAATTTGAATGGTTTTTATGATTTTTTAGGCTTTTCAAATGTAGAATTCTTGGATTTTTTAAAGAAAATGCAATGCAAAAATGAAAGTTATATGATCTTTTCACTAATACAATTTTGAAAACCCTAGAATACAAAACAATGCAAAACCCTAATGCAATGTTCATGCAATATTTTCCTAGGATGCTAATACACTTGAAATCGGAAGTAAGAATGTTCTAATGATGGGTTCACAAAAATGAACCACAAATTTTGGTGGGAAAGAGGTTCTCTTGCACTTCTAGGGTTTTCACCTAAAAGGAGAGAGTTCTTTCACACCCAAAATATGAGGGGTTCATTCAAGACTAAATTCTAATGTGTGTGACTAGAATGTGTCTAAATACAATAATGTAAGGTCCATAAATTTCACTTACTAATTATAACCCATAATTTCCCAAATAATTTAATAGAATGAAATTATTATAAAAAGGTGTGGAATAAGAGGAATGATTAAATTACTTTCATCACTATATTCAAATGGAATAACATACATCAATAAATCAATTATATCAAAAAAATTCTCATGCCTTCACTTGATTTAGCCATGTAGGCTTACACAAGAATTATCATCTCAATAATACATGAAAATTCAACTATTGTAATGTAAATTAAGGAAATAACAAGATCATCAATGCATCCACAAAAGAACCATAATAAAAATAATTCCATGAGTGGAAAACCCTTGCAGGGATGACAAACCACTCGTAAAAGTGCCTCACTGGCTTAATCTGATAGAAAATGTTGTTTACAATGTCTCATTGGTAATACTATCTCACTAATTGATTTTTCAATGCCTCACTGGCTATACTTCACTATCCACAAACATTGTTTGAAATTCATACACAGAGTATCACCTTTGTTTCTCTCTAAAACATCCTCTGATCTTGCATCACTTAAGATTTATAGGGAAAAGTTCAAGTACAACATAATAATGCATATAAATATGCCTTTATATACAACACTATGAGATACTTCTAAAATTGATCAACTTTACAAAGCACTGAGTGTTCTATCAATGCAAATCTCATTTACAAAATATGAATCAATAAAATGTCTCATACAATCTGGGAATAATATTCCATTTCTGCTCAATACCATAAAGAATTAATTCAAGGAAGTACATATTTTGAAATTTTTAAACTGAAATATAACTGTCATTCCCTTTCAACTATTTTTCCAAATTGTTCTTTAACAAAATACAACCACCTCAAATCACTTTGTTACCAGCCAATCAATAATACACATTCAACAATTGAAAAAGAGAAAGATGGAGAAAATTTCTAGTAATAGAATGCCTGTTTTCCCCTTCCTTTAATCAAAAGAGAAAAAAAAAAACAAATGACAAGTTAATCACAACTTACCATTGTTGTTCTCACCCCTCTATTGTTTTTCCTTGATGACAAAGATACAAATGGTGCTATGGTATTTACAGTACAGGTTTAGGTTGATGGTATCTTGGATTGGTTGACATATCCTCATATACTTGCATTGAATAATTGATGCACATTATTGAATTTTTTTTTCTATTATGCTTTAGTGATTACAGGGTTGAATTGGTATTTAGTTTGGTTCATCTATAGGATCTCCATGCTTGTTCCCATTTAGGTTTACCATGTTCTTGATGATTTAGTTTCTGGTTATGCATGATATTCATTTGTAGATGGTTATGACTCTATTGGACTAACATTGTTGATAAGGCATGGTACAGGTTATTCATATGGTGTTCATTGTGAAAAGGAATTCATTAGCTTCAAATTTATGACATTGTCACCTTGACAGGTTCAAGTTTTTCATGTTAATCATTTCATATTGATCTTAGTGATCATTGGTTTCTAGGCATGATTCTTGGTTTTTCGGTTTCTATTTGATGATGCTAATGTGGATAGTGCTTTTCATTTTGACAGATGGTTTCATTATGCCAGGATGATCTTTTATGTTTGCATGTCACAGGTATATTCTTTTAGATGATCATTCTTTCAGATTGATCTTGGTTTGGCATTTCATACATGTTCATTTGATTTTATATCATCTTGGCATCTTTTTATCTCCATGGTATCAGTGGGTATGACACATTGATTGATATATGACACATGAAATCTGGTTCATTGTTTATATATTGCTTTAACAAGCAATTACCTTGTCTAAGGATTCAAGCATTATGGTTATTGACTCACTTTGTTCTCAATTTCTTGGTCATTGGCATTCTATGAATCTTGGCTCATTTCAAAGGAAAGCTTGAATGTTACAAGGTAGTGACAAAGTATTTGACAACCACTATTGTTTCTTGGTTCATTCCTTAAGTCTTGAAGTGGAATAATGCTTATTGAGGTATTATCACCTTTACCTATTTTCATAAAATTCTATCATCAAAGGTCATTTGTTTTAAAGGTATAGAGGTGTCGGCATCTAAAAGGAATTAAACCCTATCGGGTTTCCTTAAGCCTTCATTAAGTGGTGATAGTGAATTTGACTTGGTGTAAAGTTTGTTGCATGTAACTCTTGGCTGATTAATGTGCAATCGATGGCCATCATTTGTCTCTAATATTGTCAGCATTTTGAAAATCTTGTTCATGGCATAAATTTTATTCAATGATTATAGTGTATTGACAAGTTGAATGAAATACCTGGTGGTAATGATGTTGTCGACTTCTTTTGCAATTGAAAATGGACTCATAAGAATTTTATATGTGGTTTATTATTCTATTTGTTTCCTCGAACTTCAATGAATCATTAAGTTTTGATAAGTCATCGAATCACTTGAGAAAAAAAGGTAGATTGAATAGGGAAAATTTTTTGGTGTTCTCCTTGCTAGGGTTTGGTAACCCTAACCGTTACCATGGAGAGAAGGTAATTGTTGTTACCTTGATGATTCTACTTGTTGCAACAATAATGACAGTTGGTGAAGCTCATTGTATGAGCTATGTCATGCTTGGTTACTGATTTTGTTGTTTTTCATTTGTTAGGGGCACGAAGGAGGAAGGAGATTCATTGTTTTCTCTACTACTGGGTTGGTAATTACTTCATGACAGATTATCATGCACTCTTTTTCAGTTTCATTCATCAGTTCATGTATTCTTTCCTCTGCTAGAAGAGATTTTTAAATGGGAAAGTTACTAGTTCTTTGCTAGATTTAGAAAAGGGATAAATGAGTTATTGAGTATCTCTAACAGTAATGGCATGCTATGATTTTGGTTACAATTATTTTCTCCTTTATGGGTATTCTGAAAGAGCTGTTTATTTTTGGTTATTGAGTTCATGATGATAGGGGTTTGGTTTCAAATATTTTATAGGACCTAGCAGTGATATACTTTTTTTTTTATCAGCATAAAAAACATTATGTGAAGGATATAGTTGCTTCTTTGATTATTCTCCACCTATCATTAAACTTGGAGGTTCATTTGTAAACAAATTCATAAGGGTATTGTGTTCTATTAAATCTCTAAGAGATAGTCAGATGAAATTATTTTTATGGTGCATACATCATTGTAATTTTTGTAATCTTGAAAATAACTGACAAGTTTTTTTTCTTATTAAAAACCTTCGATGAAGGTTCCAAAATTGGGTGAATGTGTAGATCTTGTAAAAGAAAGTTATAGTTATTTTTCACTGGTTTTTTAGGGGTTAATTATTCTTGAAAATCACAGTGTGAGAACTTTTGTAATTGTAAATCTACAAAAAACCAATGCAGAGTGATATGCTTTTTTTTTAATATGTCTGGTATTTTGAAGGTTCAATAGTGAACCTTTAGGATATTAGGGGTATTGGAATGTAAGAAATTTTTGGTGTTAAAGATTTGAAACATAGAAATCCTCTAATATTATTATTTCTTTGAATTTCAATAAGGGGTTGGTGCTCCTTGAAATGGGTGTTTCTAAATGAGGGGTTGGTGCTCCTTGAGTTGGTGCTCTGAAATTAGCCTGTAAGGCATTGCAAGCAGTGATTTGAAAATATAAGCCAGTATGGCAGAAATTTAGGAGTGGTTTTGCTACCCCAGGAGGGTTTTCCACTCAAAAAATTCTTTGTCTTATGGTCTTATTGCAGTAAATGTTGTTAAGTTTTTGTCTTTTATCTCTTTCAATGTTTAAGTCAACATATCATGCATAGAAGGTTCTATTATGGATTGTGATACATGTGAATGTATAAGGCATCTTAAATTTAGTCTTTGTTGATGATGTGTCTATTTGATTTATGGTTTATGCAAATTCAATACTATTTTAGCACAAGTGACGTTTGATGTATAAATAGTCATTGGTCTTTCTATTTTTCCTCATTTCTACAAATGATTGAATTGAAAATGTCATGCACAAATGTTTTGTTACTATTGTGAACTCTGATATAGGATAAAGTATAAATTGATTCATTTGATCCAGTCCATGTCTCAAGTCATGTCAATGTTTAATTCATATGCCTAGCTCATGTTTAAATGCACAAGTCAAGTCTACTTCACAAACTATCATTTTTCATCTTGATTCAAAAGAAAACATAAAATCTTCATTTTGAAAAAATATTGTGACTTTCGTCAATCATTGATTCAGCCCCGCTCTCAATGATTTCAGTCTTCCAACAATTGGTACCATGATAGGGGTTCAAAATAGGAGATTTGGGACGGCCTATGGGCATGCACCAAAGCATAATGGTAGGGGGATTTTTGTTAGATTTTGTAGTTGGAAATGCTCTAGTAGACATATATGCAAGATGAAGAATCATAGACAAACACCTGAATTGTTGATAGAATGCCTCAAAGAGATGTCATCTCATGGAACAAAATGAAATAATTGCAGAATATGCATAAAACGGATTTTGCAAGAAAGCTCTCAAAATATTTGAATTAATGAAGGACTTTGGAACACATCCTAACATTGTAAGCTTTGCTTGTTTTCTAAGTGCATTCTGTCAAGCAGGTTTAGTGGACGAGGGTTGCAAATACTTCACACATCAGTAAACCTTATTGAATTACATATATGGTTGATCATTAGGTGTGCATGGTTGACCTCCATTCCCATGATGGCTATCTTGGGGACATCGTAAACCTTATTAATAAGATGTCAATTAAAACTATGGTGCTTGTGGATCATATATGAATATAGGTTGAGTAATTCCAGAAACACTTGTTTTTTAGTTGGATCCTACAAATTTTGCAACTTATGTTTTTCTCTAAAACATGTGTAGAAGCGGGCAGGCATGGTGAGGTTCAAAGAGTAAGGAGATTGATGAAAGATAGAGGAATTAAAAAGATACCTTGATGTAGTTGGATTAAAGGCCATAAAATGGTACATGATTTTTGTGTAGGAGATAGATCACATCCACAAGCATGGGAGATCTATGCAAAGTTGGAGTAATTGGCTTGGAAAATGAAGGCAACAAGGTATTTGTAGATTCAAGCCTTTTAATTAATGTTGTGGAAGAAAAGAAAAGAAAAAATAATTATTTATTTGCCACCATAGTGAGGAAATGGTATCTGCATTGGTAATCTTGCCTATCATCCCATGGAAAACATACAATTAATTAATTTAAAAATAACTTATGTAAATCTTAGATCAACCCGAGTTCCTTAACCACACTACCTACCCAAAAACGGGGCTCTCTAATGGTGATGATTATTAATCAGAATGCAAGAGTAAACCTAAAGATCTTTAATCTAGCCCATGAAAGCCACACAAGATAATGTTTTGAGAGGTTTGAACCATTTTCATCATTTGATAGGGATGACGTTCTAGGGAATATTGGTGATGCTAAACGAACAATCTTAAGATTATAGGCAGGTTCTACAGTGTTACACGTTGGTGGAAATACATGTAGTTGGTGTGATGATATTTGTAAGAAGGAGAATGTTGTATCCAATATCAATTGCAAGGTAAGTTCATCCTATATCTATCTAAGTCTACATGCAAATAAACACCACATACACCAATTTTATCGAACACCAAATGTTTAGAGAGACATCAAAGGTTGAACACAAAATAAATTCAATTTAATTAACAACAAAGGCAAGAGGCTTCTAAGCTATTGGGTACTTATGGAGAGAAGAACCCTCTTAAAATTGCATTCAAAAATCAATACAAGAAGGTGTATGCTAAAGCAAGACAATATTAAACCAAAGCTTCAAAAAAATGATATTTCATGGAGGGTAATACTTGTAGCATGGACGTTGCTTGTGATTGTTGAAGGTGTTAGAAAATATTACAAGGAAAAGCCATTCTGAGCTAGCCACCCTTTAAGGTAAATACCAGAAGGCATGCATCGAGGGTTGATATAATTCCACCATCGATCTTAAGGAACTCAGGTTTATGAGAAGGGGGTAAATTTCTCATCCTTCCTCAAGGAGAACCTTACTCATAGCAAGCTCCAAACATTAGGTGATTGTTAGTGTAAAGATTCAGAACCATCTCACATATCGATCAAATAATAGATGCTCAATATTATTAAGCATGGAAGGAAAATAGAACTTAATGAATCAAAAAATAAATATCAATGAAAGTACTAATAGGGAGGACTTGCAAGACCAATAATATAATTGTAGAAAAATACATACTCGAGTTTTCAAGTGATGCCAAGGAAATATAGAATTTTGTATGTAATATTGAGGACTTGAGCAACCAACCATGGAACGAGAGTACACTGGCTAGAGACTTCCCTGAGGGATCATGATATCATAAAGAGGTTTGTTTTCTTTAGATTCTCCCGAAAATTCTTATATCAAGAGGGCTTAGAACCCCCAACCCCCACCCCAAAAAAAAACAATGGAAGAGAACCCCCCAAATATAGCAGAAATTGCCCCCATGCAGAGCGATTACCAAAAACTGATACCTTCCCTAATCTATCTTTTTCCACAAAATATAATTTTATTTACTTATACATGTATTTCGCTTTAATTGCAATACTATAATTAATACATTTATTTCAATAATCTTTGTTAACTCAAATTTTAATTTATTTAAACTTTAATAAAAGCACTAATAATATTTTATTCCATTATTATCATAATTATATAAAATCATCAATTTCAATTTTGTCTAATTGATGATTATTCAATTTACTTTTCTAACAAAACAATTAATAAAATGAACATAACCATTACTATAACCATAGAACAAATATATATAAACATTCTTCCTTATTAAATAAAATAAGACACAATGATCATTAAAATAGTTTTATTGAATTATAATTCACTTAGCGAAAATAGGGGTCGTGACAACCTTCCCCCCTTAAAGAATCATCATCCCGATGATCAACTTAACTAAAAGAAAAATTTCATACCTCCTTATTTTGTTTTACCTTAATGCCACAATTAGCACACCTAGCAAGGATATCATCTTTTCAAGCAACCATCTGTTTAGAACAACAAAAAATTCTATGGATAGCATTCATAAACTTGCACATCTTGTTAGCATGTCATGGCTTCATTAAATTTACTCTATTTACTTAAATAATAAAAACATGCAAACCGATTGATTTCTTTCATACAATCTTCTATATCTTATTCAAATATGTCTGTATTCTAAGATATTTACTGATAGATAGAAAACAATTATGTTCATTTTTTCAACATGCCTACTCATATGAGATGTTAGAATAATTGTGTCTGTGATAATAATCAAGCATCCCATACAACAAAAAGAAAATTCTCAACAATCTAAAAATGTCAAACAATTTACATCAAGATCTTCATCTTGGTCAACATCATAAAAGATAAGAAGATCAATAAGTTATCAACATACCAAAGATCATCAATATGATAAGAAACATCAAAGATAAGAAGATCCCTAGATATCCACAAGGTTTCAACATTACATTATTGAAGATTATCTTCACAAAAAGGACATCAATACTATAGAAAAATTTCAAGTTAATTACAATAACAATCTAGAAAACCAGATGTCAAGAGGATCGTCAGGATCGTCATGAGCTTAATATTGCTTCAACCATTACTAAATATCACTACAAAATTAAATCTCAATCTATGACTAGAAAAAGTAAATTTTTATTAACAGAGATATCCGTAAGTGTATGATATGTATAATCCTTTACCTTTTTTACAAATGCAACAAGAATGCATCCAAGAGAAGTGCATTAGATCAATTGACTAAACCATCCATACAATGATCAATACAGTTGTGTGTATTCATCTTCTGAATTACATAAAGAAAATAAAATATTTAATCAATCTTCATCTACCATAACCCAATGTTCTTTCAAAAGATAAATGTCAAGAGAATGGTTAAGGTGCTTTTCCCACCCAACCTTGAAGCATAACACTTCCCTTGGGTTCTTCCTGACTCAAAGAACACCCAAACCTGCATGAGGTTCATAGAAATCAATAATAATAGGGCAGGAGGGAAATTATCAATGCATTCTTGATGCCTTATATGCACTCTATACTAGAATGAACATATTTCTTGCATTCAAGATGTGGAAGAGAAACATAAAAGTTCTAGGCATTCATTATCCATCTATTTCAATGGTACAACTCGCTTTGGCCAAATAATATATACAAAATTTGGTTTATCTTGGAAAAGAAGATCAAATTCTCCGTTAACCCACATTCAACATCTTTTCCCAGAAGGTAAGCTTAAAGCTTATCACACACAACACATTCAACAAGAATAATTAGATTTCATAGAATAAGAATCGGGTGATATAATAGTGCATAACACACTCAAGTGCACATACAATGAATAATTAACAAACAAGAAAACATGAACACACCAGGTATGAATACAAAATTTACTTATAGTGCCTTACTTGCACAAAAATGGAACATGTCTCATACACCATGTGCATTACTCATTCAATTTTTCATACAATAAAAATGGTAAGTGCATATCTCGCACAAGTGCATTGCTCACACAAAAGGTGAAATATACATAAATTCAATAATACAGTTATAGTGAGCATTACTTGATCTATTAAACACAATGAGTATCAAAAGTATAACTCCCACAAAATAAGGAATCTAATAATTACTCAAGTGCTTTATCTATACAAAGGAATCAATAACCTGCTCTAGTGCGTCATTCACACAAGGACAACAACAATATGAAGTATGCATCACTCACATAAGTATAAAGAACATTTCTTATTCAAGTTTAAATATAAGTATAATAAATTTTATTATGATATGAATAAAATCATTCATATAGATGTGTCATTGACATGGAGTAGGAAAAGTGCATTATTTCACAAGTATCATTCTCAGATAGTACGTCACACATACCTTCACTAATAATAATCAACATACATGATTCATCACATCAATCAATTATGCATTGTCTATAAGACACATCAAGATATTGATCTAACCAACTTCTATCATGAATCACCAATGAAGATTATTAATACATCTAAACCTTAAGCTTTCACATGATCCAAATCCTATAAGAATAAGATGGTTCTCAACAATCAATTCTCCCAAAGCTCGGTACTATTACAAACATTCTCACCTTTAAAACATCCTTCTTAGGTTTCCTACCTTTGAGAAGGCTCAACCAATAATTATCCATTATTATCAACTTTATTTGCTTCACAAGTGATTTTCCTTCTTCCTCTCATTATAAATTTCTTATTTTCTTCTTCATTTGTATCCTATCAACTCATTCATCCTTTATGTCATCAAAGAGATCTCTCTTCACAATATACTACTCTTATTAATTTTCTTTTATGTTCACATCACCATTCATGGGTTGTCACCCTTTACTATCCATCTTAGCTCACTATAATTTAGCCATCTTGGATTATTTAAATATTCACCATCACTCTTACTAGTAATTCTTATGAAAACGTGACTAAAGAAAAGAGGTCTCACACCTCTAGATTTATGAATGATCAAACTAAATCTAAACTTCTAATCAGTTCCAACTAACCATCTAATAATCACCCATAACTAGGGTTATGTATTCAATACAATAGGTTCATATGCTACAATGAAACCTAAGCACAGAAGACTCGAGGCCTAAGTGTTGAACCTAAGTGCTCTGATACCAAATGTAAGGTCCAGAAATTTTGCCTACTAACTATAACCCATAATTTCCCAAATAATTTTATAGAATGAAATTATTATAAAAAGGTGTGGAATAAGAGGAAGGATTAAATTACTTTCATCACTATATTCAAATGGAATAAAATGCATCAATGAATCAAGTATATCAAAATAAGGTCGAGCCTTCACTTGATTTAGCAATGCAGACTTACACAAGAATTATCATCTTAACAATACATGAAAATTCAACTATTGTAATGTAAATTAATGAAATAGCAAGATCATCAATGCATCCACAAAATAACCATAATACAAAGAATTTCATGAGTGGAAAACCCTCGTAGGGATGAAAAACCACTCATAAAAGTGCCTCACTGGCTTAATTTGATAAAAATTGTTGTTTACAATGCCTCACTGGCTATACTTCACTATCCAAAAATATTGTTTGAAATTCATACATAGATTATCATCTCCTTTTATCTCTAAAAAATCATATGATCTTGCATCAATTAAGATTCAGAGGCAAAAGTTCAAGTACAACATATAATGCATATAAATATGACTTTATATACAACACTATGAGATACAAGTATAAAATTGATCAACTTTAAAAAGAATTGAGTGTTCTATCAATGCAACTCTCATTTACAAAATATGAATCAATAAAATGTCTCATACAATATGGGAATAATGTTCCATTTCTGCTCAATACCATAAAAAATGAATTTAAGGAAGTACATATAATGTTTTACCATTTTCAAGCTGAAACATAACTACCATTCCCTTTCAACTATTTTTCCAAATTGCTGTTTAACAAAATACAACCACCTCAAATCACTTTGTCACTAGCCAATCAATAATACACATTCAAAAATTTGAAAAGAGCAAGATGAAGAAAACTACCAGTAACAAAATGCATGTTTTCCCCTTCCTTTAATTAGAAGAGAAAACAAAATAAATGAAAAATTAATCGTATTTTACCATGATAGGGGTTCAAAACATGAGCTTTGGGATGACCTATGGACATGCACCAAAGCATAATGGTAGGGATATTTTTGTTAGATGTTATATTTGGAAATGCTCTGGTAGACATATATTCAAGATGTGGAATCATAGACAAAACACCTAAATTATTGACAGAATGCCTCAAAGAGATGTCATCTCATTGAATGAAATGAAATGATTACAGAATATGCATAAAATGGATTTTTCAAGGAAGCTCTCAAAATATTTGAATTAATGAAGCACTCTGGAACACATCCTAACATTGTAAGCTTTTCTTGTGTTCTAGGTGCATGCAGTCAAGCAAGTTTAGTGGACGAGGGTTGCACATACTTCACACATCAGTAAACCTTATTGCATTACACATAGTTGATCATTAGGTGTGCATGGTTGACCTTCATGCCAATGTTGGATATCTTGGGGACACCATAAACCTTATTACTAAGATTCTAGTTAAACTTGTGGCACATGTGGATCATATGTGAATATAGATTGAGTATTTCTAGCAACACTAATTTTTTAGTTGGATCCTATAAATTTTGCAACTTATGTTCTTCTCTAAAACATTTGTGTAGAAGCGGGCAGGTTTGCTGAGGTTCAAATACTAAGGATATTGATGAAAGATAGAGGAATTAGAAAGATACCTTGATGTAGTTGTATTGAAGGCCATAAATTGTACATTCTTTTTGTGGAGGAGACAAATCACATCCACAAGCACGAGAGATCTATGCAAAGTTTAAGTAATTGGCTTGGAAAATGAAGGCAACAATGTAGTTTTAGATTCAAGACTTTTACTTAATGTTGTGGAAGAAAAGAAGAAAAAATAATTATTTATCTGCCACCATAGTGAGGAGTTGAAATCTACATTGGCAATCTTTCCTATCAGCCCATGGAAAAATAGACAATTTATTTAAAAAGAACTTATGTAGATCTCAGATCAACCTGAGTTCCTGAACCATGCTTCCCACCCAAAAAAGGGGCTCTCTAATGGTGATGGTTATTAATTAGCATACAAGAGTAAACTTAAAGATCTTTAATCTAGCCCATGAAAGTCACACAAGATCATTTTTTGAGAGCTTTGAACTATTTTCATCATTTGATAGGGATGATGTTCTAGGGAACATTGGTGATGCTAAAATAACAATATTAAGAGTATATGAAATCTCTATAGTGTTACATGCTGGTGGAAATACATGAAATTGGTGTGATGATACTTGTAAGAAGGAGAATTTTGTATCCAATATCGACTGCAAGGTAAGTTCATCCTATATCCATCAAAATCTACATGCAAATAACACCACATACAACAATTTTATCAAACACCAAATGTTTAGAGATACGTCGAAGGTTTAACACAAGATAAGTTCAATTTAATTAACACCGAGGGTGAGAGGCTTCTAATCTATTAGGTACTTATAGAGAGGAGAACACTCTTAAAATTTCATTCAAAAATCAATACAAGAAGGTGTATGCTAAAGCAAGACTATATTAAACCAAAGCTTAAAAAAAATGACATGTCATGGAGATTAATAGTTGTGGCATGGATTTCGCTTTCTATTGTTGAAGGTGTTAGAAAATATTACAAGGAAAATTCATTCCGAGCTAGCCACCCTTTAAGGAAAATACCAAAAGTTATGCATCGAGGGTTGATATAATTCCACCATCGATCTTAAAGAACTCAAGGTTATGAGAAGGGGGTAAATTTCGTGTCCTTCCTTAGGGAAAACCCAACTCATAGCGAGCTCCAAACATTAGGTGATTGTTAGTGTAAAGATTCAAAAACATCTCACAGATAGATCAAATAAAAAATGCTCAATATTCTTAAGCATGGAAGGCAAATAGAGCTTAATTGCTCAAACAAATAAATATCAATGAAATTACCAATAGGGAGGACTTGCAAGACCAATAATATAATTGTAGAAAAAGGCACACCTGAGTATTCAAGCGGTGCCAAGGAAAGATAGAATTTTGTATGTAATACTGAGGACTTGAGCAACCAACCATTAAATGAGAGTTCGCTGGCTAGAGACTTCCCCGAGGGATCATGATATCATAAAGAGGTATGTTTTCTTTAGAGTCTCTCAGAAATTCTTGTATCAAGAGGGCTTAGAATCCCCCTAAAACGATGGAAGAGAACCCCCCAAATATAACAACATTATCCCCCATGCAGAGATGTTTCCAAAAATCGATACCTGCCCTAGTCTGTCTTTTTGCACAAAATATAATTTTATTTACTTATACATGTCTTTCACTTTAATTACAATACTATAATTAATATATTTATTTCAATAATATTTGTTAACTCAACTTTTAATTTATTTAAAATTTAATAAAAACACTAATAATATTTTATTCCATTACTATCATAATTATATAAAAGCATCAATTTAAATTTTGTTTAATTGATCATCAATAGATTAATAGTTCTATTAAGTCTATATGATTACCCAATTTACTTGTCTAACAAAACAATTAATTAAATGAACATAACCATTACTATAACCATAGAACAAATATATATAAACATTCTTCCTTATTAAATAAAATAAGATGCAATGATCATTAAAATAGTATTATTGAATTATAATTCACTTAGTGAAAATAGGGGTCATGATAAATAAATTGATAAATGAGACTAACTATTGAATGCAAACTAATGAAATGCAAAGGTATTGAAAACACTATGTAAAATGACCTAAAAATGTATGCAAACTATAACAAAAATGTAGAAAGCTGGAGAGGTGCACCTGGAAACTAGTGTGATGAAGAGTAGCTCTGGGATCTTCCATATTTTGATGTTGAAGGTCACTAGGACACTTACGTAAAGTTGGCCAACTTAGTCCTGCTTCGATGAGACTTTCTCATAACATGTTTCGAGGAAATGGGTATCCAGAACTACAAAGATCACTTTTCAGGCCTGCTAGTGGGACTAATTTTCCAATGATGGTGACTTAGTCCACCTATAGCTTTTGGAAAACTCAAATTCAAGATCTGTATATTTCCACCTATACTTCAGCTTGTGACATAAATCCGGATCCAAATCTATAGACTTTGACCTGTAGGTTGTCTCCAAGCTCCTTTTAGGGTTTTGTTGACTTTGAATGATGTTGATGGGATGTTGACACCTTTTAACACATTGATCTTTGAAAAATCTACATACAAGACCTGAAAAACACACATGCAAAGAGGGAAAGAAGGTTAGGGTTAGAGAATAGGGGTTTTCCTTAGTCAAACCCCATATTGGTAATCAAACCCTAGAAAATAAAATGAAATAGAAAGGGAAAGATGATTGAACAACATGCAAGAGCTACAACTCACCAAACCCTTGATGTAGAAGTCTAAAGATATGTAAGCAATCAGCTCCAATGGATGAATTCTTAATGATGTCTAGAGTGCTTGAATGCTTGAAGATTGCTTGAGAATAATGAGAGTTACGAGAGGATCAAAATGAGGGGAAAACCCTTTATTTATACTGTGTTGCCAAAAAGTGCAACCTTTCACACTTTTCACTCATTTGGACCCTTTCCTATGGATTTAAGACCTAAATAACCCTTTTTCATCATCATTTATAGGACCCTATGACCCCTTATTGTGCATCCCAAGACTTAATTTGATCAAATATATGATAAAATCATCAGAAAAACTTGATTTCTCTGCTCTTGGATAATTCACCTGGAAAAAGGGCCCCTATAGGACTAGGTTGCCCATCTGGGTAAATTAGTCTTGTCTAGGTGGACTAGGTCACCCAAGGTGGTGGTCTAGTCCCATTTGAGCCATTTTCGGGATTCAGAGCGAAAAAAGTTAGGGTTTTGATTTATTTCTTCTTTATGTCGTTCTTGAGGATCAAATAATAGATTTTTTTAGGTGCATTTCCTATAAATAAGCCTAAAATACCTAATCTCTCATAGGGTATGTACTTATTATTCATAACTCTCTCCACTCTTCATCCATTACTCTTCTCAAGAAAGCTAGGGTTTGCATCATAGGTCATCAAGACATCTTTTGCTGAAACATTCAAGGGTTGGATTATCGCAACAACTCAAGATATATCTCCATGGCAAGGTACTAAATCTACTATTCCATATTTCATGCTTTCTTGTATTATTTCATCATTTGATTTGATTATCTACAAATGGGTTTGACCAAGTTAAACCCCTATATCCTAACATCCAATAATTTATTCTTCCTTCTTTGTGTGTGTATGCAGATTTAGGTATTTTACAGGCTTGGAAACCATTCAAAATGGATTGAAGACTTTTCTAGGGAAACTCCTTTACAACTAGGGAAAATCATCCACAAAAATACACCTACAAGTTGAGTTCTACAGTTCCAGGTCTGAGAAATTACCAGGAGAAGAAGTGTAGGTTGAGGTCTACAAATTCCCTTTTCGAGTCTTATGAAAAGGCAAAAGGGACATTCCCACAACTTATGGAGACCTATTCCCAATGTTCCTATTTCCATATATTTCTATGGATCTGGATACCCATTTGGCTAGAACAAGCCTCAGGTCAGTTTCTCAAAATCACCCCGAAAAAGGACTAGGTCGCCCAACTTGGCACAAGTGTCCTGTCAAACATAAAAAATTAGTATTTTTAGGATTTATGAGTTCCTTCAAGTCTGCAACACACTTCTAGGTATGCCTCTTTCATTCATATCCTTCTATTTTGTTAAATTTTTCATTTTTAGATCATTCTAGTTTATACTTGCATATCTAAATGTGTATTCAAACATAGTTTATTCCCTAGGTTTTGTATTAATGCTTAGTCTCTTATATCAATTCTTTACATTCATATCATTGCATTTAGATACATCCTACTCAAACCCGTTAACACATAATCCTTTGAATGTAACCCATGCATTTTGGCTCATCTTTCTACTTTTAGGTAAAAAACCTTAGAAGTGTAAGAAAGAAGTAAGGTGCCAAAATCTTCGTTACATATACATGATTTTCCCTAATTTCCCAAAAATACCTCATCACAGGTCGACCTTAGGGTTTACAAAACTAAATTCCGCTAGGAATTTTAAATAATTTTTATTTTTAAGCCTAATGGGACTAAGTATCCCCAGGTGGTGACTTGATCCCACCAAGGCAATTTTGCTATGTCATGATTAAAGTTCATTAAATGATGTTTAATGTGATTTTTCTCCAAAAAACACTTAAGTAGGGCCTATAAGTTCATTAAGGGTTCATTTTAACATAAGAAAGGGTCAAATTATTGATGACAAACCTAGGAAAGTGTGAGGGTTTGTTACAATTCCTTAGAACACTTTGAAATAGGGCTTGGTGAGGGGTTATTTAGATGAATTATGCTAGAAAGGTCCTAGAAAAGTGGGAAAGTGTGTTACAACACTTCACAACACCTTTGTAAGACATCATTAGGTTTTATTGATTTTCAAGTGTTCAAGACCTAATGTGAATATGTTTTCCACTTTACAACATTAAATCTAGGAAAAATTAGGCCAAAATCCATAAGAAAGGCCCAAATGAGTGAAAATTTCAAGGATACATTTTTTGTGACACAAAAACAAAGTATTAGGACAAAAAAAACTTACAAAGCAAGATGTTAGAAGCCAAATAAACCCTAGATCTAGGTCAAAATGATGAAAGAAGTGTCGGAAAGTAGAGGCACAATTCTAGGTTACATTGGTAACACAAATTTTAACTTAAGCACCACAATTTTGCACTTAGGTGCCACAAGTATGCATTTAGGTGCCACAAGTTTGCACTTAGGCACCACTTTGCAGTATTTTCCTAAAAAAACAGCACCTGGAACTTCAAAACACATTAAAACTTCTAGGAATGTTAGTAAAGGGGTGGGGAGCCACCGAGCATGTAAAAATGAAATGGTAAAGATGAATAATAAGGAAAATAGATGAAACGCATAAGAAATAAACACAAATATGTTATACCTTCATTTCGTCTTCATCGATTGAGCTCGCAATATGCACCCTTGTCTTTTATATTTTCTCCAATGATTGATGGCATGTGGTTGCTCACAATTTTAGCATGAGTAGGGTAGGATGAATATGAATTTGAAGGAGATTTGATCAGCATAAGGATGGGATGAAAATACATTGAAAGATCAAGATTCAAGGCCTCATTATATAGAAATTTGGTGAGAGGAATCAATGGCTAAGATTGAATGGCTAATGGGGGGTTGACATGGATTGAGAAGGTGAGGTTTGGATCAAGGATGATGATTGATTAGCCTTATGATAATTGTTACAAGATAGAAAGGGGTGAAATGGGTAGGTGTGATCACACATGTCTGAGCACACATTGGGAAGAGAGGCATTAAAATTTTGTAAGAGATAGGGTGGCTCATAAGTTGGCTTATGTAAGAGTTTAGTCGGGGTAGGTGAGATGTAGGAATTTAAAATCAGGAAATAATGATAATGAGGATTAGATCAACTAATCAAGGATTAATTGATTAATGAGGATAGGTTGAGTTAATAAACCAAAGGTTTATTAACCTAGATGGAGTTAAAAGTTTGAGAATGGGATAATGATGTTTAGGATGGGGATAAGGTTGTTTAATCAAGGATTAATTAACCTAAAGGGGATTTTAGAGGAAAGTGGGAAAAGGTTATCTTTAATTAAATAAATGTAGATTTATTTAATTAAAGGTGGTGGATAAAGGGTGATGGGGAGATAGCTAAATTAAATAAATAAGAAGTATTTATTTAATTAAATATTATTTTGGGTGACTACGAGTTGTTTGGAGCATAACCTTGTTGTGTTGTTTGAACTTGATTTTGTGGTACATTAAGAGTTTGTATATTATGCACAACCTTAGCATCAACCACTCCATCATTGGTTATATTTGTTTTTTTAGCCCATATCTTGGGTTTTTCATTTGAAGTGGAAGATTGATCTTTAGGGTTGTAAAGTTTGATTACTCTCCTTGCAATGAGGGCTCTTTCAATTTGTATACCCTTTTCAATAGTTTCCTCAAAATTCCTTGGGAATTTTAAAGTGATTTGTTAATTTATGTTTGCATGTACATTGGAGATAAAGATATCTAAAACCTGTTTCTCTATAGCATACCATTTGTACATTTTCTCACTTTGTGTCTCCATCTTTGTAGGTATGAAGAAAATGATTCACCTTGGTTTTGTTTGATTTTATAAAGATCGGTGATCATAATGTCCTATTCTATATTGTATGAGACATGGTGGACAAATTTATCTGACAACTCATCGAATGTTTTGATATGTGGTGGTAAACCAAAGAACCAATCTATAGTAGGCCCGCTGAGACTTCATGGAAAAAGACTCATTAAGTAGGTATCATTTTATTTTAGTTCCATGCAAGATACTAAAAATTTGTGCATGTGCTCTATTGGATCTCCTTTCCCCATATGTTTTTCAAACTTTGATATTTCAAATCCTTTGGGGAAAGGTACCATGGATAAGTTTTGATCAAAAGGATATGGGAAAATATCTTGTACATAATAGCTCTTCCTTGGCTTTCCAATTTGTGCGTTTGATCTTCTTTGATTGAGTGTTTGTAGTTGCACATTTATGTCATTGTTTGGTGTGTCTACTTGAGGATTTTGAGGACCTTGTTGTGTATAAAGTAGGTTGGATTCTTGCTGTGGATTGTAGATATGTTGAGGTTGTTGTATACTTTCACATTGATGTTGAGGTACCCCTAGGTATTGATTGTGTTGTCCTCCCTGATTTTGATTTTGGGGGATACCGTGGTACTTTGTTTGAGGTATACCTTGGTAATTTTTTTGTGGTATAATTTAATGTTGGAGATTTTTTTGAAGGGTACCTTGGAGATTTGTTTTTGGTACACCTTGTTATTATGGATTTTGTTGAAGGGTATATTGGTAGTTCATTTTTGGTATGCCTTGTTGTTGTGGATTTTGTGGAAGGGTGCCTTGGTATTGTGTTGATAGTACACCTTGTTATTGTGAATGTTGTGGAAGGGTACCTTAGTATTATGTTGATGTTACACCTTTTTATTTTGAATGTTGTTGAAGGGTCCCTTGGTATTGCGTTGATGGTACACCTTGTTTTTGTGATTTTTGTGGAAGGGTACCTTGGTATTGCGTTGATAGTACAACTTGTTGTTTTGAATGTTGTGGAAGGGTACCTTTGTGTTGCATTGATGGTATACCTTGTTGTTGTGAATGTTTTGGAAGGTTACCTTAGTATTGTGTTGATGGTATACCTTGTTGTTGTGAATTGTATGGAAGGGTACCTTGGTATTGAATTGATGGTACACTTTGTTGTTTGTCAATGTTGTGGAAGGGTACCTTAGTATTGCATTGATGCTACACCTTCCTGTTATGAATGTTGTAGAAGGGTACTATGGTATTTCATTGATGGTACACTTTTTTTTTTTGAATGTTGTGGAAGGGTACCTTGGTATTGCATTGATGGTACACCTTGTTTTTTTGAATGTTGTGGAAGGGTACCTTGGTATTGCATTGATGGTACACCTTGTTGTTGGGAATGTTGTGGAAATTTCCCTTGTTGGTATTGTACATTGTTGGAAGGGTCAATATAGGATGTATGTTGTGGCATGTATTACCCTTGTGATGGGTTTCTTGTTGGAAATTGGAAGTTTTCCATTGATTTCAATAATGGATTCCAGAATATTATCACTAATTCATATAGTTCAGTAATTGTTCACTCCAATAATAATGATTTGAGCTATGATTGCTCTAGTACTGAAAGTCCGTTGATCTAATATTTTGATATGGATTACCATATTTTCTAAGACATATTCAGAATCTTATAGTATGTTCTATCTTGAGATTAGTTGCATCCACTGACAAGGTTTCAGTTGACTAGGTTGTATGGTTGGAAAGGTACAGTTATTGTGAACCCCAATCCTATTCCTACATAAAGACAAGGAAAAAACACATTAGTGATTTCATATGCAAGATAAAATAAGGATTCCCCATGAAATTCATTTACAATGCTTCAAAATAGGAAAAACAAGAACAAAACATGAAAAGTTAAAGCAATCCTAATTAAGCATGCAAACTCTTGATCCCATGGGGGAGCCGGTGCCAATTGGTGTGTTGAAATTAGCCCTTTCCCAACTCCTTGGTAAGATTTGTGATAATTTGTGGATGATTGAATCTCCTTGATGAAATTTTGGCATAAAATAGCTATGAAATGGACAAAATTAGCTCTCAATACGAAGAGAGTAACTTTTCTCTAAATGTGGATGAGGATCAAGTTGAGTATAGTAAGTTTACTCAATTTGTGGATGATCAAAAGAAAGGAAGAGTCTCTCATTTATAGATTTCCAAAATGGAAGAGAGAGTGGAATTGAGAAATGTGGGATCATTCAACATCCAATGGCCAAGTGCCACTTGTCAAGATGTGAATGGTTGAGGAATGAGCACATTTTGGTCAATGTGCATGATAACTGCCATTAGGTGGAATTTGAAATTGGGGAAATGACATGTGAGAGGGAAAAAGGAATGAAATAAATGCCACTTGGCTCAATGCACAAGGATATGTAAGAGGAGTGAATGCTTTGTTGGTTGTACAAATCCACTTGGATTTTGAATTCAAATTTGAGGGAATATTCCTCCCTTAGTCCATGTTGAGAGAAAATAGGCAATTAAATAAATCAAAGTAATTGATTTATTGTGCAAGTTGCATTCTCTAGAGTATTTTAGTGATTGAGATTAAATTAATCAAGATTTGATCAATTTAATGAGAGATAGTATGATTTGACAATTTTGACTCAAATTTATGAGTTGATTTAAATCATAATTGAGAGGAAAGTGATTAATTAAATAAATGTTTTTTGATTTATTTAACTAAAGGGGATAATGTTAGGTTAAATCAAATAAGGTTTAATTTATTTAATTTAATGAGAAGACTTTAGGGATTTAATCAAATAAGATGAATTATTTAATTAAAAAGGGATTTTAGGGTTAATTAGATTAAATTGATTAATTTAATCAACAAAGGAGAAAGACCTAATTAAATAAATAATGATTTATCTAATTAAGAGACAAAAGGTGATGATAAGTTGAGAGTTTGATTCAGGAAGAAATGATGTTAGTAATCAGGATCAAGTGTGTTGAATCGAATTGTATATTTTCCATGTCTACATTTTGGCCCTCTTTGAAGCAATGTACTTGTTTCATTGATTCAAAGAAGAATCTGTTGTGATCAAAGTTCAAAATTTCTCAATTTTTCGAATGCCTTGTTTTTTCCCCAATAGAAGGATTATGCTGATATACTGCCCCCTCAAGAGATTGGACGATTTTTTTAATTTTTGGATGATCTCACGAAAAAAGAGGATAAGGTGCCCGACAGGTCCAAAAATGCCCCAAGATGCCAGAAAACATTTTAGAATGTCAGAAAAGATTTGAAATGGTCCTCAGTTGGACAAAAATAGGATCGAGGGACCAAAGCCCTAGTCAGATAGCCAAATTAGGTCAAAAAACCTAATTTGTAGGCTTAAATAGACCTTGAGGGGTCACTTTCAATACATTTGCACATTTAACCTTTATAATTTTATGTACTTTGAGCTATGATCCCCGATCAAGATGGTGCAATGACAACTTCCCAGGTATGTGTCAAAGAGAGTATGAGTGCACCAGTGGCCAGTCGACGTAGGTTTTCTACCCCTATCCCGACTTTTAATTTCTCATTTTTCATGCATTAAATAGGGTAAAAAATAAGTTTAGGCTTAGCGACGCTATATAGCACTGCTGTAAATGACCGGTCGACGATGTGCGGTCCTAAACTGGGCTGCATATGATAATAGCACCATGTGGCACAGTTAGGAAATTAGGGTATGCTTGGTCAAACCTATTCGCATCCAAAAATGGTGCCACACGGTGCAGTTACAGATTTAGGTTTGTCAAAGTCCATCATACGGCACAGTTTAGAACTTTTCAAGCTGTGTCGTATTTGCAAAAAATGTCGCACTTGCTGTTTCAAATGCAAAAATCTGACATGAAAGGAATTTTTTTACGAGACTTGACGTGATGGTTTCCCTTGCGCATGAGGAGCTTGATATACTTCATTCGAGGGAGCACAAATGGTCGGTGCTCTGTATATTGCAAGGTATGAATGTGTATCTTCAAGAGAAACTTGGTATTCTTGGCCTGTGGTTCATTGTGTGCATCCCTCCTATTCAGATGCACTTAGGTATGATGACAACTTTGGCCGAGCGGTGGCATAGTGAGACCTCCTCCTTCTCTCTTCCTACTGGCGAGGCTAGCATCACTCTCGAGGATGTCTAGCGCATTCTCCGATTGCCTATCCATGAAGCCAGAGTGATTTATGACCCAGAGGAGGGAAAGGAGGCCTACTTTGATGTTATGGGTGTTGATGAGCACATCCTTTCTAATGGAAAAATTGACTTGGAGCGATACCAAGGTAGAGCGCCCCCTTACAGGTTGATCGTAGTGGCCACTATTTCTAGTCTTGTGGCACCAGATCAACGGGGCCGATACTTCAATCCAAGTTGGGGATTGGCATGGGAGTGGATGTGTTTCCGTCGAGAGTGCTTTGCCTGGGGGCCAGTGATTTTGTCCTCCTTATATAGGGATTTACATGAGTTTTCATACCTAGACACTTGGGCCTTGGGGGACAGAGGTACTTTGTTACACATCTGGGAATGGGAGTGGATTCTAGTGCTCCATCCAGATGTCATCCCGATTGTTCTTGATATTGATGACCTCGTTGTCTAGCGGTATGGCGGGGCACAGATCCACTTTACTCACACTGGCACAGGTGAGATAACCCATTGGCAATGGGTTCTCAATGAGATCAAAGAGTTCGTCTAGAGGCCTTGGATGGGTATCGGCCCATGGTATGATGATACAGAGTAGCTATGTTTTTCCTAACAAGACGGATGGATGTAGGGCCAGGAGCATACCATGATAAAGCAGTATCTCCCAGATAGGGTGGCCCATCATTTTGGTGAGATCCGGGATAGACAAGATGATTAGTATGTGGAGATGTTCACCTGTACTATGAGAGAGACAACATGGGATCAACCCATCCCGATAGCTAAGGTAGTGTCCTCATTCAGAAAGCTAGTGGCCCGACCATGGCCATATGATCAGGGGTCCTTAGATGTGAGAGTGACCCAAGCATACAGAGCTTGGTTTAGGCCTCCTTTGAGATTGATAGTTCCAAGTGTGATACTCCCATGGTGGAGGCCCAAAGGCAGATCAGCCTACAAGGGTAGAGGTCAGGGAGGCAGAGGTGATAGAGATGGGGATAGGGACGGAAGAGGAGGTGGACCACCTCCTCATCAGACACCTCCCGGAGATCAAGCACAATAGGAACCTCCATGGTTATGGGTACAAGATGACTAGCCCAGAGATGGGGACAAAGTATTCCCGCACAACAACCACCAGGGCAGTCGGATAATCGAGATGTATTGATCCAACAATTGCAAGGTCAGATTCAAGTATTGACTATGGAGAGGGATCAGGCTCGGCATCAGTTTTTGATAGTTACTATTAAGAGGGACCAGGATTGGTTCGAGAGGGATCAAGAGATTGGTCGGTGGAGCAAGCTGGAGAGTGCGGCCTCATCATCTCAAGGTCGATCAATTTCCTTATGGGCTTATAGAGAGGTAGTCAGAGAGGTTGAGTATTATCAACAACATTATAGACAGGTAGTGCTAGTAGCAGGTCGAGTACCAGACTTCTCTCAGCAGACAGGGATGAGGCCCCCAGAGGATCATGATGAGAGGCAGGTGGGAGAGGGTAGCAGCCATTAGAGCTAGCCCTTGATCATAGATAGTTTTCCATTTTTGATTCATGGGCTCCGATTATTGCCCCTCTTGTATTATGAATTTTGATGTACATTTGACCTGATTTTGTATCAATCATATATTTTTGATGATATACATATGAGATGGTTTGATTTATGATATGTCCTATGATGTATGATGTATGGATTCTTTTTAAATTTCATATGAGATGTTATGAGATGCTTCTATTCTATGTTCATGTGATATGATGTATGCTTCTATATGATGGATGTATTTCTTTTTGTATCTTTTCTATGCATTTTGATGTGATCATATGGATGTAATGTATGCTATTGATGGTGTATCGATATGCAAATGATAAATGATATGTGACTAAGGATGAAATGATAATGAATGCTAATGATTTTTACTATGCTCCTAATGATTCATGTATGATGTGAAATGAATTTAATGCAATTATTTCTTAAGGTACTTAGAATAAAAAATATATATTATTTCTCATAAGTTAAGATGATGATAATTTGGTATGATCTATATGATATGATATGCACTTATACTGATGATTTGGTGGATGCAGGGTGTATGCATTGTCGATGCTCTGATTGACTGCCATGATACCATGTTATTATGAAAGGAAGATATAATAACAAGAGATCCTACAAGTCATTTAGAATGATGGTGATTTGCTTACCAACAATCAGGATTTTCAAAGGACTAGTTAAGTTATGCTTGATAACACACATAGGTACAATGCATCAAGGTATAAAGAACCAAGATGGTGTTGGACCTAGTGTGATGGAATTTGAATTGATAATCAGATAGGAGTATTCATGTTCACACTTAGCATACAAAACCTTATTCAAGATGTAGTTTAGACATTCTCAACATCTCAGACCAAACAGATAAAATCAAGCCTTCCTATGTGGTCAACAAGATATCCAAAACATCCTCGCCACAAATTGAAAAAAATACGAATGACTAAGTTATTTTACAAGAGTAATCCACAAGCATAGAAAATAAAAAAAAGATAATGATCATCACCTCATTCCTTTCTCTCTAAACCTGTTTTGTTTAGGCCTCATCGAGAGTTCCTTGGAATGAGCACAAAATAAGCTAAGTCTAAAAAAGACCAAGACAAAGTAAACAAAAAAGGCAATGTTCTTCATATTGCTAGTCAACGCTAAACTAAGGTGAGGTACCTAATGCTTATGTCCATCATGGGAAGGATTCATCCTAGGACATGTTGTGATTAGAGTTTTGATGAGATTGATTGGGTAATAACTATTGATTCTCCGAGTTGATCAACTTTGCTTGCTTACTAACCTAGACTTGAGACTTTGACGATTTGGTGTTCACTTTTTTTAACCTGCTAGACTTGCTTCCAACTGACTCACCAAAGGATGAAGGTGATGATTGATTTATTATGAGTGATGATAACCGCGGGTGAAAGTGAGATGAGATGAAAGCACCATTTTGGATTTTTCAGATATTTTGAGGCTATTTTTTTATTTTTAGATTTTTCAATTGTTTTTGGATTTTCGAGATTTACGATGAAGAGACTAACCTAAAGACCTATCCTAGGGGTCTTAATAAGTGATCCATAGATTATCCTTGCCTACGTTATACATGCAAAGACCATGTAGTTCGACTGATGAAAAACTTGACTCGATGATGAGATAGATGGGAAAACAGATTACCAAATTCTAACAGATGCCTAAGGACTGACCTAAAGTGTCTCGAGGGATGATCCAAGATCAACCTTGCCTATGTTCAAGCTCAAATATGATGTAGTTTAGACAAGGTGAAAGACTGAAAAGACTCTATAATGAACTTTTTTTGAAGATTTTTGAGATTCTTTCGATGTTTTTGGATTTTTGAGAGTTTTCTGAATATTTTGGTGTTTTCTGATTTTAAGGAAGATCCCCAAAATATACATGAATCTGATATAATGCAAGTATAAGAACATGCCCCCAATGTAATGTGATAGACTAATTCGATAAAGGTAGGACAAACTGACCTTAGGATTGTGCCAAGTAGTACCATGGTGGAGTGTGATATGAACACAAGATCAGGCTATGGTATGGATGCGAACAGATGGATGGAAGGAAGATTAATGAAATGGGATCTAATGGATGAGTGAGTCATGTAGATCCTGGTGGATAGAGAGTGCTTTATTTACTCTTGGTGCCTATTTTCCAATTTTTCACCAATGTGCTTGTCCAAAGCGCCACCGAAGTGGTTTTTACTAGAGGACAATTTTTTTCTTTACTGTTTTCAATCATTTTCAGATTTTTTTGGATTTTTATGTTTTTGATTTTTTTGTTGTCACCAAGACACCTGTTTTCCAGGTTTTCATTAGGGTGACCATTTTTTCAAGACATTTTTTTATTTTTTATATTTTTTGGTTCTATACCTTGAAATTTTTTAGGCATAATTTTTTTTGAGATGACAGTTATTCATGGGCTCTTGTAGAGGCTTGCCCTCTGGTGTTGACAACTGATATGCCCCTAATTAATAAATTGTCATGATGATGAAAGGTCCCAACAAGTTGGGCTCAAATTTTCCTTTTCTTTCTAGATTTGACACGTTCTTCTGATTCTCTTTCAACACAAGTTCACCGACTTGGAAGGTGTGTCTCCTGATATTCTTGTTGTAGTTGTGCTTTAGGTAGTTTTGATAGACCTGTAGATGGTTGAGGGAATCCATGCATCATTCATATAATAACTCCATCTCATTTAACTTTGAAACTCGATATTTCTCATCTGTAATGAGGTTTTGCAATGATATTCTCAATGATGGGAGCTTGATCTCAATTGAGAGGATGGATTTTGATCCGTAGACTAGGGAGAATGGGGTGGTGTCTATTGGCATGCGAATGCTAGTACGGTAGGCCCATAAGTCAGGATTTAGCTACAAATGCCATTCACGACCAAAGTCATTGACTATCTTTTTAAGGATTTTCATACTGGTTTTGTTTGTAGATTCTGCTTGGCCATTGCCTTGGGGATAGTATGGAGTGGAAAAGCGATGTTGGATTTTGAATTTGTCGCATAAGTCACGGACATCCTAATTCTTGAAAGGTGTCCCATTATCAGAGATAATGGATTGGGGGACACCGTATTGACAAATGAGATAGTTTAGGATGAGCTTGGAAATATGCTTTCTTGTTATATAGGTCATGGGAATTGCTTCAACCCACTTTGTGAAATCTCCATGCCGGTGATGATGAATTCATGATCGTTGGATAAGGTGGGTGTGATTTTTCCTATGAGATCGAGCCCCCATTGTGAAAAGGGCCATGGTGTAAAAATAGGATGGATTTCATGAGTTGGTGCATGAATAAGGTCTCCATGTTGTTGGCACTGTAAACACTTTCTGAAAAATTCACGTGTCTCTCTTTCCATTGTTGGCTAGTAGTAATCGGTTCTCAACAAATTATTGGCCAAGGTCATACTGTTTGAGTGTGAACCGCAAGTGCCATTATGTACCTCAGTCAAAGCATTCAAGGCTTCCTCAAGATTTAAGCAATGCAATAGGGTTCCTTTAATGCTCCTATGATAGAGGGTTTCTCCTAGGATGAAAAATCATAAAGACCTTTTGACAAAGGCTCATTTAAGGTTTGGGGTAATTTCAACTGGGAGGACTCCTATTCTTAGGTAGTTATAAATGTCATGATACCAAGGATCATTGGGGCCAATGATTTCACACACATATTCATACTCTGGTACCTCGAATGTGGGTATGAGAAGCTACTCTACCAAGAATTCATATTTTGAGACATTGTGAGAGATATCTAGTAAGGATCCAATTGTTGCAATGGCATCAACTTCTATGTTGTTATCCCTCGGTATCTGTTCAAAGGTGATATCAATAAATGATTCTTTGAGGCTCTCTACTAACTTATTATATGGTGTTAGCTTTTCATCCTTAGTTTGGTACTCGCCATTGACTTGATTGATAATAAGTTGTGAATCCCCATAAACCTTTAGTGCCATGATCTACCATTGTGCCACAATTTTGAGACCTATTGTTAAAGCCTCGTATTTTGAAATGTTATTAGTGCAAGGAAATGCCAATTTGTAGGATCTAGGTATACAATCCCCCTATGGGGTGATGAAGAAAACACTGGCTCTTGATCCATGTTGTGTGTATGAACCGTCGAAGTAGATTTTCCAGCGATCGGCTATGTTGAGATTAAAGATGGATTCGTCTGGAAATTTTGATATGAGTGGATTCTTTGAATAGATGGGAGCCTCTTCCATTTGGTCTAAAATCACTTTTCCCTTGATATCCTTGTGCTCTACATATTCAATATCATGTTCTTTTAATATCATAACCCATTTTGTTGTTCGTCCTGTAAGAGTGGATTTAGAGAGCAGATATTTTAGTGGGTCAATCTTTGCAATCAACTTGATTTGATGAGCCAGCATGTAGTGTCTGAAATTTTGGGCCGCAAACACAAATTCCAGACAAGATTTTTCTATTGGTGTGTAGTTGAGCTCATTCCCTACCATTTTCCTATTGATGTAGTATATCGCTCGCTCTCTTCCATTTTCATCATGTTGGGCTAATAGAGCACTGAGAGCTTCCATGGTTGATGAAATATATAGAATCAGTGGTTTTCCTGGGATAGGTGGCATCAAAACTAGTGGCAGAAGTAGATATTCTTTGATTTTACCAAATTCTTGATTGCACTTGTCATCCCATTTGTATGCTACTTCCTTGTGGATTAGGTGTGAATATGCAATCCGTTTATCCACCAGTTGCGCTATGAACCTTCAGATGGATTGAAGTCTGGCTTGTAGGCCTCTGAGTTGTTTTAGTGTCCTTGGTTCTTCCATGTTGATGATTTCTTTGACCTTGGTGGGATCCACCTATATTCCTCTCATCAATACTATGTATCCCAGAATTTTACCTGATTGCACGCCAAAGACACATTTCTTGGGGTTGAGTTTGACCTTATACTTCTCTAGTCTATCAAAAATGGCACTTAGGGCTACTATGTGATTTTGTCTCTTCTTTGATTTGGCCAATATATCATCCACGTAATCTTCAGTAGTTTTATGTATCATGTCATGAAAGATTAGTGTCATGGCCCTTTGATATGTCACTCCTACATTTTTTAGCCCAAATGACATCATTTTCCAGCAGTAGGTGCCCCATGGACATGTAAATGATGTCTTATGCTGGTCCTCCTTTGCGATCATTATTTGGTTATACCCCGAGAATCCATCCATCAATGATAGCATCTCATGTCTGACCATCATGTCCACTATCATATCAATGTTAGGTAGTGGAAAATCATCCTTGGGACACGCTTTGTTGAGGTCTCTAAATTTAGTGTAGCTAAGGATGCCCCCCTTTTGTTTTGAAACTGGCACAAGATTGGATACCCATTCAAGATAATCAATTGGGTGTATAAAGCCGAAGTCCAAGAGTTTCTATAATTCTACCTTGACTAGCAAGGCTATCTGAGGGTGCATTTTTCTTATTTTTTCTCTTACTGGCTTTGCTCCAGGGTAAATAACCAAGTGATGAACCACGACGTCTGGATCAAGACCTAGCATATCGACATAGGTCCATGAAAATTTCACCTTTCTTTCTTTTCAAAATGCATCCAATAATTTGTGTTCTTCTATTAGAAGTGAATCAGCATAGAAGGTGATCTGTGGTGTTGCTTTTGTTCCCAGATTCATAGGATTACATTGTTTTTCCAAGACTGTTGATTTCTCCCGATGAAGTGCAGTAGGGGGAGATTGAATCCTTCATCCTCTGGCATCTCAGAGAGGTTTTCAGTGTTGGATGCATCCTTTATTTTTACTATTATTTGGTTAGAGAGTGCCACAGTGTGTTTTTCACTCAATGACCTTGAGCATATTCTCATTCTTTTTCTTTTGCGACTGAAGGACTCAATTATTTCCCCATAATAGGCTTGGGTGTCTAGTGTGATGTTGAACCCAGCCTTGTGATCTCCACATGGAACTATATCCCTTAGTCCCATGAATTTTGAGAGTGCCTCATCATTTTTGAATGTATCTAGAACCGATGGTCCTCATTGGTCATAGTCGATGAGTTGTGGGTAAACTAGGTTTATTTTGTAAGTTTGACAGTCTGACTTGATGGGTGAGGCACTAATCATCAGTAAGGAGGAATCCTCAAAAATAATGGGAAGGCCAATTATCATATCATCATCATCACTACTGGTGCAAACATCAGTTATGTCAAAAGTGAAATTATCTAGGGGCAAACTTGTGGACACGGGTGGTTGAAGGGCGGCTTCTGATACTTGAGGAGGAGACCTAACTTCTCTACGAGGAGTACCTCTTCC
The DNA here is from genome assembly GCA_007115665.2 of Sequoiadendron giganteum. Lineage (NCBI taxonomy): Eukaryota > Viridiplantae > Streptophyta > Pinopsida > Cupressales > Cupressaceae > Sequoiadendron > Sequoiadendron giganteum. The sequence goes on along the minus strand of CM021100.1, from coordinate 82,885,862 downwards.
GCATACAATTATACTCAGAGGGGTACATCTGAGGCCAAGTTTTCTCATTCGTATTTCTACAATGATTGGCTCCAGACATCCATCGATGTTTCTTCCAAGGCTTTCATTCCTGTTGTAGCCCATTCCAAGCATTATTTGCAATCCTCTACTGGTTTCATCCATGGGTAGAGTGGGTGTACGTCTTTCATCATGGAATAGCATGCTTGAAATGTCTCCCCCATACACATTTTCCACACTTAGATCCCTCCAATGGCGGAATCTAGAAGGATCTACCCTAAAAGTGTGGACAAGTGTTTCAACTTATTGAGGTTGCCCATGCAACCTAGGAGATTGTGGTAACTCTCCTACAAAAAATGCATTTTTCGTTGTTTTGTAATTTCCACACCCATTGTCTTGGATCATGAATTTGATGTCGGATATATCAGGGATAGAGGGATTCTCTGTCAAAGAAGTGGAGGCAAGGTTAGATGGATCTATATAAGGAGTGGATGGGCCTTCATCATTTTTTTGTACTTGGGGAATTTTTTAAAACTTGGCTTCCAAGTTTTTGCAATAGGAAAATGGCTTGGATCACCATGTATTGTGACCTCCTCATTCTGAAATAAAAATTTGACACACTAGTGGAATTTTGAGGGGGTCACCTTTATTCCATGGATCCATGGGCATCCTAGGAGGGTGTTGTAGGGAAATTCAAGGTCAAGAACTTGACATGTAGTTTTGATGGTAGCTTGCCCAACTTGGATTGGGATCCTAATGGTGCCTTGAGACACTCTTTCTTGGTCATCATACGCTCTGATGATGATGCCTTTGTTTTTGTTAATGGAATCCTCTGAGGTTCCCCAGTTTTTTATGAGTTTGAGCAAAAAAATATGGAGGCCTACACCTCCATCCACCAAGACCCTTTTGAATTTCTTTTTGTGAACCAACACTTGAAGGTGAAGTGCACGATTGTGAGATGGTTGGGCAAGGAAATCTTGATCAGAGAACGCCAAGTTTCATATAGATTGGATATGATTGTGCAAACTTGTTCTTCTGGCATGGTCCACTTGCTCTGATTGGCCTTGGATCGCCATATTTTCAAGAAGGATGTGAATAACTCTCCTTTTCTTTGTTTAAGCGTTGATAGTTCCTCCAAACTAACGTCTACACCCATGTTGAATGCATAGTTTTTAAGGAATGCTTCTACGCTTTCCTAGAATGTTTTGATGCCTATGGGTAGGTGAGAAAATCATTCCATGCCAAGACCAGTCAGACTTCGAGGGAAAAGTTGCATTAGACATCTGTCATCGTATGCAACCTCCATTCAATGCACTTGAAATTCCCTGATGTTATTTTTTCAGGGTTTCTTGTCCCATTATATTTATCAAATTTGGGGATCTCAAATCCCTTTGGGAATGGTACCATTGTAAGATTTCTATCAAACAGATAGGGGCACAAGTTGCTCGACATTCTGGTTGTTTTTCTTGACTGGAGGTCCAACACTTGCTGTGAGAGTAGTTTGATTGTGTTGCAACATCATTTTGCAGATCAGGAGGTGGTATGAATGTGTTTGAGGTGTTTGCGGTGTTTTATTGATGAGAGGGGTATTGGTGGGGGTTTTTCGCAAGCTCTATTATGCGTTTAAGGATCATTAATATGCCTACATTTGTGCCAACAATGCTTGTTGTTGATCTTGTTGTTTTTGTTCCAATGAAGCTTGTTGTTGGTCCAGCTGTTGTTGTTCCCATAAATCTTGTTGTTGGTCTAGTTGTTGTGCCAACAAAGCTTGTTGTTGGTCTACCTGTTGTTGCACCAACAAAGCTTGTTGTTGGTCTAGTTGTTGTTTTGCCAATAAAGATTGTTGTTTAGCTTGTTGTTGTGCCTGAAAACCTTGCAGGGCTTGTTGGTATGCTTGTTGATGAATTTATTGTAGTTATGCATGGTATTGTGGTTGCGCCTATTGAGCCTAGTGTTGGGCTTGAGCTTGAGCTTGTGTTTGGTGGGCTACTTCTCCAGCTTGTTGGGCTTGTGCAATTTGTGCAGCTTATTGGGAAGCTAGTTGTGCTTGTGCTTGCTGAGCAACTTGCTATGCAACTTGTTGGTTTTGTTAAAGTACCCTTTCATGCATGGCCTTTTGGACTGCCTGAATAGTTCCGCTTGTGCTTGTGTTTTATTGAAGTACCCTTTGTTGTTGGTCTAGCTATTGTTGTTCCAATAAATCTTGTTGTTGGTCTAGTCGTTGTTGCACCAATAAAGCTTGTTGTTAGTCTAGCTATTTTTGTGCCAACAAAGCTTGTTGTTGGTCTAGTTGTTGTTGTGCCAATAATTCTTGTTGTTTAGCTTATTGTTGTGCCTTAAAATCTTGCAGGGCTTGTTGGTATGCTTGTTGATGAATTTATTGCAATTGTGTGTGGTATTGTGGTTGCGTCTATTGAGCCTAGTGTTGGGCTTGAGCTTGAGCTTGTGCTTGTTGGGCTGCTTGCGTAGCTTGTGTGGCTTGTTGGGCTTGTGCAACTTGTGCAGCTTGTTGGGAAGCTAGTTGCGCTTGTGCTTGCTGAGCAGCCTGCTATGTAGCTTGTTGGTTTTTTGGCAGTACCCTTTGATGGGTGGCCTTTTGGACTATCTGAATCATGGTGATGAATGAATTCGTCACTTTAGATTTTGGTGGGATTGGTGGTGGATCGGGGATGGTGCTAACCATTGTGGTGGGGGAGGGGTTGTGTTGGTAGCCAGGACTTGGGTTGTTGGTGGTGTGATTGAGATGCTTGGTCCCTGAGAAGATATGCTTTGAGGGATTTGGGGGCTGGTTTATGTATTGAATGTGGTAGCTTGAATGGTTGCCACTTGTTGTTGCGATATTGTTGGAAAAAGGAGAGGATTTCATGTAATTCTTAGATTGCCTTGATTTGAGAAACTAGTGGCAGGTAGTGGGGGAAGACCCAACCCAAGAGGTAATACATATGTGATCGGTAATGGGGGGAATGATGGTATGTTCCCTTGGAAAATTAATGATGAGAATGGGTCAGTGACTTCCCCTTTTCTGAACAAACCACCTTCTCTTTGCGAAATCATGGGTAGAGAAGTTTGTATGTTCAATTGATAGGTTGGCATTGCATGGAATGAGGATGAGTCCGCATGATTATGGAAAGTAAGTGAGACATAAATGTGTGATGGATTCATCAGGACAGAGTTATTCAGTGTGGTGTTGATATTTACCTCTCTGTTGTTTAGAAGGTGATGCTTTTATAATTCATGAAACAGGGTGCTTCCCTTGTTAACAACTGGTGAGGTTGATGTGATTGTTTATATGGTTTGGGTAATTTCCTGAGTGATGTTTGGAATTGACATTGGGGTTATGCTTGTAAAAGGCCTTTCTATATTGGTACTTACATCAAGGTCAGAAGGGAGTTGGGCCCCTCCTTCCGTTAACGCGCTTATATATAGAGAGGGATTAAGTTATAACATTGCATTGAAAATTCTATGATTCTCTGTATTTTGAATCATTTCAGTTATTTCCTTTTGTGTCATTCCCAAGACCTCAGCGATGATGTCCTCTTCATAACCTTCCTCTTGAGGATTTTGTGATGGTAGAGAGGAGCTGTTTAGGGGATTGCTTGACCCTGCAAGGTTTACTTCAAAGGTTTCTTGACTTAGGTCACTTGAAATTGATGTCTACTTGGTGATTTCCATGTTCCTCTTGTGTTGTGATCTTGTTTGGACCATAAAATAGAGATCATTTGATCTTGATCTTTAGGCACAAAAAATGAGAAGAACTAGGAGAGTCCAAGGATCAAAGAGTGATGATGGGGATGAGATAAATGGATGATGTAGATGAGTGAAACTCTTGAAGAACTTTTAGGGGTGATTCTAAACTCTTAGGGCTTGGATTGATTTGATCTCGATAGTTTAACTAGGTGTGTTAAGCCAAACAAGATGATGGTGAACTTGTAAACCCTAGGAAGTTGTGTTATCCTAGAGAAAACTCATACAAGGGAACGAATTGACTAATTGTGCTAAGCCAATGAAAGTGATCATGAACTAGTAGACCTTAGGAAGTTGCATTATCCTAGACATAAATTTGTTCAAGATGATTGATAATTTGACTAGGTGTGTTAAGTCAAACAAAGTGATGTTGATTTTGCCTTTAAGTTTAGCATAAATGATGTTTCAAAGTTCTCAAGAGTTTTTTGGTGAGATGAGATTTGATTTTGATGGTGGGGAGATGGATAAGAGGGATGATTTTGATCCTAGACTTGACCTAGACAAGACTCTTTTTTACAAGACCTCGATATTGAAGAACATGCCATACTTCCTAGTCATATGAAGTTCCCAGACTTTTTCTCAAGCCCCTTCAACCAATCCGGCCCTCTATTTAAATTGACACATTTTGGACCAAATTTCAATGAGAATCCCCCCCCTCCATGAAATTGGCTAAGGGCCCACTCGTCAAATTTGTTCCAATTTTCTCGCCACCCAAATCTAACATTAATTTGTTAATGCCATTCGCAAGTTAATTAATCCTAAGGAATCAATGTGAGAAAAGAAAACCTTTGAAAAAGATTTGGATTCTGTTGATAATAAAACTCAAACAAACTTGAGTTGTTCTTTGAATCCTTCTTGTAGCAATTGTATACAAATTTTTCTCTAACTTCAAAAATCCTTTCAAGACACTCCTCATGAGCTTTTAGACTAATCTTCTTGAACTTTGGTTTTTGGATTTTCATTTTACGGGAAATCATTTGAGAAAACACATGTGAGGTCCAATTGTCCTTATCTTTTCTTAATGAGTTCCTTTTACCAAAATCACTTTCTTGATTTATGATTTCAAACTAAATGTCTATGTCTTAATTCCTTTTCATTCCACAAGGTCCATTATGTGAAAATAAAGGTTTCAAGAGCACAGTTTCCTAGGTTGAATTTAGTGAAAATAAATGATGATTAAACCCAAGTATTTAGAAACCTCTAAGGAAAAAATCCCTAGGGTAAGCAAGAGCACATGGATTTATCAAGGGTATTTGTTTTCTCAAAAGGGTTTGAAATTTTGAAGCTTTTGTGAATGTTTGTTTTCAATTGTTTTGGATCCAAGCAAAGTGTTTTGATTTCAAGAATAAGTACAATACCTAGGCTGAAAAGACAATCTTTGTTGGGTTCCCACTTGGATAAATCCAGCTATGCATATTCAGTGTGGATGATTAGATGCTTGACCAGGTAGGCTCCCCCTTATAGTGCACTCACTTCTCAAGTCAGCCAAGCATCAGTACCCATGAATCTCTCATGGCATACTTTTCATCTCTACAATAGAACCACATGTATATGTGGGGCTACTTCAAAGGAAATGACCTTTTGCACCAACAAATAGATAGGATTTTGGCCTTTGCTAAACAAGGGGTTTTAATGTTGGAATTTCATTCATGGGGGACTATCCAGTATGACGAGAGACCATTGTTTCCCTTCTCATTAAAATAATCCTCATGATATTGGCCTTTGTTCCAACATCCTCACTTATATCCCAGGTGGAAGTCGCTTGGCTTTAGCGTGTTCTGGGTTGGGTTGTTCCCTTGGGTGATTATTTTTTCCCACAAGGTAGGCCCGCTAAGATAAACAAAAGAAAGCAAGCATATCTCATAGTTCAATCAATCTTTGTTGAAAAACAAAGGCAGAACACTCACAATATGCCATGTTCACACTCACAAGATTGGTTCAATTTTAATCCCAAAAAATGAAGTTTGGAGGCAATTACCTTACTCAACCTAAGATCACCAAAAGAGCTTTTGATTCTCAAGATCATCGTGAGGCACAAGAGAAGTGCATACGTCCTTTTGATGATATTATTTTGAATAAATAATTACAAAACAAAGAAACACTTGTTCATTTTAAGCCCTCTAAGAAAAAGTGAATTCTTTTTAAAGCACCAAATCAAGTGTAGAATTTGCCTTGTTCAATTTTTAAACCTCAACCAAATCTAGTAAAATTGTTTCTAAGGTTATTTTTTAAACCTTTTGTTTGCAAAATTTTGAAAGGAAATTTGTGTTGTTCTTTTTAGAGCCCAAAAATAAAATTTTATTGTTCCCTAAAGCATGAAAGATAATAAATTTCTTTAAAAAGAGATTGAAAACCTTTAAAAGTGTTAAACAACACTATAGTGCTCAAAAACACTTTGTATAGTATGAAAATGATGTCACAATGAAGCCTTCCATTTTGATTCCTTCCTTTCCCTAACCTACAAAATGATTAAAAATAGAAGATGCAGAGACAAAAAATAAGATAGAAGTTCAAAAAGCTAAAAATAAAGAGGCACATGTTAAAAAAAAAACTCTTCATTGTTACCCAATGATGTAGTCAGCAAATGTGGCGTTGTTGAGAAATCAAATGGCATTGTTTAGAAATCTCACAATGCTATATCGCCGCACCCAAACTGAGTGGGGCGTTCTACAGCAGATAGAGAGCACAAATGCGGCACAGTATAAGCATGCGGCGCAGTTTGGGATTAAGGGATCCACGGTGAGGTTTAAAATTTTTAAATTCCTTAGCGGTAAAATAGGTGCAGTGGAGTTTGAGCTTAGAGCGGTGCAATATAGCACCACAGCTCTGAAAGCGGTGCAATATGGCATTGTGGGATTGTATGTGGCACAGTTTCCTATAAGCAAATAAAAATGTCAAAAAGTCACGAAATTTTGGAAAAACATGATAAATTTTTCCAATCAGGCCCTCCCTCTAGTGCCAAAATGTGAACCCCAATCTTATACCTGCACAAACACAAAAAACAAACACATTAGTTAGTTCATATGCAAGATAAAACAAGGATTCCCCATGAAATCCATTTAAAATGCTTAATACTAGGAAAAACGAAGAACAAACATGAAAGACAAAGGAAATCCTAATTAAGCAAGAAAACTCTTGATCCCATGGGGGAGTTAGTGCCAATTGGTGTGTCAAAATTGGCCCCTTCCCAACTCCTTTGTAAGCTCTTTGATGATTTGTGGATGATTGAATCTCCTTGATGAGATTTGGGCATAACCTAGCTATGAAATGGACAAAATTAACTCTCAATGTGAAGAGACTAACTTTTCTCTAAGTGTGGATGAGGATCAAGTTGATTATAGTAAGTTTACTCAACTTGTGGATGAACAATTGAGAGGAAGAGTTTCCCATTTATAGATTTCCAAAATGGAAGAGAGAGTGGAATTGAGTAATGTGAGATCATTCAACATCCAATGGCCAAGTGCCACTTTTTAAGATGTGAATGGTTGAGGAATGAGCACATTTTGGTCAATGTGCATGATAAATGCCATTAGGTGGAATTTGAAATTGGGGAAATGACATGTGAGAGGGAAAAAGGAATGAAATAAATTCCACTTGGCTCAATGCACAAGGACATGTAAGAGGAGTGAATGCTTTGTTGGATGTACAAATCCACTTGGATTTTGAATTCAAATTTGAGGGAATATTCCTCCCTTATTCCATGTTGAGAGAAAATAGGCAATTAAATAAATCAAAGTAATTGATTTATTATGCAAGTTGCATTCTCTAGAGGATTTTAGTGATTGAGATTAAATTAATCAAGATTTGGTCAATTTAATGAGAGATTAGATGATTTGACAATTTTGACTCAAATTTATGAGTTGATTTAAATCATAATTGAGAGGAAAGTGATTAATTAAATAAATGTTTTTGATTTATTTAACTAAAGGGGATAATGTTAGGTTAAATAAAATAAGGTTTAATTTATTTAATTTAATGAGAATACTTTAGGGATTTAATCAAATAAGATTAATTATTTAATTAAAAAGGGATTTTAGGGTTAATAAAATTAAATTGATTAATTTAATCAACAAAGGAGAAAGACCTAATTAAATAAAAAAATGATTTATCTAATTAAGAGACAAAAGGTGATGATAAGTTGAGAGTTTGATTCAAGAAGAAATGGTGTTAGTAATCAGGATCAAGTGTGTTGGATTGAATTGTATATTTTCCATGTCTATAGTGACCAATAGTTTGGGAAACAGTGTTCTGCTTATACATTGGCTTTGTATGACAGTGTTTTGGTCTGGATTCTATCTCAGAAAAAGATATCATTACAGGACTTTGTACATAGGTTTGAGTCTACAAGATGTGTTCTACATTGAATTTTCATAATGACATATGAAGGAATTTGGAAGATATGAATGACAGTATTCTACTCTGAAGACTACAATGAGTTTCTATACAACACACAAATGTGGGAGATTCTGCATTTTCTCATTCTTGATTATCATACTACACGATGTTGAAGATAAGTAGTTCAATGTCATCTAAAGGAGAATTTTTTGTGTTAATAATTTATTGTGTTACACACGTGATGGATTGCATGCATGTTTGAAAGGTCTTGATATGTTAGGTCTAACTTTGGTCAACCTAACTATGTGTTAATGTTAAGAATTTTTTATATATGCTATGAATGAAAAAAGGATCTATCTTAGATCCACGTCAATTGTTTATATGTGAACGTGAATATATTTTGAGGATAATGCCAACAAGGTTTTTTTTAATTAGGTTGACCTAATTAGTGAACATAAACATGAGTATATATATGTATATATGTAAGACACTTTTGTGTGTGAAGCATGATGAGGTGAGATGTATGATGAAGAAAAAAAGAGGTAGAGATCTATACATGATGATAGAGAAGAGAGTGTGTGTGTTTCATATGTGTGAAATTGTATGAATGAGTAGAAAAATGTGTTGTTTATGTATTGTACTTCACCGAAACTGAACTCCAGCACAAGGAAGGTGCATTCTACCTCAGTTCATCACTTGGTAGTGATCCATTCTTTATTTTGTAAACCACTTTAGGCTATGAGCCTTTAATGAAAATGAGTCCTAATAGTGAGCCATTGTAATATTCTATATTCAGGTATATTATATTGTGAGCTAATCCTCACCGTGTTTCTTCCCATTTTTTTGGTTTTCCACGTCAAAATATTGGTGTTCATGTTTGATGGTGCATTATATTGTTTCCATGCTTTCTATTGTTATTTTAGTTAGAACTATGATATTGTTTGGATGGATTTTATGTGAATGGTTTAGTAGAATATTGATTCACCCCCATCAGTATTCTGAATGCTCAATATTTCCACCTTCTTGATCCATTGGAAGGCTTCCCATGTTTTTCATAGTGTTTTGTTGTGGGATGCTTTGGGTTGTGTTTCCTTGATACTACTATGCTACCATTACTTGTTCAATTTTGGATAGCGGCCTAAACAATGGGTTATCCATAGGTTGTGTTTTAAGTTGACCATTTTTTTGTGAAAACAAGGGTGGTATGTTAGGATTTATCGTTGGTTTTGTTACTTGTCTAACTATTTTTTGATCTCCTAGTAGAATAAGATTAGGATCTTTTAGCATGTCCACATTGAATTCTATGGGTATTCTAGAAGCACTTTTTACAAGTGCGAGTAAATACTAGTGTGTGTTTATCCCAATCATTTTTCCATAAGTTTCTACATCTTAGGATATTGGGAGTGTTCTAAGAGTTTATCGTCAGTAATTTCCTCATCACTATCCTCTTCTTCTACATTTTATGTATGAGATTCATGAGGTTGGTGTTGTCTAGCAATTCCTTCTTGATGTCTAAGAAGTGTTTTTGCCTGACTGGGTGGTTGATCTTGGTTTTCTTTAAATGTGGGTTCCCTTTGAGGAGTTGTAAGGTCATTTTAATTGTAACCTTATGGTTGTTTTTTCTCATTAGTGGTGTTTTTCATAGGTACACTTGAACTACCTTTGTTAGATTCCATCTTTTTCTTGTGTTGAGATCTTGTGGTTTTCATAAACAAGGTCCAAGACCTTGGGAAATTTGGTGATTCCTAACTATGGAATGGAATGGTAGTTTGTTTTTGGATTTTTCCTGTTTTAAAATGATGAATGAAGATGATGTAAAAGAAACCATTTGGAAAAAATGTGTTGATGCTTTGCTATGGATTTTGATACTCAAGACCCTAAAGTATGTGTGAAGTTTGGTGGATGCTTTGGTATGATGCAATTTTTGGGACTCAAAAAGGACAAAACTTGGAAAGATATTTTACTCTATTTTTCTAAAGGATATGTTGATGATATACTTGAGCTAGCCTTGAGGTTGCAAGAAAATATTAATATCTTGGAAATCGAGAGCAAGGGAATAATCCAAGTTGTGTTTGATTTGAATCCTAAACTAGGTTGATTGTTTTGATTTGTAAATGGATATGAAAAGAAGTAGGTATGAATTTTTTGTAAGTCTGACTATTTTTTTCAAAATATGGATGAATAACCAGTTTTGGATCAACTTCTAATTTGCACTAGAAAGCAAGAAAATAGTGGCGATCTTTAGAACAATAGTGGTTGAAACTTAGGAAAATAACGGTCAAACTTTGAACAATAGCGGTCTCTATTTCAAGTTGTGACTCGTAACAAAGAAAGATATAGCGGTAATTTTGAAAGAGGCGGCCCTATTTATGATAGTAGCGGTTGATTTTCTAGGACAACTATGGTAGGTTTCTCAAAAGCAATCTTTGTTTCAATTTTTTTGACTGGTGAAACAATGAAGTTAATAGTGGAAATTTTTATTGTAGTAATGGCTGAAACATAGGACAAAATCAGCCAAAAGTCAAGATAGACGTGGTAAAGTTTAGGATAGAAGCAACATAAATGCGAATAGCAGCCCAACTTCTAGTTTTTTCTAGTTTTTCGTTTAAAAATTAGTTTGGACAAGTTTGCATTTTTTGATGTTTTGATTGATTTGATTATGTTTGAGATTTTGGAAAGTGATAAAGCAATCAATCAAAGAGTATAAAATTGACCGTAATGTTTTTTTATAGGAGTGAATTTGCACCACCTTTGCAAATTCCATTTTTACACCCTCTACCTTAGAAGAATAAAATCTAACCATGTAAATTCATGTCACCCATCTAAAATCAATCCACTTGGTGCTTGTTTTTAGTGTCGATGGGGAATTTTCATCAAAGATGCGCACGTGGTGTGTGTACGTCTATGCAGTGTGCTACCATTCTGATTAGATTCCTACCTCTGGAATCTGCAAAGACATTAAATTCTCCATTATCTATGAAATTTAATGCCCCTGTGCCTTCCTCTCGACCTTTGAATGAATCTTTCCCTCCCAATTCATCCTCAAATACCTATTATTCACATTCATTGCATCTTCTTGAATCTCTTGGATCTTCTTGGCAATTATTGATCTTCAACACAAAAATGTGATCTCACTCTACATTCTTGCAACCTCGTGCTAGTTGTTGCACTATTGGCATCACAATTCCAACAATCACAATATTCTTCATATCTACCATAGAAGTTTCAACTTGGTGTCTTGCAAGACTACTTTTGGCGTTGTTGTGGCTACATCAACTTTTCCATAGTTATATACTTGCATTCCTCTCTCATTGGCCTTGATTTACTTTGGTCAAGGGTAGTATCACTTCCTTACTCTTACTTAATTGTTGGATTTGATTAGCATAGTGTCTCTCATAATGTTTGGTTTCATTTAATTTCTAGTATTGTTTCTTTAGCATATTTCTATCTCTCTATCTTTTGGCTATCCGTGGAGGTGGAAACACCAAAATGGGGGTTTGACTATGGAAAGCCCCTAAACTGTTGGAAACAAGCCACACTGAGAGGGGGGGTGAATTAGTGTTGTGCAAAAATTAACTTTATTAACCTTTAACTTCCAAGCATTAGGAACATTCAATCATAAAGCATAAACAAGAAAACAAACACAACAACATAACACCAAGATTTTTACATGGAAACCCTATTAGGGGAAAAACCACAGTGGATGACCAATCCACAATTATGATTCTGAGTATACTCAAAATGGAGATTACAAAAGGGGAATGCACTTGCATTCAGGCGCACTGCCTAGAGCTCACTACTTAAAGAAAAGAGGGCTTGCTACCCAAGAGTTTAGATTAAAACCATATAAAGATTTGAACTAAGATGATAGCATCTAAAATTCTTGATTATAGTTCCAAATTAAGTACAATAATAGATCTGTTTCTTTACATATTGTTTCTATAATTTTGTTTTGCTCTGTTCACACACACCACATAGATCTTCTTTGCACAAGTGAAACTATGCTTAATCGCACTTCTGCTCTGCTCTAACTCATAATTTGAACACTAACACAATATGTACATCATACAAAATGATACAAATGATCATGTATATATATCCGCAACATAGGATCTATTTACACTTAGTCGGCTTCAATAGAACACAAAAAAATTACAAATGTCAACTCACATAATGAGAAATATGCAATGTGTACCTTAATGGGTCACCAAAACTTAACTAAGACCCAAACAAAGATATCCAAACATAGAGATACTCAATTAATTAGTTCTCATACATCTGCGACTTAATATATTCATGAAGTCGACCTTGATACAAGAAAAACTGAGAGTACACCAACCGAATATACTAACTCTCATGTGAATTGATATGAGCCATTGTGCTTCAATCTCAACAGAGATAATACACCACTAATCATTTCCTTAGATGCACAACACAAAATGGTAACCTAAAATCTTTACACATATCGATGAATGTTGAGTTACCGAATACTTTGTTCTGCCTTGTCGATTTTCAATCTATCTATCGGTGAGCTTGAATGAGGATATGTGCATAATCAATGCATAGGTTTTCCATCAATGACAACACCAGATGATAGTTGCAGTGTCTCTTTCCAACAATCTCCCCCTTTGGCATTGATGGCAACACTTAGTGAAAAATGACTAAGTGTCGAATCAGTACCAAGATAAATTCATCGCAATCCAAATTTTCAAAAATGCTACTCTCCCCTTGAGCTGATTATACATTTTTCACACCACTTCCCCCCCATTGACATCAATGTAAAAGGAAAGGGTCACATACCAAAAATAATTAATCAAAAAAAATTCTGAACAAAGGTGCTTCTTTACCTTACAAAAGCTAAAAGATGTCTGCAAAATCCTTCTTTAATTGTGTCAGGTTTGAATCCCAAACTATTTTGAGGCTTTCCATTATGGTTATGTGTCCAAAAATTAGATAGGACAATATTTTTTGCAGATTCTAGGCTGTTTGGATCATTGACTACCATAGTTTCTTCTCCTTCTTTTAAAGCACTGCCCATTACATTAATTTTGGGGCTAATAATGCTTCTAAGTTCACAGGTTCTAAAGTCAATTTTATCATTTTCATGTTGCAGCCCTTTTATTTTATTTAGCAGAGACATTACTTCACCTTCAATCTTTCCAACACCGCTAGATAGTGGATCAAATGCCTCAAAGATAGTTGATAACTGATTTTCCAGGTCTTTCACCTTCTTTTCATTTTCTTCTGTAAACTTTGAAAAAGACAAACAAGATTTGTAAATTTTTCCTCCTCTAGATAAGGCATCATGTATGTGCTTGACACAAGTGGCCAAGGTGACTTTGTCTTTGGAAATCAATATTTTCAGTCCATTGAACCTTTTAGGATCAAATTTCTTCTGCACTTTTTCCAACACAGAGTTTTCAATAGACTCAAAATGAGTACTCACTAAGCTGATAAGCCTCTTCAGTTCACTAGATGAAGATTCAATCTGATCTTTCACAGAGGAGGGCATGATATTTTCCAATACTCTAGATGCAAGTGCCAACAATTCACTATCTTCAATATGATATTTTAGCAGCTCTTCTTGAGCTTTTACTTGAGCAAATGAGGCCACCTTCATAATCTAGATTGGGCTCAAAGTTGATAGGTCAATGGGACCTTTAATTAATTCTAGCTCAATCTCTTCCTTATGTTCCACTAGGAATTTCTTAACTATCTCGGTAGTGTCTCTTAATTTCATCTTTACATCAGCTTTCTTTTCCTCAACTAATGCTTCCTCAATTGAAGTTTTGATTTCTCTTCAGTGTTCTCTAGCGATTCAATTGGTACATTCATAGTTGCATCAAATTCCATGGGTATTTCTATGTTTTTATCTGGAAGTGGAATCTCGAAGTTTTCACTGGCATCAAAATTTCCTTCTTCTGCATCTTTGACCAGATTAGATGAGACATCATCTGTATGAGTTTCCTCCAACACAAATTTAATTCTACCATTCAGTAGTAGCTCTTTCAAAATTTGTTTTGTTTCTTGTATAACTTCATCTGTTTAACCAATCATTAGTTTATTGGCCCTTGCCTTGCTTCTGAACTTCCTTTTTTCTTTGCTCAAGAATGCTTTCATGTCTTCCACAAACATTTCTGGACACAATTCTACAATAATTCTCTCTCTCATTTATTCTTTTTCAGTCAAGACACTTAATCTCCTTGATTCCAGAATATCATACAATTTTTTTGGGAGGCTAGACATGATTTCAACCAAAAATTTGTTGAAGATATTCATGTGCTTTATTGTAGCTTCTTCTAGAATTCTTCTATCAAATTTGCATAGATAAAGATTCATACCATTGAAAAAGCGGTTTAAGATTTCCATCCAAGGTTATTTCCTTTTTTATTTCTTCAACAGACATACTAGGTGTATCAACCTTGGTCTTCTTCTTTTCTTGAGCATCTACACCAGAGGGTTTTGGCACAGTTGTTGCTTTAGTGCCTTGCTATTTAATTTCCTTAACATCTTCATCGGATTCTATTTCCTCATCATCAGAAATAGTCATGTATACTCTTTTTCTTTTTCTTTTCCTACCTTTGGATCCCTTGATTTCACTTTTCACAAGAGCATATTTCACTGCAGGGACTGAGTGAGATGTTGAGTTCCTAGTTGTTATAGTTCAGGCAGATAGTGTTGTCAGACCAGCTGATTATGCTTTTGTTGCCTCTTTAGCAGCATGCCTTGCTGCTGCATCTTTTTCCCTTTTCTCCCTGACTTCACTTTGTTGCTTTGTGGATATACCTAATCATTCTACAAGAACTTCAACTTCTTCTCTTAATCTTTTGGTTGATGTCATTTTCTTAAGCTCATTGTGAATTTGAGTGTGCTTCTCTACATAGGTACAAAACCTCTCTTCAGTCAGATCCAGAGGTTTTTTTAATAGATGTTGGGCATAAATTTTCAAAAAAAATTCCTCGATCTCATAGCCCATAGGCATGATTCAAATAGTTCTTGGATCTATTGCTTCCATCAAGCACTGATCAACATTCATCATAAAGAAGATTTGAATATTTGTATTTCTCCATAATGGTGGTGGGAATTATTTCCCTAGCTTGCATGCTAGCTTGAAATATTTTGAAATAAGCCCAAATATCTACATTTTTGGTTTTCATATCTATAAGATTGTACAATAGATTCCCGATATGTTCAGCTATCAAAATTTTCTTTTGCCCTTGAACTTTTCCAACACCCGGGACTTCCTCCATGAAATAACAAAATAAACATAAAATCATACTGCCATATTTGAATGAATTTTTCTTGTCTTTCTTGATCTTCACAAGGTTTTCCATCAACTAAATCCATAATAATTTGTAGAGATCATATTCCATATTTTATTTCACCATTTGGTAGGTGGTATAAATTGTTGTACTGGATACAGAGTTTTCTCAGCTAGAGTGGTAAATCTTATAACCAATTACCATGGATGCAAATCTAACATTTATATCATAAATATTTTCAACAAACATTGCTCTCATGTCATATGTCAAGCTTGTGGCATCTATGATGGTTTGATTTTTCATGGAATTCAAAATAGGTAGACCGCTAGAGGAACTCAGACTAGTTACTGCACTTATGGCTTCCTTAGTAATTTTGAAGGGAATAGTAAGCCACATAAACTCATCATGTACCTGACTCAAGACATAGTGGACCCATTCTGATTCCATGAACACAAGAAATTTACCCATCGAAGTGAATTTATTTGTTTCCAAGATTTGGTGTTCCAATTTTACACTAAATTTTTTATCAATGATATGATGATTATACAAATTCATAATTCGAGAGCTTACTAGATCCTCAATATTTGCATCAATGTAAACCCTAATATCCTTTGTATGCAAGACTCCAGGCATAAGTGATGAAAATTCCCCTAGTGGATCGGTATCTAAAGACTTGTAGGGATGAAATTTAAATTTAGGACAAGGTTTATCCTTAATTTCGACCACTAAAGGATTATTCATCTTGCCCAAATCACAAAAACCAAGAAGTTCTTGATAAATACCTTTTTCTGTCAGACCCAAAATCAGTCACTGAATCACCTTCACACTTTATTTTTTCCTTGATTCACCTTAGGTCACCTAGAGCTTTCCAGCTTCTTTCTCTCCAGAGGGAAAAGTGAAAAATGAGGAATAGAAGTGACCTTTTATCACTCGTATACTTAAATTTTTGTCATAGTAAATGTATTTTCCTTAATTCATCAGGTTGCACTTTTTCTATGTATAGAAACTTGATAACTCTTATGTGGAATTGTAATACGATATACCACTTCCTCTGACATGAGTTCAAAAACATTTTTTGGGAATCTGTCCATCTCCAATATGTACTTACATCTAGTGTCATTTACCAATTATGTGATTTGCTGATTTTCTTCACTGCTCCCCTTGGGCCAAAGGCCTGAGACTAATTCCCGGAGGAATTACCGGAGGTAGGTTCTGGTGTAGGTGCAATTTCTTCAATGAAGGGACTCTTCTTCACCCATTTTTCTAAATTTGTTTCTTGACCTCATCTGTAGTGACTTTACCTTTTCCTTTCACATCCTTTTTCATATTTTTCCTTTGATTTACCAGACCTTTTATATTCTGATAGAATGTAGCAATGTGTCCAGTTTTTTTGCAATTGCAGCATACAACATTCCTCTTACCAGAAAAATTATTCCATTTATTTCCTCTTGATCTACAATGATTAGCAATATGTCCAAGTCTATTGCAAGTATAACATTTTATGTTTTTGTGAAATTAATTTATCATATTTCTCCATTCATTTGACTTATGACCAATCTTATGACAATTGAAACACTGACCCAAGAAAAATGGACCACTTTGATTCATTCTAATTCTACTCTGAGAAGCCATGTGTCCAAACTTTTTGCAATTAAAACAATATCTATTAAATTTTTTGGCATTGGGTTGTCTTACTAGATACTTGTCAGCATTGTTCATCTAATTTCTTTGCCTAAATCTCCTTTGTTCAGAATCCTTTTGTCTGTATTTTGAGCTTTCTCCTTTCTCAAATCCAAGACCTCTTTTATCACCATGAGTCCTATGATTATCAATTAGTTCATTGAGCATGGTTGAGTTGGCTTTGAACTTCTCCTTGTACCCATTTGCGGTAGAAAACTCATCTATGAGATCATCCAGTTGTCTTTCAAGTGCTTCACTATTTTTAGATACTTCCAATTCATCATCCAATCGGCCACATACTTCATGTTTTTCTTTCATGCATTGTGCTAGGCTTTCTTCATTCTTCTTTCTATCTTCAATCTCTTTGGTCATTTTTCATCATGATGGATTCCATTTTAGCCTTCAAAATTGTATTCTCTTGGATAAGTTTTTCACATTCCTCTATCTTTTCATTCAATAATTTACTAGATTTTTCATCTTCATTTCTCTTGTTATCATTTTTTTAAATTTGATCATAGAGTTCCTTTCTCTTCTCTCTTGACTTATTCATTTTTTCTTTCAAAGACTCAATGAATTTTTCTGCATCCTTGAGATTTGCTTGTAGTTTCTGGACTTCATATTTTGACTAATCAAGGTAATCTAGGGCCACCATAAGTTGTTGTTCAAGACTTCTTGAATCCATTTGAAATTAATTCCAATATCTCCCAAGTTGTTAGACTTATTCTTCTGAGGAACTAGTTGTGATACCAATTGTTGCAAACAAGCCACACTGAGAGGGGGGCTGAATTAGTGTTGTGCAAAAATTAACTTTATTAACCTTTAACTTCCAAGCATTAGGAACATTCAATCGTAAAGCATAAAAAATAAAACAAATACAACACCATAACACCAATATTTTTACATGGAAACCCTATTAGGGGGAAAACAATGGTGGATGGCCAATCCACAATTATGATTCTGAGTATACTCAAAATGAAGATTACAAAAGGGGAATGCACTTACATTCAGGCATGCTGCTCAAAGAACAGAGGGCTTTCTACCCAAGAGTTTAGATTAAAACCATACAAAGATGTGAACTAAGATGATAGCATATACAATGCCTGATTATAGTTCCAGATTAAGTACAATAATAGATTTGTTGCTTTACAGAATGTTTCGGTAATTTTGTTTTGTTCTACTCACACAAACCACATAGATCTTCTATGCATAATTGAAACTCTATTTAATCGCACCTCTACTCTGCTCTAACTTGCAATTCAAACACTAACACAATATGTACATCATACAAAATGATACAGATGATCATATATATATCTACAACAAAGTATTTATTTACACTTAGTAAACTTCAATAGAACACAACAAAATTATAACTATCGGCTCACATAATGAGAAATATGCAATGTATACCCTTAATGGTCAGCCACAACCTGGCTAAGACCCAAACAAAGATATACAAACATAGAGATACTCAATTAATTATCTCTCATACATCTACGACTTAATATATTCATGAGGTCGGCCTTGATACAAGGAAAACTTAGAGCACACCAACTGAATCTTCTAAATCCCATGTGAATTGATACGATCCACTGTGCTTTAGTCTCAATAGAGATAATGCACCAATAATCATTTCTTGAGATACGCAACACAAAATGGTAACCTGGAATCTTTACACAGATCGATGAATCTTGAGTTATCAAATACTCCATTTTTCCTTGTCGATTTTCAATCTATCTGTCGGTGAGCTTGAATGAGGATATGTGTACTTGCTCAACACATAGGGTTTCCATCAATGACAACACCATATGACAATTGTAGTGTCTCTTGCCAACATAAAAAACCCCAACATTTTCCCTTTCTTTATTATGTGTAGGTGATCATTCATGTGGAGCTTGTTGGCAAAATGGACTTCTCGTTAGTTAATATTCACCACCTTTGTTCTCATCATTTTCATATCATATTTCTTGTTATTTCAATCATTTTATTATTTATTATTTTAGTTATCACTAGAAAACCTCAATCGCTAAGTTGCTAGTAGGTTTCTCACACTTTTGATTGTTCTTTTTCAATGCATGTCTATATAGATGTAAGGGAACCTGTGAGACACCAGTGCACCATGTTGTCATCCTTGTTCTATGCTATTATCCATTGGTAGAGAGTTGTCTAAGGTACGGTTTGGGTTCCAGAAACCTATTCGTTTAGCCCCATTAAAAATATTGGGTTAGTAGAGTGATAGAAGCTTTGAGATGCTCTTCATTCTCTATCCCTAGCATCAAACACTAATCCAAATTGAGGTATATTAGGGAAACCTTCTTCTATCATCGAGCTTCGTGACCTAGAGCCTTGGTGTATTTGGTCCCCTTTCTCTACATTTTGTTGAACCCGATGTGAACCATTTTGGTTTTGTTTGGTAGTGTTGAAAGACCCTTCCCTTGTATCCTGGGAGTGTTGTGGGTGGGAGTGTTGTGGGTGTGAGTGTTGCAAGGTGCTTAGCCTTGCAACCTAACCTATGACCCCTAGTCATGTAGCTAGAAGGTTCCCCAAGCATTGCAGAATGAAACCTTGAGTGGCTCACCATATAATTGAAAAACCCTTGGGGGCTCGTATGAATGTTCTATCTAGTGTACGTAGAAATGGCCTCCTTCTTACATCTACCCATCTCATTTGTGCAACCTGTGATTGGATATCCTACCATAACTTTCAACTCATAGAATTTTTCAATGAAATCTAGTAGAGAACCATCTCCCTTATACATCCTCACATGTATCAATGGAAATACTATAATGGGTGTTCATGTTGATCCTACATGTCAAGTGAATATCATTACAAAGGAGATCGTGTTGATTAATTTCTTACACAATAATGGATAAGAAAAATCTAGGAGCACTATTCATACACACAATGGGATTTTTGTTCCTCCCAATGGTTGTATCACCTTGTCCGTCCTATTTGGGCCTAGAGCCATAAATTCACTCTTTGACATCATCCTGAGGTCTGAACTATTCAAGGTACAACTAGGCATCCCCTGATTGGTTGCTATGAACATAGTTCCATCGATAGCCCATGTTAGAAAAATGGTAGAGGAATAACTATAATGGAAGTTTTAATAGATTACTGTAAACCAAATTATGTAGTGTAAACCATATGGAGATTTAAACAACTATAACAATGAAAAGAAATAACAGAAAGCACAACACATAACCAAGTGTTTACATGGAGAAACCCTTTTAGTTAAAAAACTCCACCAAAGAAGAGATGAATAGTTGTATTAACAACAATTTTTTTTCACAATACAATCACTCTAAGTCCTCTTCAATTTGGAAACATCTATGTACCTGTAAAACATCTCATAGTGTCTCCAACTCAACCCTCAATATATAGACTCATGGGGGCTCAAAATACCACCGTAAAACATTACCATGGGTCAAAGCAAGGTTCAGAAATACCATGGTAAAAAACCATTCGACCCCTTACATTCTAAACAAGGTCTCTTACATGAAATTACATCTTCTTACAAGATGTGATAAGAATCCCTATAAAATAGGAGATGCTCTTACATGCATCATAAATCATCAATAGTTATGTAAAGATTCTCTTACGTGTGTCATAGATGATTCTCAGGTCCAAAATGGTATCCCCCACTTTCATCCCTTATAGTTGTCATAGAATCCGTCATAACATCCCCAAAAATATGCTTTCCATGTTATACCACTAAGTGCGCATCTTTTGACAACTAATAAATTTTTTCAAGGCACCATGTGGCAAAAGTGCTAACTCAAAATCTCACACCCCTTTTGATGAAGCACAAATATTTAATAACATAAATGATTTTTATTCATGGGAAAAACTAAAATAATAATAAATAAAAAAACTTAGAAATTGCCAAGGTTGAGACACCTTAATTGCCAACATTCTCCCACATGTCAAATACCTTGCAAGAGCTCATGGAATCACACCATCATGGAGTCAACTAGGTACAAGTAACAAGGCCCATAGCCTTCTTGCACCAAGTAAATTTCTTTGTGCTCATAGGTTTGGTAAGAACATATGCAACATTCTCCTATGTTTCAATCTTCTTTAACTCAATCTGGCCATTAGCAATCAACAAATGAACAAAATTATATTGAATATCAACATTTTTAGTTTGAGCATGATAGTTAACCTGAGAAATATTGCAATCAAAACCAACACTTGTACACAAACTTTGCAACCAAATTAACTCCTTAGATACATGACTAGCAGCCATATACTCTACTTCAGTGGTGGATAAGGCGACTATAGGCTACCTTTTACTCATCCAACTCACTGCTCCTCCAGAAATAGTAAACACATACCCACTGGTGGACGTTCGACTATCCAAGTCACCTACCCAATCTACATCAACAAATACCTATATTTCCAATAACTTGACCACATTATCAATACCATGATAAATCAAATAGTAACTAGAAGTACCTTACAAATATCTAAATACCCTCTTTAAAAAAGTCCAATTCTCTTTACCAGGGTTAGACATAAAATTTCTTAGAACTCCCACTACTTGGGATATATCTGGTCTAGTACAAACCATTGCATACATCAAACTACTATTGACACTAGTATAAGGAACCTTAGATATATCCTCAATATCATCATCATAATTAGGACACATATCCAAGCTCAACTTACTACCAACTAGAAAAATAATACTAACCGGCTTACAATCATGCATATTAAACCTCTACAAAATAGTATCAACATATTTACTCTGACTCAACCAAAGCTTTATGTTACCATGATCTCTTATGATTTCCATTCCAAGAATGTATTTACTAGCCCCCAAGTCCTTCATATCAAAAGCACTAGAAATTTATTTCTTGAGTTCACCAATCATTACCTTGTTGTTACCAATAAACAATATGTCATCAACATACAAGATAATAATTAAAATATGATCACCAATAACCTTAATATATACACAATGATCCTCTTCACTCTTAACAAATCCCAACTTCAATGCAAAAGCATCAAAATTTTGGTACCACATTCTGGGTGACTGTTTCAAAATATACAAAGATATTTTTATTCTGCAAGCCAATTTTTCTTTTCCCTTCACAAAAAAACTATTAGGTTGTCGCATATAAATATCCTCCTCAAGATCCCCATGCAGAAAAGAGGTTTTAACATCCATTTTCTCTATCTCAAAATCATAAGAAGAAGCGATAGATAACAAGAATCTACTAGAAGTTAATTTAACGATAGGAGAGAAAATTTTACCAAAATCAACTCCCTCTCTCTAGGAGCAATCCTTAGCCACTAATTTGGCCTTATACCTTTCCAAGTGACAATTTGCTCCAATTTTCTTTTTAAATACCCATTTACATCTGATGGTATTTCTTCCTTTGGGAAAATCAACAAGATCCCAGGTGTTACAATTTTCCAATGCCATCATCTCTTCTTGCATAGCCTGCAACCAAGACTCATTTTCCTCTTAAGAGAGAGCCTCCCTATAAGATCTAGGTTCATTTTCAACACTTAATAAAGCAAATATACAACAAAAATCAGGTTGTCTATACCTGTCGACTGGATTCTATTATCTTGTGGATCTTTTGAGAATAGGAGTATGAGGATCTTGTTTTTCTTCACCTTGCGTAGCTTATTCCTGATTTTATTCCTCATGTTCTTCGGTTTGATCAATAACTTCTTCTGATTCCTTATCTTCCTCCTCCTCATCAAATCCATCTTTTTTTTATTCTTGAGGTGCATCTTCTTGATTAATTTCAAAATGCACATTCTTTCCCTTATCCTTTCTCTTTGGTTGTTTAGGTACAAAAATAACACTAAGATCCCTAAAATCACATCTCTAGAATAGATCAAATTCATGTTTAGAGTATTCCATAGCTTATAACCTTTAAAATTATCACCATATCCAATGAAAACACACTTTCCAACTTTAGGATCCAACTTAGTCCATTTTTCTTTAGGAACATGAACATAATCCTCTCAAAAAAATATCCTTAAATGTGAAACAAAAGGTTTCTTACCTTTCCACATCTCATAAGGTGTTGTTTCAAGAGCTTTACAAGAAGATATATTAATCAAGTAACAAGACTTGTACTTAGAGCTTCTACTCAAAATCATCTATCAAGTTGTGAACCACTTAAAATGCTTATAGCTCTTTCCATGATCGTTCGATTCATCCTTTTTGCCACACCATTTTTGTTGAGGACTGTACAAAGTAGTTTTCAATCTAACAATTCATGCATGCTTAGTTTTTTTATCGAATTCCTTATAACAGTATTCACCTCCATTATCAGACCTTAATACCTTAATTTTATAATCTGATTGCTTTTCGACTAAGGCTTTAAATTCCTTAAACTTATGAAAACTTCATATTTATGTCACATAAAATATAACTAGGTAAAACTTGTAACATCATCGATAAAGGAGACAAAATATCTATATTTCCCAATTGATTCAACATCCATAGGACCAAACACATTCGTATGAATTAATTCCAATTTAAATTTAGATTTTGTATTGCCAGAAGGATATGATTTAATGTTTTGTTTACCAAACACACAATGTTCACAAAAATCAAAACTCTCATCAGAATAGGATAAAAAATATAACAAATTTTTATTCAAAATAGACTTTAAAGCAGTCTCACTTATGTGACCTAATCTGCAATGGCACAACATACAAGTGTTTTTAGATTTTTCAATTACATATGTGTTGGGTGAAAATTATGTAATCCCTTTAACAGATTACAAAACTTGCTTTCAACAACAACTATGTGAGATACAATCTCTCCTCTCAGAAAGGGGAGGTGCCCTTCTTACTGCTTATTGAAACTAAGTAAGACTAATTAAGTATTCAAAATGATTAAGATATGGGGGTGTATCACATTCATGATTCTCTCTTTTTTCAGAGAATATGTTTTACAATGCTCCACGGTTTTGAGTTCCTGATTCAATATAACCTCAAACTAAAAACAAAGCAATAATTTTGATATTCTTATCTTGTCAAAGCAAAGACCAAGAATACCAGCATAATAACAATAAATGATAAAACAAGAAAAGCTCACGAGGGCACAAAGTCATTTTGTAGCTTTAACCAATGAATCCTTTGAGATATATAACCAACATTGTATTAGAATCACAAATTATTCTAGATACTTCATTATAGATCAACGAACAACATGAAAAAATACAAGCACAAAGTCTTGTAAAGAGTTCACCAACAACATTCAATCAAATAATATAAATTCGAATAAAAGAGTGTACCATAAAGTTTACACGGATTTACTCAAAGCCCTTTAGATCTCAATCACTAATTGTTGCCAATCCCAATCAAATCCAAAAGATAATTTATTCCAACACAAAGTTTGGTATGCAACTTTATTCTTTATTGATCAAAATAGACACACATAGATGAACAAAAAGAGTCATGTATTTTCTTCTCAAAATGGGCAGCACTTTGTTGCAAAAGATAAAAGATAAAGATTACAATAGGACCCTCTCATATTTATAGATGGGAGTGGAGAGAAAAAATAGGAAAATCATAAGAGAGAATCTAGGATAAAATTTAGGAATCTCGACCTAAATAATTGACTTATTCGAAAAATGTCATC
Source organism: Sequoiadendron giganteum (assembly GCA_007115665.2). Classification (NCBI taxonomy): domain Eukaryota; kingdom Viridiplantae; phylum Streptophyta; class Pinopsida; order Cupressales; family Cupressaceae; genus Sequoiadendron; species Sequoiadendron giganteum. Next base: position 82,861,229 of record CM021100.1, on the reverse strand, counting down.
CACCTTTATAGGAAAACATCTATGTTTTTATATGTAATTACATTTCTCAAAAGGACATATAAGATATAGAGAACTATTTACAAAATGTGTAAGTGAAAGCAAAAACCAACACTAGAGATGAAAACAAGTCTTCATGGTTCCTTACATTGGGTGCAGAAGCCTTCATATCTCTTCTTTGTCTCTAGGATGAATGCATCATTTGGACCAATAGTGTAATCCACTATGGTGTGAACTCTAGTGATTAATATTTTGGTAGATGAGTGAAGCTTCTTGCATCTATCAAGATGTGTCTTGAGATTATCAAGAGAAAGTCGTAAGTCACAAATTGCATGCATGGAGGTCTTTGAAAAGTTGGCATACTCTACTTACTTCATGATGACTTCCTTGTAGATCCATGAAGGTTCATTGGCCAGGAGGAAAATATGATCTTCATCAAGGAGCTTACCTGGTAACTCCTTAATCTCATTTTCTAGGATAACACGATGTCCTTTGACATCTTCTTGCACTTGGTGGATATCTTCAATAAGAGACTTGATCACTAGAATGTTGTGCTTGAGGGATTCTCTTACATCCACATATTTCTCTTTGTTGGGAATCACCCCTAATTCCACCAACTTACTCAAATTTTCCTCTTTCATTTGTGACCAAAATGAGAGGCATTTGTCCATTTCTTTTTTCTCTTGGGAAAGTATGCTCTCTTCTTTATTGATATTTGATTTTAGCTTGGATATTTGAGTGGCCTTCTCATCCACAGTAGTTATAACTTATGAACCATGTTCTATCATTTCATCAATGAAATCATACAACACCTTACCCTTGGAGGAAAATTTTTGTGCCTTTTTCACTGTTGGTTCCTCAAGGCTTATCATAGTCAAAAGGTTGTACATTTCCTGAAGAGCCTTCTAGTTTCCTCAAAATAGATGCATAAGGCTTGGCCTTCTCATTGTACACATCTTAGGCATGTTCCATCTTGTCAAGCCTTACTGCTAATGCATCTAGGACCAAATGTGCATCAGACTTTGCACTTTCATTTGTCACTTTGTCAAGTTGGACTCTCATGACTATGTAGTCCTCCATGTTAACAACACCTTCTTCTTGTGGGTGTAGACCAATCTCTACAAATTTATGACTATTTTTGTCAACAAGAAGCCTTTAATGAAATTTTTCCTTTTCTTCCCCTTGGCTTTTGGAGGAGCTATCTATTCAAGATCAAGCTCTTCTAGAGAGATCATTTGTTTCTTCGCTTCAATATTTGAGAGACCAACCAAGGAGGAAGGGAGAAAGTATATGCTTCTTGATTTACCATCAACTCTTGTGTCGCAACCACTTTTGTAGAAATTATTGGTATGGTAACAATCGGGGCAGTATTTGTCATGATTTTTCCAATAGACTACATACAAAGTTGAATCTGTAAATACACATTCATAAATCTATCAAATTTAGTTTCAGATGAAACATCAAAAGATGGAGATGAAAAACTTGGGATGGATGAAGGATAGCTTGACAAAACATCAACAATTTGTGTGTTTGAAAGTATAGGGGGAGTGGCAAGCACATTTGATATTGCATGGGAAGAGAAACATCCACTGCATGTGTGCTAAATGTGGTAGGAGGTGAAGTAGGGAGAGGAGGTGGAGGAGTGTTAGGATTGGGAGGTGTATGAGGAACATTTGAGGTAATAGGTGATGATGTTCAGGGAAGATCTTCGACAATATTTTCATGTGGAGATAGAGATTGTTCATCATTGTGCCCAGATTCTTCCTGATTACCTTCCTTTTCTCCTTCATCTTTTTCATAATCCTCTTCTTTGGAAAACTCTTCTTCTTTTGCTAACATTTTTTCTTTGGATTCTTCTTCTTCTTCGAAATTTTTTTCCTCATAAGCAAGCTCTTTTCTTGTTGTATGTGTAGATTCAAAATTTGTTGCTTCATGTTCTTCAATAGTCTATGCAACTTTCTTACCAATGGTGAACTTGATTCGAGGAACCTTCTAGGAAGGAGTAGTTGATTATTTGTTCTTTATGTGGAGTTCTAGTCTTTGACTAGTTTCCACTCCTGATGCTTCACCTTATAATTCAATCTTGAAAGCTATCATTTAGAAATTGAGTTTATGCAACCATTATGTTGTGTTGTGCAAGATAAGAGGAAGCCTTTCCCTGATAGAGATACTTTCCTTTTTAGACAATTGAATTAGACATAAGAGCCTCTTAGCAGTCTCATCCTCTTCATAAGAAGAGTTTAGGATGTCGCTAGGATCTTGGAAATCCTCTAGTAGATCAACTACACCCAGCTATCTAATTTTCTCTACTATTAGCCTACAAATTTCCATTTTGCGGATGTCTTTTTCATCCATTCAATCTGCCCATATGTCTTCAAAGTGGTAGACATGTCATTGAACTTTATTCAATTTCCTCTTCACATCCCAGTAGTCAAAGTCAAATCTATATTTATATGTTTTGATAGTTATAAGTTGAATTTATACATAGACTGACTTTGCCTTCTACACACTGTGAGCAATATACCTTCCAATTTTTAGTGGAAACTTGAAACTTGGTTTTTGAATTCTCATGTGTTCCTTATGGATTGAAATCAGTTGTCTGCATAGCTCCATGAGTATCCACTTATCTGATGGATATCTGGGCAATATATACAGACACCTAGTATAGAAACCCACTCTCATATAAGTGAAAGTTGGAAATTGCAAAATGATACACCCAACTTTACTAGCCACTTTGTATGCCTCATCCGATATTGTCTTACTTTGAGATTTGGATCAAAACTAAATAGCAGGGGTGCAAAGAAGGAATCAGTGACCCTCTTGAAATGATGAATATTTTCTCTTAATTTTAACTGATAAAAATACTCATACACAGGTAAATGTCTTTTTTCCTTTGTAGATAGCCCCAAAAATTGCCTCATTACTGTGGCAGCATACACCAAGTAGTATGGCATGTAGAACTTCAGAGTGGTTGGCACATTTATCAAGTGTTCATGAATTTCATTGCTAATTTGAGTCCCCTAATCAATATGAGCTTTCTTTCTCTTGATGATCCAGATATATTAATACATCCATTCCTCAAAATGGGCTCACTTAGGAAATCCTTTAACCTTGATCAGGAGAGTAATCATATCCCTGACATCTTCTTTGAAATCATTCCTAGGAAACCCTTTTGGCCATCTTGAGATAGTAGGCCTAGGTGTTTTCAGCCATTTACTATTGATCAAATTTTTAGCCTTAGTTGGATCTCAATCATAAACCTCTTGTGTCTATTGCATTGATATCTTTGTGTATGTTGGATGTGAGAAACCTAGAAAAAAAATCCAAGAATTTAGGATCTAGTCTCATTATGACTTGCCCCAAGGAATCTATTACACTTTTGTTATCTCTGATGTAGTGAGATGCAACCTAGAGAATAAACTCAGTATTATGAGCAAAAGTCAGGAATGTGGATACCAGGTACAAATTGTTATGGAAAATAGCTCTCAAGCTATCTTCTAAGGGATTTTGCTCAATTTTTTTCACAAAATATTCAAGTTCTTGATGACCAATTTCAGTTTCTTTAATTTCATCTACCTTCGAGATCACCACAGTAGGAAGAAAGAAACCCTAATATTTATATTTCATTTTTCCTTCAATCTTAGAAGATGATGGAGGCTTATTTACTACCATCTAGAAACAACGGGATCAACGAATATCACCTTCTTGGATCACCTGATGAGATCTTGAGAGGAACTGCAAGAATAGTGAATCAACAAATGTTACGAGAAAATGTAGCGTTGGGAAGCATGAGGTAAATAAGAAACTCAAAGCAAGTTTGAATGAGATAGTTTGCATGGAAAATAGATCATTAGCGAAGAAACAGGGTTCAGACCACAAGCAGAGTGGTTTCAGAGCGTTAGAAGAAAAATTGTTCGTTTATGTAGGAGCACTGAAAATTAGCGCTCCTACACTTGGGATAATGATTTGCATGTAGAGGCACTGAAAATTAGTGCTTATACATGTTCAGCATGTTTTGAAGATATTAAATGTATAAGCGCTAAAAATTAGTACTGGTGCATGTATGGACAGGTCAAGTTCATGCTTGGGTGCTGAAAATCAGTGCTCAAGCATGTCCTCCATTTTATAGAGCAGGTGTACAAGCAATCTTTTTCAGTGCTTCAACATTTTGAAGTAGAGATTAATCCATGTAGGAGAGATGATTTTCACTGCTCCTACATGTTGGAGTTAGAGAAAATCATTGATCCAATGGTGAACAATTTCACCGCCCTGACAAATAAGGAAAGTGATTTCTGTGTTCGATTGGTGATAAATATTGCTTGAAAATTGAAGGGAATGATGCAAATGGTGAGGATAAACACAGATAAGAAACAAATTATTGAAAAATCCTAGGGCACGTTTCAAAAGAGGAAGAAAGATTCAAAAATCAGGGCAAAGATTGAAACCCTAGCATAGAAAAATGCATTAACGGAGTTGAAAAATAAATTATAAAGATTTAAAAACAAATGGAAAGAAGAAAATTGATGAAGAGAGGGAGGGAAAAATGCACCTATTTAAAATTGTGAAGCCCTAGCTCTAAAGCATGAAAAATCTTCAAACACCAATCACTTGAGGTTGGAAAAAATGCACAGCATGCAGAGGAAGAGGTTGAGAAATAGTTTAAAATGAAGAAGATTAACCAACTAATATACTTATTAAGTCACTTAGAAAGAGTAATTAATGAAACTCAAAGTTTGCATCAATTAAGGGGAACTTAATGGCAAAATAGATGCACGAGCAGTGAAAATCACCATTTGTGCATTTAGTAGACTTGAGAAACCAAAAAGCGCACAAGCGGTGATTTTCACCGCTCGTGAACTTTTCGCAGTAAGCAAAGTGTAGGAGCATTGATTTTTAGTGCTCCAACACTTGGAGTTTTAAAATTAACAAAGGATCATGTAGGAGTGTTGATTTGTAGCGCTCCAACATGAAACATAGTTTTGACTAACTCTCAAAGGTTAAGACTTAGAGGAGATACTTGTTTCGAAGCTCTTCGAAAGATGGACAAGGGGAACACTCAAATGGACTATTTGAGATTTTGAACCACATATTGAGGTGCATTTAAAATTGCCTCATTTTGTGTGCTTGAAGTACATGGACCTACAAGATGGACACATTTTGAAGGGGGTTATCCTGTGAATCTGGTGTGTAACTAGATTTGAGGATAACAATTGGCTCTAGCTAGGGAACTTCCTTTAGTCATTCTTCAAAATGATTGAAGGGAATAGAACTCTAGAATCAAGTGCCTTCATCCATACATCAGGCGACGAAAAGAAAAAGACTCAAAATTAAAAAGACACAAATACTGTAATTAAAATATTTATATTTGAACGCTTGTCGCCTTATTATGTAAAGTGTTTGAGATGTTGCCCATTGTGTGGAAGAGGAAATGGTGTTCCATACTTGTATGCCAATAGGAAAATTATTTCACCATGCAACTGATGAAATTTAAATGGTCAAGTCCACAATGAATCAAACTTCCCTTGCATACCTTCTAGTTATCTTTGCTTGTCCCATAAGAGAATGAGATCACCAATTTGAAAATCACGAGAGTTGGTCTTCTTGTCGAAAATATTCTTTGTGATACAGTTAGTCACTAGAACTCGTTTCTCTTCCAATTTGGAGAGATACATTATCTTCTTGTCGACTGAATTATCAAAAGTCTCATCGTCAATGGCCTGAGCCAATTTGAGGGTTGGAAGCTCTAAGGTTATGGGAATTTCTGCATTCAACCCATACAAGAGTTAGAAAGGAGACATACCAATCACCCTCTTTGGATTTATTTTGTCTTCCCACAAAGCATCATACAAATCTTTGTGCCACAAATGTTGATTCTCATCTAAAAGCTTGTGGATTATAGTCTCCAAATTTTTATTGCTTGATTCGGCCTGACCATTACCTTGTGGGTAATAGTCGGATGAATGAGACAAAGTTATGTCATGTTCAAAATAGAACTCAGTTATCTCGCTTGATGATAAAGTAGAAGCATTGTTAGAAACAATTTTGTTTGGCACATCGAACCTTGAAATGATATTTTCTTATAAGAAACTACATACCACTTCAGAAGTAACACGCTTAGTTGGAATTTCCTCCACCCACTTGGTTAAGTAGTCAGGCATGGTTAGGAAATAGGCGTGTCCCGCACTTGAAGGTGGATTTACTGCACCAATGAAATCAATTCCCTACTGCTAAAAGGGCTCTTCGATAATAGCTTGTTTTAAAGGAAAAGTTGTCAACTTTGGATTGCCTATGAACTACTAACATAGTTTGAATTTACCCACCCAAGAGTATGCATCTTGAAAGAGTGTAGGGCAGTAGTAATTTTCTCTCAAGATCTTGTGAGTGGTAACTGGCACTTAAAAGTGTCCTCCACATGCTGAGTTATGATATGACTTCAACAATCTTTCATGTTGTTCTTTATCAACACAACGAAAGAAAGTTGCATCCAATGAATGTTTGTACAAACCATTATCCCATAAGACAAAGTTTTCTAAATTTAGTTTGGTAGTCCTTTTCTCCTTTGGAGTCAAATGATTAGGACATTCCCCATAAGTGAGAAATGGGAAATGTTGGAATACCACTCATCAGAAGTGTTGATGAATAACACCATTGGAAGTTCACTTAGATCTACCTCCTCAGTCTTCGAAACTTCTCCATTTGGATCATTTTCAAAAATGAGTTGACACAAACCTTTCCCATGTATCAGCTTGGTAGGTTTGATGTTCAAGTCATTTTCTTGAAGCTTGGCAACCCAATTGCCTCTTTTTGTTCCAAACTCTTTTTGTTTCAAGATAGAATTAACGATTGAATCTAGAACCAAGACCTTAACATGGCTATTAAGAAATTAGAACTAGAAATTTTTAACAACCTCGACCATAGAAAAAGAATTTTTTTCTATTTGGGAGTATTTCAATTCATAATTCTTTAGAGGGAAGCTCATGAATGCAATTGGGGATTCAAAACCCTCAATGTTTTCTTGCACTAGAACTATTGAAAGTGTATGCTCATAAGCATAACTATACATGATGAATTCCTTCACGTAGTATAGGTAGACTAACACTAGTGCATGAACAATAGCCTATTTGATATCATCAAATGCATCTTTTTCTTCTGACATCCAATGAAAAGTGGTAGTACCTTTCATCATATTAACAATATGATGAGCCTTTTTTGCAAAATTTAGAAGGAACCAAGTCACAAAAAATTTACTTTGCCAAAGAAGGAATGAACAACCTTCTTACTTGATGGCAGAGTGAGTGATTTGATACTTTTAACTCTTTCTGAGTCAATCTTGATACCTTATGTGGACACCATGTCACAAAGAAGCTTACCTTCCGTAACCCTAAAATTTGACTTCTTAGGATTCAAGGGAATACCATGTTGTTAGAATCTCTCCAAGATTTTCCTTAGATGATAAAAATGTTCATGACGTTTCTTAGAAAAAAATTTAATATCATCAAGATATACTACAATGAACTTACTTAGCACATCACGAAAAGCAAGGTCCATAGTACGTTGGAAGGTGGCACCAAAATTTATGAGACCAAAAGAAATCCTGCGATATGAAAAGGTACCCCATGGCATTGTGAAGGTCATCTTGTGTTGATCACTTAAATTGACTTCAATCTGATTGTAACCAGAAAACCCATCCAACATGGAGGGCATTTCAAACCCGATCATGGTTTAAAGAACCTGATCCATTACTAGGAGAGGATAATTATCTTTGAGTGACAGTTGATTCATATTTCAGAAATCCACACAAATATGGATCTCACCATTCTTCTTATGAACATGAACAATATTCTCTATCCATGTTGAATGGTGGATAGGGAATATAATCAGGCATTCAACATATTTTGAACCTCTGCAAGAATTGTTCCTAAAATCTTAGGGTTATATTTCCTTTTCTTTTTTTTATAAGGCAATGCTCCAATATTAAGTGGAATTTCATGTTGCACCTCTTTTGGTCAGAAATATTTTAGATCCTCATGAATATGCCAAGACATCCATATATTCTTGTAACAACTTAGCAAACTACTTAATTTCTTCAATTGTGCGAATTTACTAGTGTTTACCATCTTAGGATCCACTTCGGTTCCTAAGTTAATCTATTCAACTTCATTAGTTGAATTAGAGTTTGAGAGTTGTTTCTTGACATAGCAATCATGCTTATCAAAAAAATTCTCAAGGGATACCAACCCTTTAGGAATTTTATTCCTTTTGAGTTGTAGGAAATCTTCACCTGAAACTGGATCCATATCAAAAATAGATTCTCGATGTGGATAATCACTTCCTTCAAAGTAAAAATCATCAAAGTTTTATGCCTTTTCCAAAAAGGCAACAATTTAATTATCATCATTGAAAATCTGCCAGTTCTCTAAATTGTCAGGAACACTTTGGCTAAAGACCAACTCAATGGTATAGGTGGAACAATGAAAATATTTATGTGGTATGAAGAGAATGGTTGAGACTACTAAAGAATCAACTATGTAATTATATTCCCTTGGAACTACAAATATATCAAAAACATCAAATTATTCAATACAATACCAAACAAGATTGTGATAATGGTGAAGTCTGTCATTCTTTGTCTGGTACAAATTTCTTACCTGAAAAATTATCAACTCAACATCACCTTGGGCATGAATATTTTTGATACCTTTCTTACGTGCAACTTGCATTCCTAATAGTAGAGCTTCATATTCAAGAGTGTTATTAGTGTTGTCAAACTATAATTTCAAAGAAAAATGAGAAAAAATCCTTTTGGGGAAATAAAAACCATTCCTGCTCTATAACTGGTGGAAGAGCAATTGCCATCAAACTCAAGTAACCAAACATCATTTGGATCACCAAGACTGACAGTATTAAAATATGTATCTTCGTCATTTAATGAAGCTTCATGATCTGAGATTAACAAATCATTTGATGATGACTCATTTATTATTCAAAAAGATTTGACACTCTCCAAATCATGCCTTGTCAAAGATTTGATGACTTCTTCCATTTGCAAATAATATGTTCCAAGACATGAAGACTCAAATAGAATTTGAGCCCTTAGATCATTGGATTGCGTCTTTGATAATTTTGACTCCCTTTTAGGAATCAATTTTTGCATTACACCTTTCACAGGTATTCACCACCAACATATTTAGAAAAATTAAGTTCAAGGAGAATTTTGTAAGATGCTAGCACGTCAGCTACTAGAACCATCATTTTGATCTTCTTTTCAGGGTATGAAAAAAACACATACTGTGCATCTTTGATTTGTCCAATCAAAGGTACTTGTTTGTTTTCCATGGAAAAAAAATGACTAAATTTTTTGTTAGATTCGAACCTAAGATAGTAGCTACCTTGGCTGGTATCACATTGTATGATGCACCATAATATATGACACAATTACTTAACTTAAAGCCATTAACAAGTAATGAAACAAAGAATGGATCAATACATTCGAAAGCAAATAGAGGGGTAGAGACAAGATTATTTTGGTGAATCTTAGGATTTGGATCCACAAGGACATCAAGAGTTGAATATTTACTTGGAGTAATTCCTTTATCTGTTACGAACTTGACAAGCCTATCAAATTGGGCAGGATTTTCTTTAAGGTATTCAACTTCAAACATTTGGACTTTTGTTTCCTTGTCATTCTCAATAATTTAAAAAGCTTGGAAATAATTTTGTAAAGTGGATGTAGTAACTTCTGCAATAGGCTTAACAAAAGGTACACTGTTATTAGGAATCGAAGGCATGGCTTTTGTAATGACAGGAAAAACTGGGGGAGGAAAAAGGACACTTGTTTGTTTGCTTTATTTTTGGGTTGGAAAGGTAAGGGAGACCCTCTTTTTGCAATGGTAACTGGTGAATTCTGCTTTGTTGGTGGAGTGGCAGCTTGAGATTGATCAAGCTGATTTTTTTGTTGCCGCCTAAAGACAACATATGCACCTGTCACTAAGTCCTCATCCTCAAATTCATTTTCCATTTGCAAATAGCCAATATTGGAGTCGCTAGGTGATTCCATTTCTTCATCTTGAAAGAGATCATCATTTTCTTCCATGGGATAATTTAATTGTGCACATTCTTCTTATTTAGCCTCATAGTATCCCACGAGAGTGTTTGTAGGTGGAGCTTCAAGTGCGAGTATCCCTTGTAGTGCTGGAAGATGATTCTAATTTTTTTTTCTAGTATAGTTAGGAAACGTCCTCCTTGGAACATCCTTATAAGTGTTGTTGTTGGAAACTTTCTTTTTCAAATCCAAAAAAAAAAATTCCAACCTTTGGACCATGGGATCAACAAAATTAGAGTTAGGACTAGATGCATTAGCATTAGAAGAAGATCATGATGTTTGTACCTTCTTGTTGTTGGTATTCATCCTTATTTCTCTAGAAAGGATCATGTCATCTTTGAGGCTTGTAGCCAATTGTTGAGCTACTTAAACATTGGTGAGAACTTCCCTACGCAAGAAAAAACTTGCTTTAGGGAGCTGCATGTTGATGAAGAAACATTGTAAGTTATGATTTGTCGGTCTTGCCACCGTTGGGATCCTTGTCACCAAATTTTTGAACTTGGCCAAAAATTTGTGAATGGTTTCATGAGCCTCTTTCCACATGGTCGTAAGTTGTGCTAACAAGGCATGTGCATCTTCAGCTGGTTTGAACCTTTATTCAAACTTAGTACAAAGATTTCTCTAATTAGTGACTGAAGCAGCTGGAAGGGTATAAAATCATTCAACAACAACTCCTTGTATAGATTCAATGAAAATTATAATGGATGCATCTTCATGTTCCAAGCCAAGAACACCACAGACGATATAGAAGGCAACAATTTTATCATCGGGATGTTGTTTTCTATTGCCTAGAAACTTTGGAATATGATTTCTTGAAGCATGTGGAAGTTCATGCAGAGGTATAGCCAAATAGAGGGAACCAAAATAATTTCCCCAAGTTCCTACAAGTGGTGTGACATGATAGGTTGCACAAAAGGTACCTTTGTTGGAACTCTATGGAGGAAACAGGATTCACTCATAAGAGGAGATTGTAACCTTTGTGGAGGATAACTTGTGGTGTGTTTCAATGGTGACCTTACTTATGGAGGAGTAGGTGGAGTATTATGTCACAACAAGTTTTCAAAAAGTGGATCCACTACTCCTTGAGCCCTCAAGCTTCATGTATAACTTCTAGTCACTAGAATGTAGATCAAAAATAAGAGATATTAAAAATCACAATACAAAATATCACAATAAGATATTGGAAAACTTGTTCACTTCAATCAAAAGCATGAGGCTTTAATTGCATGTGTCACTCCCCAACGGAGTTGCCAAAAAATTGTTCAGTGAAAATTATGTAATCCCTTTAACATATTACAAAAATTTCTTTCAGCCATAGTTGTGTGAGATACAATATCTCCTCTTAGAAAGGCCAGACACCCTTCCTACTGCTTATTGAAACTAAGTAAAACTAATTAAGTATTCACAATGATGTACACTACGATTAAGAGATGGTGGGGGTGTGTCACATTCATAATTCTCTCTTGTTTCAGAGAATGTGTTTTACAATGCTTCACGGTTTTGAGTTCCTAATTCAATATAACTTCAAACTAAAAATGAAGTAGTAATTATAATATTCTTATATTTTCAAAGAAAATACCAATCTGAATAACAACATAATAACAATAAATGATAAAAGAAGAAAAACTCACAAAGGCACAAATTCATTTCGTAGCTTTCACCAATGAATCCTTTGAGATATATAACTAGAATTTTATTAGAAGCACAAGTTCTTCTAGATACTTCATGATAGATCCATGAACATCATGAAAAAACACAAGCACAAATTCTTGTAGAGAGTTCACCAACAACATTCAATCAATTAACATAAATTCAAATAAAAGAGTGTAACATAAATTTTACATGGGTTTACTCAAAGACCTTTAGATCTCAATCACTAATCACTGCTCATCTCAATCAAATCCAAAAGATAATTGATTCCAACAAAAAATTCTGGTATGCAACTTTCTTCTTTATTGATCAAAATAGATATGCAAAGATGAACACAAAGTTTCATGTATTTTCTTCTCAAAATGGGCAACACTTTGCTGCAAAAGATAAAGATAAATATTACAATATGATCCTCTCATATTTATAGATGGGAGAGGAGAGAAAAATTAGGAAAATCATAAGAGTGAATCTAGGATAAAATTAAGGAAAATTTGACCTAACTAATTGACTTATTCCAAAAATGTCATCAACCTTTATAGGAAAACATCTTTGTTTTTACATGTAATTACATTTCTCAAAAGGACATATAAGATGTCAAGAACTATTTTAAAAATGCGTAAATCAAAGAAAAAACTATCTAACACTGGAGATGAAAAGAAGTCTTCATAGGTATTCCTTGCATTGGGTGTAGAAGTCTTCACATCTCTTCTTTGTTTCTAGAACAAATGCCTCATTTGGACCAACAATGTAATCCACTATGGTGTGAACTCTGGTGATTGATCTTTTGGAAAATGAGTGAAGCTTCTTGCATATTTCAAGATGTGTCTTGATATTATCAAGAGAAAGTTGTAAGTCAAAAATTTCATGCATGGATTTCTTTGAAAAGTTGGCATCCTCTACTTGCTTCATGACATCTTCCTTGTAGATTCGTGAAAGTTCACTAGCTAGGAGGAAAATATGATCTTCATCAAGGAGCTTACTTGGTAACTCCTTAATTTGATTTTATAGGATAACACGATGTCCTTCGACATCTTCTTGTACTTGGTGTATATCTTCGATAAGAGACTTGATCACTAGAATGTGGTGCTTGAGGGATTCTCTTGCATCCACATATTTCTCTTTGTTGGGAATTACCCCAACTTCCACCAACTTACTCAACTTTGCCTCTTTCATTCATGACCAAAATGAGAGGCATTTTTCCATTTATTTTTTCTCTTGGGAAATTATGCTTTCTTCTTTATCGAGCTCTGATTTTAGCTTGGCTATCTAAGTGGCCTTCTCATTTGCAGTAGTTATACCTTGTGAACCATGTTCTATCATTTCATCAATGAAATCATACAATGCCTTACCCTTGGAGGTAAATTTTGTCCACCTTTTTTCCTACTAGTTCCTCAAGGCCTATCATAGTAAAAGGTTGTACATTTCTTGAAGATCCTACTAGTTTCCTCAAAACAGTTGCATAATGCTCAGCGTTCTCCTTCTACACATCTCGGGCCTATTCCATCTTCTCAAACGTTCCTTCTAATGCATCTAGGACCACCTATGCATCTACCTTTTCACTTTCATTTTTCACTTTTCCAAGTTGGATTCTCGTGACTGTGTAGTCCTCCATATTAACATCACCTTCTTCTTGCTAGGGTAGACCAATCTCTACAAACTTATGACCAAATTTTTCAGCATGAAGCCTTGAATGAAATTTTTCCTTTTTCTCCCCCATGGATTTTGGATGAACTATCTCTTCAAGATCAAGCTCTTTTGGAGAGATCATTTGTTTCTTTCTCTTTGATACTTGAGAGACCAACCAAGGAGGAAGGGAGGAAGTATATGCTTCTTGATTTATTGTCAACTCTTTTGTCACAACTAATTTTGTAGAAATGATTGGTATGGTAAAAATCAGGGTAGTATCTATCAATATTTCTCTAGTAGACAACATACCAAGCTGACTCTGGAAAGACTCATTCATAAATTTGTTGAATTCAGCTTCAGATGAAACATCAAAAAATGGAGATGAAAAACTTGGCATGGATGAAGGAGAGCTTGACAAGACATCAATAGTTTGTGTGTTTGAAACTATAGGGGAGTGGCAAGCATGGTTGATTTTTTATGCGGAAGAGAAACATCCATTGCATGTATGCTAAAAGTGGGAGGAGGTGAAGTAGGGAGAGGAGGTGGAGGAGTGTTAGGATTGGGAGGTGTATGAGGAACATTTGAGGTAACATACAATAATGTTCGGGGAAGATCTTCGACAATATTTTCATGTAGAGATAGAGATTGTTAATTGTCATGCCCAAATTCTTCCTCATTACCTTCCTTTTCTCCTTCATCTTTTGCAAACTTCTCTTCTTCGGAAAACTCTTCTTCTTCTAGTGACACTTCTTTAAATTCTTCTTCTTCTTTGAAAATTTGTTCCTTAGAAGCAATCTCTTTTCCTACTGCATGTGTAGGTTCAAAATCTATTGCATCTTGTTCTTCAATAGTCTGTGTAACATTCTTACCAACGGTGAACTTGATTTGAGGACCCTTATGGGAAGAAGAAGGAGTAGTCGCTCATTTGTTCTTTGGTGAAGTTCTAGCCATTGACAGGTTTTTTCTCTTGATGCTTCTCCTTTTGATTCAGTCTTGAAAGCTTTCATTTGGAAACTATGTTTATGGAACCATTTTGTTGTGTTGTGCAAGATGGGAGTAAGCCTTTCCCTTATAGAGATACTTTCCTTTTTAGACCATTGAATCTGAGGTAAGGGCCTCTTAGCAATATCATCTTATTCATAAGCAGAGTTCAAGATGTCACCAAGATCTTGGAAATCCTTTAGTAGATCAGCTACACCCAGTTCTCTGATTTTCTCTATTGTTATCCTAAAAAATCCCATTTTGCAGATGTACTCTTCATCCCTGCAATCCACCCATATGTCTGTTGAGCTTCTCTTTTGATATTTTTCCTTGATGACAATATTATTTTTCAGATTGGCATCTTTTTGGTTGATTATTCAGCTGCATTGTTTCTATTTTGTCTTGGCATACTTACTTTGACATTATGATGTTTTTCTTTATGGCACTGATCTCTTGACTCATGTGCAGATCATAAGGAATCTCATCTACAAGATAATGTTTCCATGTTCAAGTGGTATAATTTTGGTTTGACATTTTGTGCTATTGGGCTACAGCAATCTATAGTTTATGTGGTATTGGCATGTTCAGATTTCTAACATCATGACTTTGATAATGTTTTTGAACTACATCAGAATTGTATTTTTATCTATTCAACCTCATTTAGGTAATTCTTTCAGTTATCTTAGTTCTTGGAATTATCAAATGTAGTTGGTTTTTAGTTTTAAGAAAACCCTATTAGGTTTCCTTAAACAATTGATAATGGCATGGGCATATGGTATATTGAAATTAGCATGGAATTAGCCTTTTATTTCATTTCATAAGGCATTGGTTATATTGGGCATTATATCATAGCAATCGGCTTTGAATAAAGGTCAATAGATTGATCATTACATTTGCATGGAATCAGGTCTTATGTTTAAATATTTCATTAGGCCTCAAGGCCGACAACAGGTATGAGTTTTTGATTATTTAAAAGCCACGATGAAAGTGACATGGTTTTTTTTATTTCTTGGTAACAATGTTGGCTAGGGTAATCGACATTTGTGTTAAGTGGTCATGGAAAATTTCAAATGACATAATTGTGTCGGTATTCCTACTTCATTAATCATTGAACTTTCATAATGATGATCAAAGGCTTGTATGCATTCAATGGTAATGAGTTTGTCGGCATGCATTGCATTGGTTTGTTTGCAGATTTTAGAATGCATTATGGGTTTCTTCTTATGACTTCATTCCTTTCGAACTTCAAAAATTATCAATACTTGGATGTCATCGACTGCTTTGCATTGGAAAGTTTAGGGCAATCATATTATGTTTCACATGTTTGAGGGTTTTGAACCCTATCTTGGTCGCCACCATAGAGATCTTCTCACAATCGTTACATAATGTTTGTTGGGTTTCTGCAACTCTTTGATAGCGAATGGGGGTATCTAAAAGATCCTTTCCTTGGTCGATGGTTGTGTCAGCCTCTTGTCTTTGGGTGAAGGCTCGAAATTGGAAGAAGTCTTTGTCATTTTTCTCTCTGTCAGTTTCGTAAATATCTCCATGATAGTCTCTCTATCGTTCTCCTTAGGTATTTACGTTATCAACTTTTTTTTGAAGAGAATTTACTTCTATTGGCTCAAATAATAGAATACAAGTGTTTGCTTCTTTTTGGAAAATGATAAAATGGGTTTATTTGTTCGTCGTCAGAAATAATGGATGTCGGTTACTATAATCTGAAATGCATACCTAGATATTTTATCATACCATTTTTTTTGCTCCTGCATTAAGGGGTTGTGTTTTTCTTTAGTGGTAATCATGCCTTGTGCAAATCATTTCATTGTTTCACTTGATTCGGTGATAAGTTGTTTTTTGAGTGCTCAAAAATGGTTTTCAGTTACATTGTTGCTACAATAGATTTCAAGGGTATTGTACATGGAATTTTTTTTAATGTTGTTTCGGTTAGCATTTCTTGTGTAGGCTCCTTGTGTGGACATGGTTCAGTCTTCTTTCTAAAATTGCATATTCATTGACCATTTCTGTTAGAAGAAAACCTCCATGTTGAACATTCTTCTAAAAATGACTACAATACCTGGCAACATGTTTTTCAACAAAAGGTGAGTACAAAAAATTTACCTCTGTTGTTTTTGTAAAATGAGACAAGTTATAGTGTTGTAATTTTTTCTTGAGTTGTAATGAAGAAATATATTTAAGAATAAAAAAAATAGAGGGAGATAAGGTTTTTTTCTAGATTCTTAAAAAACAGAGAGAAAGTGTTAACTATTTTAGAACTATAAGAAATAATTGTGAAGTATAATGAAAAATGACTGTGAAGTATAGTGAGAACATCACAGCTATTGTAATAAAAGAAATGTTGAGTTTTGAGATTGAATATCTAAAAAATGAGTTCAATATCAAGTTGTCTTAAGGCTTGACAATGGCTGAAATTTTGAAGGTTCATTCCTAAACTTTGAGGATTTTAGATATTATTTGTCAAGAGGCACTTGAGTGAAAAGAGAGAAACATAGAGATCCTTTGTATCATTGTATGTCTCACTAAAAATAGAAAAGGGGTTGGTGCTCCTTGAAATTGGTGTTTCAAACTGAGGGGTTGGTGTTCCTTGAGTTGGTGCTCAGAAATCAGCCTATAAGCCATTATTAAAAGAGGTTATTAAAATAAAAGCCTAGAAAGGCAGTAGTTTAGAAGTGGTTTTTTTACCCCAGGAGGGTTTTCCACTCGACATATCTTGTGTCATTTTTCTTATCCGTGGTTCATCTGATTCCTTGTGTGAATGCTTTAATATGCTATATTTCACTATCATACTTCTCATTTCAATTATATGTGATTGCATTCAAATACATGAATGATTTTATCATTGATAAATGAGAACATAAATCTGTTTTATTTCCATTTGATTAAAATTTGTCAAAACAGTTAATGACACTGATTCACCCCCCTCCCCCTCTCAATGTCTTCAAAGTATTAGACATGTCGGTGATCTTTCTTCAATTTCCTCTTCACATCCTAGTAGTTAAATTCAAATCTATATTTGTATGTTCTGATAGTTATGACTTTTATTTTTGCATAGACTAACTTTCCCTTTTGCACATTGTGAACAATATACTTTTGAATTGTCAATGGAAACTTGAAACCTTGTTTGTGAATTCTCATGCGTTCATTATGGACTAAAATCAATTGTTTGCACAGCTCCATGAGTATCCAATTATCTGATGGATATTTGGGCAACATGTACGGACACCCAGTATAGCAACCAACTCTCATATAGGTGAAAGTTGGAAATTTCAAAAAGATACACCCAACTTTACTAACCACTTCGTATGCCTCATTCGATACTCTCTTCTTTTTGAGAGTTGGATCAAAACTAAACAACAATGGTGTAAAGAAGGCATCGTTGACCCTCCTGAAATGATGAAGACTTTTTCTTAATTTTAACTGATAAAAATAATCATACACATGTACAAAATGTTTGCTTCCCTTTGTAGACAACCTAAAAAAATGCCTCATTACTGTGGCAACATACACCAAATAAGAAGACATGTAGAAATTCAGATTGGTTGACACATTTATCAATTGTTCATGAATTTCATCACTGATTTGAGTCCCCCAATCAATATGAGCCTTCTTTCTCTTGATGATCCGAATATATTCATACATCCATTCCTGAAAATGGGATGACTCAGGTAATTCTTTAACCCTACTCAGGATGGCAACCATATCCCTGATATCTTCTTTGAAATCACTCCTAGGAAGCCCCTTTGGCCATCTTGAGATAGTAGGCCTACGTGTTTTCAACCATTAACTATTAATCAAATTTTTAGCCTTATTTGGATCCTGATCATAAACCTCCTATGCCTATTGCATTGAGATCTTTGTGTATTTTTCCATGTGAGGAACATGGAAAGCAATATCAAAGAGTTTAGGATCTAGTCTCATCATGACTTTTCCTGAGGAATCTATTATACATCTTCTATCTCTGATGTAGTGAGATGCAACCTAAAGAAAAAACTCTATATTATGAGAAGAAGTTGGGAATGTGGATACTAGGTGCAAATTGCTATGTAAAATAGCTCTCAAGCTATCTTCTAAGGGATTTTTCTCAATTCTTTTCACAAAATCTTCAAGGTCTTGATGACCAATTTCAGTTTCTTTAATTTCATCCACCTTCAAGATCACCATGGTAGGCGAAAAGACACCCTGATATTTATATTTCATTTTTCCTTGAATCTTAGAAGATGACGAAGGATTCTTTGGTGTCATCTAGAAACAACAAGATCAAGGGATATCACCTTCTCAGATCATGTGATGAGATATTGAGGGGAACTACAAGAATATTGAATCAACAGATGTTAGGATACAATACAACATTGGGAAGTGTGAGGCAAGCGAGCAACTCAAAGCAAGTGTGAACAAGATAGTTTGCATGGAAAATGGAGCATTGGCAAAGAAACGAGGTTCAAAGCACAAGCAGAGTGATTTCAGAGCATTAGAAGAAAAGCTTCTTTTTATGTAGGAGCACTAAAAATTAGTGCTCCTACTACACTTGGGATAGTGACTTGCATATAGGGGCATTGAAAATCAATTCTCCTACATGTTCAACATGTTTCAAAGATAGTAAATTTTTAAGCGCTAAAAATTAGCGATGGTGCATGTATGGAAAGGTCGAGTTCATGCTTGGGTGCTGAAAATCAGCGCTTGAGCATGTCCTCCATTTTGTAGAGCAAGTCTACAAGTGCTCTTTTTCAATGCTTCAACATTTTGAAACAGAGATTACTCCATGTAGGAGTAGTTATTTTCACCACTCCTACATGTTGGAGTTAGAGAAAATCATTGATGCAGTGGCGAAAAATTTCACTGCCCTAACAGATAAGGAAAGTGATCTCAGTGTTTGAGTGGTGATAAATAACATTGAAGGCAACGATACATATGGTGAGGATAAATATAAATAAGAAACAAAGTGTTGAAAAATCCTAGGGAACATTTGAAAAGAGGAAGAAAGATTAAAAAAGGTAACAATCGAGGCGAAGATTGAAACCTTAGCATAGAAAAATGCATTAAAAAAGTTGAAAAAGAAATTAAAAAGATTTAAAAATAAATGGAAAGAATAAAACCGATGAAGAGTGGGAGGGAAAAAAAAACTTGTTGAAAAATGTGAATCCTAGCTCAAAAGCATGAAAAATCTTCAAACACCAATCACTTGAGGTTGGAAAAACCACCCAACATGTAGAGGAAGAGGTTAAGAAATGGTTTAAAATGAAGAAGATTAAACAGCTATGACTTATTTAGTCACTTAGAAATATTAATTAATGCAACTCTAATTTTGCATCAATTAAGGTGAACTTAATGGAAAAATAGATGCACGAGCGGTGAAAATCACTGCTTATGCATTTAGTAGACTTGAGAAACCAAAAAGTACACAAGCGGTGAGTTTCACCGCTTGTGCATTTTTGGTAGTGAGAAAAGTGTAGGAGCACTATTTTTCAGTGCTCTAACACTTGGAGTTTGAAAATTAAAAAAGGCTCATGTAGGAGCATTGATTTTTAGTGCTCTGACATGAATCACAATTTTGACTAACTCTCAAAGGTTGAGAGTTAACGAAGATACTCGTTTTGAATCTCTGCGAAAGATGGACGGAGGGGAACACTCAAATGAACTCTTTGAGGGTTTGGACCACACATTGAGTTGAATTGAAAATTGTCTCATTTTGCATGCTTGAAGTACACAGAACTACGAGATAGAAAAGTTTCATAGGGGATTATCCTGTCAATCTGGCATGCAACTAGATTTGAGGATAACAATATGCAGAGTTTACAGAAGTACAGTGACTTCCAGCTTAAATAAAGGTTCTTTTCCTTTTTCCTCTCGCTATCACTAAATTCATTCTTACCAATTTTCAACCATGCTTATCAAAAGTTACACATATTCCTAGATCATTCAACTTTGAAACTAAAATTAGATTTATAGCTACTCCAAGAACATGCAAAACACTAGGAAGGGTTTTAATCCTCCCATCACTAAAACACAACTTAACCTTACCCCTTCCAACAATTGGGTATGAAGTGTTATCACCAAGGTAGATTTCACTTCCATCATATTTCTCATATGTGGTAAACCACTCCTTGTTTGGAATCATATGAAACGAGCATCCTGAATCAATTAACCAATTTTCATTAGTCATAACCTAAAGACAAGAAATCAAAGTTGCATCACCTGAGTTCAAGGATTTCTCTGTGGAGGACTCAACTTGTTTCTTTGGATTTCTGCATTCCTTCTTCACATGTCCTCTTTTGCCACAATTCCAATAATTCACTTTGTTCTTCTTTCCAAGAGTTTTAGATCTTCCCTTAGACTTGTCCTTAGGCCCATTCTTATCTCCTTTAGACCTTCTTTCTTTAGGCCTTCCCCTTATGTTGAGAGCATCACCTATACTATCCATTGCCTTTTTCCTCGTTTCCTGTGAATATTTTTTTTCTACAAGAGCATCCATCTTTGGATCTTCCATGTTAGCAGTGATAGCAAGTACAAAATTATCCCAAGATCCAAGTAAAGAACAAAGAACCATAATTCACTTATCTCCTTCTTCTACTTTGACAACAATAGAGGCTAACTAACTCAAAACCAAATTAAAAGAATTTAAATGCTCAGTTATAGATTCACCTTCCCTCATCTTAAGATAAAATAGTTTATGCTTCTAGTAGAGTTTGTTTACCAAACTTTTCGCTTGATAGATTTCACCTATCCGGCTCCACAAAGTGTGTGTAGTCTATTCCAATGACACATTCAGGAGAACAAAATTAGAAAGACACAACCTAATAGTGTCTCATGCCTTTTTATCAATATTCTCCCAATCTTCATCACTCATTTTCTTGGGTTTCTTTTCATTTTTTATAGCTACCCATTGATCTCATTCTTCAAGGAGATCCTCCATTTTCAGCTTCCACAATTAAAAACCAACTTCGTTAAATTTTTCAATATCTAGACAGTTAGAAGTTGCAGCCATGGTTAAACAAAAAATATTGCAAAAAAATTCTCAACAAAACTCCCACTAAAACTCAAAAAAACTTTGTTCTACCACCTAGAACATAGAATTGGTCAGGCTCTAATACCAAATATTAGAAAAATGGTAATACCAAATATTAGAAAAACGGTAGAGGAATGGCTATAATGGAACCTTTAATAGATTATTGTAAACCATATTATGCAGTGTAAACCATATGGATATTTTAAACAACTATAACAATGAAAATCAAGAACATAAAGAACAACACATAACACAATGTTTACATGGAGAAACCCTTTTGAGAAAAAAACTCCACCAAAGAAGAGATGAATAGTTGTATTAACAACAATGGTATTTCACAATAAAATCACTCTAACTCCTCTTCAATCCGATAGCATCTATGTACCTATAAAATATCTCATAGTGTCTCCAACTCAACCCCTCAATATATAGACTCACGGGGGCTCAAAGTACCACCATAAAATATTACCGTGAGTCAAAATAAAGGTTCGAAAATACCATGGTAAAAAACCATTCGACCCCTTACATGTTAAACAAGGTCTCGTACATGAGATTACACCTTCTTACAAGATGTCATAAGAATCCCTAAAAAATAGGAGATGCTCTTACATGCATCATAAACCATCAATAGCTATGTAAAGATTCTCTTATGTGTGTCATAGATGATTCTCACGTCTAAAATGATATCTCACATCTAAAATGATATACCCCACTTTTATCCCTTACAGTTGTCATAGAATCCATCATAACATCCTTAAAAATAGGTTTTCCATGTTATACCACTAATTGGGCATCTTTTGACAACTAATAACTTATTTTTCAATGCATCAACATGTGGCAAAAGTGCCAACTCAAAATCGCATGCCCCTTTTGATGGAGCACAAATATTTAATAAAATAAATGATTGTTATCTATGGGAAAAACTAAAATAATGATAAATAAACAACTTAGGAATTTCCAAGGTTGAGATGCCTTAATTCCAAATAGTCCATAAGTTTCTAAAGTTTTCCCATGAGGGATTAGTGCATGTAGTCCACGAAATTGGCTACAAGCCGATGATTATGGATGGGGGCTACTCACTAGATCACTTTTGGCCTAACCCTATTGTTCTGCTTCCTCCTAGGACATACCTCTTGTATTGAACCTATGTGAAGTACAAGAGTGGGGGCATAGCACCTAAGGTGAGATACCCTCCTTCTCCCTATTGTATTTTTCATAGAGCTTCCATGAGGGTGCAACATGCGGTTGCCTTTTCCGCTCAAAGGAAAGAGGAGGAGAATTCTTCTCAGGGCTCCTCTCCTTCCTCCTCTGCTATTCCACTTGTTGCTTCCTCTCACCCTACTACAACACCATCGACTTCTTCTCCTAATCATTTTTGGGGAGTCTGATAGTGCCCACTTGGAAAAAGCCTAAGTTTTAGGCTTTCAAACTTCCTATCTTACCCACAATGCCTTGGTCTATTGTGTATGGTAAGGGGAAGGGTCCTCATGGAGCATCCTCTATGTCTCAACCTTTGTGGCCTCCTACTAATCTTGCCTCTAATGAAGTGAATGGGAAGAGGCTTGTTGCTAAGGCACTTGAGCCTGCTCCTCATGTTGTTGTTCCATCATCCTCTCCATCTCTTCCTCTTGTTCTTGTCTAAGAGTCTCGCCCTCTACCAGAAATAGTTGTCATGGACACTTTGATGGTCAAATAGGCCTCTTTTGTCCCTTCTCAAGCTGCAGCCTCTAGCTCCTAAAGTCATAGAAACCACCTTATGTGTGAACGCAAGCATTGGAGAAAGGCTCTATTTGCTTAGTAGTTTGCCTTGCTAAAGAAGGAAGAGGAGCCAACAATTCCTTCTTTGACATCTTTTGTTGTGTCTTCCCCTTGCATTCTCTTTGCTTTAGTTCCTTCATCTTTGGTCCTACTTATAGATCTCTTTGCAAGCATAAATGATCCACACCCGAAGAGGGTGCAAGTATTCATTGCTCCTTCGGTTAAGCCACCCCTTCTAATGTCTCTTTCAGACATCCCACCATTTTTTAAACTCATGGACATGTTGAATACCTCGATGGTGTATGTTGTGGTTTTCTCCTCTTCCTTCATGCCCTTTGATTCATCTGTGGGGATCTCACATCCCTTGATGAAACTGAAGATGGAGGATGAACCTACTTGCAATGGAGGTCAGAAGAAGGGTTTTCCTTCTTTGGAGGGTGGTTCTATATTATCTTGTTTTTTCCTAGTGATGAAAGAAGTCCCAATGTCCCCAAAGTTCATCATTGCTCCTGAATCAATCAGTGAGCTTAGAAATGAGTCTCGTTCATTTCCTTCCTCATCCACTGAGTTGACATATGACACTTTTATAAAGTGCATGTTCAACTCTATGGATGAGGTCCCATTCCTATTAGTGATTTTCATGAAATCACTAACATTCACCTCACATGAGCTAAGTGGAGAAGACCTTGAGGGGCCTTCTTCCTTTTCTCTCATCATAGGAGGGTTGGAGGGTACCCCCCTTGTTATTCTGCCCTCGCTGGCTCATCTACCCTCCCCTTACAGTGATCTAGACTGGGAGAATGATGACCTCTTGTTTGATGAGGACTAGGGGGTGCCTCTTCTTTACTTGTAGATTAGATTATGTGTGTGTGTATGTTGTGTTCCCCTATGCTTGCATTATGTGTTCTTAGATGACCTGTGTCACCCTCAAAGGTGCTTGGATACAGGTGTTTTTTTGTGCCGTAAAAATTCCTCTATTTGTCACATTTTTCTTCTCTTTGTCATATATTGATTTTCGACAATTGAGGATGATGCAAAATATTGGGGGCATTTAGGCCTCCCTTCCATGTTGACCCAATTTTTAATTTTTATTTTGTCTTCATCTACCTTCTTCACATGGTCTAATATAGTAGGGGATTGATGACAATTCATTTATAAACTATTATACCTATTTATCTATATTTAAGAGAAGATCTAATCCTGAAATATCACATCACCCATGTCTCTTGTTCTTTATGTTATTTCACCTCTTTGCATCTTTCTCTCTTCTTTCTTGCTTTGTGATGTTGTGGTTCTCATGTGTTGTCCCTCGTGTGTGCAACAACATTACTATTGTTACATCGCACCATGTTCTGCAAGCCACAACATCACTTTTTCATTCTTGCTTTTCTCTCCTTAGGATGTCGTGTATCTTTGTGTTCAACACACACCATCCTAAGGGGGTGCTCTCATATCACTTTGATTTTCAAAAAATGCATTTGATGGCCAGTAAATGTTTTCTTGAATATTTTTTCAAAATATTTTTCAAAAATCTCATTCCTCAACAAGGACTCGTAGAAAAATAATTTTCCTTCATCATGGGTTCGTAAAGAAAGTATTTGAATTCAAAATTTCCTCCGAGGAGGGAGAACCTTCTCTTGTAGGTGAAGTTTTGCTCTTCCCCTTGCGAGGGGAATTTCTTCCTTTTGAAATCCTTTGATGAAGTGAAGATCTTTCAAAAGGTTTCCTTGATGTCGAATTGACTTGCAAAAAACATTGTTGCACTTTCAAACTAAGCGTCCCTTGAGTGGACCCCTTTTCTTTTTGAAGCGTTCTCGAGAGACCCCTTTGAAATATTTTCCTTCAATTTTTGACTATCTGTGTGAGGTATGTGTAGAATCATCATGGAAAAAATAGGCCCTTAAGTGGTGATGAAAATTCAAAAAATCAGAGTTTAGCAACTTGACATAAAAATTTGAATAAGTTATCTATATTACTTCAAAAATATGTAAGAATAAAATCTGTAACAAATTTAATGTAGTTTCTAAACTACTAGGTTTATTTAATAAATAAATAAATCTATATGGTAAAATTTTGAAATTTCAATGCAGTAGTACTTAAATTTCAGGGAGAAAATAAGAAGTAAGTGTATGTCTGACCACCCTAACCACAATAAATAGAGGAATCATGTCCCATTGTGATGCGTAGTTTTTGTAAAAAATTTCCAAGTAATTAATTATGAATTTTTTATTACAAATTTTAAAAAATATAAAAACTCATATGTCCAAAACCACCTTAACTTGGCCAAAACTTCATGAAATTTAATTTAATTATTTTTAATCCTTTAGCATATTCAAAAAATGTGATATCGTTAAAAAGCTATAGATGTTTTTCAATCAGCCTATCAATCAAGACTTTATTCATAATTCAAATAGAAAATGAATAATAATTATTTATTAAATTCAAAGTAAAACATAATTTAAATTGGTGGAAAGCTAAGAATCTCCTTTAAAAACCCTTTTTGTTTCATCAATTTTGGGTAAAAAAATTCATCAACCACATAGGCCATCATATGACTTACATATATATCGCCACTTTTTGGCCCATCATGATCCTGGACATACCCAGTGATTATCTTTAGGCTTGTCTGCCTACGTGGCTTCTTTTCATCTAGCATGTTTTGTCTGTGGATTAACATGTTTCTCTATAGGTGCACCTGTGAAGCTACTTTCCAATCTGACTCTCTAGAGTCCCCTTACATCAGGCTTCCTTCAAGAGAGAGTACCTAGGGGCACCTTATTTGCAGGTCTGAGGACCTATGAAGTGCTTATGTATCCTGTGAGATCTATCCACTATTGGTTTATGGGCCTCCAATACACTTTGTTCAATCTTCCTCAGGAGACAGTACCCACGGAGCCTTTTGCCTACCCTACACTTTTAAGAATGCCATATTGCAATCTTCTTCCTTGATGGTTCAGGTATATTTCCTTGGAAAAAATTCGACCTACTTTATCAAACACTCATTAACACTCATGTTCGCTAAAGTGGGGGGAAAATGTATAGGAGTGAATTTTCACCCCCTTTGTAAACTCCCCTTTTACACCCTCTACCTTAGAAGAATCAAATATGACCATGTAAATCCATGTCACCCATCTAAACTCAATCCATTTGGTGTTTATTTTTAGTGTCGATGGGGAAATTTCTATCGGGATGCACATGCGATACACAGACGTCTGGTCGGTGCACTACCATCCTGATAGGATTATTGCCTTTGGAATCCACAGAGGCGTTACGTTCTCCATTGGTGGTGAAACGTAATGCCCCTACAAATTCCTACTGACCTTTGTATGGCTCTTTCCCTCCCAATTATCTTCAAATGCCTATTCTTCACATTCATTCCATCTTCTTGACTCTCTTGGATCTTCTTGGAAATTCTTGATCTTTGACACATGAATTCAATCTCACTCTACATTGTTGCAACCTCCAACTACTTGTTGCACTATTGGCTTCATGATTCCAAAAATCAAACCATTCTTCACATCTACCATAGAAGTTGCAACTTGGTGTCTTGCGAGACTTCTTTCGCACTACAGGATTTGACCCCAATTTCCAACGGCCTTTCGTCAAAATCTCGACGATACATTGTCGGCTAGCCAACGATTAATAGAAGTCAACGTCGTCGCTCAAATTTCATCTACATCCCGACGGGCTGCAAAACATCGACCTCATGACGCACACTCGTCGGAACCGCGATGCCAACTTCATCAATCGCGCAATGAACAATGCCCAGATGGCGGGAGGCATACCTTCACCAAACTGTCGGATTAACAACGTAATACCGTCGCCATTACGACACAAATTCGACGTATTGGCAATATCATTGAGAGATCAATATAGTTATAGCGATCAAAATTGCCTGAGAAGATATTTTGGGAGGACTAGATTTTTGTCTTAGCGATAACTTTTCATCGTCGAGATACACCTCTTGTCTCATCGACGAAGCACGAGGGAAGCATATTAGCAAGACATATATTATCAGAGTAAGTTCTGAAGGTCTACCCGAGTAGCTATATGACGCCGATAAGATTACATCTGCAAGAGTCTTGGAGACATAATTTAGATTGAAATAGCGACAGAAGTTCGTTGAACGTGCAATGAAACAGGAAAGTCATTATCGTGAAACTTCGTCAGATAGATTTCAAATTCATCGAACATTTTTGCGGTTCGTCGTATATTCGACAAGAAAGTGCACTTTTTTTTTTAAAAACCTATTTGTTGAAAGATCAAGACTATTACAGCGATCAAAATTGCCTGAGAAGATATATCGGGAGGACTAGTTTTCTGTCTCAGTGATAAATTTTCATCGGCGAGATACACATATTGTCTCATCGAGAGAAGCATATTGGCAAGACATATATCATCGGAGTAAGTTCTGAAGGTCTACCCGAGTAGCTATATGACGTCGATAAGATTACATCAGCAGGAGTCTTGGCGACATAGTTTAGATTGAAATAACAACAGAATTTCATCAAACGAGCAATGAAATAGGCAAGTCATTACGGCGAAACTTCGTCGAATACATTGCAAATTCGTCGGACGCTTTTTGAGGTTCATCGTAAAATCGACGAGAAAGTGCACTTTTTTTTTAAAAACTTATTCATTGAAATGTAGGCATATCAATGAAAGATGAAGACTATTACAGCGATCAAAATTGCCTGAGAAGATATATTGGGAGGACTGGTTTTCTGTCTCAGCGATAACTTTTCATCGGCGAGATACACATATTGTCTCATCGAGGGAAGCATATCGGCAAGACATATATCCTTGGAGTAAGTTTTGAAGGTCTACCTGAGTAGCTATATGATGCCAATAAGATTACATCAGCAGGAGTCTTGGCGATGTAGTTTAGATTGAAATAGTGATAGAAGTTCATCGAACGAGTGACGAAATAGGAAATTCATTACAGCAAAACTTCGTCGGATACATTGCAAATTCGTCGGACATTTTTTCAATTCGACGAGAAAGTGCATTTTTTTTTAAAAACCTATTCGTTGAAAGATCAAGAATATTACAACGATATGAGGCCTGTTTGTAGCGGCAATAATGATAACTATTTTCTTGGCTATCATACAAGCCATCTCCATCAACAGAACTTTGAAACCAAATCCACACACAACACAATGTTCATAGTGAAAAGTTAGCACTTTCTTTCATCTTTGCAGATTGGTTTGATGCTTCAAATGATGCATTTCTTATATTGAAAAGTGCATTACTTACCTTTTTGAGCTTCTCTTTGTTTTGAGAGTAGTTTAATAATCTCTACTTAACATGGCCAACCACGTGAAGGTGGAAGCTCATTTGGCCCTTCCCCCCCCCCCCCCCCCTCACATCACTCTCAATTCCCCATACTCGATCATATAACATTAATCATTCATTCATCCATTAATAACATATAACATTCATTCATTAACATATAACATTTTTTCATTAACATATTCAGATTCATTCATTAACATATTTCATTTTTTCAGTTTTTACATATTATCAAAAATATGGCTGTCATAATATGATTACAATCACTTTTTTTTTTGTTTCTTTTTTGCAGCTAAAAAAAGCTGAAGTGGAGTATCGTTTTCAAAATCATTTGTCCCCCCTTGAGTTGTTTGAGCTCTGCTCGTGATCTTAATGTACGCCTAGTCGTGTACTCACAACCGCGTGGACGCGGCTGCAAGGGGGGGTCTACTGCAATAGCAAAGAAATGTTAAATTGATATGTTTTATTATTATTGTTACATGTATTTCATTAATTAAAAGAACATCAGAGTGGTGCTCTTTACCTAATTGGGCCACATCATGTTCCTGATATTGTCTTATAGCCTCATGCTCAACATGTTGAACACCCTCTAAATCCTGATCTGGAGTTGAAACACGAAAGATTACATTAATTAATACACCAATTGCAATTAAAAATGTTTAAAAGAACATTAGAGTGGTCCTGCTTACCTGATGGAGCCACATCATGTTCCTGATCTTGTCTAGCCTGATCATGCTCAACATGTTGATCACGCTCTACATGCTCTAAAGTTGAAACACGAAAGGTTACATTCATTAATACACTAAATGCAATTAAAGATGTTTAATTGTATTAATCCATACTGCGTTTTGTATAGCACATGAATACATCTAGTACCAGGATGCACACCATGGCCTTCATCGGCAGGTTGCGCTCCACCCTCACTAGGCTGCATTCCAATGTCATGTGCAGGATTATCATTGCTTATCTGTGTAAAACAAATAGGCACATTATTATGGTGGAAATTAATATTGAACAGATTGCACAAGTATTCAATTTGAAATAAACTTTATTGAGTTTATTTACCTATGTGTTGGATGTAGTGGAAGATTGTTTTTGCCCAGTCGAGACTCTTAGCTATTCAGTCAAGACTCCATAGCCTTGGTTGAAGGCAATCTTTAGGTCCTCTTGTGTGGGCACTCTGTTGAAATCAAAGCCCTGCATTTTAGCATGCGATCATGAATTTTGCTTCTATGATGTGATAAAATCAAAATTGTTTGCAATTTATTATTTGGATGCAATATTTCATTTATTGATACTTACAAATCATGCAGCTACTTTCATATAACCACCAAAGCCAAGTTTGTGTTGCCCTTGTTTTTCTAGTCTTGCCTTTGTTGCCTTCGATGTGTTGGGAAGCCTATGAAAAATTTGAAATACATTAGATTATGTAAAAAGAAAGATTAATCAGTATATAATTAAATTGTTGATAGTATTACATACCTTCCTTGGCCCGGTAGTATCTTTCCTTTCTTCTTTTCAGCCTTCTCCTTTCCATCCGACACCAAGTCCTTCCACTCCCTTTCCGGAATCATGGGGGGA
Source organism: Sequoiadendron giganteum (assembly GCA_007115665.2). Taxonomy (NCBI): domain Eukaryota; kingdom Viridiplantae; phylum Streptophyta; class Pinopsida; order Cupressales; family Cupressaceae; genus Sequoiadendron; species Sequoiadendron giganteum. The sequence goes on along the minus strand of CM021100.1, from coordinate 82,831,221 downwards.
CACTCGTACTTTCTATTATTCTCTAAATGTGACCTATATTGGTCCCTCACATACTTTAGATAGGTACCAGCTTTCTTAAGGACCTTGGTTCGGTTGAATGTTTTATCACCAAAAAACACAACTAAACAGTTAATGAGCTCATCTTTTAAATCTTGATTTTGGGCATTCCACCGTGTACGTATGGTGGGCCCAAAGAGCTCCAATGAAATATCACTTAGATGTTTATAAAAAACATCATTTCCTGCAATTATAATGTAGGTAAATATTGCCATTTTGTAAATCAATATAATAGGGCGCTATCCCCACTGTTAGCACTTACTTAAAAAAATAATAATAATAATTAAAACATTTTAAAGTACCTGGGACCTTCTCTATCTTTATGGGAAGGAAATCCTCAGTCACCACAAATGTGACCGGCAATGTTCCCGTACTAGTAATACGGAAAGATCTAGGAAATGCTGCTAAAACATCACCAGTAGTAGTGGCCTCTGCATCCACAGGTACTGACACATGTAGTGGCATGTGTTCGCTACCAGAGGGTGGACTACCGAATGCCTGCATGGTATGTGTTGCCGACATTTCAGACGACAATATAGGCACAGATGATGGGGTCAGATGATGTGTTGTATGCACAGGAAGATCAGGATTGACACTTGCAGTACCTTGATCCCGGCCAGCAGCATGATCATGAGGACGCAAATAATCCTATAAAAACAACACATATTTTAGTTCATGACATAAAATAGTACAAAATATAAAACCATGAATGAACTTATGTTATAATTAAAGATCTCGTGACAACTTACTTCCAAGTTCTGTGCTCTCTGAGACAATATTTTAACCCTTTCTCTTATCTCATCTGTTTGAGGCACTACGAATACCAACTGAAGGATTTCTTGATTGCATTTTTTTTGGGCCTTCCTCATCATATCCACAGGGTTTGTGGAAAATGCGATGTCATCATCGCATAATAGTGACTGCACCTCCATATGGATGCTCTCATGTACTGTTGGTGCCTTTCCCCAATCAACCAACTGCAGCAAGAATATTAAAAACATTATCAAAATTAACCCAATAAACTCATGAAAAAAACATAATAATAAAACATTTTGCTCGTATCTAATTTGTACAATTACAATGACATAAACCTGTCAGATAGAAGCGCCTGAAGATGGATCGAGATCTATGGTTTGGGCCGGAGCCTTCCTCGTATGATCAATGTCCCGCTGTGACAAAAATTAAATATAAAAAACATTACCGAAATGAAACCAATAGACTTACGAAAAAAAACATAATAATAAAATGGTATATTAGAGTCATTAATCGGAGGTTGGGTAAAATGGTATATATATAGTACATACCACCCCCATAGTAATTGTGTTTGTATCTAAGCGATTCAAATTGTAATCGATTAGCAACTCTTCCCCTACAGTTATTGATTTTATCGCACATATGAATACACGATTTCCCTCTCGCGCCTCGAATATACAATTGGGTTGCTTATTTGTTGACCCAGGTCATGTACTATTTATAAACCCTACAATATTCCCTGATGCTTTTGGCCTCCCGTCAATGTACCTAGCCACTCCTTTATTTTGATCCTTATCTTTTAGTTGTATATAATTTGCTGATAGTGCATACCTACGCATACTTTGTGTATATCGAACCAGCTGCATCCAATCTTTGTAACTGTAATAGGGTCCAACATACTCCATCAACTCAGTAACTTTATCGTAACAGAATTTTATGTCATCCATGCAAAATGGGCCCAAACCATGTAATGACGATGGTGCTATGCAATATATCCTCTCGTTGACACAAAGATCAGTGTTTATTGGAGGAAGTTCCTTGGGTACCCATTGTTTCCGTAGATGTTTGTACCTCAAGGGCACCTCGATCTCGCTTATGCTCTCATCATCATAAGAACATGACCCCCCTTCAGTAAGAAAAAATTCCATGTGTTTACGGAATTTTCTTCTAATCTTTTGACCTCTAGTTGATCTCCCTCTTTTAGACCTACTACATGTCTCGCTTTCCTCTTCTCTTCCTGAATTTCCCTCGCTTGAGGAAGACAAATCTGACAAATACCTATTTTGTGGTGCTTGCACTCATAAGGATGTTGGATGAAGTTCTTTCATGGTGATGTGATCCGAAGGTGACATTATGATTAATTTATCATTTCATCACTAGAAATTGACAGGTTATAAGGTAATCAAGTCTTGATAGATTGCAAGTTATTGTTACTACCGTCCAAATGTGTCCATCACAAATCAAATCTACTTAACATCTTTCTGCAGCATCTTTGCAAGCATAAAGTAACTTCAAATGATAGTTTGGAGTTAGTTCTTTCTTCTTTCAACAAGTATTGTAGCTCATTTCTGGAGCTTTCAAGAAAAAGATAGCATTGTAACTCATTTTCACAGAATTGTACTCATCTATATTTTTACCTTTCAATCAATAAAAGCAAGCTATTTTTCCTTCTCTCTTGTCTAAACTTAGCCATGAAACAAGACAACCATAAAAAAGGTAGAAAGGTTTGAAGAATGTAGTCATGATAATATTATATCAACCTTATTGGGTTCTTTGAAAGAAGAAGAAAACCATGAAGTTCCAAATCAATTTCTTGTACCACAAGAGCACCATAAGAGTAAGATGAAGGATATGATCACACCAAAAGAGGAAAAAGGAAAAACCAATCTAAAGCTTTCAAGGGGATGTCCTATCAGGCATCTAACTAGGATGGAAACTAGCAATGCATCACAAGTCATTATTGCACCCAAGCATGAGGACTCTATCCTACTATCCTATCCATTTTAAGATAACATGAATGGTAAGTGGATTTGTGGATTTGTTTTCTCCATTTATGAGGCATTGCAATAGTTGGTTAAACATCTATCATTTCTTCATTTCCTCTTTGATGCTCACAAACATATGGAGCATTACAAGTTGCAAAGAAAGGGTAGCTACTTTCATGAACCAGTTAATGGTTTTATTTAGGTATTCTTTTCCTCAATTAGTCTAGGTTAGGATAGTTTTTGTTTTAAGTGAATAAGTTTTGTTTGCACAGTTAGTTTGTTTTGAGTCATTTGGTAGGTTGAATAAGGTTGGTAGGTGTTATGTGGTGGAGCTTTTATTTTCCTTCCCTTTGGGGTGGTTTTATCTTCATTATTTTTCTACTGGTCTGGTATTTGGGGTTTTTTTCTTTCTGGCTGTTGACTTGCTATTAGTAGTACTCAGTCACTTAAGTTGTGTTTTATCCCTTTTGGCCATCACTTCACCGGCCCCTTTTACCTATTCTTTCGGTTTTGCATTTTGACTTATGCGTCCCTGTGGTTTTCGGCCTATTAACCTTTACAACATAGCCTTTGAATTATTTTTTGACCCCGTGGGTTATTTCCCCATTTGCCTAGTGGTCCCCTTTCTTTAAGGTAACTATTTCACATGTGCAGATTTGTATTAGCCGATGGATGCAGGAATTGCGATCTTCACCATTCATCGCACACCTCGCAAGGTTTGTGCTTGCATCACAGAAAATGTTGTGAGGCTTGCGAGATGCTGCCACCTGTTGTGTAAATTGGTGGGGTCAGTTTTTGAGTGTTGACTGATGGACGGGTGATGATGCTGATAGTTGTGTACTATCTGATGCATCTGGGCCATCCCTCGCTGACCTTGCACAATTAAAACTTTAGTTTCAATAATGCTACGAGGTACGCGATGTGTTGACGTGTGGGCATCGGTGTTATCGATTAACAAATGAGGTGGGACCTGTTCCATGCTGATGTGGTACCTAATGGGCAATATTCTTGCTCGCTTGCTGACTGGAAGGAGGATGTGTCATTTTCAAACTGTTGTTGACCAAATTTGGACCGTCCATTTGGCCAACTATATCTTTCATCAACAACATGTTTTCAAACAAACCGGTGTTGTATTATAGCCATTCTATCTCGCGCGAGTGAATAGTAATGGTCAAGTTCGACTCGGCCTACGTAATTAAATGCTAAATAACCAGTGGATTGCTATTTCAGTGTTGCATTCTGGTTTATAAGAATTCCTCGGTGTTTAGAAAAGCGGCTATTATCTCAGTTCTCCATAAACGCGATAGTTGACGCTCTGCAAAATAAACAGTAAGTGATACGAACGCCTTCTTTTGTAATTTCAGAATATATTAGCGTTGCCTATTGAATAATTGGCAATTGTGTCCTTTTCGATTCCTAGTGAATTGTTAATCAAATTGGTTGTTAGAGCTTATATAGGTCATTGCCAGTGATTTGTGTGCATATAAAAAAAATTTCTATAACGAAAGTCGAGAATAGGGTGTAATTGTTTGTTTTTCTTTAAGAAAATCCTAGTTCAAATCCCCTTCTGTTTAAAATATATGGCATCCAAGGCACAAACTATTGGTCCCGAGGCTACGCCTAGGAGTTACTCACAAGATATTATTGATTTTTTGAAACCTTCTACGAGCAAGAAGCAAGAAGGAAGGATATTGTTCTATGCACCCGTGATTCATGAAGGTTTAATGGACAAACGGTGTACAATCCATGATGCTGAATTGACGTACACTGGTTGGTAGCTCTTTTCCAATTGGTTTGGAAATAGAAATTTTCCTGTTCCTTTGTGTAATCCATGGAGACTGGACTTGGGTAAGCTAGTGGTACCGAATGTCTATGAAGATGTAGACTTATTAAAAGATATTGCTGCAAGGTACAATCCTGTGACTCGAATTGTCAGAACACATCTTGGCAAGCCTATGATTAAAGTAACCAAAGAGGAAATTACAGAGATTTTTGGCTTACATGAATGGAGCCAGGATATGATTCACATCAAATTGGAGGTCTTCAGGGAAGAATACAGAAACACTAAGGGTTTGATAAGTACATCCCTTTTAATACCCCATTTGGCTATGTCGGGAAGAGGGAAGAATCAGAAAAAGGTTGTTATTGGCAAGAATGAGCATGAACCTTTCCCGGTAGACTACTTCGCCCCTCATTTCAAGAAGACCATATGTGCACTATGTCAAGTTTTGGGGATTGACTTGAAGAAGAATGTTCCTATAGAGATAATGTATATGGCTATCAACCTCCAACACCCTGGTTATAATGTGGTATATGACTTTGCCACTTACCTTGCAGAGAACATAGATTCTGGCTTAGCAGCTTTGAAGCTGGGAAAGAATTGGGTAAAATTCAGATGATTTTCACTCTTGATTCATATGTTTTTATATAGGGGTGAGAAGGTATTTGAAAAAGATATGGAGTTGAAGAAGATGGAAGGAGATATTGAAATGCCTGTCCAATATTGGACTAGGGTCTTAGACAAAAATGATCATAAGTTTGATTATGTCACCTTTCATAATATTTTTGGATCTAAGTTAAGGAAGGCTTTAGTTGTTGATCCACCCAGGATTCCAAAAGAAATTCACGACTTTCTAAGACCTATGGAGAGGAGGCCTAAGCTGAATCTAACCCACAATTGGGGTGATATTATCCCCAATCACAATACTACAATCTTCAAGGTCTTTGGCACCAATGCCATCCCATCTGTCCTACCTAAAGAAGTTCCTCTCAGACTTGGTTTTGTAGAGATTATGAGGCAATTGGGAGCATCTCAAGATTTCCATTTGCCTGCTGAACACAAGAAAGGAACCTTTTTCCCTAAATATACAGCTTTTGCAGATTTTGTTATGATAAAGGGAGGGTGGGGAAATTTACACTTGTTACTCAAGCCATATAGATTGAATACTGTACGCCCTAGGAATTATGATCCTGAGGGTTTTATATCCCAAATGAAGGCTAGACATCGGACTGGAACCTTTGTTCACAATTTCTACTATCCTAAAGATATCATTAAGAATATTTTTGATGAGGACTTACAGGATGAGAGAAAGGCAATGTACATTGCCTATTCAAAAATGGTAAGAAGTAAACAGGAGAAAATACCTGGTTTTGATCCTGTACCTGATGCTAAAGATGAGCTCAGCAGAGCAATCTATGTTCTTGATAATTTTGAGAGCATAGTAGGAGTCTTGAAGGAGGAAAGGATTGTAGAAGGAAAGGGAAAGTCACATGTTACTGAGTAGCACCCTGAGATAAGAATCGAAGAAAGGCCTACCTACCAACCTCAAGGGAAAATAAAAGTGTTTTCAAGAAGGAAGAGAAATAGGACAGAGGAAGTTACGATGAGTGGTGCATCATCCATCCTAAGGAAATCAGTATCTGGTATTACTGATTTGGATTCACCTCTGAAGAGTTCATAATAGATTAGCACATCATCCCCAAAGAGGCCTAGAACTGATAGTATGGGGGATGTTGGCCAGAAAGGTAATGATGAGGAGGATATTATTGTAACTCCAGATGATATAAATTTAGAAATGCCACTAGATCCGACTGACATTGCAATGAGCTCAGGAGCCATCACCCTAAGATTGGGGAAGGATGAGATTAAAGGAATTACAAATAGTGATGATTTGAGAATGGAAGCCTGCAAATAATTCATGATGGATGACTCTTTTATCCATACCTGTGCTTTTGAAGATTTTGTATGGAGAGATCATCTCTCATCTTATACTGAGCAAGTAGCACATGAGAGAAGTTTGCACCCAGAGCTTCCAGAGCAAGTAATTTAGTCAAAGGTTAGAGTACAATTGAAAGAGAGGTTTAAGGAAATCACACCAGAACAGGGCAGAACATTGGTTCAAAAGTGTGGGATATTGCCACTCCCTGAATGGGATATTGTTGATGCTATAGTATTTGATACAGTAAGAAGGGAAAATAAACTGCTTCTTGCAACAAAGGACGAGGCCGCATTAGCACTTAAAGGATCAGCTTTTAGTGAAGAGTGGGATTCTCTGGCAATATGGTCACTATCTACAGGGTCTTGAAAACCTATTGTCGTTGAAACATCCGATTTTAGTGGTCATTTGATTGTGAAGAGATTTGTTGATACCCCTGCCTTGGAGGCTATTGACATGGTTGTGAATGTTGCCAAATTTACTAGGGCAACCATGGAGGATTTAACTAAAAACCGAGATACTCTGAGGAACCAGTATAATGAGATTATTATTGAGTATAATAAGAGTCAGCAAAGGGTGGTGGAATTGGAAAAAAAAATGGCCTTATTAAGGCAACAAATGGAAATCTTGAGATCCCAAAAGCAGGTTAGCTCTAGCCAAATTATTACTAACCCACCAATTGATCAACCCCAACCTCCTGCACAGGTTCAATCTTGGGCTATGGTCCCGTATAATATGGGACAAGTGCCTATTGCGGTTGAGAAGGCCAGTACCTCGAGCGAAGATCCTTCTAGGGAAAAGTTACTCCAGCAAATTGAAGAATATAAGGAGATGGTAAATCAAATTCGGGATGCAGCAGGAAGGAATAATTCAGAAATTGTTGATATTGTGTTAAGGCATCTACATAAATGGGTCCAGAGTAAGCTGAATGGTGTTCATGTGAATTATGCCTTGATGCTACAAGCACTTGAATTGTTTCCAAGGGACAGAGAATTGGCTATCCCTTTGCTAAATAGATGGGGCCCTAGAACCGAAAAATTGAAATTTATGGCAGTTGGAGCAAACCAGCATGGGAATAAGTATCCTACAGTCATGACAACATATCAATTTGTTAAGAATATTGTTGAGCAAAAATTCCAGGGGTCTGCTGCTCCTATGGAGTCCAAAATCAAAGCACTGAAGGATATTTATGATGGAAAAGATTTGACTCCACTACCTCATATTTTGCATAGTCAAGATAGTGTCAAGCCTTTGCAGGAGTGGAAGGAGCAAATGAATAATATAATGACCACCCAAACTCATGAGATATGCAAAAATGTCGATATTCGCATGTTGGAGAACACTTTAGAGAAGTTATCACTTGTCATTAGTTTCTTAGAGAATTTTGACAAGACAACCACGTCATTAATGATAAAGTATGTACCTTATCAAAAAATGGTGGACCAAGTGGTAGCTTTCAATTGGCCGTCGGAGGAAGATTTTGAGTCATGGAACAAGATGTTTATTGATGAACTTGAATTATAAATAATGGGGATGAGAGCTGCAATTTGGTCATATAAAATATAGGTTTGTTATATTTTGAGATTCATTCTCTTCCCGGATTCAGGTACAAATTGCGCAAATAAAATTAGCACATGGAGCAGTTAAAAGATGATTTGGTGCCAGGGAATCAATACTTGGAACCACGCTTTCCTTTCCTCTGTAACAAATTAATCATCATTTTGTTTTAAGCTTTTCTTCTCTTACCAAGCAAATGATGTAAAGATAAATGATTAGGAATTAGCGGTCCAGTAAAAAATGGACATGTGTATCCTCTAGCCTAAAGCTTGTTTGCTCCCTTGTTTTTATAAAAGGGAATTCTGGGCCGAGGAATAGGTCTGTTGAAATTACTTAAGATACGTAAGAGAAGAATCAAGTGTAGAGAGAGAAAAGAATATGTCCAATTTTTTGAAGCTTTGAGTCTGTTTGGGAACTTAGTAAATCATGGGGTTTTGGAGCATACTTATGCAAATCTTGTGATTGTTTTGAGTCTATTTTCTCTCTTATTGTAATAATTTGTATGAATTTTTAATGAAAAGTCTATCAAAGATGATGTTCGTTAAATTTCATTTGTCATTTCCTGTGGATTATGTTCGACTATAGTTCTAGTTCAATGGACCTGTTAAATGCTTCAGTTGTTCAATAAGTTCATGCAAATTAGCACATAGGATTTACTAAAGAGTAATAGATTCATGTATTGATGAATGGATGGTAATGCCTTACATACAGATCATAGATGCTCTAGATGAAAGTTACCCTATAGTTCAGTTTCCAGTTTGACTCCATGCTTTAGGATATGGCACTGGTACTCTGACTGCTTATTGTTCTTGTATTTTTTGTTATAGCTTCAGGCAATTTCACTCGAATATTTCATAAAAACACACATAGGTGTTATTTCAATTCCTTGTTAAATAAGAGCTCAATTCTCCTAAGAAATAGCCAATTTCTTGAAGGATTATCTTGTTTAAACTTAGACTGGAATTTATCTGTTGTTTATCCACGTATGATCAAATCATTCTCATCATGAATGACAATATATTTTAAGGATACCCTCCTGGATCTTACAGAGTCCAAAGTGTAGGAGAGATAAAAGTTTTGTTGCATTTTTCTCGTTAAGTTGGCACAGTGCCTTCAGGACTTTTAAAATTGAGTATGGCAAGCTCATAGAAGCTTCTGTAGGTTCTACTTGGGTTGTAAAAAACACCAACATTATGCACTATTTTGGATGAGTTACAACATTATGCAAGACAATTTCTCAAGTCTTTCCAAGTTCCAAGAGTCGACACCATGCCCAATGGATAAGTTTAGGCAACTAGTGAGGATGTTTAGCAGGAAAACATATAGAAGATGTCACCAATTTTTTTAACTAATTTAGCTTCTAACTCAATCAAGTAAATTTGGGATAGTTTTTGCAAAAATAAAGATAAAGGTACACATTCAATTCTACTAAGTTCCATTCATATACACAAAAGTATTATCAAATGAATTGCAGTTCATTATGCAAATGTATACAAGAGAAAGATTGCACAAGATTTTCACAAATGTCTTTTATTGATAATTACAAATGTATGGTGTCCCACACAAGTTGTGGGAATAACTATTTCAATACAATATAAGACATAAACTATACATTTGAAGAAATAGAAAGGAAAGAGCATATGGAAAGAGTAGGGATCCGTCATTGCCTAAATGATGAACCCCAAAGTTGAACTGTTGCCTAAATGATACACCCCAAAGTTGAACTGTTGCATCATTGGAAAAGTATGATCAAATTCATCTATTATGAAGAATTGGTCTATGTGCCTCTAGTAATCACTATAAAAATGTGAAAGACAAAGCTATTTTATTTTTTGTCTTATCTTATACCATTTTATGAGAATGGGGGGGCCAATGTGCGAGAAGATCTTTGGAAACTAGGCATGAAAATTATAGGTTAAAGAGAATGGAGGTGCCAAACTTACAGTACTCATTGTCCCTTGGTCATCGATTTTCCCTGAGTGCCCTCAACCTAGTCCTCGGCGCTGGTATTGACCTTGTTTTAGCTCCAAACTCTTCATCGGCACTGGTATTGACCTTGTTTTCATTCCTCCAAAGTCTTCCTCAGTGCTGGTATTGACCTTTCACTTGTCCAATTTGACGAGCTACAACCTACTTTAGTTAGGTTTTAGAGTATGTTAATTAAATTTAAAAAAATTATGGCGCCATTTAGAGTAGTGAATATAAAGCAAGCAAAGCCTATTATGGCACCATTTAGAGTAGTGAATATAAAGTAAGCCAAGCCTATTATAGTCATGAGGGAAATAATAAAACTCCTAGGATACTTTGTGAAACCATTTTCCTTGGTTAAAGGGAGGCCATAAAATATACCTTTGGATTTTTTCAATCTTCAAATATGAGGATTTGCAAGGTTCTTAGCAACATGAGTAATGGAAATGTGTGCAACAAGAATTTTTGAACACACATGGAATCTCCTTGCCAAAGAAAGGGGCTTCATAATTTAATATGATAATTTTTCTTAGCTCTAGAATCAACTTTTAAATCTTCTCCTAATAGGGCCAAAATCACATCTTCTTGTGTTTGAGAAGTCACCAGCACTAAACATAACCATCAAGCAACTTTTCATCAAGATTATAACATCACCATCGATTTTGAGCATGTGCATCTCGGAGCCACTTTAGTAACCTATCATATAATGTACTAAAACTTGACATAAATATTAAAGCCCTTTGATTAATAGTAATGTTATAATATTAATATATTATATAACAATATTATATTACATTATATGAATTATAATGATATATTTGATATATTAAGATTATATATAATCTATATATAGATTAATAGTAATTATATTAGATTATTAATATTATTGGTATATTATTAATAATATTAATATTGTATTAGATTAATAATAATTATAATATTGTTAAATGATTAATTATATTACAAATGAACGCTGCTTTCAAATTCTTAGCTTTGAATGAATGGTTGAAGCACCAATGTTGAATGTTGCAACTCTAGTAGGCATGAATAGAAGTAGAGGAGATTGTTTGGGAGAAGATTTTTTTCTAGTTCTAGGTTATGTGTTAGGTTATATAGGGTTAGGTTATAGAGTGTTTGAGCCTAGCCTCAAACACTAGAATTAGGGTTAGGTTATGTGTTTTCTTTAGGGTTAGGTTTGGGATTAGGTTTATGGTTATGGCTAGAGTTTAGGGTAATCCAAATCATAAACTAACCCTTTCTGTTGAAACCTTAACCTTGACCCTAACCCTCACCTTTATCCTATCTTTATAACCCTAACCACAACCAAAACTCTAACCCCAACCCTAACCCTAAATATTATTTATTTTATTAATTAGTTGCATTCACTCTAAAATAAAACCCTAAACTTAACCCTAGCCCTATCCCTGGCCCTAATCCTAACCCCAACTCTAAGCCAAATATAAAAACAACCCTTAATCATAATTACAATAACCCTAAAACTTCATTCTAGATATAACCCTAATACTATAATCCCTAATTGTAATACTAAACCCTAACCCTAATTTCATATCTAATCCCAACCATAACCAAAACTCTAAATCTAACCCTAACCATAAAACATAAACCCTAATCTAACCCTAATCCTAACATTATTTTCCTAACCCTAACCCTAACTCTAAACCTAACACTAACCCTGAACACTAAATCCTAACCCTAATTAAATACCCAATCATAACCCTAAATTGTAACATCATCCTTTGAATTGGATACTACATCAAAAATTATGTGTTACAATCATTGCTTCCATTGTTGGCATTTTTACATTGGGATGCATATATTTTTAAAATCAACAAAATCTTTTAATGTCTTGCCAAAATTAATATTATTAATTGTAATATCAAACTTATAAACATGTATCCAATTTAGAACATAAATAAGAAATATATGGTAATAGTTTCTTCAAAAAACAAAGTGATGTGGACTAGAAGGACTATAAGGACTATAATGATTTTAGAATATACACATAATGGATTTGTTGAAAAGGTTTTAGAAACTTTCAAACAAATGCAATTGGTAGATGCAAAGAAAAATTCCACAACCTGATGGAACTTCAGTAAATTGAAGCTGGGGTTAGAGGGTTTCTAAATTACTCAGGGTAACCTTCAATATGGATCGGTCAAAACCCTCTTATTATGTTTTAACGGTGACCTGTTGCCATGGTGGACTGGTCACTTAAGTGAGGTTTCATCCCTCTCAGGTCATGCTTAACTGGCCCTATTTCACTTGATTTGCTGGTCTTTTTGGCGTAATGGCCTAGGTATTACACCGCCAAAAATTTCAATGCAGGCCCCACTTAAATGTTCCATCTAAGGGCTGATGAACCGTCCGATCACAGAATTCGATCTTGACTGCTTCTCGTAGACCTCGTAGGTTTGTCTACTAGCATCATCAAAGTAGTGCAAGGTTCGCGAGATATGGCCACGTGGCGTGAATGGATGAATGGGTTTTCTTCCCGAGGTGTTCGATATGAATGGGTTTTCTTCCCTATTTCACCTTATTTTTTGGTCTTTTTGGCGTAATGGCCTAGGTATTACACCACCAAAAATTTCAATGTGGGCCTCACTTAAATGTTCCATCTGAGGGCTAATGAGCTATTCGATCACAGAATTCGATCTTGACCGCTTCTCGCAGACCTCGCAAGTTTGTCTGCTGGTGTCATCAAAGTAGTGCGAGGTTCGCAAGATATGGCCACGTGGCATGAATGGATGAATGGGTTTTCTTCCCGAGGTGTTCGATATGACAGGGGACCGTCTTTTCACCGGTAATAGCCATCAATAATGGGGTAATCATGATCTCTCGCACACCTTGCACGAGCAGAGTAAATATCCAGGAGAGTGTTGCGAGGTTCGCGAGGGAGTGGCACGTGTCTTTTCTTTTCGTGCCAGTGGGATTATATGGGACCCATTGTGCGGTCTGGGTCTATTCTTCTGTAGTTTTTTTATTGGATATGTTTTTTGAAGGCATCGACATGGATTTTCAACATCCATTGACTTGATCTCCACCCTCTATTTGTCAAAGTGCCTCCCGAATCGGCGGTTCATTTATAGGGAAGAAGTGTGTGAGTTGTCTGCGTGGCATGTATTACTTGGTTGTTTTACTTAGACTTGGAAAAGAGCATGAAGAAAAATTAGGCCTATTTTTTTCTCGGTCCCATAGACTGATTAGTCTCGTGGACATCATTAAAATCTTTCATTCATTCATGTCATTAATGATACAGGTTTCTTTTCTCTTGAGGATCTCCACCTGATTTCCTCCTGTGTGCGAATAGTGCCATCCTGTTGAGCGTACTATTCATAGTTATCTGGATCATTAACTGTGCAAGTGCTTGAATCACCTTCAATTAATTGTACCCTACATACTGGCTTTCTCTATAAATGCTAATTGAATTGTATGTAATCAGCATTGCATTCTCTTGCGTCTAAGTGTAGTAAGGTTTTTCTTTTGTTTGTGGTTGCGCTTTGTTTCTATCATGAGTAAAACAGTTAAGCAAATGAGTGCAAGGCTGGCTTCACCAGTCATGAAAAAATCTGATTCTCCCATGTCTCACAAGGCTATTATTAGGAACACTGGCAAGAGGCCAGTACATTGTTCGTCCTCGATTATCATCTCGGATTCTGATGAATCTGAGACTGATTCTAATTATCATTACTATTTGGCTTCTCTGGCCGATCTTATGGGAGTGGATGAGGAGGTTTTGGCAATTGAGCCAGTGTCTCCATTAGCACCAGGTCTAGTTATTCGGGAATGTGCTCGCAAGGTTGGTAAAGAGGAGGTGGTGCCATCACTATCGCAGGCTTGAACTCAAAGCGGTTGCTTGTACCGGGGCCATGTTGCTTCTTCATGATTACTGGCAGTGGGTCCATTGGACATGTCTTCTCTTCTCTTATTGTTCTATCAAGTGGATCTGGATGTGGATATGGACGTGCGCGTGCTTTGCACGAAATTTTGTTTTTCGACTGGTTATTTCATAACCGTTTTGATTCCTTTGTTCATGCACGGTATCATTATGACAAGGAATGTAAATTTGAATTTCATTTTGGTGCTGAAATTCAATTTGGTGTCACAATGTAGCCTAATGCTTGTTGCTCTACTATTCTATAAAGGAGATTTCATGGCTCATTATGAAGGGTCAGAAAAATTTTGCAATCCAACGCTTGGAAGTTATACAGTCCTCTTTATTGTTAAAGTGTTATGAACATTTTGTTTTAGGAAGTCATCCTAGGGTTAGGTTTATATACAGATTAGTGTGATATGCTTTTTTAATTACTTATATCGAAATAAATCTATAAAATTAAGATGGTTTACTCTCCTAGGTGTGTGCCATGGATTATGAATAGCTTTATCAAAGATTCATCTGTTCAGTTTCAATAGTTAATTGAAAATGTGATTCATTTTCTTACAGGTGTACCTAATTGAATTTAGCAGACTTGACTTTTAATCTTTTCCTATTGCCCTAATTTGTCCACAATGGCATATTGAAATGGACAAAATAAAACAAATTTGGTATAAATTATATATCAATATCCAAAACTAAACCCTAATACGCTCAGTTAACAGATGTAGAAATGTGAATGAAACTAAAGAATGAAAAACGAAAGACCAGTGCCTTATAGGGTTCACGGAGTCAAGAGAAATCTAAAACAAATTTACTTGTTTTGGAAGACATTCAAGTTATTTAGCATTTTACTTGGTTTATAACTTGTATAAACATGCAAGATTGTGATTATTGAGTTGTTTTTAATAATCCAATTGGCATTCCCTAATTACTATGACCAATTCAAATAATTTAATCTTTACTAGAAAGAAACAATTAATTGATCATACAAATGCAGCAAATGTGCATTGACGAACTAGGTAAAAAATTGTTTACACTAATTCAAATAACCAGAAAACACCATTACAGAGGCAACTTCAATAATACCTTTCAACAAATATCATAAACAACTGATACCAGAAAACATCGCACCATCATATTAAACTTTCATTGATATCTCCATGATTTTACATATGCAACCAGTCTCATCCTTCCAAAAATTGTATTATGTTGTCTCTTTTTTATCCTCTATCTAATTCTACCCTTCATATTGTTTTCAAAATGGAAATTTATACATTGAGGATACGAAAGGATGCGTCCTTTCGGAAATAGGAAAAAATATAATTTGAAACAAAAGATAGAGAATAATTAAACTTTAGTTAGCCACAAGTGAGTCATATTGAGGTAGTCCAAATAATCCTGACATTTATATGTATCCGCATCTTCAACAGTATTCATGATCGTGATTTCCATCTTGACCATTTCCTCATTTTGCTCGCTCACTTCCTCTAATGTTGTATTCTCTGTAGAAGTTATCTTCATGATTCCACTCAGTATTGTGTCACATTCATTCTTCCATCTAGTGGCATCTTTCACTTCCCCTCTACTATCAAGAAATGTGACCACAGCTTTCTTGGCAGCTTCAATTAATTCTTGTTCATCTCCTTGCAATTCCTCATAGAATTTTCGATGGCGACTGATAATGTGATTTGCAGCTTCAAGTGCAGTACTGTTAGCCTCATCATTTTGGGCCAATTCATGAAACTTCTCCATAATCCATCCATCCATCCTTTCATGCTCCTTTAATGCAGTCAGAGTACTAGAATATTTTCCCCATAATTTATTCAACCAGGATGTCAAATTATCCTGCCTTCTCTTAACAACTGCTACAATTGCATCATATTTTCTCTGATTATAGGCACTTGACCCTAGCCAATGATCTTTTGCTTGAGAGCTTTCTCCTTGAGTGAGAATTTTGGCTGGATCTATTGAAATACCAACCAAGTCTTTCAATCTATCATTTTCTCTTAACATCCTCTCATTACTTGCCTTATTCATTTCTCTTTCTCTTATCAGTGCCTGGATCTGTGCTTTATTCAATTTTGCAATGTCTATCCCAATCTTTGCAATAACCACAGGATCAACCTCTCCAACCTTTAGGGTCATAACATGACCAAATGCCTTCTCTATATCAATTACCATTGATTTCCTATGGGGGGGATACAAATCCCATATCATCAATGATCCCTCATCAGTATTATACTTAGAACCTGCATACACCTCTATCACCTTTTCCTTATCAAGTTTGTGTGTAGTGTTACTATCTCTTAAGAAGCTATCAAATACTAATGCAGAATTCAAATCAAGTCTAGGAAATATCATGATACCAGCATTCTCCAACATTTTCCTCCCCTTTTCAGGAGTCATATTTGTCATTTCATCATCCACACATTTTCTCAATTGATCCAATAAATGCTCTTCATTCCCAGAAGTGACAACACCAACATCTTCTCTTATTTCTTTCCCCTTCAGTTTGTACAAGAATGCTTTGAACTCTGGAGAATTTATAAACTCATCATTTGAAACAAATGATTTGTATTCCATATGCCTTGCATCAATATCACCACTTTCAATACTTTGTTCTCTACTTGGGCAAACATACTGCTGAGTCCTTAACCTAGATATCTTCTCTATTCTGCTTTGTGGCACTTTATCCATTGGGCTTTCCTCACTTCCAGAAGACAATGCCCCCATATCTTGTAACCCTTGGTTATAGCTTTCAACCACCCCCTTTGCTTCCTCTTCATCCAAATTCCTGATCATATCATCAAAAAGATAAGGTACATGCTGATACCTTCCAAAGTTAATCCTTTCTTTGGTTGAATTGATATATCCTTCAGGGTCAAAGTTTTTCCTAGGTGGTCCCCTTTTCATATTATAATGCAACAATATATCAAGGATTGAATTATATCCCTCCTTAGCCAACACAGTGAAATCACCAAAACATAATGTGCTAGGCATGAAAGCCTACTTCCCATAAGAACTGAAAAGCATCACATTGTTGAAATCCATTTGTCTGACAATTTCCAAATATGCAACTCTGTTTGGAACTGTCCTTGGTAGAATAAAAGGGGAATCTTCAAATCCATACACTCTAATCATTGTAGCTCCTTCCAAACAATACCAGTCACCCCAGTTATGATCAATTGGCCCATTGAAATCTTTGGGTGGAAGAAACCTTTTAATCTCATTAGTCAATGAATAGTTACAAGGATACTTATACAATTTGTACAAAGTTTTCACAAAATATTCCTCAAAGTGGATGAAACTAGAATTGGCAAACCTATTGTCCCAAATAGCAGTCCATAGCTGAATAGGCAATGCCTCACCCTCCTTACCAATTTGATAAACTCTCATTTCTGGAGGCCATACTCCCAAATCCTATCCAAAATACAGCACCAAGTGCATCAACAATGAATAATGTCTGAGATGAACAATAGAAGCTCCACCCTTTATAGCCACCAATCCTGAATCAAGCTCCCTAGCAATATATGAAGCATAATCGAATGGCCTTGAGTTATGATACTGAATATCTGCTGTGATAATCATTGGCACAATTGACATGAGTTACGGGGCATCCATCCCCAACACTTGACACACTGAGAAATATGTGTATTTCATGTAAGGCTCAAACAAATCTACATGATAAGGAGGCCCCTCACTATCTTGGAGAGGTTCTGATTTGCTACCCTGTTTAACTCTATGAATAGGCAACCTCCAACCCTTATAGATTGTATCCATTCTTGAAAATTCCTTTTCCAACTCTTCGCAATTGATCTCCTCATTGCAAAACCCTTCCAATTTGTAAACCTCACCCACTGCTTCTTTAGACACATATATCTGTGGTTTTCCAGATGGATCACATATAGCCTTATGTTTTGGATCATAATTATCTACAAGTACTTTTACCAATTCTGCATTTATAAAAATATTAGGGCACACTATTTTCCCTACATTTAACTTCCATGGGTTATAGACTAGTTCAAAACGATTTCTTCTGTGGTAATGGAAATTGAATAGCTCATATCCTCTTATGGCATTCTAGACATCACCTATGAAATTGCACTTGTCATCTAGTTTATCAACCTCTGCCCTAACCTATGTGGACCTTCTAGCTTTAGGGCCCGAGCTAGGTAATTGATCAATAAGGTCTTGGTTCAACCTCCTTTCAGTGCCTCGTGCTCTGTATCAACCTTTTGTTTCTTTCCTTTTGATAGACTACTCACACCAAGCTTTCTACCCTTACCCTTTCCAGAACTAGAGGACTCCATTCTCAAGCTTACAGAATCAAAATGTAAAAAACCAAGGAACAGTCACTTATAGTATTTTGCTCGAGTTCCTCAGACTAAAAATGTCTCGGTTCTCTGCTCAGCATGCCAATTCACCTGCAATCAATTCGAAATTGAAGAATTGATACAAACTTTACTGTTATATCTCATCACGCCATTAATGAAGCATGAATGAAAATCCATTTGAAACTGGCACTATCACATCAACTATCCTTTCGATGAGAAACTTTCAAATCTGGGGTGAAGTCCTTTTGCAACATCTATTACACCCTTCGCGACATAACATGGTCTTACCGACACTTGGGATCTAAAAAATAATGACTGTCTTTTATGTCGCTATAACAATTCTGAGTCGGGGAGATGTTACATAGCCTTCATTGTGTCACATCAATATGCATTCTTCAAGTCATAGTCACTGAGACAAAATCACCCTTTCACCGATGAACTCTCATTTCAGCGTGTCCACCAAGTTTTCTCACTGAAGAAATAAACCCCACCAATGAAATAACACCTTCGGTAAGATAGTAAACCTTTGGGAAGACCTCTATCGATGCCAAATGTCTTACCAACATCACTCCTCCATATTACTCCTATTTGGTGAAACTCACCCTGAGCTACTTGTCGGTATAACATTCAAACTTCGGTGAAACCTTATGTCGAAAAGTTCCTCTCTTGGCGATGCATATCTCTATCGGCATACCTTTCCAATCGACAAGACCCCAATATTCTCTCCAATAGCTTTTCGAATTCCCTTGTATTTAGTTCGGCAAGACAAGAGTCACTTCGCCAAGACCTTCCCCACGACATAAGTCTTACCGAGACATTTTCTTACAAGCCAATCAGTGAGACAAAATGACTTCGCTATGACTTCATGCCAATACCCACTAGTTTAGCCGAAATGACCCCTCCACATGCTAGTCGGAAAGACCACTTGAATTCGTCATGACACTACAATGACACCCTAGCGTATGCTGATATGAATCTTCTCAGTCACCGAAACAAAAGAAAAGTCTTGCCGATTGTCTACAACAAATACATGTTAGTGAAAATATATCTCAAGGAGACTTGTACTATGTCTTGCCGATATAGGTCTTTCAATGAAATAAGAAGAGGTAGACGGATTCAAATGGGTCACATGACAAAAAATAAGCAAGACAATGCAAAGAGGGGATTTTATGTTTATGACAAGGACTTAATGTTGAAAACTCTTGAATGCAATAGACTGTAAAAATTCAAAATTTTACAATTCTAATAGGTCCAAAACCAGGTAACTGGTCTATGAGGTCTTGATTTAGCTTCCTTTTAGTACCTTCTGGTTGCAACTCAGTCTTTTGCTTTTTTTCTTTTGATTGGCTTCCCTCCCCGGTTTTCTTCCCTTTAGTTTTCCTGAACCGGTGCCTTCTATAATTCAAATTTTTACGAATTCTGAGAGGACGAGAAACTTACTGTAACTTCTTCCAAACTCAAGCCAGGTGAATGCCTTAATTGCTCTACTAGTTCCCTTTCTCTCCTTCACTTTGAATTCTATGAGACAATGATTTCAATTGATCATACCCTGATATGCAAAATCTCCTACGCTTCGTGGCACCATTAATGTCTTTTACCGATCGAGACATGAATGCTACAAAAAAAAATTTCAAAATTCTCGCTGTCACATCAGGGTTCAATGATCACCCACCCGCCAAGACGTCTTGCAGTTTCCCCTACATCACAAGTCTCCCCGATAGTTTCTTTCCTTTTGCTTTTATATCGCCATGAGTTTCACCGAAACAACTATCGCTTAGACTTAATGAATCGGGCCAACGGTTCTTTGCCTTACTCTGAAAGTACTTTGTCTCACACCCAACAAGGCAGTGGTCTCACGCTTTCATCTTTTGGTTTATCCATTTTATTTTTTACATCTGTTAACTGAACATATTCTAATATAATTCAAATATAATTAAAATTAAAAACATCATAAATTAATTATGTAACCACATAAGTCAAATATAATTAAAATTAAAAACATCATAAATTAATTATGTAACCACATAAGTCAAATATAATTCTTTCAAGAAATTAATATCAAATAGACAATACAAATTAATGTCATTGATCTTCTTCTTCATCCAACTCTTTGTCTATATCATCCAATCCAGATTCAACATTGTAAGGATTGGTCATATCATCATCATCGTCATTGATATCAAATTCGATAATGTCATCATCCATGCGGATATCATCTTCATGAACATTAACTCCTACATCATCATGATCTAGTTCCTCCTCTTCGACATCTTTGTCAGGCACATCTTCAACTAACTATTGATCCTGATCATCATCTACATCATCTTATATTTCTTCAGTATCTTCTTCTTCCACCACATTATACTTTATCGGCATTCCTCTTGGATCATGTCTAACAACATATGACCAACCCGCTTTACCTGGAACCTCTGAGTAAAATACTTTCTCACATTGGCTTGGAAGAACATAGGGCTCATTTCTAGCTCGCTCAAAATACCTTGTATTAACCATGGTAAATCCATTATCATGTTCAATAACAGTTCTCTCAGGATCATTTTCATTCAATCGTAGCCTGTACCATAGGACGACAAACAAAACTAATTTGAAGGACTTAAAGTCACACTCAAGTATATCATCCAAAATCCCATAGTATTGATTTTTTAAGACTTCTGGATGTATGTCGCTTCTAGATGAAACATTAGTCACCTGGAAGACTGCAGTTATCCCAGAATCACAAGTTTTCTTCGTGTCATCCAACTTTTTGATTCAAAATTTATGACCATTGCACCACATAGCCTTGTGGTGTTTCACTTGCGATATGTCGAACATGCAAAACTTATTGCAATATCATCAGTTGATAAACATATTTATTCTTGGCCGAATTTATGCAAAGAAAAAAATCTCAACATATATACATCAATATAATTGGAAATAATTAAATAATATGGGTGATTAATATATTTATACATACCTGTTTATCTCTTAAACCATATGCTAAATCAATTTCCCTTGGTGTAACATTGGAATCTCCATTACGATGAGCTTCTTTAACCAATGAAGCCACACCTTCCCATGTTAATGCGCGACTAGATTGTTGACATCGTTCAATCCATATCGTCATCCAATCAAGATTCTTTGCAACATACAAATGTAGTGCATCCCACTCTTGACCAACTGTATAAAAAAAAAATGAAATTCACAAATGACGTATAATTAGTTAATTACCACAGTATACGACCTTAATTTATAAGTACAATATACATAAAAACCAAATGTAAAATGTATTCTAATTAATCTTTGGTACAAGAGCACACCTAGGCTAACCTCCATAGTTAGGATATTTTGGGCTTGTATCTGACATTAGCCAAGTTAGAGTAATTGTATGTTTGTTTTGGACCTTAGAAGGTCATTGTTGTGGCTAGGTGAGTTAGTCATTAGGACTAAGGTCACCAAAGTTAGTCATTGTTAATAGTTTTTACATTGCTTAGCCTTAGTAGCTTAAGTTGGGATTTGAGTCTTAAATGTGTTCTAAACACATGAATGATGTTAGAAAGATGCCATGAGGCCTTTAATGGTGTTGGTTACTCAAAATATAGGAGATAGAGGTCCTAAGAGTTAGGAAGGTGGCATAATGATAGAGTTGCCAAATGTTGTTACAAAATTGTCATGACAACAGTTGCCATTATGGCAAATGTTGCATGCAACTCAGTTACATAGGATCCCCTAAAGGATAGGAGTGGGGGATCAACCAACATACCCTACAAACATGGTGAATGGCATCTAATATGAAGTAGGCTCGAATTCAAGAAAGAGGGAGATTGTAATCAAGTTTTTGGAATAGAAGATAGCTCTGCAATTTCTATTTTTATGTGAACTCCAAGTGTTATTGAGTAACAGTGATACTAAGTGAATTGGATGTTTTGATTTAGTGTTAGATTCATGTTCATGGGATAGTATTAAACTTTTTTCATTCTGCAAGTAAGTTGATTTAAGCTGTTTTAGTGTCCTGAATAGATAGGTTAAGGTTTAAGGGTTTTACTAGTCCTGTCCTGACCAACTTGTGTTTTTATGGCTCCCCCATGAAATCTAGTCACAGGATTTTCCTGAGGGTAGATGGATGTGTTAGGGGAGCCATTGGTCTATACATATGTAGAGTTAGGAGTCATGGAGAGTGGAACAGTTATGTTTAATGTCAAGTCCTAGGCTAGCTTAGAGTGCCCGGTTAGAGGTTTGACAATAATGAATTGAAGAATTTAGGCAGGGGATTGAGGTACAGTATGAAATAAGTACAGTTCTAGTTAGGGTATAGACATATCCTAACATGCTAGAAGGATTGAGGTTCTATCAATCCATTTGACTAAGTGGTGTAAAAGGGGGAATGGATGGAAAAATCACATTTCTATGCTCCGGGTCTCACCTCAGCAATTCCCTTTGGTGGCTTCCTCAACCACTCAACCTATAGGTACTGACACAAACTTAGTTACCCCTGGTTCTACTATCCATCCCCTCTTCCAACCACAATACATAATTCAATCCAATCTTGGTGCTTTGACTCTACTTCACCCTTGACCCTTAATCCTCCCTAAAGGCCAAATGCTCTCAATACACAACTAGATGTTTGCAGGGGTGTAAATATGTGTTTTCATGCTCCCTAGAATTCCATTTGGTCTCTTGAACAACCACTAACTCCATTCCATCATTGTTTCTTCCAAACCCTCACTTAGGTTTTCAAAGCAACAAGCTTAGAGTCTCTTTTTAGCCCTCCTAGCCCGAGAAAAATGGAATTTTCACAAAACTTGTCCAAAGAACCCCAAATATTTTTCATGGATTCTTGAACCTGATATCAAACTCTACAATATTTCCAAACCCTTAGGCCTTTCCTTTCGGTACACAGGACTATCCTCAAACTTTGCAAAATGTAGGATTTTTAGCCAATTCCTGACCACCCGATTTGGGACTGTCAAAGAGTTCTCAACCTAAACGGCCTGTTGGGACCTCCTCCTTAGTACTAGACCTTCATAAGACTCCCTTCCAACTTTCTACCATCACATTTAGAAAAATGAGGTTGCCCCTGCAAGTTATGTGCTTTTTAGCACTGTCCTTCCTAGCTGGGCAAATTCCTGACCACCCGATTGGACTGTCAAAGAGTTTGCCTAGAAAACAAACTGTTGGGACCTCCTCCTTGGTACCAAACCACTGTGAGACCTCCTTCCACACTTCTACCATGGGGTTTGTCCTGGAGAAGTCATCCCTGCAAGTTATGTGCTTTTTAGCACTGTCCTTCCTAGTCGAGCATTGCCAAGCTCGCCTAGGAAGTGACTTTCCTCATGAACCTTCTACTCCTAAAGACTCCTAAACCTAAGCTATATATAGGCATGGAGCTTAGCCTCATCCCCCATAGGCTATACACCAGGTATAGTGGAACACAGAGGTCTAAGTCTCCATGATTAACAGTTTCCTAGACTAATCAACAATGGAAAGAAACTAGTCTATCTAAGAAATCCATTAAGAAACGATGGGAAAGATTAACTACTGTCCACACAAAGCTTTTAAGAACAATTACATTACATTCCAAACATAAAAATATGCCTGGTTAATTCATTAACACACTACCAAGAACACAATACAGAAAATTCAGTTATTCTCTGTTGTCCTCGGTTACCATTGATGAAAATTGTCAAATTACAAACTTTTCCAACATTCACAAAGCCTTCCAACCCCTCAAACAGGTCGAGGCACTCCTTATAAAGTTTCAAAAGGTGGTTATCCTTCCCCTTGGCCGGACATAACCACCACTTTAGGCCAAAATTGCTTAAAGCAACATTTTGGGCTTTATTTCCAATTACTAGAACTTACCCACCATGAGTGTCTAAACTCACAACTTAAACACTACTGATAGCTCCTGACCAAGGTATTGTGGTAAGTCACACACTCAAATGCTATGGTCAACATGACCTTATCAAATTAAAACAAAACTTCACAAACCTTTCCTATTCCTAGTGTTCCTAAGTGTTTCTCCTAGGTGCTCCTGCACCACTGAGGTTTGAGCAAGGAAACCAGTGGGGTCCTACAAACTAGGCCTAATAGCCCTATTTAACCTAGATAATAGAAAACCAGTGTACGAAGTATTTAGGAGTATAGAATCTTTTGAATCCTTCAGAAAATCCAAAAGGGTATTCGAATATGGAATTGGTTTTTTAAGTTGTTTGGAAAGTTTGGGCAAGAATGAAGTAAAGGTCTCTGTCGAGGGCTACAAGAAATAGGCCTCCTCAAGACCAATTCTTGAAACCAATAGGAAAGGAGTTTGGAGATCCTCCAAGATGGATCCAGTTGGAAGTACATGGCATGTTTCCAATGTGTTTGGCACCCCTGCAATCAATTCAATGTTTGTAGGAGAGAGTTTGCACATAACAAAGTGGTGTTAGTCCTTCAAGGTTGAGCACAAGGTGTGAGACTTTTGGAGAGGAGTTGGATTAGGACTTAGTTAATCATCTAAGCCTAACAAGGACCTAGAAAATATTAGGTTCCTACAAGAAAACAAGGAAAGGTCTTCTTAGCTAGTTGTGCAAGAAAGCCTTGGAACACTTACACCAATCTCCATGACCATCTTATAATTACCTGACACTTTCCTCAATCTACCTTTCCCCATCAAGTACTCCCCTTCGAATTTTTTAATGGAGTTGGGATTCCAAATGCGATCTACATGGATCTTTGCTACAAACTTAGGAAGATATTCAGTAATGTATACCATGGTCTGGTATACCATGTATGCCTCCACCATAGAACCCTCGAGATGTGCTCTCTATCTAACCAAAGCCTTCAAAAATTTCAAGTGCCTCTCAACCATCCACATTGACCTTGTGTGTACAGGTCCACACAATTCAATCTCCTCAACTTGGTGTATGAGGTAGTGTTCTTATGCATTGAAAAATGTCAAAGTTAGACACTTTTGCATTTCACACATTAGATGAGGAATTCTTCTCTTCCAATAATTTATATCTTCTTTATAGATTGCTTTAGATGACAGCCATCTACAAGTGATTCAAGGCACAAATATATTAATGAGATTTAACAAAAATATACAATGAATTGAAGAAATATCGCTACTTACCTCATGTATTTTCCAAGATCATATATAACTTACTTGACATTGTTGTCAAAGTTGTCTGGGAGAGATAGAGGTAGAACGTACTGTAGCAATTATAAAATGATCTTTTCATTAATATTTTTCCAAAAGTAGTAAACATAATACACTAAAAAGTACATGCAGTATACAAATATATATATAATATACCAGAATAATTACCTTAATGAAGGTATGCCAATCATGCATTTTCATCCCTGACCCAAATTCACCTTTCTTTGTTATGATATTGTTTATGTTGGTAGCAAATCCTGTGGGAAATTGAATTTTTCGTATGACTTGTTTTATAGCATTGCTTTGCTGCTCTGTTAATAACCAAGGAAGGGCACTTATATTAATTTGGTCTCCATCGTTATTTAATTGAATGGCATTTTTCATTGCATGACTGGCTTCCTGAATGTCACTACAAATTTTGACAATTTTTTCTTTGTCATGCCTTCCATCCAATAATTTCCATAACGTTTCTGTCATATTCTTTCTGATATGCATTGTATCAAACAAATGCACAATTTGTAGTTGTTCATAGTAGGGAAACCTACTAAATTGTCTGGGATAACTTTTCAGTCCCTATGGAAGCCGACCATTAATGCCTTGACGACCTTCATGAAGTATATAAGTTAAACAAATTAACAACAACAATCATTGTCAATTACAGCATGATCACAAAATAAAAATATAAATTCAAAACATATCATAAATGATAGATAAACAATTTGATCCGATGTATAACCTTGACGATTAATTCTATTATATTCCAACTTCCATAGGTGAGGTGTCATTCTTCGTGGTTTTGATGTAGTCTCTTCTTTCCCATTGAAAAGATGTTTTTCAGTAGTTCGATACTTATGATTTATGTGGAGGAAGTGCCTATACTCATCAAACACCTGCTTTCCTAAACTTGTTGAGTGACGAGATTTCATCTTTGGACCGCAAATTGGACATGCAAATTTTCCCTTTGTTTGAAGACCTACAAATCATATATAATTGGATTAAATATGTCAATTTTTATAATTATATATAATGAATAGATTATTTCAAAAACATGCATGATATCTAATTCATAAAATTATATATCATTAAAGTCATGTAGTCAAACGTTATTACATACCAGAAAAATGTGTTAGCCCTGGGGCATCATGAATTGTCCATACAAGCATTGCATGGAATTAAAATTGTCTTTGTCCTATTGGTCTAGATACGTCATACATAGTGACGCCATTCCATAACTTTAGTAACTCGTCGATAAGAGGCTCAATATATACATTCATATTTTTAACTTGGTACTTACCTAGTTGAATGAACATAAACATTACATAATTATTATAACC
Organism: Sequoiadendron giganteum; assembly: GCA_007115665.2. Classification (NCBI taxonomy): domain Eukaryota; kingdom Viridiplantae; phylum Streptophyta; class Pinopsida; order Cupressales; family Cupressaceae; genus Sequoiadendron; species Sequoiadendron giganteum. The sequence goes on along the minus strand of CM021100.1, from coordinate 82,804,484 downwards.
ATTTTACTGCAATATATATAAATTCATGTACATGACTATTAAATGAAAAAACATATAAGTCATTATGCAACAAATAAGACAAATGAGATGCTACTACGTTAAAGAAAATTGATGTAAACAAATACCTGGAACAATCATTGCCAACATTATGTGCTCCCTCTTTATTGACATCCATGGAGGAATGTTATTGTTGATAACAAAAACAGGCCACACCGAGTAAATAGATCTCAGCTCTCCAAATGGATTGACACTGTTCGCTGCCAATGAAAGCTCGAGATTACGAGGTTCTTCTTTAAAGTGTGGCCATTTTTCCTCCATGTCCCTAAATGCAGAACCATTCACAGGAATTTGAAGAATCTCATCTCCACTTCTGTTACGTGCATGGTAATCCATAAATTGTGCTAAGCTTTCGCACCTAAATAATTGTTGCATATGTGAAATAATGGGAATATAACGAAGAACCTTGCGAGGCACCTTTTTTGTTAGTTGATCTGTTCGATATCTACTGATATGACATTCTGGGCATTTTGTTGCAAATTCATGTTGTTTATGATATATAATATGATCATTGGGACATGCATCTATTCCTTGATACTCCATTCCAATATCTTTCATAATGCCAAATAAATCTCAGTATGAGTGAAGTAAAATATTTGATGGTGGTAACAAAAATTCACCAATCAATCTACAACAAAAAATAACTTCTTAATATAAAAAAATATTAAAGGTACATACTTCATCCTTTATTTACTAGCGATGAACTAACAACAATTAAAATAGATGAAAAAAAATGACATATATGACATACCTTAACATCCGTGAGATTGCTATGTTGGATAAACCATTCATAACCTTCAAGTTCACCAGCAACAATACAACAGAGAGAAGAGTTGTTTGGGAGCCTTCATAAAGGGGCTCATATGCCTTCTCAAGTATAGGTAAATCATGAACATCATCAAAGTCATCTCGATCAACATGATCAGATGTGCCACTACATGTGTCATGGATCAATGTATTTGTACCATCATCTTCAATTGTGTTTTCTGGTGCATGATCATCTTCTTCCATAGGATCATTAACTTCATCTTCGATATTCACAGCTCCATGTTCCTCCGCTTGCAAAACCACATTCTCTGGGCCGTGATAATTCATATCGTGTGCCCTAGGGTGCCCCACCTTTATAATAATGATAGACACAAATAAACCATGATCATGATCAAGTGATTTTTTATATATATATCAAATGTTAAAACAATATAAATATTTACAAATTCAATCAATATAAACACATATAATGAACAACTTACCAATTGACGATAATCATGCCCCCCTTCAACATGACCATGCTGCCTACAATGTTTCTCAGCTGTTGTGATTAAAAGTCTTCTCGTCTTTAAGCCCTTGCAATTATTGCAAGGACAATAACATTTCCCATCACCCTTTTTTTTCAATATATCCCACAATCTAGCAATTGTCTCTTCATTTTGTTCTGGACTAATATTATCTGACATGATTTTACTTTACCAAGCTTGAATATTTAGATCTTCAAAAAATATCAAACTCACACACACTCCAATAATTTTTAATCGTACATAGGTAAAAAAATATAATGATTATGATATTTTACACCAAAAAAAACGGCATGCAACCACCCTTGCAAAAGAGAAGATAGTCTGAAGTTAATGACCCCAAAAAACACTTTCAAATGCTAATTCCAGAAATTATTAAATTATGATTTTACAATGATTTCCAACTGTTATACTCCTAAAATCAAAATATTGAACTTGCACAACAAAATCTGGAAATGAAATTCTCAAAATGCAGCTAATAGGCCTCAACAATTAAGGCCTACTCAAGACTTTGTGAAGTCACTGCAAGGTTTCCAGGCCTTACCTGATGATTTGAGCAAGAGGATTAAAGAGTTGGTAAAGATTTTTGATGAATGGAGTGGCACATCTTTACCAGATATTGTAGATGCCCAAGGAAATGTTAGATCACTACAGCAATGGCAGGACAGGGTAGATGATCAAATCATTAACACTAGCACATTTTTGGAATCTTTTGAAAGGGAGGCGAATCAAGTAGCAGTAAAGTATACAACTTACGGTGCAAAGGTAAATTAGGTGGTAAATTTTAATTGGCCAACAGATGAGGAATATCAAGGATGGGTAGAAAAGTACTTAACTGAACAAGAATAGGACAGAGTCTACAACCGGCAGTTAACAGCTCAACGGTTATGGTTATAAAAAATTTTGGCTATGTCTTGGTGGTAGGTTTGGTGCAAGTTTTCAAAGTTTGGCAAATGCAATAGTTATTCTCCAGTGGACGGGATGAACAAGAAGATTCTCCAGAGACTTAGTTGTTGTAACCAATTTTTGAAATGTCATAAGGCGGTCCAAGTGACCAGTGACAGGTGTATTTCTGGTCTGATGCTTGTTGCTCCTTCATTTTCCCTATAAGAAGGATTTCAGGACCAAAAATATGGCTGGTTAGCAAGTTAGATATCTTTAGGTCAAGTCTAACTGAAGTTGCAGAGCGAATTTGTAAAGAGCCTGATATTATAGTGAAGATACTATTCTTAGGTTTGGTGATGTGAGTGCTCCAAGGCTTGCTTGCACTGCAACTAAGAGACCCAGCTTGTCTCTTCTAGGAACCTAGTCTCCTCTAGGTCCTGATTGGATTAGATGATTAACTAAGTCCAATTCTAACTCTTCTCTAAGAGTTCTATCCTTTGTGCTTCACCTTGGAGGACTAACACCATTTGACAAGTTTAATTTCTCTTCCTCACTTAGAAAGTTCTAAGTGCTAACTTCTCACAAACGTCATTCTTCATTGCAGGGGTGCCCATCCTATTGAAAACATTCATAACCTTGCATATTTGAACCATTTTAGAAGGTTCTTCAACCCTATCCTTACCAGGTTCAAGGTTTCACCATTTGAGACCTTAAACAGGCCTATTCCTTGTAGCCTTTACCAATCCTGTTTTGTCAATTCTTGCTAAATTTTTCCAAAGGCCCTACAAAACTAAAGGCAGATTTGGATACTCATTTGGAAGTTTTAAAAGGTTCAATGGGGCTTAGGGCCTGACAACCTTCGTACACTAGTTTCCTACAATTTAGGACAATAGGGCTAAAAGGCCTAATTTTGAGGACTGACTGTAATCTTGCTTGGAACCTGCTCAAACCATAAACTAAATGATTGGCATGACCTCAGTCCACCTAGTATGATGAGTTATGATGAAACTCTACTTGAACCTGTACCTGTTCCGTATAGTACCTCTTTACCCTGCAAGAAATCTTTAAAGACATTCCTAGACCTCTAACCAGGCTCTGTCTGCTCGCCTAGAGACTAGTGATAAAAAGAGCTCTCCACTCTTTCATGCTTCCTAATCCTAAATCTATATACACAAATGACTCCCCTAACATTTCCACCTATCCTTAGGTGTTTCCCAAGGCTAGATTTCAAGGGGGAGCCATGAAAGCACCGACTGGTCAAGACTGGACCAGTAAGAATTTAAAACCAAAACAATTTGCCTAACACCAAATATCCTACTCTAAACAACTTGCTTATCAAATGAAAAAGACTAAGATAATCCTATAGAACACTAAACAAATACTGAACTCAGTCTCTCAATCCATTAAGCATCTTTTTCATCACAAAAGTTCGGGTTGTTCTTGAAAACACTGTTGCAGAGCTCTCTATTTTACTTTCAAAAACTAATTACCAATTACATCATGTCATGAGATTCGAGTCTTGGGTCATAATAGATGCCATCCCCATGATTCTAGGGCCTGTTGGCCGATCTCCCACTTCCTATTCTCAAGGGAATCCAAAGGTAACCGAGTTGCATGCCCATGCTAACTTCTTTACAACATTTGGCATCTTTCTCTATGCCTTAATCCTATTTCTTAGGACCACTATTCCCTCTAGATTTTGAGGAACTAACTCATTTAATGGCCTTAAGGCATCTTTACAACAACCAATAAGTGTTTAGAACATATTTAAGACTCTAATCTCCCATAGACAACTAACATTAACAAAACTTAAATTACTAACACTAGCTATTTGTGTGACCTTAGTCCTAATGACTAACTCACCTAGCCCACAAAAGCAATGACCTTCTAAGGTCTAAAAACAAACTAACATCTTGACTTGGCTAGAGTCAAGTACAAGCCAAAATAACAAACATGGAGGTTAGCCTAGGTGTGCTCTTGCACCATTTGGTGTCATTCTGTTGTAGGTTTTAGTTTCATGGGCACTTAATTTTCAAGACACTACTAGCATCTGAATGAAAATTACTCATTTCAAGGTCATGTATCTCCATTGTATGAATATATTATTATCTTGAATAAAATGATCAAGGGTTATTCTGTTCATCTCACTGTTATGGTGTGTGATTCTCATTTTGGCTTTAATTCAAGGAATTAATTAAAATGCTTGAGTGAGGTTATAGGTGACTATGTTCATATAAGGATTTGATAAGCAGTATTGGGTTAGAATATAGATTGATGGTATTGTGAGGCAGTATTATCTGAGATTTTATATGCTATGTGTCTAGAAGATAAACTTGGTTACAGTAAAAAAACAACCAACACCTTTGATATTATCTAGCTATGGCTTCCAAATCTATTGCAAATTGATCATTAGGGTTAAAATTTAAACCTTGCAAATATAATCTTTGTCCAAATCCATCAAGAATTTTCCATCAGTTATAAACAATTCCCTTATAAAGAATTTGTGAAGCCAGGTCTAAAATCTGGAAATGAAATTCTAAAAATGCATAAGACTATAAATGAAATCTGATGAGATGTTGCTTTCAAATATGATTTTCAAACTTGGAAGTACAAATCTGACTTCACAAATGAATTCTAGAAAAAGAAAATGACTTCCCTCAACCTGACGATATCTTCTTGAGTTTCTTTTGATTTTCCCCAAGAAAACCGTCGAGCAAAACACTGTCGCAATAAATAGTCGAGCTCATTTCAATTTATGCCCGCTACAATTTAACTTTGTAGGACCGCCCCAATTTTGGCGAAAGATCTTCGTCGAAACATACACAAAACAATGGCTCGTCGAAATTCTAATGAACATCGAGGTAAAAATTTATTAAAAAATGGAAATTCGCACAAGTGCCTAATGATACATCTGATTATATAGGTTTCGTCGGAAGGTTTCATCAGAAATTGGGGTCAAATGAGTTAGTGTCGACATCGCTAAAACTACATTGACTTCGCCATAGTTGTAGACTTGAATTCCTCTCTCATTGTTCTTGAGTTCCTTTGGTTGAGGGTGGTATCGCTTCCTTACTCTTACTTCATTGTTGGATTTGAGTAGCATAGTGTCTCTTGTAGTGTTTGGTTTCATTTACTTTCCAACATTGTTTCTTTAGCATATTTCTATCTCTCTATCTATTTGGTTGTTTGTGGAGGTGGAAACACCAAAATGGGGGTTTGACTACAGCAAGCCCCTAAATAGCCCCAACATATTTCCCTTCTTTATTGTGTGTAGGTGATCAATCATGTGGAGCTTTCTAGCGAACATGACTTCTCGTGCATTAATCTTCACCACTTTTGTTCCCATCATTTTCATATCATCTTTCTTGTTTTTTCAAACATTCCATCATTTATCATTTTAGTAATCACTATAAAACCTCAACACTAAGTTGTTAGTAGATTTCCTGCACTTCTAAATTTTCTTTTTCGCTATCTATCTATATAGATATCACACCTATGAGACTCCAGAACACCGTGCTTTCATCCCTGTTCTACGTTGGTGTCCTCTAGCAAAGATTTATTCAAGGTATAGTCTAGGTTCTAGAAACCTATTCATTTAGCCCCATTAAAACTCTTGAGTTAGTAGAGTGATAGAAGTGTTGAGAGTGCTCTTCATTTTCTATCCCCAACATCAAACACTTGTCCAACTTGAGGTAGATTAGGGAATCCTTCTACTCTTAGTTCTATGTGACCTAAAGCCTTAGTGTGGTTGGTCCCCCTTCTCTACAGTTTTGATGATAAGGGGACAAAAGTAACAACATCTAACCATATCAAGCAATATTATCCCTAAGGTCAAACTGGCCAATGGTGACACTTTTAGGCCCACAACTTGGAAGCTCCTTCGAATTAAGGGTAAGGACACCCAAATGGATGTATACACTTAAGTCTTTCGATAATGGATAGATAGGGGCCTCCTAGAATGGAAGGATAACCTAATCACCCTCTCCTCAGAAAGTTACAAGTAGAAAGTTATGAGTAACTTATACAAGCCGAAGATTTTTGTCTCCATTCAAGGGAATTCATATGGTGAGTAAATTTCTTCAAAGTACGATGCACATCTCTTGCACTAAACCATGTTGTCAAGTAGAATATCTCAATCAAAGGGTGGATTTATACTATAAAGTTCTTAGTCACTGAGCTCAGAGGACTCAACGCTTGGGTAATGTCCAACAAGCCACTTAAATCTTTAACCACTCCTACTAGGGGCTCTACATACCTTAAGGTAGCTCCCCATTCTAAACGGTACTATCGACCAAGTAATTGTAGGTTAGATCTTGGTGTTTAACCTATACTAATTTATATAGTAGCCTGAAGGAAATACCGCTTTGAGTCACCTTGAGTTCTCTAGAGCGGGATGTATCTCAAGGCAGGCTCGATCTAAAGGTGATGTTGAAAATGAATGATTGTGAAACCCAAAGTGATTTTCATCACCCAAGATCATCAAAAGATGTGAGGGGAGAGGATACACATAGTTTTCCAAGCATGGTGAACATGATATACAATTCATCATAGTTTCTTTTTAAGTTCCAAAATTTGAAATGTGTGAAGATATCAATTTCAAAGTGTTTTAGACTTCAAGTAGGATATAGCAATGTGCAAATCAAAATTGATGTGTTCAATTTTATAACTCCAAATGAAATGCTTCTAATCATGTTGTTCATCTTAAAGAGTCAACAAATGAAACTACACTCGCTTTAACAACATCTAAATGAAAAAATATTCAATTTTAGGAGCACTAAAAATAAAGTGTGAGATTTTCTTGTTCATTTTTAGAAGCATCAATTTCAAGGGTGAAAGTTGCCTTGTTCACTTTTTAGAAGCACTAATTGAAGTGTGAAAGTTGTCTTGTTCAATTTTAAGAAGCACCAATTTAAGTGTGAAAGTTACCTTGTTAAATTTTAAGCACCAATTGAAATGTGAAAATTGTAAGTTCAATTTTAAACACCAATTGAAATGTGAAAATTCTCGGTTCAGTTTTAAACACTAATTGAAATGTGTCTTTAACTAAGAAAGCTCTAAAAACTAAAATGGGCTTGGACCATTCATCAACTCTGCAATCAAACCATTAGTTGTTCTCCTAAAACAAATGTGCCATAATCCTGCAAGGGATACTTCGACAAAGTTAGAACCTCCAAACACAACGAACAATTGAATGTTAGGGTTAGGAGAATAAAAAAAATTAGAAAAATACTTGTAGATTTAAAACAAAAAAATCAGAACGATAGCGAAAATCTCCAAGACATTAGCAGACTTTCTATCTAGAACAATAGCAACCTAGCTAGATGATAGCAGTCTAGAAAGTGCAACTGCATACCTATTTCTAAAAATAGTCGTTAAAACATCAATAGCATGCCTGTTTAGTGTAGTAGAGGTTGAAAAAAGTGCAACCGTGGTAAAAACGTGGAAACGACGACATGAAAATATTGGAGCTTTCACATGAAAATTATCAACAATGTTTCAGAAAAGAGCATAAGTGTTCTGGAACCTCCAACTGCTCAAATAAACTCACAAAATCATTAACATTAAGGATCTAGGTCCCACCAGGCATGCCAAATGTTGTAAGGGTGGAAAACAACGTAGGGAAACAAGCAATGAATTAAACTAAATCAATTCAAAATAAGATTAAATTCCAAACCCATACTCATGAAATGTGAAATGAAAGTCATGAATCTAACCAAATAAGTAATTAAGAAACTTAAATGAATCCAAAACTTATAGATCTTACCATACCATGTCGAATTTGTATTCATATTTGATGTTAAATTGTGTTTGAATCAATATGAAGCCTCCATTATGTGTTGCAAAAGCTTCAAAGTATGTTAATGGTGAACTAGAATATGATATCAATCATCCTTAATGTGTGCAAGAATCAGTTGTTCAACACTTTTCTATGTAAATTCTAGATGATTTGTGAGAAGGTAGAGAATTTTTTTATATATTACTTGTTTCGAGATGAATGATTGAGATTCCATTGTCGAAGATCTTAATCCACGGTTGAGAACCATTGAGAGGAAATAGATTGCTCAGGTAGCTTCTATGATTGATCCAATTAAGGATTTTAATTGGATAATCAAAGGAATTAGATTGCGTAATCCATGGGATTGAAGAAATCCAGTTGAGTGGTTAATGGGATTGAAGAATAGATGGGTTAGTTAGCCAATTAGAGTGAGAAATTAGTGGTAATGATTTACTCAATCACGAAAGGGGCTGAGGATAATCAATTAATTGAATAATTAATTAATATTTTGGGTTGAACATGCAAGTCATGTTTGACTTTAAAAATAAATTTGTATTAGTTTATTGACTTTGTTGAATGATGTTGAATAATTAATTTAATTATTCAGGTTTAGAAAAGGGAAGGTGATTTAATTAAATTATTAAATGATAACAATTTAATTGTTTTAGGAGAATAGGGTATATTAGCGACATAATTAAATAATTTGCATTTATTTAATTAATCAAGGGGAATAAAGTTAGATTAATGATGAAATGGTGAATTAATTAAATAATTTAAATATTATTCAATTAATAGAGGAAAACAAGGTTATGATGCAAATGATGTGAAATGCAATATAATGATGTCGATAATGAAAAATGTCATTTAGGATGTGTAATATGCATTAGGTCATTTTTACATGTCTACAATATTATAATGGATAATTCATCAACAAATTTTTTCTCACTTCACATATAATCCTCCTTTTTCATTTCATCAATTTTGGGTAAAAAAAAAATCGTATTTACTTTAAAAGATGGTCATATTTTAAAATTATTGTTCAAAATTGATCTTAAATTCTTGAATTAAATAAAATTTCTCTAAGAATATTTAGAGGGGTAAAAGCACAAAGTTGTGTCACACTTTTAGCCAACTTATCAGCACAACTGAATTTAAGTATTTCTAACTAATAATCAATTTTGGTCAAACATATAATCTAGTAAAATTCATTCTAGCTAAGTTAGATACTTCCACAACTTTTTCAACTGAAATTGTTGGCTAAAAATATATGGACCACCACTTTGAGTCCAAATTATCAAAAAAGTAAAATTATTTGAAAAACATGAAGTTTCAATAACTCCTACTAATGTAAATAACAGTTTTTTTTAAATATAAAGATATCGTTTTGTAGATCCATAAGTATAGTTTTCAAAAATATATTTATTTTAATAGTTTAATTATTATTTTAATTTTTAATTTTAATTTTACTAGAAAAGTAGGTTATCAACACAAAATATTAGGTTGATTACCATGCCAAGAAAAAATACTAAATTTATTAAATTTTTTGAAAAAATATGATGCATTAGATAAAAGAATCTATTTCAAGATGATATAATAATTATTCCATTTTAGATAAATATTTAATATGAAATTTGATGTCTAATGAAAACAACTATTTTTTTATTTACACACATTTTAATATTTATTTAAAAATATATATTTATCAAAATTGGAAAAAAAAAATATCCATGCACTAGAGTTTCAAGTTATAAATACACATGCAAAAAAATTGAAAGCAAAAAAAAATTACTATAAAATTTTTGATGTCTTGTGCAACTTCATTTTTCAGCATTTTATCAATAACTAAATTATAGTGTTAATTTATTAAAAACTAGTTTAAAATAATTCTATTTTATTTTTAAATACAAACATAAAATATACTAAAAAATGCATATTTTACTAGCTTACATCATGTTAAAATTCAAAACATATATGCCACTTTTTAGTGATTCAAGTTTAAAAGTTGGATCATTGTTGGTCATTTACTTTATAAAGTGTGACACAGCTTTGTGCTTTTCTCCAAAGACGCCTTTTCTTGTAGGGTTAATTGTTGGGATTAAGGGTCTCACTAATTAATTTATTATTTTTTCCTAAGTTGATTTAATTTATTAAATGCATTAATATTTGTTTCCAAATTGATAAGTCATTTTGTAGGATCCAACAGGGAATTAGCATCTTACATGCAAGGTGTGGAAAGACATAATTGTGACACATGTCACATGGGCGCTCCCTTGGGAAAACACATTTATTTAGACCTATAAATGGGTGTCATGTTGATATGTGGCAATGTATTTTGGAAACTATCTTTTGCAGGGTCCACTTGTGTAAGTGTTTACTTCTTCAAAAAAGTAGTTCAACAAGGAAATATGACACTTGTCACTTTGGGAACCCATCTGATCTTTGGGAACTGTAAAATCCTCTAGGATGAGCGCCCTTATATGCCATGTGGTATGTATTTGACTTGTTGACTGAAACTTTCAAGGGAAACTTTCTTAACGGAGACTGAGTTGTCACTTATAGTGATTAGGAGTTGTGGGTGAATTATATTTTGGCAACAAATAGAATTTTCTCTATGGGACGCCTACCATGCAAGGTTGCTTGATTTTTGGAGCTACAAGTCTTGCATGTGCTTGAATGTTGTTGCATGTACATGAATTTTTGATGGGTTGCTATTCGGGTCACTTGGGACTCATACATGTTGTCAATTTAGTTTGCATGCATGCAGAGGCTGGGAGATTGACACATGAAAAAAACCAACTCCCATGTATGAGACGTATTTATTGATTCCTTAGTTCATTTGTTTAGAAAGATTGATTGTAATTTTGTGAGACGTCATTATGTTGCCAGATTCACTCTAAATTTGTATCACAATGAAACAACACTTGGAAGAGCATATACTCTCTACATTGTATTGTAATAGCTTTTTACTAGAAATGCAATTGATTTATGCTTTTAGTGTGTGCATTTTTTTTCTGAAAGGATTTTCTTATTTAAATTCTATGTTATGTGTTTTAATGGTTTAAAAATGAAATAACTTAATTGCATGTGCATTCTAAAGTGAAATTGTATAAGTTAAATATTTGAAACAAAGTTTTGCAACCTCTTCCCTGATTGATTTGTATTAGGGAAATGTTTTTGCACTTGTCTTTCCTTTCACTAATTAATTTCTTTAATGTCATAATATATATTCAACATTTTATAAGTTTGATCTTTTGGTTCTTACCAAGACATTCTCCAATGGGTGAACCCACAATACTGATTTACAAGTTTTGGGCAAACTAGACACTGAACTGATTTTTTTTAACTAAATCTTCACTTTCGAGCTCTTATAGCTGCTAAACCATGAGGAATTTGAAGATGAAGCAAACTAGTGATTTGTGAAGTTTTGTCTATAGATTCTAAATATATTTTTTAAAAAAAATTGGAATCAAATTGCACTTTTTTTCATCTCCTTTGAAAACTAGTTTTTATCAGTAAACAACAATTTTAAAGAGTGATGCTCATCATATACAACATAACTTTTTTTGTATGAAGGATAAAATTCTACTTTTTTTGAATTTAGATTTGTAACTACGAAATCTAACCAGTTCATTTGGTTTCATAGTGTTTTATTAAACATTTTTTCCTTAATCAAGTTTCGAAGTAAAACCAATTACAATTTAGACATAGGCGAACTGTATACAGCATATTTTTTTTTGTATGTATCAAAATTCAAAATAAAAATGAATGGATCAAGGACATCAATACCCAGCCTGAACATATTTTTCAAAATTTTATTTTGATAATCTACTATTTTTCCACGTGTGCAGAACAAAGAGCTCGATTTTTAGTAAAAAACCTACATTCATAAGAAATAAAAACTAAATATAATAATCAAATTTAATTTAATTAAAATTATACTTTTTTGGAATCTTATAATATAGACTACATAGTTAAAAAAAAATATTTTTAAATGAATTCATTTGATCCTCCAAAAGGTAAATCAAATGTGGTTTTTTATCAACATTTTGATAGGTGTAAATAAGACTATGTCATAGGTATGGTTTAAAACTAGTGGGGTTCTATCCAAAGGGGCTTGGTCTAATGTGGTTTGATCAAACCCTCTTCAATTGGAATCCTGTAAACAGAAGTTTTCAAGGCTTAAATCATTATATTTTCTAAAAATATGTGATTTCAGCAAAAATAAAGATCTCCCAAAAAGTGTAAACCACTATTGTGGCAGCACCCCAATTGAGATTGTATTCTAGTAGTAACATTGAACAAAGCTATCGATTGTAAGTCCATGTGTTTGTTTAGTCTTCTCAGCTTAAATATTTTCAAAATCTCCTTTTCTTTTTTTCAAATAGCTTATAATGAGAAGCCTTACTGGATCCATCAAGTTTTGAGTTAGATCCTTCATAAGGATCCATGAAGAAACTAATTTTCTCTTGTTCTACACTTTTGAGATTATACTTGAGGTGACTAAGCCTATTCTTTACATTCTCTAAGCAAATGGATTATTTTTTTCTTTGAGTTTGTTGATCAAATTTTCTAGATTTCATTGGAATTTCTATCGCTTCTATGAATCCTCTATACCTTCAAATCTAATCTCTTGAAATTGCACCTACTTAACTATCTCCATTCTGTCTTGTGATGCTTTTTCCTAATCAACACCCTTTTTTTCTTCATTTTTTTAGTGTTCTTTTTTGTTCTTATTTTTTGGTTTGAAAAAACCTTCATATATTTCTCCACTTTTTTTAATGTTCTATGTTTGAATTTTTCTTTGATTTTTTTTTGCATTCATTGATAAGGTGTCCATATAAGTGACCACCATGACATCAAAATGACAAGTTTTTATAATCCAAATATTTGATCCACTCTATCTCTCCCACTTTTAGGGTAATACTTTTAAAAAGGGGAACAATTAGATCAAGCTTGACATGTATTTTTGCATTAACCAAAACACCCATACCACGGAAAAGCCTTGAGATGTCTATTGCCAAACCCTAAGATTTATTATTAGTTCAATAACCAAAACACTTGTATAAGGGAATATGTATAAATCCATATTGGCATTGTAGTGGGCATTTCCTTATAAGAAAAATCCTTCATTTTGAGAAAAATAAGGACCTACACAAATTGCAATCTCTATCAAATTCATTAAAAAATATAGTAATGAAATATCCTCTAGCACAAGCTCTTAGCTTATATTTACCATTTATTTTTCAATTCTTTTGGGCCCAAAAATATAGATCTTTGAGAGATAACTAAATGCCAAGAAATATATAAATCAAACTTCTCCCATGCAAGATATATGGAATCTTTTTGAATTCTTGAACTTCAAATTTAGTGATTAGAAAATCTTTTACAGTTGACATGCATTGAATCAAACTTTATTTTGATTGATCAATCTTATCATTACTACTAGTTGTTATCACAACATCAATTTTCTTTATCTCTAACTAAACAAAAATATAAATCTTCATATCTAAACCTATTAAGAGTGAACTAAAATAAAAGAAAGAATAGGAACAAAGAAAATCAAAAAGAGAAAACTATAAAAAAATCTTAATATAACTCAAAAAAAAAAACCCTTTTTTAAGCTTTTCTATAGATTTGAGTATAAATGCATTATTTAATCATTTAACCTTATTCACGTTGTCATCTTTTATCATCTTTTGTTATAAGAGTTTAACCTTATTCATATAACATGCCACTGTTTTTTAATATATTAATTATATTATCTATATTTTAAATTTGAATATTTATAGATAACTTAGAAACATGCATGAAAAACTCATCATTGAACACTCAATTTATTTGGCAAATTATTGCTTGTTCAAATTGTACAACCATTCAACAAATAAATATGTTATTTTTGTTTGGTACAATTTTAAATGAATATATTGGTGATCTCATTTAACATTTTCAAAAATAAATCATAAATCTTAAAAAATATATATATATATCTCAAAAAAAAAATGTTAAATTCAAACTGTTCATACATTAATACATTTCATAAGTATCTATTTTGAGTCAAAAATGACCTCCCAAACGGCATATCCTAGTATCATATTTTTAAAACTTCAAATAAAAACTCTCTATGAACAAATTATAGGTATCTTCATAAAACACATCATAAAACAATAAAAATTAATATATCATACTTCTACAACTGTTAAAAAGATTGATGAGAAGACTCGCCTCCATTAAACCAGCCTAATATGACCACATATTCCATTCATCTGCAAGCTGGTGAGATTATATTTATGATGACTCACCTCAATTATACCAGCCTAAAATAACCACATATTCTACTCTTCTATAATCTAATGAGATTATATCTATATAACCTGTTTTTTTTTTCCATACCCTTTGAAAAGCATACATTCAATGAATAGTGTTCAAATGAATGGACAAAGCCCCCTTTTCTTAAAAAGCTCGGAGCATTGGAGGAGGACGTTTTGCCTGAACAAAAAAGCCACATTGTCAGCTAATATTGAATATACAAGAAAAATAAAGTATGTATTCTACTAAAGCTTGTTGACTCACCAAAGGCTTTTTAGATTGAGATTGTGCTTTACCAACTTGGGCCTCTAATTCAGCTGCCAATCTTTCTTCTGTAAAAGATGGCGCGCCTGCTAATTTTTTACCTTCTTCTTTTGTACTCTCATTGTTGGAAACTATTTTAGCCCCTCCCAAAGGAAGCAAGGGTGGGTTTAGCTTTGTTGGATACATTTCTGCAAGCAGCTTGGGATCTGGGTTAAGTGACTGAAACAACTTCAGACCAAAATATCCCTGTAATCATAAATAATGAATCCACATTCAACATGGAGAGCACTTATATCACAGGACATGTATCAAACTTTGAACTTGTGTCCTCCTTGTGATAAGAGCCTCACCTTACTACTAGATCACACAGTGAAAATAAAGCCCCATGAACTAACAAGTTCTGTTAATTCATAGAGTAGAGTGATATTATCTTTTTGTAGATTTATTGCTTCTCTAAAATTTTAAGTCGTTGAAACACACAGACCAAAATCATGAACAAGTACCTTGGGTGTGATGAGCTTGCAAGCTAAACCATCAATTGCCATGACGGCTAGAACAGTCTGCCATATTGAATCTATGCATAAATTATCAAGCCTTTAAATACCAGACACTATGATTATCATGTTAAAACCTGAAATTATGTAGAAATCTAAATTTGTAACATTACCTGCATGTAAGCTTCAATAAGGTCATCAAGCCCTATGCCTATCCGGTTGAAGTCTCTGCTATCCATTAGCAATAATCTATCCGTCTCTGTTCCCCATGATCCATCAGGATTCTGTGGAAAATATTAACTAATAAATGCACCTCTATGGATTAAAATTACATTTTTAAAATATTGCATCATTATCATAATCCAGAACATAATTAATAAACTAAATAGCCGTTTAGAAAGGACATTGCAGATCTTTCATCTCATTGTTCTTGATTCCAAAAAACAAAGCAAAAGAGAAGTAGAAAGATATCATCTTATGGGTCAATGAGTTTGACTTACAAAATTATACAGTTGAATCTTGATAGCAATATCACAGAATCTTGATAGCAATATCACAATTTAACACACTGTAGAAATCTTGATAGTAATATCACAATTTAACACACTGTAGAAAATACCTCCTATAGAGATTTTTTGAATTGTTCATTGTTCTTAACTGACTTACGAAAAAAAAGTAGATGGATATATTTTTAAGATCAGAGCTCACCTTAACAGACAAATTAGTTCCAAGCATATCCCAAGAAGGGGTTGCTCCTCCATCCAGTTTCTCAGCTAAGGGGAGGCGAGCTCTGCGTGCATATATAGCCACAGGGAAGAAGCCTTGGCATGAAGATCCTATCATCAACCTCAGATCTGCAGCATATATATTGCCCTTGAGATTGGGTATTGTTCCCACATGATACAATCTCCCATGCTGGGATACAGAGCTCCATCCGTTATTTCCAATCAGAGCCTTCAAGGTCAAAGAATTTATTCACAAAATTCAAACTGTCAACAAAATTGAACTGAACCTATTCTATTAGGTCGAATTTAATTCTATTGGCGACTTATAGAGAGCAAAGGAGAAAATATCCCTGTAGAAGAAACATATCATATATAATTCAAAAACCTATGCATCACCTCAGTTTACATTTGTATAAGAACACCTACTCTGTCATGCATGTGCTTGCTATTAAATGGGAACGTTGGAACACAGACTGTATCAACATGTCCTTGCTATTAAGCAAAGAGAAGTCAAATAAATATCTAGGACAATCCTTTATTAGACTCTGTGTAAACAGTTAACATGGAAACAATCAATAGATCAAAATTTCCAACCATGTACTATGAAGGTCAATTTTGATTCAAGGAGTTGGTGCTTAGGTGAACTGAAGCAGGAAGAGGATTCACAATACATGTTTAACTGTGTTTTATATCACGTAAATGGTCAGTGCAATATATAGAAAAAATGACCTCAGAATGTACACAATGCTAATCTTTTCTTATAGTGACAAAGAATTTACCTGAACTATGAAACGGTCATAACGATGCTCCAAGTCCATAAACTCTTTCAATTCATTGTCATTGGTGATAGTCCAGACTCCCTGTCCAGCATTAGAATAAGGAACTTTTACCACTGCAAGACCTCCCATTCTCCTCACCCAAAGTGGGATCTCAGGTTTGGCCACATCCCAGATCGTTTCAGGTGTATATATACACAGACCAGATGGTCCAATTTCTGCATTATAAATATCATAAGCTTTTGCTGCCAGCATCTTATTTCGGCCCCCGGCTAGACAGGCCAAAACAGGATTGAAAACCAATGTCCTGGTAATAGGAGGAATTCTAGACCATGGCCTCTGAGTTACATATCTAACTGCAGCTCTCACAGGCTCCCAAACCTCGTGAAACTCAAATTCATTGGAGGCATTCCCTATGTTGTTGTTGCTGATTCTGCTCATGTTGTCTTTACTGCTATCCTTCATGTTGCAGTTATTAGTTTTACTGTCTTCATGGTTGTAATTGTTATTGCTGCTGTCGTTTTCATTATCATTTTTGCTTCCCATGTCATTATCATTACTCTGCATAACAGCCTGGGTGATGCAGATCTCCAAGATACCATCTTCTCTAACTCGCATCTTTGGATTGAGATCATCTGCATAACAGGGTGTCAAGTACACAGGCTCCTTAGTAAGATCAGCAAGGGCAGCAGCATAACCTGAGGCCTCCATCTTATTTTTATCATACAGAACGGCTAGTTTTCCCTGGGGAAGTGGATTTCCATTGTATGTGTTTGATAAAAGATGAGGCATGAAGGATTTTTCTAGGAGGGTGCGGTAACCAGCATGTTCCATCTCTTCATTTGCCAGGGGCATGGATTTCTGGCCCGATGGACATGAGTTTGTTTCTACTACTACCATTCGTTTCTGTCCATGGTCTGTGGTTGTTAGAAATAAATCTGCACCTCCCCAATGAAAGTACCTGCAAAACATAAAATCTCCATTCAGATGTCACATAATTTCACAATGAAAATCTAACAGTAAAGAAGAAAATAAACAGGAGAAGTCACGATATTTCCAAGATCTCATCAAATACAAGCAACACAGAAATGAACTTAATACTAAAATGCTGCTTTGGCAAATCTTAGATTAACTTTTTTTTAAATATACGACGAAGTATCAAATTTAACCCATGCACTAATAAAGCAATTGTGGTTAAAGTAGAGACGTGTAGAATGGTTAACTTCTTTAAATTTATAACTATAAAGCATAGTATTTTGATGAATAGTGAAAATATTATTAATTAAAAGATAATGTTAATATTTTCATAAAAAGAAGATAGTAAAATTAGTTATATTCAGAAAGTTCAAACTGGTTATAACAACGTAATTATCAAAAACTGCAGTAACAGGAGGTTCCAATCATCCCTTTTAATTCAGACATCAACAGGATCGAAAATGTCCACAGAAACAGCCTACTTTGTATTTTCTTTTCACATTTTACGTTAGCCTTAAATAAACATTAAATAAACATTTCATCAAATCAAGAGGATGGGAGTCAGTATGCAATATAAGTGTATGACGTGTCCTATTAGGGTGTATATATATGTACTATTCGAAAATAAACTTCCAAGAGAATGAAAAGATTGATTGAAGAAAAGATATAAGGAGAGTAGTTAAGTGCATTGGCAGGTGATGAAGAGAAAATTGTCAGTTGCTACCATTAGTTTTATTTCCCATAACTGTAAAATCTTTATTAAAGAAGATAATTTTTCATATTTGTCATCTTACGGGCTAAGGCGGTCATATTAAGGATGAACTATAGAAAAAAGTACATGGTCTCTGTCAATCCATGATATTCAAACATTGAGGAAAAAGATGCAAAATACAAATAACGACATAACATAAATTAAAGAATATAAAATGCTATACTGGGATATCTCTCCTTTGAGTTATACTGTGTGAATTTTATTGAATGAATTTACATATTAGAGATGAGCTATGAAAGTAAACAATGAGATTGCTTTGTCTTTGTCAATCCATAATATTCAAACATGCAGGAAATAGGTGCAAAAGATGGATAACAGCAAAGCATATACGTGATAAAGTATAAAAGGTTATATTAGGGAAGTGTGGAAATTTATAAGTATAATATTGGTATAAATTTATATCTAATAAAAGTATAATATTGATATATTATACAAAATAATGTTTTTTTTGGGGAAAATGTTAAGAGAAAATGAGAATAAGTAATCAAGCAGACAGTACTAAACATGGTACAACTCGATAAAAAATTTGAAACACATGGTAGGAGAAGCATAAAGGATAAAAGGTTATAGCAGGGCATTGTCGGAAATTATATCTGTGATTGAAATACATGACGGGAAACATAAACAATAAAAATATAAAAGACTATACCAAAAGAGTGGGAATTCAATAATTTATATATGTTAGAACCACAAAATAATGTTATTTGAGGCAAAACATTATCTGTTAGAAAAAAATGAGACAAAACAACCAAGCAGGACATGGTACAGTAAAATAAAAATGCAAATAGAACACCAAAAACTGTGGTTGAAACACATGGCAGGAGAACATAAAGGATAAAAGTATAAGGTTATATTAGAGAAGTGTGGGAATTTATATAATACATAGGGCAAAACATTAGCAACCAAATAGACAACACTAAATACTAAAGTTAAAAAAATTAATAGAACACTTACAAAAATGTGATTGAAACACATGATAGGAGAAGCATAAAAATATAAACAGCTATACCAGGGAAGTGTGAGAATTTACACCATATTGATGTAATACACAAGATAACGTTACTTAAGGCAAAACATTAGGTGCTAAGCAGGCAGAACTAAACATGCTACAGTAGGATGAAAGTTTAAATAGGACACCAAAAACTATGATTGAAACATGGTAGGAGAAGGCATAAAAAGTCAGAAAAGATGCAACAAAAGAATTTGAACGAAGAAGCAATAAGAAAAGTATTGATTGGATGGGCAGAGAACGGTAACACGAGCACAGAAAATGACAATAGAATCTTTGTAACGAGAATTTCAAGAAAGTAAAATAACAAAAACATACCTTGCAGATTGGTTAAGGACTCTGGCCACAGCTGCAGAATCTGCTTCAGGATGCAGGTGGCAAAACCTCTTCCCTATTCTCTCATTGCCAAGTGTAAGAAAAGCTCTAACCAAGGGATTAATCTGAGCATTCAATACCCTGGGATAAAAATGCTTTGAAGGCTCAAATGTACCTGCCTCCACCACCTCAACTTCATAATTATTGCACTTCCCTGGGGAATACAGGGGTTGTAAATTATCTCCATACTCAAAATCACCAACCATAATGCTCATTTCTTACTATACACTAAAAACACAAAACACCAACCGAGTGCAAAGTCCTAATTGAATTTTGGCAATGGGTCCTTTTCAATATGGCAATTGGAGCTGCTTAAACCAACTAAAAACACAAACAAAATTTGATGAGACTGTAGCAGTCTGTTTTCTCTGAGATGGAGAAGAACTAATAAAGCTGTATTACTACTTGTTGGACTGCCAGGTTCCCTTGATGATAAGTACTGTAACCTATTGTGAGTAGGGACTAGTCTCTCCTAAAGTTCCCATTGCCATCTCAGTATACCAACAGACAATATGCCCTCCTAATAACTTCCAACGACTGATATATACATAGACAGAGTCTTTGAAGAAGAGTACTGAATATTTTTGGAACTTCACAAGCTATCTATATATCCTATATATCTGTTTGATTATGATAAACCCCATCGAGGCCATAAAAACTTGGCGGGAACTGAAACAAAACTTGGTAAATACTAAAAACCAAAGTTTATACAGAGTTCATTTGGGTTGATTATATATCAAAGCGGGCAACTCATCATGATCTCACATGAGCTTCACACCGACTTATTGCTGCATTAGTTTAAAAATCTAACAATACAGCAATAATGATAATGCATATCTTTGACGTAGAAACAGACATGCATGCATGAAAACAACCAAATTTAGTAAATACATCTTGGGATATTAACTTGTTTCATATAATACGGTGACTTATAAAGTATCTGCCCTTGACACGATCTCTGGTATAATGTGTCCTTGATTTCATAAATATTCTTCTATGCTTCCAAAGAGCTGCACGGATTGTTTTGTTTGTTTGTCAGAAAAACAAGTAAGATAGAAATCAAGCACAAGTAGACATGTAGCATCAGGCTGACACCTAACAAGCCAAATGGCACCAAATGAAGAGGAAAACAAATCAAAAGCCTTGTGTGTCTGCTGACCTGAAACTTTGTAACCATAAGATAATGTCACCTTCTGAACTGTTAATAATAAATCAACACATGTAAACTTCAAATAGATCTAGGGGCACCCTAAAACTAAAATTTATTAGGTCAAACTCATGATAATTAGCCAATATGCTTTTTCCTGTGGACCGGGAACCCACAGAATCGTCTCCCCTCCCCAGGAATGATAACTTTGAGAAAAAGTGTAATTGAGATAAGAGTGAATGGCGAAATGAGGGTTGAGTGATAGACACGAACACACTACCCACGTGCGTCTCACATTGTTCCTATCAATCTGTCGCCGCTTCCCCAAACACTTCTTCTTTAATTTTTTTTATTAAAGGGTAAAAATGGGATTTTGAAAGGATCCAATTTTGTAATGTATAGTGTTGAAGTATAATAGAGCAATCATGAGATAATTACATAAAGATTTAGAAATAAGTTTGTATAATGGAATTAAAACAAACAATACAAGACAAATTGTCTAGAAAAAAAGTTAGTTAGTGGATCTATAGAGCTCTAGAAATTTGAAAATGTTAGGAAATAACGTATAATATCCACATTTTTAATTTATTTCCTATATAATTATATGAGAGAAAAGCATACATACAAGTAATCATAATGCATAGATCAAATAGACAAATCACAAGATATACCCTAGGAAAACCCTAAAGAAGGAAAAACCTAGCCTCCAAAAGCATCCATACTCTATCTATTATTCAACAATAAACCAATACATGCACTTACTAAGTTACAATGAATATTTTTGAAGCATCAAGTCTCTCCAATGCATCCTCCATGTTTCCAAGCATGAATCCACATATCTCATACCATGTTTTGCATATGCATTCCTCAGAAAGACTCAATAATGATAGCCCACTCACCGAGCCAACTGTAGCCATTAAACATGTGCTTGATTTTATAGATACAAGTTCACACAAATACAACCAAGTGGTAAGATAAAACCATGTACCACAAAACCATGTGAATACAAAACTACTAACCCCTCATTTAATATTGGTTACTAAGTTTTCACTTTATTAAAAAAAAATCCCAATATGAAATTATTATCTCATGTTTCTCACGCATTAAATAATCCAATGTTGCAATACAACATACAAGTGGTCCTCAAATAATTACCTAGTGTGATTAAACACACCTCCAAGGTGCATCACAACTAAATAATTATTTAATTGCAATATTAGAATATAACATTTTATGCAATGGTGTACAACACCATATCCTAACAAAAAAAATTGAATAGTTTTGTCCATTAAATTGTTGAAACAATTTAAATTTGTAGAGCTCTAGAGGTCTAGAAACTTAGTCTTTCCCATTGAATTGTTGAAATGTATCATATCCCCCATAGGCACCTATTGTCATGGATCAATATATTGATTGATTCGTTGATATCAAGGTATCACATGATATAATATTTTTGTAATTCAACTAGAGAATATTTATCTATCCACTTCAAGTTTAAAGTCATATTGTTCTCCTAAATATCATGGATCAATGCTAGAATGAGGGTGTATTGGATATTGTCGAGTATGTTATTATAGCTTTCCAATTTAGCCATCACTTTTAGTTCAAGATTAGTCTCATAATTATCTTTGATACATTATTCATAATATATACTAATTGTAATTTAATTTTGAATCTTACACCATTAATAAATCAACATGCAATACATTTAACCCAATTTTGGTAAAACCTAGATTCAAATTAATCAACAATAAATTGTAGCTTATAAAAAAAATACAAGTACCCTTTACTTGAATCTAGCAAAGCCCAACATTATCCTTCACGATTTACTTAAAATGTGGGTAGTACCCAAATTATTAATCAGGCCCACAATGAAGGATAATTGTAGAACGGGCTTTACTTCTATTGAACACTATGAAGAGATAATACCCAAACATGGCTACAACAGTAACTATAGCTTGTAGATATTGTGTAGAACCCTTATATTGACTAAGATGGTAATGCATTAAAATGTATTGTGATAATAGTGAAAATAACACTATAAATACATTTAATGACCCTACAACTAAGGTAAGTACAATTAGTAGAAATTATTGCGGTTAAACCTCATGATAAACAACAAATTATACAATTATTTGCATTTGAAGACTGCATACAACCTTGAAGCTCATGTGTGACCTCCAAATAAGATTGCTCTATTAGACCACATTGGTTTCATCCTTTGGCTCATAAAACCAAAATGGTTTTCATCTTATGGTTTCCTACAAATATGAGGATTTTGATCCTTAAATCTAACTTTTGAACGTTAGTGCTTGGAAAAATGTTGGCTAGGGTTTCTATCGGAGAATAAAAAACCATGCTTGAATAATGGACAACCTATAGTTTTTGGCCCTTGATTTCATTAGAATTAATAATTTTCTTCAATATGAGCATGTAGTGTAGAGAAGAGCCTACAAAATCTCTAAAATTTAACAACCAACTTCAACTACCACATCAATAAGATGTGGTTCTTAAAATCCTTCAAGATGCAACTACACATAAATATGTTCCCTTCATTTTGAATAATTTTTTTTGGTGGGAGAATCCTTTATGGAAAGTTTTTGGCATCCCATCTAGTTATTAATGCTACTCTCAATCGTGTAGGAGGTAGGTAGGAATGATAGACCAAAAAGGTGGGAACATAAAAATTCAAAGGTTAGGGGTACTACATGATGGATGCCAGAGGTTAGGAGTCTAGGAGTTGGGATAAGGAATTTTGGTAGGGAAAAGTTTGATTCTTTTACATGGCAAGGGAAGAGAGTAGTTGTCAAAGGGAAGGGATGTTGAGAAGGATAATTTTGACACTTAGATGAGAATGAATGGAAAGTGGTGTTGGGAGAAGAGACATGCCAAGAAGGGTAACTCTAACACTTCTACAACTTGTAGGCTTTAAACCCTTTAGAACCTTAGAAAATTTTGAAATTAATAGGAACTTGATAGGAGATGAGGATGAACACATAAGAAACATTGGACCATGGAGAATTTTCGGAATAGGAAGTAGGAATTTAGTCCATAAACATAAATTAATTGAAAAGGGGACATTACAATTTTTCCCTTCCAAAAATTTTCTTTCCCTCAAGTAATGCAAACTCATATGTTTCAACATTCCTATTTCTTCCCAAGTGGTAGCCTTTATAGGTATGTTCCTATGAATTAGATATTTTATGACGATTCCCTTTCTTGACCTTGTCACTCTTGTGACCATGATGACACTTGTTATCCATGTGAAGGGCACTCCACTATCTATGTACTTTGTCAAATGACATAATCCCTGTCTGCAAGAATTGACCATTTTTTAATTTTCATGGCTGGTTGAATTTCATTAGGTTACTCATGTCACCTAATCACTTTTCTAAAAACTAACTCATGCTCCTTCGGAGGACTCGTGATGAATCTAGGAACACGCTTTACAATTCTTGATGGGAAATCAACAAAGGTTGCAACAAGCTTGAATAAAAGACATGTTATTCTTCATTTTGATGGTAGGTAGTGTACTCATTGATATTCTTGATAAGAACCTCCTAGGAGCACTTCCAAGTGAATATATTCTCCTTTTCCCTACCAATTGTGTAGGATATGAAGTTTCCTATCATGGGTGTATAATATAGCAGATTAAAAGTCTTTTATTCCATCTTAGAGTTTTTTTTTTCTTTGTACCCCATGAGTCCATTTTCTCTCAGCTATTTATAATCCTTCTCACCACCCTCTACATTGTTAGCAATGCATGTACTATGGGCATTTTCTACCCTAATAAAACTCATCCAATCACCAGAAATGATAGAAATAGGATAAGGAGTGGATATAATGGTAACATCCCTTTTTCCCATAAACATTAAAATCATCATCTTGTATTTTCCTTACCCATTCCATTCTTGTGAATTTATAGTTTTCCATCCTTGTTCCTTCTTCTGAGGTAGTTGACACCTTGTGTGCTATTAGATAAAATTATCATGTGTTGAAAAAATGAACTGAAATGCATCCCCTATATTCATATCAAAAGGTTATTTATAAGAAACCCAATGGAAGTTAGAGAAAGATTGAAAATATTCATGTTTCTTTGTTTAACCCATTCTTCATGATGACCCAAATTTTGTGTAGTTATCCTCAAGTTTCTTTATTTGTTGAACTTAAATTCCTTACCCAATTGTCCTGGTTACACCCAACTTTGTGCTTTTAACCTTAGGTATTATTTCTTTTTTTTAAATAAAAACCCTCTTGAATCCTTTCAAGATCTTTGATTACTTGATTTATTTTATTGTCCCTTTCTTCATTCTCTTTCTTCTTGGAAAATGCTGCAGCACCTACCTACTCTTCTACCACTCAAAGTGTCATTTGGATTTTCTCTAAAGATTGCTTGGTTGATTTAAGCTTAAAGGTGAGTTCATCAACCTTTTCCTTTATTTCTTGAGATGAATCAATGACTATCTTTGCAATTCTAATGACCATATCATTGTATTTAATCAAAAGTAGATATTCTAATTTCATCATTTCCAAGGTATTCTTCACTACTTGTAAACCTACAAGAGTGATCATACATTCATCCCCAAGAAAATTAATTCATTTGACTTGTGTTCCCTCTTAAAACTTATATTGATCTCTTCAATGATATTTTTTGTGCTATCCATCTCTATTAATTAGGACTTTCCCCTCTTTCTCTTTTATTACCAACAACTATTATTTCCACTCATGTAGCTTTATAACTTCTACCTTTGTGCAAAATTGGTGAGAAGACATTTCTTGTCTTTATCTTGGCTAATTGGTGTAGTTCTAGTATTGTTATTTTCTCATGCACTCCCCTTGAGTTAACCACCCAAGGATAGTTATGAATCATAAAATATTATCTCTTTCCCATAGAAAGTTGCACTACTACTTGTTGGAAACATGTGCCTCAATATTCTGACTTGAACCTTTTGAAAGAGAAAAATAGGTGAGACATCTAGAATGTTTTGTTGATGAGCAGTTTGTTTCTAAAGGTTCAGAGTGATTAGATCGGTGTAACTAGTGCCTGGTCTTTCTGAAGCGCAACTAAAGGAAGTGATCAGTGTGACCTTGAACTATTGATGCAATTTTTCTAACTCTCATCGATGATGGAAGTTTGGCCAAAGAGTTTTGTCAGGGAGACTCTTGTCGATCCGAGCGAAATTCGTCGGTGTGACTTGAACTATCAATGCAAGTGTTCTATCTCTCATCAATGTTAGAAGTTTGGCCGAAGAGTTTTTTCGATGTGACTCCTTCCGATGAGGTGTTCCAAACTATAGCTAACCTTAAGGTCATCGGGGTGACTTATGACCTCAGTGAGACATTTTGATCTATCTTCGAAACATTTGTTGTTTGGCCGATAAGAATGTTTGAACATCGATGTGACTTAGACTGTCAGAATGATCTCTATTTTATTTGTCGATGTAGGCAGTTATCCCGATGGGATTTGTATTAGTGGTGCTATCCTGATGAGGGTCATATCGGTGTAACTTAGCAAGTCGGAAGAACATGGAAATACTATGTCGAAGAAGGGACCTAGGCCGATGAGTTTTCATAACGGTGGAGCTATGTCGATGGGTGTATTGAGGTTGTGGATGTTTGAATGTGTAAATAACAAAAGGCTAACTCGTGGACATGTAAAGTCATTGGGCTTTCGGATTTAAACTATTGATCATTCCTATCCTGCAAAAATGTGGGATAATGTAATACCAGAAATTCAGAATGGTCAACGGTTGGACTTCCTTGACAGTTGAGTGAACTGAATCGGTATGGACAAAAATTCTTGGAGATCAAAAGGTCTTTGTAAGAATAGTGAAAGCTTTTGAACATTTTGATAGTTTGTGGTGTTCATTGTATGCTATATAAGCATTGTAACAATGAGTGATAGAACTGAAATCGAGATTTGAATTGTACAAGGTTGATTAGGGAAATGTTGTTGTTGTAAAATTGACATCTGAAAGTGAAGTATGTATCTATGTATGTAATTTGTTTACTTTAATACAAAGAGGCTTTATTTGGTGTGGTGGGTTTTTCTCCTGTAAGGGTTTTTGCACGTTAAATACTGGTGTTCAATTTTGTGTATAATCTTTAATTATCTTTTTTGTTTCCAGTAATGTGCAATTTTAATGAACTACATAATTGTTTTTGAACCTATAGTCTGCATTATTCCTCTTAGAATCAGAATTAGGAAGGTGTTTATGCACCTTTGATTTCCTTACAAGTGGTATCAGAGCCTGGCCAATTGGTTATCCTTTTGGGTAGGGTTGGTTTTTGTGTCAATTCTGAAGTGGGAGTCTTGTAGAAGTCTGGTAATTGAAATTGCAGATTAAAATGGCAAGCACATCTAGAAGAGTAGAAATCAAAAAGTTCAATGGCAACAATTTTGATTTGTGAGAACTCAAAATGGAAGATCTGTTGGTAGATCGTGATCTTTGGCTTGTTGTGTCTGGAATGAAACCTTCAAGCATGAAGCAAGAAGATTTGGATCCCGCAGACAGAAAAGCAAAAGGGTTGATAAGACTCTGTTTGGCAGACTTTGTCCTTCTAAATGTTCATGAAGAGAAGACCACATCTTTTTTATGGAAGAAACTAGGAAATATTTATAAGGGCAAGTCCTTGGTGAATAAGTTATTTCTACGGAAGAAGTTGTATTCCTTGAAGATGGAGGAAGGAGAATTTGTTACTGATCACTCAAATACATTTAACATGTTGATTGCTTAGTTAATATCTACAAGTGTGAAAATTGATGATGAAGATCATTGTATGCTTCTTTTATGTTCTTTGCCTGACTTTTGGGATCATTTAGTAATGGTTATAGGGAGTACGACAACCACTTTCAAGATGGAAGATGTGGTTGCTTCTTCGTTATCAGAAGAGATGAGAAGGAATTATTTTGAGATGGCAAAGGAGGCTCTTGTTGTTTGTGGTAGATCAAAAGAAAAAGGCAAGAAGAAGGATAAGAAGTCCAAATCGAAATTAGAAGGGAGATCAAAGTCTCTTGGCAAGAAGTCCAAGGTGAAGTGCTGGAATTTTGGGCAGCCTGGTCATGTCTGAAAGGATTGTAAAGAGGAGAAAAGGAAGAAGAATAATAACTCTTCAGACAATGCTTCTTCTCAGAGCGATGAAGATGCATTCATTGCAGCCTTGCCAACTCAGGCATTAGATGATTTCTAGTTGATTGATTCTGGAGCATCTTTCCACATGACATCTTATAGAGATTATTTCACAAAGTATGAAAAATACTATGGTGGAAAGGTGTATTTGGCAAGCGATTCATCTCTGGAAATAGTTGGTCATGGAAGAGTCTGAATTCAATTCCCTGACGGAAGAATCAAAGGAATTGATGGCATAATGCATATACTAGGTCTAGCTCAAAATTTACTTTCTGTAAGCAAGTTGAATGATGTTGGAGTGCAAGTTTTATTCTCAAGAAATGGCTACAAAATGACTAGAGGCTCGATGGTTTTAGCTAGGGGTGCTCGAATTGGTACTCTGTACAAGTTGGACACACTTGTTGTTCAATGTAACAGTGTCTCTACAATGTTAAAAAAATTTGTTCATGAAGAGAAGGAGGAAAATATTCATGTTAGTGAAAACTCTTTGGAAGTTAAACTTCCAACGGAGAAGTCTATGCTCTGGCATCAAAGGCTCAATCACATTGGTGAGAAAGGTTTAAAAGCCTTGAAAAATAGAAACCCGGTTGAGGGGCTTGATGATTGTAACCTGGAATTTGAATTTTGTGAACATTGTATTTATGGAAAACATCATCGTGTTTATTTTTAATCTAGTTCTCACAAATCTTCTGGTGTTTAGGATTATATTCACTCTAATTTTTTTGGTCCAATAAATGTTCCTTCATTGTCGAAGTCAAAATACTATGTATCTTTCATTGATGATTATTCGAGAAGGGCATTTGTATATTTTTTGAAAAGTAAATTAGAAGTGTTCAGTTGGTTTAAAGAGTTTAAAAACTTGGTTGAAAATCAGACTAGAAGAAAAATTAAATGCTTGAGAACAGATAACAGTGGTGAATTTTGTTCTACATATTTTGAAAGGTATTGTAAAGACCATGGAGTTAAAAGGCATAAAACAACACCTTATCTGCAACAAAATGGAGTTGTTGAAAGGTTGAACAGGACGTTGATGGAGAAGGCAAGAAGTATGTTGAGAAATGTTGGTCTAGAGTAGAAGTTTTGGGCTAAGGCTATGGCTACAACATGTTACTAATTGAATCGGTCTCCTTCGTCAGCACTTGTTGATAAAATGCCTTTGGAAGCGTGGTTTGGTCATAAGCCCTCTTTGAGACATGTTCGTGTCTTTGGCTATGAAGCATATGTTTATGTTCCGAATGAGAAGAGATCTAAATTTGAGAACAAAGTTGTTAAGTGTATCTTCATTGGATATGGCATTGGTGTGAAAGGATACAAGCTTTGGAATCTTGTGACTGAAAAAGTTGTGTACAACAAAAGTGTTCTTTTTCATGAAACCTTCTTCAGTGGATCTGTAGTCAGGGATGAAATAAGTCAAGGAGGAAAATGATGTTGTTGAAATTCCTCTAACACTAGAAAAAAAGGAACAACAAATTGACAATGTACCTAAATCTGAGGAGAGTTCGAGCAGCTTTGAGAGTTCTGAAGAAGAACCACAACCTCAACCTTAGCA
Organism: Sequoiadendron giganteum; assembly: GCA_007115665.2. Classification (NCBI taxonomy): domain Eukaryota; kingdom Viridiplantae; phylum Streptophyta; class Pinopsida; order Cupressales; family Cupressaceae; genus Sequoiadendron; species Sequoiadendron giganteum. The sequence continues at coordinate 82,774,952 of CM021100.1, read as the reverse complement.
TGTGAGGAGGTTTGCACGTGAGAAGCGACAAGCTGAAAGGTATGGTTTTTCCATGTTGGATGTGAACTATGCTTATGCTTTAATTACTAGCACTGATGAGCCTAGGACTGTAAAAGAGGCAATTGGAATGTCTGACTCAAACTCCTTGTTGGAAGCCATGAAGGAAGAAATGGCATCATTAGAGAAGAATGAAACTTGGATTTTGGTGCCCTTGCCTGAAGGAAGGAAATTTGTTGGTTGTAAATGGGTATTTAAAAATAAAATTGGTCTAGATGGCAGTGTTGAAAAATATAAAGTGAGGTTGGTTACGAAGGGATATTCTCAGGTAGAGCGAATTGATTATGGAGAAATATTTTCTCATGTAGCCAAGCTAACATCTATCATATTTCTTTTCTCACTTGCAGTAGCATATGACATGAAGATTGAACAAATAGATGTGAAGATAGTGTTTCTTCATGGAGATCTTGAAGAAGAAATCTATATGTCCCAGCCTGAGCATTTTGTGGAAAAAGGTAAAGAAAATCTAGTTTGCAAGTCAAAGAAATCTATGTATGGTTTGAAACAATCGCCTAGAATGTGGTGCCAGAAATTTGACACATTTGTTTTGTTATTGGTATTTGTAAGATTGAAATAAGATCATTGTGTGTATTTCAAAACTGAAAATGATCGTATTCTTATTATTTCCCTCTATGTTGATGATATGTTGTTCATAGGGAATAGTAAGTTTATGATTTTTTATCTAAAGGCTCAGTTGTCTACAAAGTTTGAAATGAAGGATCTTGGTGTAGCAAGGTATATTCTGGGGATGGAAATAACCAAGGATAGAAAGAGTAGAAATATTTGGCTCAACTAGAGTAAGTATATTAACACTGTTCTGGAGATATTTGGTATGGATGATTGCAAGCAACTAGTTGTTCTAATTTTGCAGGGAACGAAGCTATCTGTTGAAGATTGTCCAAAATCTCTTACTAAGACGGAGGACATGACCAGAGTGCCTTATGCAAGTGTAGTTGGTATTTTAATGTATGCAAAGGTTTGTACAAGGCCAAACATTTCCCAAACAGTGGGAGTTCTTAGCCGGTTTATGGAAAATCTAGGAAGGCCAGAATCGAATGATGTGAAAAGAGTTTTTAGATATTTAAAAGGTACCTCACAGTACACTTTGTGCTATCATGGAAACTCGGTTAGTTCATAGAGATCACTCAGCATTCATGGTTATGTCGATTCTGATTGGGAAGGGGATATTAACAATGAAAGGTCCACCAGTGGATATATTTTCATGTTGAATGGTGGTGCAATTAGTTTGATGAGAAAGCAGTAGGTTGTAGTTGCTTTATCCACTATTCAAGTAGAGTACATGGTAGCAACTCACGCCTGCAAATAATTTTTTTGGATTAGGAGTTTGTGTTCTAATATTGGGTTCAGTGCAGGGTAGATCACTATTTGTTGTGACAGTCAGAGTGCTATCTATTTGGTGAAAATTTCTACTTTCCATGCCAAGATGAAACATATTGATGTTCAATATCACTTTGTATGAGATATGGTGGAGGATGGAAAGGTCTATTTAGAAAAAGTGGATACTCTAGAAAATGTTGCAAATGCATTGACGAAACCAATGAGCACAGACAAGTACAAGTGGTGTGCTAGTTTGATGGGCCTTGGAGCACATGAATCTCAGTAGTTCCTGAATTCTCTTGAGGTGTCAGTAAGATCTTCGTCAAGTGGTAGTTTTTTGGAAACGTGTGCCTCAATCTTCTAACCTTAACCTCCTAAAAGAGAAAAATCGGTGAGACATCTGGAATATTTTGTCAATGAGCGGTTTGTTTCTAAAGGTTCAAAGTGATTAGATCGGTGTGACTAGTGCCTAGTATTGCCAAAGCGTAGCTGAAGGAAGTCATTAGTGTGACCTTGAACTATCGGTGCAAGTTTTCTAACTCTCATCAATGATGCAAGTCTGGCCAAAGAGTTCCATCGAGGAGACTCTTGTCAATCCGAGCGAGAGTCATCGGTATGACTTGAATTATCAGTGCGAGTGTTCAATCTCTCATCGATGTTAGAAGTCTGGTTGAAGATTTTCATCAGTGTGACTCATGTCGATGAGATGTTCCAAACTACAAGTGACCTTAAGGTCGTTGAGGTGACGTATGACCTCAATGAGACATTTTGATCTATCTCCGATGTTTGTTGTCTAGTCGATAAGATTGTTTGAACATCAGTGTGACTTATACTGTTAGAATGATCTCTATTTTCTTTGTCGATGTAGGGAGCTATCCCGATGAGGGTCATATTGGTGTAACTTAGCAAGTTGGAAGAACATGGAAATACTATGTTGAAGAAGGGACCTAGGTCGATGGGTTTTCATATCAGTGGAGCTATGCTGATGGGTGTATTGAGGTCGTAGATGTTTGAATGGGTAAATAAAAAAAGGATAACTCATGGACACATAAATTCATTGGGCTTTTGGATTTAAACTATTGATTGTTCCTATCCTGCAAAGATGTGGGATAATGTAATCCCAAAAAATCAGAATGGTCGATGGTTGGACTTCCTTAATAGTTGAGCGAACTGAATCGGTTTGGACAGAAATTCTTGGAGATCAAAAGGTCTTTGTGAGGGGTGATCCCACAATACTAGTTTACAATTTTTGGGCAAACTAGACACTGAACTAATTTTTTTAAACTAAATATTCACTTTCAGGCTCCTATAGTGGCTAACCCGTGAGGAATTTGAAGATGATGCAAACTAGTGATTTGTTAAGTTTTTTCTATATATTCTAAATATATTTTTTTCAAAAATTTTGGAATCAGATTGCACCTCTTTTTCCATCTCCTTCAAAAACTAGCTTTTTTTTTAAAACAACATTTTTAAGGAGTGACACTCACGGTATACAACATAACTTTTTTTGTATGAAGGATAAAATTCTATTTTTTTCAAATTTAGATTTTTAACTATGATATCTAGAACTTTAATTTGATTTCATAGTGTTTTATTAAATATTTTTCCTTAATCAAGTTTCGAAGTCAAACCAATTACAATTGAAACATAGGCGGACTGTATACAACATAACTTTTTTTGTATGTATCGAAATTCAAATTTTTTTTAATGGATCAAGGACATAAATAACCAGCCTGAACATATTTTTTAAAATTTTATTTTGATAATATACTATTTTTCCACATGTACAAAACAAAGAGCTTGATTTTCGGTGAAAAACCTATGTTTAATAAAACTAAAAAACACATACATAATAAAACCAAAACATATTAAAATTATATTCATTGGATAGCTCGTTCTGAGGACTACCATGATCATTTGAAATAAATTTTAAATGAATTCATTTAATCCCCCAAAAGGTAAATCAAAAGTGATTTTTTATCAGCATTTTGATAGGTGTAAAGGAGACTCCGTTGTAGGTATGGTTTAAAACTAGCGGGGTTCTATCCAAGGGGTTTGATCTAAGGTGGTTTGATCAAACCCTCTTCAATTGAAATCCTTAAAATAGAAATTTTTAAGGCTTAAATCATTATATTTTCTAAAAATATGTGATTTCAGCAAAAATCAGAATCTCCCAAAAATTGTAAACCGGCTTTGTGGGATCACCTTGAGAACAGTGAAAGATTTTGAATATTTTGATAGTTTGTGGTCTTCATTGTATGCTATATAAGCATTGTAAAAGGGAGTGATAGAACTGAAATCAAGATTTGATTTGTACAAGGTTGATCAGGGAAATGTTGTTGTTGTAAAATTGACATCTGAAAGTGAAGTATGTGTCTCTGTATGTAATTTTTTTATTGTAATACAGAGAGGATTTACTTGGTGTGGTGGGTTTTTCTCCCATAAGGGTTTTCCCACGTTAAATATTGGTGTTCAATTCTATGTATGATCTTTAATTTTCTTTTTGTTTCTAGTAATGTGCAATTTTAATGAACTGTAATTGTTTTTGAGCCTGTACTCTACACTATTCCTCTTAGAATTGGCATTAGGAAGGAGTTTCCACACCTTTGCTTTCCTTGCACTACTGTTCACACATCAAGGGTTTGATTTTCAGATAACCCCTCCAAATTATTATTCTCCATAGCCTTGAGAGTTGTATTACATATTCTGAATTAGCACTATGAAGCGTAGGAGAATCAACATAATGAGGCATTAGGGAAGGACCTAATAGAATCTCTACCTCAAACTTCAATTTTGGGTGTTTAAAAATATTACTTAGATCCCTTTTTTTTTTTTTGACAAAATTAATTGAAATAATTTGTGTCATTGGCTAAAAGTGGTGACTTTGTCCATTTCTACATACATCTTATAATAAGAAAAGTCTTGGAACAATATCAATTCTCTATTAGAACCAATACCTTCATGTATTAGACTATGATTATGAAGATAGTAAACTTGATTATCATTATTCATTCATTGGAAAATCTTAGCAAAGATGAAAACCAATATGAATGCCTATTGTCACACTCTTCTCCCATGCAATCCTCTCAACCTAACCATCCTAAAAATTCATTGCATAAGCTTCTTGATTTTCCAACCTATACTTGTAGGGATTCTAATAATGCATATTTACCTTTGTTGAAGCATCTAATAACTTAGCTCCATAATGAACTTCTCATCTCCATTTTTATAGATTTCCTAAACAAAATTCTATTTTGATTTCTTAAACTAGGTTTGTTGTATTCTCATATATAAGGGATTCATGTATTCATTTTTCTACTTTGTGGTTCGTTATTCTCTCTCATTTTCCTCTATAATTTAGGGTCATTTATGTTTCAACTATCATCTAACACTACCTCAGTGTAGTACCTTTTTTCCTTTCTTATACATCTATGACCAAGGTTCCATCGCTTCTTGTAAAAATAATAGATCTACTTCCTTCTAAGTGTAGTGTTGAAAAATGTCGCCAGTGACATTTTCACATGGGTTTAGCTCCTTCTTGTTAAATTAAGCTTAAAATTTTCCTTGATTTGGTGTTGTAAGGTGTTTGACACATTCACACTAGGTATTGGGCCCTTGGAAACTAAATAAAATGTATTCAAATTATGTCTTGTAAAGGTGTTGTAAAATGATGTAACCCACTTTCACACTTTTCTAGGATTCTATTAATTATTTGAGTCTATTAAACTTAACTCTAACTTAATTTAGTGTTGTAAAGTGTATTTATTTACACCTTCACATTAAATTTAGGAAGCTTATAAACAAGATGGACCTATGAATTGTTTAGTTTTTTGGATTGAAACTGTGTGCATTTTTGTGAATCAACGTTTCGGATCAAACTCCATGATCCATCCTAAGGATAATTCATGCAACTAGAGAGAAGATGGATCATGGAGTTGCATGCATTCTCCTGACGATGGATCATGGAGTTTGATCTAAAACGTTGATTCACAAAAATGCACACAGTTTCAATCCAGAAAACTAAACAATTCATGATGATGGAATGTGGAAACTTGATGTTGTTAGTTAAGGTGGACCTAATCTAGTGTTATCATGTGTTTTACACATTTACATGGGATTTAGGGCCCTTCTAAGCTAAATAGACCCAATTTTGCCTCAATTTAGTGTTGTAAAGTGTATTTATTTACACTTTCACATTGGATTTTGGGCCCTCTTACATTTATGACCTTAATATCATCATTAAGAGACCCCTATGACCCCATATTATGTATACCAAGGCATATTTTAATCAAAAACTCGACAATATCAACATATCAACTTCATTTACATATTCCTCGACACTTTGGCAAGCAAAATAGCCCCTATGAGACCCATTCTCCACTTTCGGTGAATGAGTCCCATCCAGGTGGGACTCATTTATGTAGCTTGGTGAATGAGTCCCATTTTGGCCTATTTTTAAGGTTTGAGTGGGAAAAACTAGGTTTTAAGTTTAAATTTCCTCTATGTCGGCCTTGGGGATCAAATAAATAGTCATTTGAGTGCATTGCCTATATAAAAAATATTTCAAATCATTATTTCACCTAAGAAATATAAGCCTGCGTGATATCAAGCCAAGCAAGCAAGAGTTAAGCATTCCAATACTTTACAACATCATAAAGAGAGCATTCAAGATCATTTCTAAGGCATAGAAGGGCATAATTATTCATCAGTTGTTGTAACAATTCAAGATCCATTATCATGTCAAGGATATCAATCATCAAGCATGTTGTTGATCTAGTGTTGTGATGTTGCATCCAAGATCCAAGGTCAAGCATTGTTCTTCATCCATTTCAAGATCAAGATATACATCCTTCATGGCCACTTCATGCTAAATTGCAGATTTACAAGAAATACTTTAAGGTAACATTGTTCATGTTTCATGTCCTATATTTCTTGTTTCATGTTCATTATTTCATCATATGGTTTAATTACCTTAAAGGGTTTTACCAAGGAAAACCCCTATTCACTAAAAATCAACAAGTTTTTCTCCTCTTTGCATTTGTGATTGCAGATCTAGGTGTCTTGGAGCATAAAGAATCATTGAATATTAGGTTGAAAGCTTGGAGAATTTTTTTGCAGTTGTCTCCTCAATTGCAAGGTTGTCATCTTCACAAAAAATCACCTATGGGCCCAAAATTGGCAGTTTCATAACCGAAAATCAAGAGAAGCGAGAAGAGAAGAGATTAGAGACCAAATTCAGACCTTGAAGTTCCAAAAATCCAAACTGGACTCATTTTCCACAAGTGGTGAATGAGTCCCTCTATAGGTGTTTTTAATTTTTTTGCAAATTCATACACCCTTTTGTCTAAAACCTATTCCTATGCAAAAATCTAGAACTAGGACTGATTCGCCCAAAATGGTGAATGAGTCCCACTAGGTGAAATAGTCAAAATTTTCAGCATTTCAGGACTCCTTCCAGTCATCTTCAAGTTTCTAGGTGCACGCATTTCATCTTACAGTTTGTTATTTTGTTTTATATGCATTTCTAGGTCATTTAATTCAAGTTTGCATCATATTAGGGTTTTGCATTTCATCTTGCATGTCATTGTCTTTTCCAAGTCTTAACTTGGTGGTGGAACCCTTATTTAGCCTTAATTATTCTAAAAACATACTCTAGGATACCTTATTGTCATATCTATCCCTCCATTCTTTATTGGATTGAGATCTCTAAGGTGTCCTCGAGTGTAGTAGGTGTGAAATAGGAACCCTATCCTTTTGTTTAAGCCTCAAAGGTGGGGAGTACTATTTCCATGACTACATTTTGGTGAACCTACATTTAGAATATCTTCTTTACTGATTTGGAGTCCATCATCATCCTAGATCTAGTTTACATTGACTTTGCATTAGGGTTTGCATTAGTTAATTGGCATCTACGTTTTCTAAATTTTGCATTAGTGAAAGTGCATATAGGTTGCATCTCAAATCATTTAAAACCACATAAAATCTACATTTTCACTTAGGTCACAGCTCATACAAACTAAAAAACATAATTTAATCACTTAAAATTTTCTTTTTTTAAAAAAAAAAACCCTAACTAGGACTCATTCGCCCCTTTGGGCGAATCAATCCTAGTCCAGATTTTTAACTCCTATTGCAGCATTAAAAACCTCATTTCTATGCTTCCTAACCATCCTGCTAACATATACTATAAGTCTGGAAAGTTTCAGTAACATTTTTTTTATGCATCTAGATCAAAAACATCAATTTAGGGTAGTCATTTTTTAAATCATCATCAAGTCTGAAAATGCTCACATTTCTAAAACTTTGCATAATATGGATAAAATTACTTTTCACTTTTGCATACACAATGTTTACATTCATAAAACTTTGCATAAGTTTGATAAAATTTATTTTCATTTTTGAATATACATTGTTTGCATTCTTAAATTTTTGCATACATGAGATAAAAGTGTTGTTCATCTTTGGATATACATTGTTTATATTACTAAATTTTTGCATGAGATGGTTAGAGGTGCTTTTCATTTTTTTTCAAACAATGTTAGTACCTTACCTTTCTATACATGCTAAGAAAAATTTCATATCCCCTCCCTATGAGAGTGTTTTAGTGAAAGAAACCTTGGACATTCCTAACAATCATATCCATTCTTCTCCTAATATCTCTCCTATTGGCGAAGAAGATATTTTGGTGTTAGAAAAACCAATCAATGAGAGTTTTGAGAATCCTAGTTGTTTCTCTCCTTCTACCTCTCTTATTCGACAAGACATTGATGAACAAGAAGAAACAACCATAGGTAATCATGATGATAACATAACACAACAAGAGAGCATTGAAACTTAGATTAGTCTGCATTCACCTCCCAACACTTTCCCCTCTTGTGATAATGTTTTGAAGGATTAAATATAATATGAGGAGGATATGTCTATGTTGAATGATCAAACCTTTAAGGTCTATAACAACCCTCTCTATGATAATTCCCCTACCTAGATCCTAGTTTGGAAGACATTAGGTAACAAAGGAATGAAATCATAAATGATCATGACAATCACATTTTTTCTTCTCCTAGTATCTCTCATAGTTGTGATGATGATAATTTGATGTTAGAAGATCTAATCAATGAAAGTGATAGGAATATTTATTTCCTTTCTTCCACTAGAGAAAACATTATTGAACAAAGAAACACCATCATTGATAAACAAGACAATTCAACCATTGATAATTCCACTGATAAAGTCATTTTGGAAGAACCAATCCTTGAATGTCAAGAACATTTGGTTTTTAGTTCTCCGAAAAACTCTACTCCTAGGGATAATATCATGGTGCAAGAAGATGACAACAATAGTAATGTGGCTTCCTTAGGTGATGGTCAAAATGTGATTCTAGATTTCCCTTTATTAGAAGTACATCAAACCAAGACCATTGAGGTTATGAATGTGCAAGTGTCCATTAGATCCCCCTCAATTAATGGACCTCCTACATACCCCATAGGACATCTAAGAATCGTCTAATTCTTTACCCACCTTCACACAAACCTCAAACTCAAAACAAACCCGAACGTATCCTTTACCCACCTAAGAATAATATCATTGCTCATACATATAACACTAGAAACAATTTGCAACCAAGACAAACAACTTCAACATTCCTCCCATTTCCTAATCCCATTTTTCCTAGTGCTCCCCATTTAACTTTACATAGTGGGAAGGAGTATGATCTTGTTGAACAACTTAAGAATACGCATGCAAAGATATATCTAAGGGACCTAATTCAGAATTCCCCTAATTATCACACTATGCTTCAAATATCCTTAAAACAAGTTATGGTTCCCCCTATTGCAAGCCCGAATGACATAGTAGCTATGATTCAAGGAATTAAAACTGACATTATTTTCCACCAAAGTGAACTCCCCCCTTTAGAAGTACAAAAACAAAATTATGCCTTCATAATAATAGTCGGCTACAACATATTAGGAATAAAGAGAACCCTTTTTGACAATGGCTTTGCCCTTAATGTGTGTAGTATATCCCTTTTGGAAAGGCTTGATGTTGATAAATCAAAAATTCAACCTGAATCTTTATCTATTAAAGGATTTGAAAATGTAGGAAAACAACTGCTCGATGTGATCACTTTGTCTATGACAACTAGAAAGGCCAAATTAGAAACATCGATCCATGTTATTCCTTATGAACTTTCATATAATCTCCTTTAGATAGATCATGGATTCACAAAATTAATGGTGTGCCTTCTACTTTGCATCATATCATGAAATATGTTTACAACAACAAAGTGCACATACTCAAAGCCAACTCCGAACCAAACATTTTTTTGAACATTGAGAAAAACAAAGAGAATCCTTTGAAAAAATTAACAACAACTACACAAGTGGAACCCGTGCAACAAAAAGACAAATAAAATCACATTGAAGAATTCGTGAAGCTATTAGAAGATTATTGGGGTTCTTTAGACTTTGAACCAACTTTCATGGGAGAATACGAGATCATAGACAAAGACTCTGAAAAGGGAAAATTGGTAATAATACAAAATTGGAAGACCCTTCGAAACCATCCACCTCAACCACTTTAGAAGAAAAGACGACATACACAACAAACTTTGATGAAGTTGATTATCAACAACCATCGAATCCAAAAGAAATGAAAAAGTTTTATGGAAGAGGTTATGAAGTTATGAAACAAATTGGATATAGTGGAAAATGATGTGGTGCTAGAGAATAATTTTTTCGTGTCCCTTTAGTTCCTAACATGCAAGAAACAACCCATGGTCTTGGTTATTATCCTTTGATAGAAATCAAACCATCAAACAAGCCTTCACTCAATATCAACATTCTTACAAAATATTCTTCTAAGCCGACTTTAACATTAGTGCATCTTGAATTGATAGACACTAGTGGTCTTGATTTTTATCCTTTGCAAGAATCGAAACAAACAAAGAAATATTCACTTAATATCAATGTCATCACACAAAACACTAATGATTTGAATTCATTAAATTTTACATCCTCCTTTCAAGGAGAGAAAAAAATCTCACAATCTAAAGAGTCTTGTGTAAGTATGACACCTAATTCTAAGCAAGAGATATCTTTGTCACAAAATAAAGGAACATTTTCTACTATCGATCAAGAAAGTATCTTGTCGAGACTCCAAGATCATTTGATATCCCCCCCTCCAAGAACTCAAAAGAAATTTTATTACAAGAATCAATTGTGTGCATATCATAGAGTTCATGTTCATTATAGTAATGAATGCAAGGAGCTTTAAGTGATAAAATTCAACATCTTAAGGAGTGTGGTGCTCTTCCTTGTGTTGAAGAACTTAATACCTCTAATTGATACTGATTTTTACACTAGCATGTTTATTGTCAATCATTTCAGCTCATCCTTGTCCTGCACTAAGTGGCGGAAAGGAGTTAAGTAGCCTTATCCTCGTATGTCACTTGTCGTTGTCACTTTTGGCTAGTTGATCACCTTTCATGTATATATAAGAGGGTGATCCCACAATAGTGGTTTACACTTTCTAGGAGATCCTGATTTTTGCTGAAATCACATGTTTTTAGAAAATATAATGATTTAAGCTTTGAAATTTTCCATTTAAAGGATTCCAATTGAAGAGGTTTTGATCAAACCACCTTAGATCAAACCCCCTTGGATAGAACCCTGCTAGTTTTAAACCATACCTATAACAGAGTCTCCTTTACACCTATCAAAATGTTGATAAAAAACCACTTTTGATTTACCTTTTGGGGGATCAAATGAATTCATCTAAAATTTATTTTTTGTAAGTATGTATTCCTTATTATAAGCTTCCCAAAAGTATAATTTTAAATAAATTTAATTTGATTAGTATATTTATTTTTTATTTCTTGTGAATGTAGGTTTTTCATTGAAAATAAAGCTCTATATTCTTCACATGTGGAAAAATAGAATATTATCAAAAAAAAAAATGAAAAATATCTATGCACTAGGCATTGATGTCCTTGATCCAACAAAAAAGATAAAATTGAATTTTGATACATACAAAAAAAGTTATGTTTTAGCTAGTAAATCATGTCTAAATTATAACTAGTTTGACTTTGAAACTTAATTAAGAAACAAATATTCAATGAAATGCTATGAAACCAATTTCATGCACTAGATATCATAGTTACAAATCTAAATTCAAAAAAATTAGAATCTTATCCTTCATAGAAAAAAAGTTATGTGTTAGCCAGTAATGCCACTCTTTAAAAATCGTGTTTACTGTTAAAAATTAGTTTTCAAAGGAGATGGAAAAAGAAGTGCAATATAATTCCAAATTTTTTGAAAAATATATATTTATAATCTACAAATAAAATTTCACAAATCACTAGTTTGCATCATCTTCAAATTCCTCACGGTTTAATCGCTATAGGTGCCCAAAAGTGAAGATTTAGTTAAAAAAAAATAGTTTAATGCCTAGTTTGGCCAAAAATTGTAAACCAGTATTGTGGGATCATCCAAGAGAAAGCTTGAAATGTGGAAAAAATGCCTTAAGTTGGCTCGCATGTGACATACTTATTTATGATGTAGCTTATTGGAAACATGTGACTTGGAATAGGGATTTATGAATAAGCTCTCATGTCTTCTTCTACTTTAAAGCAATTTCTCATAATAATGGTGTTAGCAACTGCTTTAAAGTGGGGGCATACATCGACACTCATGTTTCACTATGCAATTTTTGTTTTTTCTTGTGATGCATCCTTTTCTTGGTGGTGTCATTGGGTTTTATTTCCTTCGAGAGTTTGATATTTCTTTGACTTGTCCTCTCTTGGAGACATTAGGCACAAAGTTCCCTAAGAAGAAACCTTACATGAACTAAGCAAAATCCCTTTGAACATACCTTACATTATTTTTCATTTACAACAATTGTTATATGGCCACCTTGCATAACACACCTTGCATAGTTGTGGTGTCATCTTGTTTGTTCATGAGTCCTAAGCATACGAATTTTTACTTGCCTCATGAAGCTCGAAGTTCATTTGTTCATGAGCTCCAAGCATACGAAGTTTTGTTTGTCTCATGAAGCTTGAAGATCATTATTGTGTGTTGACTTATAAAATTTATCAGGAGGTATAGCTTTTGTCTTTTTGTATGGGAGTCTAATGCAGGCATAAATTCCCTTAACACTCGTGTATGTGGGCACATATCGATTGTGTGTCTCACCTCTTTGAATTAACCATTTTGCGGATGACCTAAAGTTACATGTCCCTAGAGTGAGGATATTGTGGATACTCACCCCATGGATGACCTGAAGTTCTGTGGCCCCAGAGTGAGCACATTTTCGTCAAAACTGGATTAACCCAGCTTATTCTTTTCTTCTTTATATCTTTGGCATTGTATGTTTTTGTATCTTGTTTTGTTGCAAATCTTACACCTTATGTGTGTCACTTTGTGCTCGTGTTGGTTTGATGAAGGATCTCGACTGGGGGCTTGGCCACCTCCTTTAATCTTTATCATCCTTTTTCGTCCACATCAGTACACTTGGACCCCTCTTAAATGTCTACTTTAGTGTGAGTTTGAAGCAAGTTCATCCTCTCACTAAAGTGGGGGCTAAATGTAGTGTCAACAAATATCGTCAATGACATTTTCACACAGGTTTAGCTCCTTCTCATTAAATTAAGCTTAAAATTTTCCTTTGGTGTTGTAAGGTGTTTGACACATTCACCCTAGGTATTGGGCCCTTGGAAACTAAATAAAATGTATTCAAATTGTGCCTTGTAAAGGTGTTGTAAAGTGTTGTAACCCACTTTCACACTCGTCTAGGATTTTATTAATTATTTGAGTCTAATAAACTTAACTCTAACTTAATTTAGTGTTGTAAAGTGTTTTTATTTACACCTTCACATTAAATTTAGGAAGCTTATAAACAAGGTGGACCTAATCTAGTTTTGTAATGTGTTTTACACATTCACATGGGATTTAGGGCCCTTCTAAGCTAAATAGACCTAATTTTGCCTCAATTTAGTATTGTAAATTGTATTTATTTACACTTTCAAATTGGATTTTGGGCCATCTTGAATTTATGACCTTAATATCATCATTAATAGGCCCCTATAACCCCATATTATGCATCCCAACGTATATTTTAATCAAAAATCCAACAATATCAACATATGAGCTTTATTTACACATTCCCTGACACTTTGGCAAGCAAAATAGCCCCTATGGGACCCATTCGCCACTTTGGGTGAACGAGTCCCATCCAGGTGGAACTCATTCAGGAAACTTGGCAGATGAGTCCCATTTTGGCCTATTTTCAAGGTTTGAGCGAGAAAAACTAGGTTTTGAGTTCAAATTTCTTCTATGTCGGCCTTGGAAATCAAATAAGCAGTCATTTGAGTGCATTGCCTATATAAACAAGCTTTCAAATCATTATTTCACCTAAGCAATATAAGCCTAATGATATCAAGCCAAGCAAGAAAGATGTAAGCATTCCAATACTTTACAACATCATCAAGAGAGCATTCAAGATTCTTTCTAAGGAATACAAGGAAAGAATTCTTCATCAATTGTTGTAGCAATTCAAGATCCATTATCATGTCAAGGATATCAAGAATCAAGCATTTTGTTGAGCTATTTTTGTGATGTTGCATCCAAGATCCAAGGTCAAGCATTGTTCTTCATCCATTTCAAGATCAAGATCTACATCCTTCATGGCCACTTCATGCTAGATTGCAGATTTACAAGACATCCTTCAAGATAACATTGTTCATGTTTCATGTCCTATATTTCATGTTTCATGTTCATTATTTCATCAACTGGTTTAATTACCTAAAATGGGTTTGACCAAGGCAAACCCTTTATTCACTAACAATCAATAATTTTTTCTCCTCTTTGCATGTGTGATTGCAGATCTAGGTGTCTTGGAGCATTAAAAATCACTGAAGATTAGGTTATAATCTTGGAGAAAGTTGTTGGAGTTTTCTCCTCAATTGCAAGGTTGTCATCTTCGCAAAAAAGTCACCTTCAAGCCCGAAATTGCTAGTTTCAAATCCGAAAATCAAGAGAAGCAAGAAGAGCAAACATTAAAGACCAAATTTAGACCTTGAAGTTCCAAAAATTCCAAACTGGACTCATTTTCCACAAGTGGTGAATGAGTCTCACTATAGGTTTTTCTTAGAAAATATTTCAGATTCAAATACCCTTTTGTCTAAAACCTACTCCTATGCAAAAATTTAGACCTCAGACTAATTCGCGCAGAATGGCGAATGAGTCCCACTAGGTAAAAAATTCAAAATTTCCAGCATTTCAAGACTCCTTCCAATCATCTTCAAGTTTCCAGGTGCATGCATTTCATCTTACATTTTTTTATTCTATTTTATATGCATTTCTAGGTCATTTAATTCAAGTTTGCATCATATTAGGGTTTTGCATTTCATCTTAAATTTCATTGTCTTTTCCAAGTCTTAACTTGGTGGTGAACCCCTCAGTATTCATTAATCAAACCCTAGGATAGTCCCTTGGAAAGATCTCTTTCCCCTTTCATCATTGGGTTGAGATCTCTATGGCATCCTTGAATGTTAGTTGCAAAAAAGTGATGTTCTATGTCCAAAACCATAAAGCATCCATTTTTCAACTAATCATTGAGCTTATTGTAGGTCTTCTCCTCTATTTATATAATTTCATTTTCTACAATAAGGTGTCTTTGAAAATGGTTTGTATGCATGGGTTGGTTATGGCTTTAGTTTTTGATTCAGGAGCATCTCAGGAAAATGTGCAATCACCATCAACAAAAAAAATAGGTTTGATTTATCATTTCGGTTTTTCTTTTGATTGTCATGGGTGAGGAGATGGAATGGTGTTTTTTCATAGATTTAAAAATCTCATATTTCATTATACATTTTGAGCTCCATCTATAGGCATTTCATTGGAAATTCAAAATTTTCAATTATTCATTTTACCTGACATTGAAGTAATTAAAAATATATGAGTCTTTTATTTTATCAAGAATGGACAAGTTTGAATAGGAAGCTAAGGGGTCACATCACTTTGATTTAGCCTATATTTCTGATTTGAATGCCAAGGGTCGTGGCGTTGGTTATGGAAACACATAAATTTGCAAAATAAAATGAGAAGAGGGGCACCATAAGTTGTTGTGAAGGTAGTGTGGGATATTGGGGTAGGAAGAAAGGGGTGGTGAATGTGGAGAAGATGAAATTGCATTGAATTAAAATGTCATCCCATGCCTCCTCTAGAAATAACCATATGAAATGGCACACCAATAATTGCAACCTAATGCATAGGATAATGGAGTTGGTGCCAAACAAAAAAAAGGGTTGATTAGATTAAGCCATGACTATTATTTAATTTCATGGAAAATGTTAAAGAAACTATGTGGGAATAATGGAAGACATAGTGTAGAAGGAAATTTGGGTAATATTGAGCAACAGTTGGCCACAAATGTAAGGGAAGTCATCGATGAAATTATAGCTAAAGTGTGGAGAGAGGGGAAAAATGGAAAGTAAAGCATTAAAGACAAAACAATGCTATTAAGTTTAGGAAAGAAACCATGACCTGTAGTTACAAGTGTAGATTGGAATAAAAGGCAATAAATATGAGGAGCAAGAAATAACTTAGGAGTGCAAGTTGCAATTAAAGAGGCGATGGAATGTGGGTGCAGGATAGAGATGGGAAATGAAGAAGATAAGAATTGCACTATGTGGGAATGGGAGTCAAAAATAGGGAGTTGCATAATGTTGAGGAGGAGTTAAGAAGAGGGCAAAGAAATGTTGAAGGAGAAAATAGTGTATAGGGTAGGAGCAAGCAAGATTTCAAAGGTAGTAGAGGTTAGAAGAGATATTGGGAGGAAAAGACAATAATTTCTTAAGTAATGAAATGTCCAAGGCAGTGAATAGGAAGGTATGGAAACCATGCAATATAAGATTATGTAATAGTTTGGGTCTACACATAGAGAAACCAAATTGTGAACTGTTTGTGATGTAATTAGATAAGAGAAAAATGTAATAAAGTGAAGCAAATTTTGTTGTAGTCTTAGATGGGATAAAAAAATTATGATTGTGGCAAAGTATTGTGCACATAATTTATGCTTGAATATGGGTTTTGTTTCATCAAGGATCTTGAATTTAAAATTATAAATTTATTTGATCTCAATCGATAAATGAAATTGTCAAATTGGGTTATCACTTGGCTATGGAAAGGGGGTTTGCTAGTTTTTCATTAATTGGTTTTGTTTTGGGAGGTTTTCCAGTTAACTTGTCCTTGAGTGGATGAGGTTGATTTTTCTATCTTCATCAAATTGTATCAGAGCTAGAGGTTCTGAGTGTGTGGACAGACCATCGAATGAGAGGCAATCTGCACCAGTACCTGCGAGTGGAGAGGGAAGTGAGAAGAGGTTTTGAGTACATAAGAAGATCATTGAACATGAGGAAGCTTGTGACAAAACTTGTGGATAGAGGAATCATGATTGAAGAGCTCAAAATTATCATTGCAGGTGTCAGAAGTCCTAAGCGATTGAGATTTGGAAAGCATGAGGAAATTTTTGTGGTAGTGACAGATTATAGCAAACAAACTTTGATCTTCTTGGGCATCAAGGATTTGGATGTGAGATAAATTTCAAGTTATGCAATGTGAAGAGGTTGCAAGGGCTAAGTTGTATCGTAGACATATCATGAGGAAGGAATGGAGATCTAAGAGAAGGAAGTAGTTGGTGGAGAAGGTCAATTTCATGGTGAACATGAGTCCATGAGGGAGAAGAAGAAAGGGGTGCAATAGTGGAAGGAGTAACTTTGTGCATGATATTCAATGATGGATTTCATTGTAGATTGTTCACAATCTCAAAGGTTGATTCTATCACCCAACACAACCTTTGTGAGCCTATGCTCACAAATTTTTTTACCCGACATGTCTGATGCAAGAGCATCCCGGGTTAATGTGCAATCAGCATCAACAAGAAAAATCGATTTGGTTTTATCATTCCAGTTTTGAATTATTTTCTTTGTAAGTAGTTCAATTTAGTTTTGATGGTCATGGGTGATGAGATGGAATGATTTTTTTTCACAGATTGACAAATGTCATATTTCATTATGCATTCCAAGCTCCATCTTCAGGCATTTCATTAGAAATTTGAATATTTTAGTTATTCATTTTACCCAAAATTGAAGGTAATTAAAAATAGATGAATGGAAAGTAACACATTAAAGACAAAATAATGTTATTAAGTGCAGGAAAGAAACCATGACCTATAGTTACAAGTGTTGATTGGAATAAAAGGCAGTTAATATGAGGAGCAAGAAATAACTTAGGAGTGCATATTGCAATTAAAGAGAGGATGGAATGTGGGTGTAGGATAGATATGGGAAATCAAGAGGATAATAATTTCACCATGTGGGAATGGGATTCAAAAACAAGGAGCTATGTAATGCCGAGGAAGATTTAAAAAGGGGTTGAAGCAATGTTGAAGGAGAAAATAGTGTATAGGGTAGGAGAGAAAGATTTCTAAGATAATAGAGGTTAGAAGAGACATTGGGAGGAAAAGAAAATAATTTCTTGATTAATGAAATGTCCAAGGCAATGAAGATGAAGGTATGAAAACCATGCAATATAAGAGTATGTAATATTTTGGGTGTGAGCATAGAGAAACCGAATTGTGAACTATTTGTGATGTAATTATATGAGACAAAAGTAATAAAGTGAAGCAAATTTTATTTCAATCTTAGTTGTGATAAAAAAATTATGATTGCAGAAAAGTATTGTGTACATAATTTATGCTTTAATGTGGATTTTGTTTCATCAAGGATCCTAAATTGTAAATTTTAAATTGATTTGATCACAATCAACAAATGAAATTTTTGAATTGGGTTATCACTTGGATACAGAAAGGGGGTTTATTGGTTTCTTGTTAATTGGTTTTATTTTGGGAGGTTGTCCAATTAACTTGTGCTTGAGTTGGATGAGGCTGATTTTCCTTTTTCATCAAATGGTATCAAATCCAAAGGTTCTAAGCATGTGGATAGATGGTTGAATGTGAGGAAGTCTACACTAGGATCTACGGGTGGAGAGGGAAGTGAGAAGAGGTTCTTAGTGCATAAGTAAATATTTGAACATGAGGTAGCTTATGATAGAACTTATGGATAGAGGAAGTGTGATTGAAGATCTCAAAATAATTGTGGTAGGTGTGTGAATTCCTGCACAATTGAGAGCTGAAAATTGCAAATAAATTGTTGTGATAGTGACAAATTGCAACAGACAAAGTGGGATCTTCTTGAGGATAAGGGATATGGATGTGAGATAGATTGTAAGGTATGTAGCATGAGGAGGTTGTAAGGGTTGATTTCCAATGAATATGTGTCGTGAGGAAGGCATAGAGAGAAGATAAGGAAGTAGTTGATGAAGGTCAACTTTGTGGTGGACATGAGTCCACAAGGGCGAAGAAGAAAGGGGTGCAACAGTGGAAGGAGTAACTTTTTGTACGAGATTCAGCGATGGAGTTCATTGCAGATTGTTTGCAATATCAAAGGTTGATTCTATCACCCAAATCCACCTTTGTGATCCTATGCTCACAAAATTTCTACTTGACATGTTTGATGCAAGAGCATCTTAGTTGAATGCGCAATCAGCATCAACAACAAAAAAAATCAGTTTGGTTTTTTCATTTTGTTTTTCTTTGTTTTCTCTGTGGGAAGTTCCATCTATAGGCATTTCATTGGAAATTCAAACATTTTAATTATTTATTTTACCTGACATTGAAGGTAATTAAAAAATAGATGAGTCTTGTATTTTATCAAGAATGGATAAATTTGAACATGAAGCTAAGGGGTCACATCATTTTGATTCAATCTATATTGTTGATTTTAGTGCCAAGGGTCATGACCTTGGTTATGGAAACACATAAATTTCCAAAAGAAAACGAGAAGAGGGGTGCCATATGTTGTTGTGAAGGAAACACGGGATATTGAGGTGGGAGGAATGAGGTGGCACATGTGGACAAGATGAAATTACATTGAATAAATATGTCAGCCCATGCCTCCTCTAGAAACAACCATATGAAATGGCACGCCAATAATTGCAAGCCAATGCATAGGAGAATGGAGTTGGAACCAAATGAAAGAAAGGGTCAATTATATTAAGCCATGAGTGTTATTAAATTTCCTAGAAAATGTTAAAGAAACTACATGAGCAAAAGGGAAGACATAGTGCAGAAGACAATTTGAGTAATATTAAGCAACAACTGGCCACAAATCTAAGCGAAGTCATCAATGAAACTACAGATAAAGTAGAGAGAGGGGTGAATGGAAAGTAATGCATTAAATAAAAAATAATACTATTAAGTGTAGGAAAGAAATTGTGACCTATAGTTACAGGTGCAGATTGGATTAAAAGGCAGTAAATATGAAGAGAAGGAAATAACTTAGGAGCACAAGTTGTAATTAAAGAGAGGAAAAAATGTGGGTGCATGATAGAGATGGGAAATGAAGAGAGGAATAATCATGTCATGTGAGATAGGAGTCAAAAACAAGGAGCTATGTAATGTTAAGGAGGAGTTAAAAAGGGGAAAAGTAATGTTGAAGGATAAAACAACGTATAGGGTAGGAGTAAGCAAGATTTCAAAGGTAAGAGAGGTTAGAAGAGATATCGGGAGGAAAAGACAATAATTACCTGAGTAATAAAATGTCCAAGACAATGAATAGGAAGGTATGAAAACTATGCAATATAAGAGTATGTAATAGTTTGGGTCTGAGTGTAGAGAAACCAAATTGTGAACTATTTGTGATGTAATTAGATGAGACGAAAGCAATAAAGTGAAGCAAATTTTATTGTAATCTTAGTCAAGATAATTTTTGTATGATTGCGGTAAATTATTGTGCACATAATTTTTGCTTGAATGTGGATTTTTTTCATCAAGGATCTTGAATTTAAATTGTAAATTGAATTGATCTCAATTGACAAATGAAATTATTGAATTGGGTTATCGGTTGGGTACAGAAAGGGGGTTTGTTGGTTTTTCATTAATTGGTTTTGGTTTGGGAGGTTTTCCAATTAACTTGTGCTTGAGCATGGATGAGATTGAGTTTTTTTTTCTTCATCAAATGGCATCAGAGATAGAGGTTCTAAGTGTGTGGACAAACTATCAAACATGAAGCAATCCGCACCAGGACCTATGAGTGGAGAGGGAAGTGATAAAAGGTTTTGAGTGCATAAGCAGATCACCAAACATGAGGTAGATTATGAAAAAACCTATGGATAGAGGAAGTTTAATTGAAGAGCTCAAAATTATCATTTCAAATGTGCAAATTCTAGAGTGATTGAGAGCTAAAAAGTGCAAGGAAATTTTTATGGTAGTGATAGATTAAAGTAGATGAAGTGGGATATTCTTGATGGTCGAGGATATGGATGCGAGATAGATTTTAAGCTATGCATCATGAAGAGGTTGCAAGGTATGATTTTCAATGAAGATGTTCCATGAGGAAGGAATGGAGAGAAGAGAAGGAAGTATTTGGAAAAGGAGGTCGGTTTTATGGTGGACATGAGTCCACAAGGAAGAAGAAGAAAGGGGTGGAGCAGTGGAAGGAGTAACTTTGTGCATGAGATTCAGCAATGGAGTTCTTTGCAGATTGCTCACAATCTCAAAGGGTAATTTTATTGCCCAACTCCATGTTTGTAAGCCTATTCTCACAAAATTTATACCCAGTATGTTTGATGTAGGAGCATCTCGAGTGAACGTGCAATCACCATCAACAAAAAAAATAGTTTAGTTTTTTCATTTTAGTTTTGCTTTCTTTTCTCTATGGGTAGTTCAATTTGGTTTTTATGATCATGGGCGAGGAGATGGAATGGTGTTTTGTCACAGATTAAAAAACATCATATTTCGTTATGCATTTCAAGCTCCATCTATAGACATTTAATTGGAAATTCAAACATTTGAATTACTCATTTTACCCGACATTGAAGGTAAATAAAAATAGATGAGTCTTTTATTTTATCAAGAATAGACAAATTTGAAGAGGAAGCTAAGGGGTCACATCATTTTGATTCAACCTATATTTTTGATTTGAATGCCAAGGGTTACGGCCTTGGTTATGGAAACGCATAAATTTGAAAAATAAAATGAGAAGAGGGGCGTCGTATGTTATTGTGAAGGCAATGCAAGAGATTAGGGTGGGAGGAAAGGGGCGATGCATGTGGAGAAGATGAAATTGTATTGAATGAAAATGCCAACCCACGCCTCCTCTAGAAACAACCATATGAAATGCCACACCAATAATTGCAAGTCAAAACATAAGAGAATGGAGTTGGCACCAAATAAAAAATGGGTCGATTAGATTTAGCCATGATTGTTATTAAATTTCCTGGAAAATGTTAAAGAAACTACACAGGTAGAAGGGAAGACATAGTGTAGAAGGCAATTCGGGTAATATTGAGTAACAACTAGCTGCAAATGTAAGGGAAGTCATCAATAAAACTACAAATAAATTGGAGAGAGGGGTGAATGGAAAGTAACACACTAAAGACAAAATAATGCTATTAAGTGTAGGAAAGAAACCACGACCTCTAGTTACAGGTGTAGATTGGAATAAAAGGCAGCTAATATGAGGAGCAAGAAATAACTTGAAGAGTGCAGGTTGCAATTAAAGAGGATAGAATGTTGGTGTAGGATAGAGATAGTAAATCAAGAGGAGAATAATCACACCATGTGGGAATGGGATTCAAAAACAAGGAGTTGTGTAATGCTAAGGATGATTTTAAAAGGGGGTGAAGTAATGTTGAAGGAGAAAACGATGTATAGGGTAGAAGTAAGAAATATTTCGAAGGTAATAGAGTTTAGAAGAGACATTGGGAGGAAAAGACAATAATTGCTTGAGTAATAAAATGTCCAAGGTAGTTAAAAGGAAGGTATGGAAACCATGCAATATAAGGGTATGCAATATTTTGGGTGTGAGCATAGAGAAACAAAATTGTGGACTATTTGTGATGTAATTAGATGAGACGAAAGTAATAAAGTGAAGGAAATTTTATTGCAATATTGGATGGGATAAAGTTTTTATGATTGTGGAAAATTATTGTGTTCATAATTTGTGCCTGAATGTGGATTTTGTTTCATCAAGGATCTTGAATTTAAAATTATAATTTTATTGGATCTCAATCAACAAATGAAATTGTCGAATTGGGTTATTGCTTGGCTACGGAAAGGGGGTTTGTTGGTTTTTAATTAATTGTCTTTGTTCTGGGAGGTTGTCCAATCAACTTATGCTTGTGAGCATATGAGGTTGAGTTTATTTGTCTTCATCAAATGGTATCATAGCCAAAGGTTTTAAGCATGTGGACAGACTATTGATTGTGAGGTAGTGCACACTAGGACCTGCAGGTGGAGAGGGAAGTGAAAAGAGGTTTTGAGTGTATAAGAAGATCACTGAATGTGAGGAATCTTATTACAAAACCTATGGATAGATGAAATGTCATAGTAGTGACATATTAAAGTAGGTAAAGTGGGATCTTCTTGAGGATTGAGGATATAGATGCGAGATAGATTGCAAGCTATGCAACATGAAGAGGTTACAAGGGTTGAGTTGTAGTGATGGCATGCCATGCCATGAGGAAGGCATGGAGAGAAGAGAAGGAATTATTTGGTGGAGTTTGGTTTCATGGTGGACATGATTTTGTGAGGGAGTACAAGAAAGGGGTGCAACAGTGGAAGGAGTAACTTTGTGCATGATATTCAATGATGGAGTTCATTGCACATTATTCGCAATATCAAAGGGTGATTTTATCACCCAACTCCACCTTTGTGAGCCTATGCTCATAAAATTTCTACCCAACGCGTTTGATGCAAGAGCATCCCAAGTGAACACACAATCAACATCAACAAAAAAAATCAATTTGGTTTTGTCATTTTGGTTTTTCTTTCTTTTCTCTATGGGTAATTCAATTTGGTTTTTGGTCATGGGTGAGGAGATGGAATGAATTTTTTTCACAGATTGACAAATATAATACTTCTTTATGCATTTTGAGGTCCATCTATATGTATTTCATTAGAAATTTGAATATTTTAATTATTCATTTTACTTGAAAGTGAATTTTTATCACAGATTGACAAACATAATTTTTTTTATGCATTTTGAGCTCCATCTATAGGTATTTCATTAGAAATTTGAATATTTTAATTAAAAATGGATGAGTCTTTTATTTTATCAAGAATGGACAAATTTGAACAAGAATCTAAGGGGTCGCATCATTTTGATTCAACCTATATTGTTGATTTGAATGCCAAGGGTCATGACCTTGGTTATGGAAACACATAAATTTCCAAAAGAAAATGAGAAGAGGGGTGCCATATGTTGTTGTGAAGGCAACACATGAGATTGATGTGGGAGAAAAGGGGTGGTGCATGTGGACAAGATGAAATTGAATTGAATGAAAATGTCATCCCATGTCTCCTCCAAAAACATCTATATGAAATGGCACACCAATAATTGCAAGACAACACATATGAGAATGGAGCTGGCACCAAATTAAAAAAGGTTAAATTAGATTAAGCCATGACTATTACTAAATTTCTTAACAAATGTTAAAGAAACTATGTGGGCAGAAGGGAAGACATAGTGCAGAAGGCAATTTGGTTAATACTTGTAAACATGGAAAATGTACAATTCAATCCGACACACTGGGTCCTGATTTACTAACACTATTTCATCCTGAATCATCTCCTTTGCTAGTCATTTAATCGAATAATCTATATTTGATTAAATTCATCTCTCTTCATCTCTTCATTAAATAAATCAACTTTATCTAATTAAGTCATCATCTCCTATTAATTAAATAAATCAATTTTATTTAATTAATTCTATAAAAATTGTTTTAATTAAATAATTCATTTTATTTGATTAAATCCCTAAAGTCTTCTTATTAAATTGAATAAATTAAACCTTATTTGATTTAATCTAACATATTCCTCCTTGTTTAAATAAATCAAATCATTTATTTAATTAAACCCTTCCTCTCAATTCTGATTTAAAATAATTCATCTATTTGAGTTAAAATTGTCAAATCACCTAATTCTTCATTAAATTAATCAAAACTATGATTAAATTAATCCCTCTCATTAAAATCCTCTAGAGAATGCAAGTTGCACAATAAATCAAATACTTTGATTTATTTAATTCTCTATTTTCCCTCACAAAGCATCAAAAGGGAATATTCCCTCAAATTTGAATTCAAATTTTAGTGGGAAGGGTACTTCCAACAAGGCATTTAAGACATCTTACATGTCCTTTGCATTGAGTCAAGTGGTCATAACTCCATTTGACTTCTCATCCACCTTGTCATTTCAATATTTCAAAATTCAAATTTATTCATTTATCATGCACATTGGCCAAAATGTGCTCATTCCTCATCCAATCACATGTGGACAAGTGGCACAATTCCATTGGATTATCTTTTATCTCACATTGCTTATTTCCACTCTCTCTTCCATTTTGGAAATCTATAAATGAGAGACTCTTCCTCTCATTCTAGCATCCACAATTTGAGTAAAATTACTATACTCAAATCCATCTTCAAGCATATCCATTCTCATATGATTTTATCAAGCTCTTAGCTAGGTTATGCAGATATTCAACCAAGGTGGATCAATCTTCATCAAATCATCAAAGCTTTAAAAGGAGTTGGGAAAGGGTTGATTTCGACATACCAATCGGCACCAACTCCCCCATGGGATCAAGAGTTTGCATTGTTTAAATTAGGATTTCATTGTTTTTTAATTTATTTCTTTGTTTTTCCTATTTTAAGTTTTGTAAATGGATTTCATGGGGAATCCTTATTTCTTGCTTGCATAAAATCTAATATTGTGCTTGTTTGCCTTATTTATGCAAGTATCAAATTAGGGGTTCACAATACTGAGCAACAATTGGTTGCAAATGCAAGGGAAGTCATTGATGAAACTGTAGATAAAGTGGAGAGAGAGGGTGAATGGAACATAATGCATTAAAGACAAAACAATGCTATCAAGTGTAGGAAAGAAACCGCGACCTATAGTTATAGGTGAAAAATGGAATAAAAGGCAATAAATATGAGGAGCAATAAATAACTTAGGAGTGCAGGATGCAATTAAAGAGAGGACAAAATGTGGGTGCAGGGTAGAAATGGGAAATGAAGAGGAGAAGAATCATTCTATGTGGGAATGGGAGTCAGAAATAGGGAGATGCGTAATGTTGAGGAGTTAAGTTGGGGCGAAGCAATGTTGAAGGAGAAAACAGTGTGTAGGGTAGGAGTAAGCAATATTTCGAAGGTAATGAAGGTTAGAAGAGACATTGGTAGGAAAAGACAATAATTTCCTAAGTAATGAAATGTCCAAAGCAGTGAACAGGAAGGTATGGAAACCATGTAGTATAAGAGTATGTAATAGTTTGGGTCTAAGCATAGAGAAATCAAATTGTGAATTGTTTGTCATTAGTGAAATTTACATAAAAAATGTGCCTCCTAAGGATGACATCATCAACTTTTTGAGTTATCAAAAATCAATTAAAAGATGACATCAACCGTTACGGTGACATCACCCAAAATAAAAATAAAATTATTTATTTTATAAAATAAAACTTTCTAAAATCCTATGAATTAACTCATGACGGTTAATCTAACTCTACATATCCTATTCTATCTCATTCATCTTTCTAAATATAAAATATTATTTTTGTTTTATATTTATATTCTTTATTATGTTTTTTTTTTAAATATTCTCATTCTTAAAACAAAAAAAATATAAAAGCATTTCAAAAATATTTTAACAAAAAAATTAAAAATATTTAAAAATTTGGAATGAAATTAATTTGTAATAAAATTCATTTGTACTTCTTATTTTATAAAATTATTTTTATGAAACAAATTCAGTCCATTTTTCATTTTTCATTTGTTTAAAATTTATAAGAAAAAAATTTAAATATCAAAAAGGAAATAAAAAATAAAACATAAGAAATAAAACCAAACAGAAATTTGAAAAAACAAAAAATAAAACCTAAAAAATAAATTAAAACCATGAAGGAGCAAATGCTAAAGAAAATCACATGAACCAAAAAGAAATTTGAAAATAAAAAATAAAATCAATTAGAAAAATAAAAAAATAATAACCAAAAAAAGAAATTGGAAAAAATTAGAAACAATTGAAAGAGAAAAATTGAAGAAAAATCACAAAAAATATCAAACCAAAAAAAAAAAAAAAGAGTGAAAAAATCAAATAAACTATGGAAAAGAGATATCCCTTGACTACTGTAGATATATATTTTTTAAATATAAATATAATAGTATATAAATTTTATATAAAATAAAATATCTAAAATTACTTTTACTTTACCATTTTTTAAATAAAAATAAATAATCAAAAGAAGAAAGTGAACTTGAATTTTTTAATAATAATAGAAATATATGTTACCACTTTTTTTTTTAAATGAACTTGAGTTTAAGATTTTTTTTAAATAAATAAAAAATCAAGAAAAGAAATAATCTAAAATGAAAACGTTTGTCAATAAAAATATATGTTACCACTTTTAAAAAAATAATGGACTTGAGTTTTTTAAGGAATTATAATAGAAACATGTGTCCCCACTTAACTCATGTAGTTAAGTAATTTATATTTTTAATAATTAAATAATTTGTATTATTTGAGATAATTTTTGTTTTTATAGAGTTCCTTAGGAGGCTCATTTTTTATGTAAATTTTCCCTATTGGATGCAATTAGATGAGACGAAAGTAATAAAGTGAAGGAAATTTTATTGCAATATTAGTTGGGATAAAGTTTTTATGATTGTGGAAAAGTATTGTGCACATAATTTGTGCTTGAATGTGGATTTTGTTTCATCACTTGGATCTTGAGTTTAAAATTGTAAATTAATTTGATTTCAAATGACAAATGAAATTGTTGAATTGGGTTATCACTTGGCTATGGAAAGGGGGTTTGCTAGTTTTTCGTTAATTGGTTTTGTTTTGGGAGGTTTTCCAATTAATTTGTGCTTGAGTGGATGAGCACTACAACAAATCCCTATGATTAGCTACCTTTTTTGCTCCCTTTTTTCCTTCCACCCACTATTTCAATGTATTTTTCTCCAATTTTTTGAAAAAGTCGGCAGTATTTGTCGAGTCAACACTATTTTTGGCATTTATTGCACCGGCTAGAACAAGCAAGCGCTAAATTCGGTGCAAAGTAGTGCTAAATTTTATGCCATGTTTAATGTCGGGTTTAACACCAAGTTTAGCGCCAAATTTAGCATCAAGTCTAACGTCGATCTTAGCGTTGAGTTTTTGTTGAGTTTAGCTCCTGAGTGTAGCTCTGATAATTGCACCTAATTATGCGCCTACTTTGGAGCGTACTTTAGCGCTTAGTCTATCACCGAGTGTAGTGCCCTATATTTTGGCTGAATTCATGATTGATTGGTCCTATGTGCATATCTTAGGGATTAGAACATATTAAATAAATAATATCGACAGCACTAGAACATATTGACAGAAGGGGACACAACATCCCACTGATGGAGAGATACATTATACAGTAACGAAGTTCAACATGTGGTGAAAGTATATCGAGGGAACAGAAGGCTATCAAACCAACATAAACTTTGGTTCCCTTAATGCAACAATAAAAGGCTAAAGGCATCAGAGGAAGTGACACTTATTGATGGAAGGATAACAAGAGTCTACCTAATGACCCGATAAGACCATGAACCATCAAGTACATGTTAAGGAAGGATATCGGAGGAACTAGGGCGCATTAGAGAGACATTATTTGGTGTCTCGTCGATACCCCGAAAGGAAGGAGTTCATCGATGAAGAAGGTGGTTATCAGTGAAAATGGAATCATGGTCTCGCCAATGCAACGATGATGATTTTTTTCGACTAATGTGACGTCTCATTTATATCATTTAGATATTCAAAATAAATGATCTGCCCAATGACAAGATTGATAGCAAGTGGAGCGTTTATGAGCTAGAGCTGAGTGAATTATACCTCAATTTGATCACATCTTTTCATTAAGACTTGAAAAGGATTCGTTGGATGCGGGAGCAGAGTAAAGGAGGTTGAGAATTCACCATTACTGCACAGCTCAGAACCAGTGAAAGTGAATCCAAGTAAGTATACAAAAATCAACTAAGAAGTTGCTTCTATAAAGACTTATAAGAAAATTGAACAATGGAAGAAAGCTCAAAAATGCGAAAAATTAAGAAACAAAAAATAGAGAAAAGACTTCTAAACCAGGACTTAATTGACCAATGCCCAAGGTCAAGTCCGAGACCTAAAAGGAGTGCACAGACAAATCCTTCCATGGATAAGTTATGGGACAAGCAGAAAGGTTTAGGAGACTTGTGGACACCACAACGGGGATATGAGCTATTCATATACCATTATAGGAAACAGTATAGGTTTTTGAAGGGGAAACAATGATGGATCTAAGACCCAAATAGTGCGGAATACATTCCCTTAACACTAATACAACAGAGGAGAAGAGCAAGAATATGTTCTATAGCTACTAAAAACTACTGAGATGAAAATACAACCAGCATAAAAGAGATAATAGATTATAAGCATTCACAGATGACACAGTATTTACGTGGGAAAACCTTTTCAAGTAAAAAACCCACCACACCAAGCAAGAAAAATTGTATTACAGTAATAAACAATTGCATACAATATCAACCCTTACTCTCTTATCAACTCACAGCAGCATCAAGTTATTACACTCACTATTACAATACTCCTTCTAAGTATACAATGAATTATCTCTTTACATCAACTTGCAACTTACTTGTCTAACCATCACCTTTATGGTTTACATAAAACAATGTACTTGACTTGCCCATTCATACATCTCATTCAATGTCTTACCAATCCCATGGCTTCTGGTTCATGCACTGATCGCCCAATCAAGCCAATGATTATGTTCTGATAGATTTCCTCTTCATCGAGCCACCTAAGCAATAACTCCTTGCCTAATCGAGTTCCTGTCACCAACTGAACAAGTCGGCATTTACTACCTTTCACTATTTTGGCATTCGGCCAATCATACTATTGTCAACCTACCATGTGTCCAATCTTCATTAGCCTGTCACTTTGACTTCTGGTCAATCTCGGTTGACCGAGCTCCAAGCTCGTCTGAGCTCTTACTGCACTACTGTCGATCTCACCGACTCGCCTCGCGGTATGGCGGTGAGCTCAACTGAGCTCACCCATGTCTTCACTGAGCCTAGACCCATCATCCTCGCGCTACCGATGTCCAGTTCGAATCGACCCACGGTGTGGTGGTAGCCTTTGAACAAACCGTTGGCGGTCATACCGCGCTACCGCGAGGGCCGTCAGGCCACCCCGTTGTAGGGTGGTGATCATCGGCCAGACCGTTGGCAGTCTTACCGTAGCCACCACGGTGAGCAGGCTCACCATCCATGGTGGAGCAGTAACCGCTAGGCTCACCATTGGTGGTCTCACTACGGACACCATGGTGAGAGGACCCACCGCCCATGGTGTGGAGGTAACCACCGACCAAGCCGCTAGCGGCTTCATCGCGGTGGCCCACGGTGGAGCGGTAATCGTCAGGCCACTGCTAGTGGCTTCACCGCGACCACCATGGTGAAGGCCTTCATTGACCGCGATAAGGCGGTGAAGGCCTTCGTTGACCGTGATAAGGCGGTGATCAGCAAGGCAGGCAGCAAGCCACCTATCACGACCACTGCAGTGAGTAAACTCACTACGCACGGTAAGGCGGTAACTGCCAAGCCCGTCACTGCGGTACCACCAGGGTCAAGTCAGACCGCCGCGGCAAAGGCTGAGAACATCAATTTTTCGCCAAGTCCAAATGATGCAAAGGCACAAACTAGAAATTGAGACATGAATTCCCAACAAGCTCCCACTTGGCGAAGATTTACAGCTTCCTCTTGACTTAGAAAAAATCACTGACAATCATGGGCCCCAAGGCCCATCGATTTTGTGCACCATCTAAACTTGTCTGTGCTAACCATCTTCGTTAATGCATCTGCAACATTTCTCAAGATGTCAACCTTTTCCAGATTGACCTTTCCATCTTCAACCATGTCTCTCACGAAGTGATACTGCACACCAATGTGCTTCGTCCTAGCATGGAAGGTCGGATTCTTTGCCAAACAAATGGTACTTTTACTATCATAGTAGATTGTAATCTGCCCTGCATTAAAACCAATATCATAACACAAACGGTTTAGCCAAACAGCTTCCTTGCAGGCGTGAGTGGCTGCCATGTACTCTGCCTCTGTCGTAGATAAAGCAACTACAGCCTATCGCTTGCTCATCCAACTGATTGCTCCACCATTAAACATGAACGTATATCCACTAGTGGATCTCCTGTTGTCAATGTTCCCTGCCCAATTAGAATCAACATACCCCTAAATGTTGAGAGTCCTCTGTGATGCAACCAAACTGTCATGGTAATACGGAGCATAATCTGAAGTCCCCTTCAAATACCTGAACACTCTCTTAACAACATCCCAATGTGATCTTCTCGGATTTTTCATAAAATGGCTTAGAACTCCCACTGCTTGGGCAATGTTTGGTCTAGTGCAGACCATTGCATACATCAAACTGCTAGCAACACTTGCATATGACACACTGGTCATGTCCTCCATCTCAGTAGCATATTTTGGATAGTCTTCAACAGATAGTTTCGTTCCCCGCATGACTGGAACAACTAGTTGCTTGCAATCGTTCATAGCAAATCTCTCCAGAACGGTGTTCACATACTTACTCTGACTAACCCAAAGCTTTTTGCTTGTTTTATCCCCGGTTATCTCCATTCCTAGAATATACCTAGTTGCACCAAGATCTTTTATTTCAAACTTTTCATACAACTAAGATTTAAGATCAGAAATCATAGTCTTGTTATTTCCTATGAATAACATATCATCCACGTACAGTGTAATAACAAGCACATGATCATTTTTAGTTTGATGATAAACACAATGATCAAATTTTGATCTTACAAATCCCATAGACAACACAAATGTGTCAAATTTCTAGTACCACATTCTAGGAGGCTGCTTCAAACCATACAGAGATTTATTTAACTTACAGACCAGATTTTGTTTACCTTTTTCAACAAAATGCTCAGGCTGGGACATATAAATTTCTTCTTCCAGCTCACCATGGAGAAACGTTTTCTTCACATCCATCTACTCAATTTCAAAGTCATACACAGCTACCAATGACAACAAAAATCTGATGGATGTCAACTTCGCTACAGGGGAAAAAATCTCTCCATAATCAATTCCCTCAATTTGGGAAAAACCCTTTGCAACCAGTCTTGCCTTATACTTCTCAACACTTCCATCAATGCATGTCTTCTTTTTGAATATCCACTTACAGTCAACAGGATTTCACCCTTTAGGCAGTGGTACCAAATCTCAGGTTTCATTCTTCTTCAATGAATCCATTTCTTTATTCATGGCTTCTAGCCAAGAATTCGAATCAGTCATGTTGATTGCTTCTTTTACAGTCCTAGGCTCATCAGTGCTAGTAATTATAACATAGGCACATTTCGAATTTAACATTAAGAAACCATACCTTTCAAGTTGTCATTTTTCTCCTGTAGATCTTTTTACAGGCTGAGGTTGTGATTCTTCATCATCAGAACTCTCAAAGCTGCTTGAACTCTCCTCAGTCTCAGGTACACCATGCAGCTCTTCCCTTTCTGGAGTTTGGGGAATCTCAATTGCATCCTTTTCCTTGTCTCTATGATCTGTCTCAAGTTTTTGATCACTTACTGAAGGTTTCAGCTCACGAAAAATCACGCTTCTGCTATACTGAACCTTCTCAGTAACAGGGTTCCAAATCTTGTATCCCTTCACACCAACTTCATAGCCGATGAGAATACACTTGACAACCTTGTTATCCAATTTTGATCTCTTTTCATTTGGCACATAAACTTATGCCTCATAGCCAAATACACAAACATGTCGAAGAGAGGGCTTCTTACCAAACCATGCTTCCAAAGGTGTCTTATCAACAAGAGCATAGCAAGGAGATCGGTTTACTAGATAACATGTTGTAGCCATAGCCTCAGCCCAGAAATTTTTTTCCAGACCAACACTGCTCAGCATACTCCTTGTATTTTCCATCAATGTCTTGTTCAACCTTTGAGCAACTTCATTCTGTTGTGGAGTGTAAGGTGTTGTCTTATGCCTTTTAATTCCATGATCTGTACAATACCTTTCAAAATATGTAGAACAAAATTCACTGCCATTGTCTATCCTCAAACATTTAATTTTCCTTCCAGTCTGATTCTCTACCAAAGATTTAAATTCTTTAAACTGATTGAACACTTCTGATTTACTTTTAAGAAAGTATACAAATGCCCTTCTCGAACAGTCATCAATAAAAGAAACATAATATCTAGACTTCGATAACGAAGGAACATTAACTAGACCAAACACATCAGAATGAACATAATCCAGTATGCCAAAGGATTTATGAGGACTAGAGTAAAATAAAACACGGTGTTGTTTTTCATAGATACAATGTTTGCAAAAATCGAACTCAAGGTTACAATCATCAAGCCCTTCTACAAGATTTTTATTCTTCAAGATTTTTAAACCTTTCTCACCTATGTGACCTAGTCTATGATGCCACAACATAGTCTTCTCAGTTGAGAGTTTTACCTCCAAAGCATTTGCAGATATAGAAGTGTCTTCATCTTTCTCTATAGGGACTGATTTACATGACTCTACAGAGGCATTGTTACATTGAACAGAATGTGCATCCAACTTATATAGAGTGTTAGAATGAACACCCTTAGCCAGCACCATTGCACCTCTAGCCATTTTACATCCTCTACTTGAGAAATAAACTTCTACACCAGCATCATTTAACTTACTGACAGAAAGAATATTTTGACCCACACCTATAATGTGAAGTACGCCCCCAATCCCTTTGACTCTTCCATCAAAAAACTGAATTCTGACTCTTCCTCTGCCAACAATCTCCAACATTGAATCACTTGCCAGGTACACCTTTCCACCATCATACTTCTCGTACTTGGAGAACCACTCTCTGTGGGATGTCATGTGAAAGGACGCATCTGAGTCAACCAACCAGACTTCATCTAGTACCTAAGTTGACAAGGTTATTGCATGAAGGTGTCTGCATCACTTTGAGAAGATTCATTGTTAGAAGCATTCTTCTTCTTCTTCTTTTTACAATCCTTCCGGATGTGACCAGATTGCCCACAGTTCCAACATTTCACCTTGTACTTTTTACCAGGAGACTTTGATCTCCCTGCATATTTGGATCTAGACTTCCTGCCTTTCTTCTTGCCTTTCTCCTTTGATCTACCTCGAACAACAAGATCCTCTTTGGTCATCTCAAAAGACTTCCTTCGCATTTCTTTAGACAAAAGCGAAGCAACCACGTTATCCATCTTGAATGAAGTGGTTGTGCTTCCAATGGCCATCACCAGATGATCCCAACTATCAGGTAATGAGCACAATAGGAGCATGCAATGATCCTCCTCCCAAGTATTTACACCTAAATACGCAAATTAAGTAACACTCATATTAAATGAGTTCAGATGGTCTGCAACAGATGCACCTTCTTCCATCTTCAAGGAGTACAACTTCTTTCTCAGGAAAAGCTTATTTACCATAGACTTTCCTTGATAAATGTCACCAAGCTTCTTCCACAATGAAGCTACAGACTTTTCCTCATGGATGTTTAGGAGTACAGAATCGACTAGACTTAGTCTGATCAGACCTCTTGCTTTTCTATCAGCAAGGTCCCAATCCTCTTGCTTCATACTTTGTAGCTTAGTTCCAAACACTACAATTCAGAGGTCTCTATCCACAAGCAAGTCTTCCACTTTGAGTTTCCAAAGCTCAAAGTTGTTGCCATTAAAATTTTCAATATCTACTCTACCTGATGTACCCGCCATCTCAAACAGAAACAAGTTTTAACAATGCAAGACTCCCACTGAAACAGTATTAGCACAAAAAACTGACATTTTCCAACAATAATAACACAACTGGCCAAGCTCTAATACCACTTGAAGGGAAAACAAAGATGGATCTAAGACCCAAACAGTGTGGAATACATTCCCTTAACACTAATACAACAAAGGAGAAGAGCAAGAACATGTTCTATAGCTACTAAAAACTACTGAGATGAAAATACAACCAGCATAAAAGAGATAACAGATTATAAGCATTCACAGATGACACAATATTTACGTGGGAAAACCTTTTCAGGTAAAAAACCCACCACACCAAGCAAGAAAAATTGTATTACAGTAATAAACAATTACATACAATATCAGCCCTTACACTCTGATCAGCTCACAGCAGCTTCAAGTTATTACACTCACTGTTACAATACTCCTTCTAAGTATATAATGAATTATCTCTTTACATCGACTTGCAACTTACTTGTCTAACCATCACCTTTATGGTTTACATAAAACAATGTACTCGACTTGCCCATTCATACATCTCATTCAATGTTTTACCAATCCCATGGCTTCTGGTTCATGCATCGATCGCCCAATCAAGCCACTGATTCTACTCTGATATATTTCCTCTTAATCGAGCCACCCCGATAATAACTCCTTGCCTAATCGGGTTCCTGTCACCAGCCGAACAAGTCGGCATTTACTGTCTTTCATTGTTTTGGCATTCGGCCAATCATACTATTGTCAACCTGCCATGTGTCCAATCTTCATTCGCCTACCACTTTGACTTCTAGTCAAACTCGATTGACCAAGCTCCGAGCTCGTCCAAGCTCTTACTGCACTACCACCGAGCTCATCGACTCGCCTCGTGGTATGGTGATGAGCTCAGCCGAGCTCACCCATGTCTTCACCGAGCCTAGACCCATCATCCCCATGCTATCGCTGTCTAGTTCAAGTCGACCCACAGTGTGGCGGTAGCCTTTGAGCAGACCGCTGGCGGTCATATCACAGAGGCCGTCAGGCCACCCGCAGTAGGGCAGTGACCGCTAGCAGTCTTATCGCAGCCACTACGATGAGCAAGCTCACCGTCCGTAGTGGAGCGGTAACTGCTAGGCTCATTGCTAGCGGTCTCACTGCAGACACCACGGTGAGAGGACCCACCGCCCATGGTGCGGCAATAACCGCCGACCAAGCCGCTAGCGGCTTCACCGCGGCCACCGCGGTGAGTCAACTCACCGCTCACGGTGGAGTGATAACCACCAAGCCACTGCTGGAGGCTCCACCGCGGTGAAGGGCTTCACTGACCGCAGTAAGGCGGTGACTGACTAGGTAGGCAGCAAGCCGCCTACCATGACCACCATGGTGAGTAAACTCACCGCATGCGGTAAGGCGGTAACCGCCAAGCCCGTCACCGTAGTACCGTCAGGGTCAAGTCAGACCGCCGCAGTAAAGCAGTAAAGGCAGACAGAAGGCAGGCGCGGTATGGCGATAAAGGCTGAGAACATCAATTTTTTGCCAAGTCCAAATGATGTAGAGGCACAAACTAGAAATTGAGACATGAATTCCCAATAGTTTCAACTAGTCTACAACTCGTGGAGATTGTACCTAGGAAGATTAGTGGTACCCAATGTGTTTGTTAATACAAAGTTGGTTAAAGCTCTAGCCAACAAATATGACCCTAAAAGAAGAGCTATTCAATCACACAATGGGTCTAACATTCTCATTATCTCCAAAGATCTCATATCTAATATTTTTCGATTGGAATGCTCTTTGAATTTACCATTTACAATCAAAGACCTTCTAACAGAGTATTGTCACATGGAAACAAGTTATAAAAGATGGAAGCTACCACTACATAGGCCTAGGGATGAAGGTAGCCAACTCAGAAGGTTTTCTAGTTGATGGCACTCTTAAATTTTTCAAAATTGAGATGCCCATTTCAAAATTTTGCTTCTGCACTTTCAGAAGTGCACCTGCAAAATTAGTCCTAATTGATCCACTTTGAAGGCTTGTAATTTAAAACCTATTGATTGTCGTGCAAAACCCATTTGCAGACATACTCAATTGATCTATGTAAGCAGGCATGTCAAATTTTAGCTTCCCACGATAATTTTTGACAGAGTTTCGAAAAGTGAAGTTGGAGGGTTTTGACACTGTTCTATTGTTTGCAGACTGTTTGTTTTGTGAAATTGCCTCCTGTTTGAGCTTGGATTTCACAACCAGTTGATTGTCATGTCAGAACAAATGTTTTTTTATATTCTCCATATCAAGATGATCTCACATGCTAGTTTCTAGAGCCCCATGATCTGATTTGTTATTTTTAACAAGTTAAAACCGAATGCAGTTTGTTCAGTTTCACATCTGCATTCATGATAGCCTTTCTGAGTGGTCAACTTCGACCGTTAATAACTTTTGATCAGTGATGATTCAAGAAATTTCCTCTAGCACATGTGCTCAGGGTACCTTAATGAAATTGTATGTCTAATGGAAGCTCGCCAGGAGTTGATTCACTATTTTTACAAATTGGCAATTGGGCAAGTTTTAATTGGTTCTGAACAAGTGCAATTACAGAAAATGTGAAGTGAGCAACTTTGTCGATTAATATTTTTCACCTCGAGATATATTTTGCCAAAATATTTGTTGAAATGTGTTCTTGGGTCATATGTCTACATGTCTGCTCAGTTTCAAGGTTTCAAGATGAGCTTGGATGGGTCAATTAATTATTTTCCTGATCACAACAGAGTCAGAGATGGTGTTCCGAAAATTTTCAAATTTTACAATTCTACTTACAACCCATTTCTTATTTTGGTCTAAAACCTCTACTTCTCCATTTTCATCAAGATTGAAGGTCATTTGACACATTATTTTAATGTGTTTTTGTCGCGGCTAATACATCTCGAGGGCCAGTTTACAAAGAAGGTACCTAAATTTTAATGGCTGGGAAAAATTAGAGGAAATGGGTTTTCTCTAAATAAAATATTATGTCTCAGCACAAAATTTCATGGCTTCAGGTTAAATTTTGGAACTTACCAGGAATTCATCACATCAAAATCACATAGGCTACCTATCAATTATGTATAGTGTCTTCAATTATTCGCTCAAAGTCATAAAGCTAGTCCATCCAAAGAACTTGACCATAACAATTCAACAATCTCCCCGAAGGTGTTCCTAAACACCACCATCATTGATCATCAAATATCAAAATATCATACTGCACAAGGATCAATTTTTAAATTTTTCTACAAAATAAAATCCGCATTAGAGACCAATTCTACATCACTCAGGCTTGAACCCAATCTACTTGAAATTGAGGCATAATAGATTCTAGATTTGCATTGAGCCTAAGATAGTGAGCACATCAAGAACATTAAATTTTGAATTGTAGCAAGTTAGTTTTGCACATTTTCAACATCCATGCCCCATCAACAAACTAAGAGTTAAACCCCTTTCCTTTTTTAACATTTAATTTCACTAATATCTTTTCAATTTATCATTCCCAACTCATCAATTAAACTATTAATTTCATGCTTATTATTTACATCTATTTAGTGAGCCTAGATTTATGAAGGGGATTTTATCACAAATATTTTGTATTACATATTACAAAGAAAAGAACCTAACATTTATAAATATTGAAATTACCAATTTACAGTTGACAAATATTATTAAAATTTTAAATAATGTAAAGAAAAATAAACTTTCTTTAGGGTTGATCTAGGCTAATCCAAAATAATGCATATCCAAGTACATATTAACCTATATCTATGTAGGTAATTGTAAGTGGGCTAAAGTATTTTAAACATTAAAAATATATACAAAAATTAAACGAAAAATACATGTACCTAACCTTGTGACCTAAGAATGGATGATATGTGTGAAGCTTGTAGAATATGTGGTGTCTTGAGATTTGGAATGGAATGTTTTGGTCTATTATTCACCTCAAGAGCAAAATATTTTGTCTACTCCATATGGGATTGAGTATGGGTATCAAGGCCAATTGTAAATATGTTATGTACCTATCGAATTGATCTAATATTCTGCATGCCTCTACTTTATGTTTCACCTCATTCATCTCTAGTTTTTTTTGCCTTTTTTCTTATATTTGGGGACTAGCTATATTTAAGAATGCCTTGGAGGACTACCATTAGTGTCACTAGGGAACATATTCTCTTAGGTCAATACCCAAAAACTTGAGCAAAAAAACAAAAACTACATTCTTCAAATGCATGTGCTCCTAGAATGCTAATGCAAATTTAGATTCCTTTAAGTGCACCAATTGAAAGTGTTGTAGCATATACAAATAAAGCTTGGAAGATTAGAGATTTGAAATAATGCAATTGAATGCCTTTGAATACAAGTACATAGCAAAATATTGCACATATATGTTTAGTAAATTCCAAGTGAGAAATATACGGATAGGAGTGTGTCAAATTTTGAATTTGAATTTTTTAAATGTTGAGGTCAAATCAGCAAGTGCAAGGACAATTCCTTGAGTGCAAAGTTAGCCTGTAAAATTCTAAGAGCCGCTTAATTCAGATCTTGTTGCAATTTAAAAGTTATGATCAAATCAATGAACAGCTATCTTTCGCTCATCAAGACAAAAGGGTGGCAGTCAAGATATAATTGAAATGTCTAAGGATAAGTGCATGGATGAAAGTAATAAATGAAGAGTATGAGAATGTGGACAAATATGAGTGTAAAGCAGAAAAAAGAATGTAAAAATGTATATAAATGAAAGAATAACAACATGGATCCTGACTTTACACAGAATTGAGCCATTTACAAAACATTCTCTCAATACAAAAAACTAAATAAATCTAACATTAACCATGGTAAAATCAAACTTCCTTTGTATTACAAAGAAAGTTACAAAACAGTTATTGAAGGAAAAAATACTATTGGACCATTTTGTCCCTTGAAAAATCATTAACATGTTTATATATCTGCAATATTCAAATTAATGGTATCATAAAGAATACTCCAATTATCTGTCGAGTTGTGGTCTAACAATAAGTGTGACACACTGCCACAACAACCCAAATTCAAAACCCAATATAATGATCTAATGGATAGATTGGGACACTTATCGCCAGAGTCCCAAATCAAAACCCAACAAGCATGCCCCTTCTTGACAATGCAAAATTGTGTGAAATGGTCAAATTAACCTTTGCTGTGGGAGGAACCCCTGCTTGCCGATAGTTGAACGGCAGTTTACCTGAAAAAATAAAAAATAAAAGGAAATATTAATCAAAATATCCATGTTTACCCTGCATCGGTATGTTCCCATTTTATTGGTCATCGAAAGCAAGGAGATAATGAACTCGTCTTAGAATGAAATATGTCATTCCATGCAATCTCCAGACAATGAAATCAAGAATAGAATGGTAATAATGAGAGGCCTTGAATTAGCACGCCATTGGAGACTGCAAAAAGTAATGATTAATTTATTAGCAGCAATATTTTAATAATGCATGCCAAAATCTTGGAGAAGCCATTGTAATGATCATTTACTTGATTTATTATATTGAAATTTATCACTTAAGGGAACTGACACAACTAAGCATAGCAGTGCATCATCCCTATGGGGTTCGAGATATTGTTGATTTCAAGTTTTCAACAATAAACTAGCTTGGACTAGCACTCATTAGGGTATTTCTATAATCATCAAGCATATTAATGAAGTAGAACATCCAAATTATTGTCCGTCTCTAACCAAAGTAGCTAAGAAGCTAAGGTACGTACTGGTATGCCAATGTGCCAATGTAGAGTAACATATGTGATATAATCCAATAAATGAATTAGCAATCTAGACATTATTCAATTTTCTACGGCACATGACCAGCCAAAATCTACTGGTAAAGGCAAGACTTTCTGGCTTGTTAATTATGAGACCGGCATTGAGCAGGACATAACATCAAAAATAAGCTTGAGAGGAGTCCAACATAAGTTCGTCCATAGATGCTCTCATATGCCTACCAACACCCCAAGCATTGATCTACATCATGTCACCTGCCAGTCACCCACCTCAGTCTGATTTCCAGAAGCACTTTCCACCTGCATATTGATTCATTGACATCAATTATATTTAAATTCTGGTGACTAAATGTCACTGTTATTTGAAGGCATATTTTTAGCACCAGATTTGTTGCTTCTGCTGATGCTTTTGAGTTTGATGTGAAATGAGTTTTGCCTAGAAGAAATTGGAGATGGTAAGGAAACTAAAGAAGCTACTTCAATGCTTTTAGAATAAACTCTTCTTATACATAGCCGAATCATTAGTGCATGCACTGCTCATTCCATCACTTGTTTTCTGTATGAGGCATCTAATGGTGAAATTCGGAGGACAGGGCTATAATGCAAACAACTTCAGGACCACCCAAGTTCCATACAGATGAAAAATTATCTTCATCAAAGAATAATATTATGGGTTATTTAGGTTGTTTTTGGAATTTGAAGATTAGACAAGAATGTTGTTCAGTATATGTCAATTATACTTACTTCCATACCTTGAATTATACCTGTTTTAAGCTGATTTGAAATAATAGGTAGCAGCAGAACCAGTCTGAGAAGTATTATTTGCTGAGACCCTTTGAAGAGAAACAACATTATCAACTCTTTCTTTTGAAATCTTGAAAGAATTGTTGATTGGAACTTGGAATCATGGAAAAAAATCATTTCTGTTTGTTTACATTTAAAACACCCCATTGTTATCCATTTTGCTACTACTGTAAGATCAATTGGAAGGAAGGATTGATTCAAGGATGAATTCATCCATTACTCGGAAATACATTACTATAGCTCTATTGAGATATGAAAGCCTCTTGCTCAGTTAATAACAGTTGGTTTCTGTGACTTCCTTAAGAAGTTCTAACTCCTATTCCTTGTTCACTGTGCATCAATATATCAAGCATGTTACTGAGACGCTTAAAATTTATTTAAATGTAATTTGATTTGAGAAATTCATGAAGCAAAATTGATCTTGCCTTGATTCTTGTATGTTGTATGACTTAGCTTTTGTGAAATCTTCTCTCCAGTTCTGATAGAAATTGTGTCCTGGAAATCAACAAAAAAATTGATATTGAAAAGTTCTAAAAATAAATAAAATTAATATATGAATATAACCAAAATTAATATCTCATGGGGTTCGTGCAAAACATATATGGGATGCATGAAATTTCATTTATTTACAAATAAGCTTTTTGAGATTTAAGGAATTTCTAGTTGTAGAATTGTTGGTAACTTGGTATGAATCTCTATCCATGATATACGAGATGAACTCTGAAATGTTAAAATGTAAGAATACATCCTGAAAATGGCTCAGATGTTTGTTAACAATCGAATCAGACAGATTAATATCATGATGAAACCATACAATGATGCATGTACATGACTGCATATCAATTTGCATTATAAATATAGAACAAGTATTCCATTAGCAAACCACTTACTTTCTCATTGAACACAACAAATGGACTGGAATCACTTTCACTCTGTAATCCCCTTGACTGATTCTGCAAGGTAACTCTCTGATTTGTAAAGAGTTCCCCATGTCCTTGTGAAGGAACTTGTGGAAACTCATCAAAATATTCCATTGATATAGGATTGATTCGCCCTTCAGCAATATCAATTACCACTAAAGGAGACAATTCTCTGAATGCCTGTCATGGGAAACTTTAAAATTCTGCAATTTTGAAACACCTAAGCAAGTAGTTTTACATTTCTCAGCATTTCAGTTTATTGTTTACACATGCTGAAGCTGGGAAAAAAGCAATCAAATCAAACTGGGTTAAGGATACGGCCCAAGGAAGTCAAAATTACCCTCAAACGCTTCTAAAAACCCTTCTTGTACTGGCCTCAGAAATGAGAGACATCTCAGATTAGGGTCATATCTGTTAAAAAAAAAAACATTGGTTTGATATTGTACTTGCAGCTTTTGTATTTGAAATCAATAGAAAACCTGATCAAAAATCCTTTTGCAGCATAAACAGAAGGCTATATTAAAATAATAACAGCTAGAAAACTTACACTCTCGCATGACGGAAAACAGCAAGTGTCTCTTTGAAAGAATTGATATAACCTTCAGGTATGTGACCCTTTCTCTTAAGTTGCAACGCAGAAAGAACCTGTGTAGGAAAAACACTATACAAACACTTGATTTCTCTAACCAATGACCATCTTGCATTACACTCAAAGCCACAAAAAGGGACAAGAATTCCTAGGAATTCACTCTAAAACTTCATATGAACCTGTTCAGAGTACTCTATGATGGATTGAGCAATGATGCCAAACCGATGAAATCAGAAAAGTATATCAATGTTTGGTTCTTGAAAATAAAATATATAAGTCCAAACTTTTCTCTGCAAAATGACTTTCAGTATTTCATTTAAATTGTAAGACATACCTGATCTAAATTTTTGTACTGGGACACCAAAGAATGTGATCGCTTGATTCCAATGCCCGTGATAGATGAAAGGTAATCACAACCTGCAAGTACACACATGCCTGGAAGACACAAAATATAACTAACATCATCTAAGATATATTTTTAGCTGTGAAAATTCCTTGCTTTGTTCTCCATCATTCAGATATGAAACTAGACGGCACTAATAAAGGCACAGTAACTAGCAAAGCAGCATTACCCTAGTATGTCATATTGAAAGTTGCTCTTTTAACTTTGTCAGGTTTGTAGCCCCATTATGCCCTTTGAATTTGCATATCTAACCAAATTAATAGTGCCCAGTAAACATGCTTCAAAAATACTCTTCAACAACAGAAATAAA
Organism: Sequoiadendron giganteum; assembly: GCA_007115665.2. Taxonomy (NCBI): domain Eukaryota; kingdom Viridiplantae; phylum Streptophyta; class Pinopsida; order Cupressales; family Cupressaceae; genus Sequoiadendron; species Sequoiadendron giganteum. The sequence goes on along the minus strand of CM021100.1, from coordinate 82,731,851 downwards.
CACTATGTATCAAGATCATCCTCATATGCTTATTGAAAAATTATTCATACACCATTATTGTCAACAATTCAACAATATAAAGTTTATCTCAACTTTATTGAATATGAAAGAATTTCTTTAAACTGAATAAAGTACTGTCCCACCTCAAATTGAATGACTATCTAATTTATTCTTGTCATTTACACAGTATAAAATCAAATGTCTTTGTAAGTTGTTTCGTAAATATTATAATATATGCAAATGTCACAACTCTGTCAAATACTATTCTGTCCCCATTCTTTAGAGTTTTTAGATAGGGAAAATCCTTTTACCAGGTATAGAGGTAACAAAACTGGGACTTTACTTTCACAGGCAAGAAAGGTATTTTTAAGTGGTGTATCCCCATTCTCGTTTTCTGTTGGAGAATTTTCTATGTCAGGGGGACTGCATTCATTTTGCTGCAAGTGTTGCGGTAGCACACACTAGGGGTGCATTTTGTCATGTGAGGTCAGGGAGCTCACTTAGCGGCTGGGGTTTGAACTTAGATGAACGTAATAAGCAGGTCCAAGGATTTGAACCCTAAGTGTTACCAGCTCAAAATCAATTTACACTATTCAAACATGTGTCATGCACCCTTGATAATTGATATCATTAGGTTTCCCATGTATGATTTTCTCATTTTATGTTAGCATAGCAATTAGTTTACTTTTTCATGTCATGTTGTCCTGGGAAAATGATCCTTGATACATGGCAGATGAATATTAATTTATTAAAGCAACAGATAAATAGCCTCACGTTAATGACTCGATTGCTTTAACTTTTTTATTGCATTTTGAAACAACAAATAAATTGCTTATGTAATATAACAGAAGATGAGAAGCATGCTTCATCACAAGGAAATTTCTGCAAACACGCAAATTACAATTTTAAACAACAATGTACTAGACATAATAGGATCATAATCACCTTAGAGACAACATTTCTTTCAACATCTAGGTTTCTTGCATATGGCTAACCATTGAAATAGACTTGGAGAGATTTTCGCAAGCCTAAATAGCTGTTAGAATATGAAATCCTGTTTGTCAGGCCCAATTTGAGTGACAGATCATAGCTGCCTCATTGGGATAAGTAACTAATAAAATAAGTTCTTTAAAAATTTGAAATTCATGTGGAAAAGTTGGCCCCGGAAGAAGTGGGTGTCTTTTTCTCTCCGAAGAGGCCTATTTAAGTCAGGCGCTTCTGCCTTCTTACTCACTCATTTAAGTGAGATTCTTCAATTCTAGTGTCTTTACAATATTTATATTTGTTGCCCTTTGGAAGGTGGCTTGCTTTCTCGCTTTGAACATATGCTTGTAGATTTAATTGAAAATATTTTGTGATTATAATATGGCCTTAGAACCAAGGGTTTGACCCTTGGTTCAAAGGCCACTCTGCCTTGCAAAAGCTGTCACAAATTCACAGAGTGAAGATTGCATGACTGTAATGTCCCCTTCTTGCACCTAGTTCAGTACAAGCTTTCCATTTGCCTATTCCTAGTTCCCGTAGGCTAAGTGGATATGGTTAGGGGACTCAATGTCCTATGATGAGCTTTTGTGGGTTTTTTGAGTTTTCCAACAGAGTGCTATTTTTAGCAATGGCTATTTTTAGTAAGTTCCAGTTGGTCTCCGATTGAATCAGTTTGGAGATTAGACTCACGTACTATTTTTAGCAAATTTCTATTTTAAGTGCATGCTATTTTTAGCACCTAGTCTTGTCCTCTATTCCTCCATCAGTTCAATGCAGAGGTTTCCAGTTTTAGCCTTGGTGAGTTCTAATGTTTTCAGAGCAATATTTAATCTTCGTTAATTGTCTTTTATAAAATCACTTTATGACTTAAGTGATGGGTAACGGGTTACCCCCTTGATTGACGCCTACAAATATGGTGCTTTAAGTTGTTTTAAAAAAGGCAAGTTATTCTTCAAAAGGGGGCGCCAAGGTTGGACACCTAGTTTGAGGAGGGATAAAGTAAAATCAAATATTTGTATGGAGAGCTCTAGAAGGGGGGCATACCTTTTGGAGGGAAAAGGATTTGAAATTTGATTGCCCTAATCTCTCCTTCATTCTCTATATATACTCATTTTGAGCTCTCATTTGGCATCTTGGCTTTTGGCAATGGAAGGTTATGCTGCTAGAATGTTTGCAGGCTTCTTCTTTGCTGGTTGGAGGACGAAAACCCTTCACTAGATAGCTGGTTTCCATCGTGAAAGACCCACCCTAGCCGGTTGGAGTTCAATTCATCATATCTTTAGTGTTTTTTGGTAGTTTGGGTGATTTTGGAGTGGATTAGTATGAAGATATTCATAGTATTTTGATGTGGTTTTGTAAGTTTAGGAGTGTTGTGTGGATTTGGGTATGTTGGTGAGAGTTTGGAGCAGATTCAATTTATTTTCTGAGTTTAGATATAGAATTTCTGAGTTTTGGAAATTGCTATTTTTGAGTAGCTGGGAAGCACAAAATTGTTCATATCTCCGTGGTGTGAAAAAATATCATTCTGGGTATTGATTCAGTGGTTTCCTCATAGTTGGGCGTCCCATTTTAACTATTCATTTGTGGCAATTAAGGTGTATCTGATTTTTAAGGGAAAATCACCCCTCCTAGGGAGTCGTGCCATTTCCCTGGGTTTTGATCTTCAGACTGAAATCTTATTTGCATTTACAAAGGTCTACAAATCTGCCTTTTAAAGGTGTCTTTACATTGTAAATGTTTGCTTGATGAGAAGAAACAGCTCAGGATAATTTAGCACTTGTAATTGCTCATTTTATGATGAGTTTGGGATACATTGCTGCTCATTTGAATGACTCGAAGTGCACCTTTTTGGACTGTCATCGGGTCTGATACAAGTTCCCTTAAATCTGATTTTCAATTTGATCTTTGATATTGTCAATGAGTTATTATATGCTTGATGTAATGTCTAGATTTCTGCTTGCAATGTTATACTATTGTCAATGTATGTATTCACAATGATGAATGAAATATGAAACAAACACTTCTGCAATTCCGTCTATTTCTCAAAGCAAACAAAAAAAAATCAGGGGTGATCATCACAGTGGTATCAAAGCATAACTTTTCTGCCAGCCTGTGTTGGTTATCTACAATCAGCTATACATCTTCTATGAGTGAAAAAGAGAAAAGATATTTCAACAGGGAACAAAGAAAAACTTAGTGGCAGCCCCCACACACTCCAGAAGGAGAGACCATTTCAAGTATCCTCAGGATACATCAAGACCCTTCTATGGACAGTGAAAACACTCCAGGAGACATGGCTGAAAGAGATAAAGGTAGAGCTGGTTCGGTTAGCCCAAATTCGAGGATGGAAAGAGAGTTTGATACAATGATGGACATGATGTCTCAGCTATTGGGTAAGATAGACAATCTATAACAGTAAATAACACACATACCAACTCACAAGACAGCCCAACAAATAATGGGGAAGGTAGTTCCACAAATCAGCAAGGTGGAAATGAGCGGTAGCGTGTAACAACAGGGTCAAACACTATTTCTAGGCCTTTCCAACCCACATTCATTCAAAGAAAGGCACCACAAGTTGCCCATGGCACTCCCTTACCGTTGGTGGATGAGTTACGAAATCCTATGCTGTATAATACCCTTCCAGAGACAATTAAAAACAATTTAACATTCAACAAGCTCATGGATCAAAAGAAGAAGAGGGGGGAGGTAGAGCTGATCATAGAGGACCAGCAATTCAGAGGGACCTACAGTAGGCTTTGGGCAAGGTAACACTTCCTCATTTTGATGGTACTGATAAGTGTACAGCTAGGGCATGGGTACAAAAGTTGGATAATTACCTAACCCTTAGACCTATGACTGAGGATGAGGCAATTAAGTTTGCCACTCTACATTTTGATGGAGTAGCTCACGAGTGGTGGTACCATGGCCTTATCACCTTGGGTCACAAATCTATCACTACATATGATGAGTTTACTACTAAACTCATTGAGAGATTTGACAAAAAAGATCTTGAGTTGCAATTTAGAGAGTTGGCACAGTTGAAGCAATATGGTACAGTGGAAGCATATATAGCAGATTTTCAGAGGCTTTTAGTTATGGTCTCTGGGATTACAAAGAGAAGATTGGTAGACTTATTTAGTGAGGGACTCCTAGAGCCACTTAAAGGGCAGATTAAGGCATTTGACCCTCCATCCTTGCAAGAAGCAATGAAAAAGGCAAGGAGTATGGAGTGGACTGCCCCTAAATCAAACTTTCAGTCCAAATCATTCCCACACAAAAAACATTTCACAAGAGACACCAATCAGCCCAAAAAATCAGTCACAAGACTTGATGGTGATACCTTAAATGATTTTCAAAAAAAAAAAGAACTTATGCTTCTCATGCAAGGAGCCTTGGAATCCAGGTCATAAGTGTGCAACAAAGGGAAAAGTAAAAGAGATAAAATACTATTCAGCAAAGGAATCTTCATCAGAAAATCAGACCAGCAATCAGATTTAGAAGACAAGGAGGAAGAAGAGTCTTCTGAAGAGTCTGAGAAGGAGGAGGCAAGAGATGGGAAGCTTGCCCAACTTTATAGTTTCCAAAAAAATGAGTCCCTATGCATCAAAGGAGTGCTTAATGGACAGCGATTGGTTGCATTGATAGACTCAAGTGCTACACATAATTTCATAGATGAGGGACTAGTAGCACACAAGGGACTTCAAACACAGGAGGTAGACAGTTTTAGAGTGATGGTTGCAAATGGTTTTACATTACTTGCACCAGGATGATCCCACAGTTGAGTTCATAGTTGGGTAACTACAAAGTCAAGGATGACTTCTATGCGGTTAGCATTGGAGACACGGATGTTGTGTTGGGTATACAATGGCTATGTTCCCTTGGTGAGATTACAATTAATTTTTAGACCATGGAGCTGAAATTCAAATTAGAGGGTAAGAATGTGGTCTTAAGAGGTATATGTAATGGAGGGCCACAGGTTGTGTCTTTCAAACGCATGGAGAGGATATTTAGACATGATTAGGTAGATTGGGCAACAAAGTGTGGTTATGCCCACGGTTACAAAGAAGGAGAAGCAATCTTATCATCAAGAGATTCAGGCTTGGCTATTTAAGCAAAGCAAGGTTTTTAGTAGCATACCTCCTAGTAGGCCTCCTGATAGAGGTATTGAGCATGTGATCAAGTTAGAGGAGGGTGCTAAACCCGTTATTACCACACCATACAAGCATCCTAAGAGGCACAAGGATGAGATAGAGAAAGCAATTTAGGAGCTTTTGGATATGAGGCATAGTAGACAAAAAAATAATCCATTTGCTTCTTCTATTGTGTTGGTGAAGAAGATGGACTATGCGCATGTGCATAGATTGTAGGGCATTGAATAAGAAAACTATTAAAAACAGATACCCCATTCCACGAATAGATGAGCTCATTGATGAGCTACATGGAGTAGTACTTGAGATCTAGATACCATCAAATCAAGGTTAGAGAGGGGAATATAGAGAAAACAACATTCAAATGTCATTTCAGCCATTTTGAGTTCCTTGTCATGCCCTATGGTTTGACTAATGCACTTGCCACATTTCAGTCATGCATGAACAAGGTATTCAGTAAGCAATTATGCAAGTTTGTTTCGATCTTCTTTGATGATATACTCATTTTCAGTAGGTCATAGGAGCACTTGAGCCATTTGGATGAGGTCTTGGGTATCCTTGAGAGTGAATCTTTGTTTGCTAAAGAGTCCAAGTGTGAGTTTGGCACGACTGAATTATTATATCCCAGACACATAATCAGCTGGGAGTTAGTGTTGATCTTGAAAAGATCAAAGCTATTCTTGATTGGCCTCTGCCCACTAATCTTCCACAGTTGAAGGGATTCCTTGGGCAATGTGGTTTCTATAGGAGATTTGTCAAAGTTTTTTTCAATTGGCTCCCTCACTTACAGATTTGACCAAGAAAGGAGCTTTTGTTTGGTCTAAAACAACGCAGCAATCTTTTGATCACTTCAAGTAGTTGATGAGCACATGTCTTGTTTTAGCTATTCTGGAATTCTCTAAGCCTCTTGAGCTTGAGTGTGATGCATCAAGTGAAATTATAGGGGTTGTCCTCATGCAAAACAAACATCCAATTGCATTTGAGAGTAGGAAGTTGAGAGGAGGTGAAAAGGGATACTCCATCTATGACAAGGAAATGTTAGCAATAATGCATGCTTTGGCTAAATTTAGACAAAACCTTGTTGGAGGGAAGTTTGTTGTTTAGACTAATCACAATAGTTTTAAATACTTCCTAAATCAAAAAGATCTTAATGAGAGGCAACAAAAATGGGTTAGCAAACTCCAAGCTTATGACTTTGACATCAACATAGTGGTTGATGCTTTGTCAAGAAGGCCACATTTGTGCATTTCAGAGATATCAGCAGATTGGATGGAGAATATACAAGTTGAATATGCCAAGAATGCCTTTGCAAACAACATTCTTGATGGCTCATTATAGAATGACAGGTACAAGGTAAGAGATGGTCTCATTTTTTGCAAGGAAAGGATTATGTTTAGTCCATGAATCCAAGATCAAAATGCATATTTTTAAGACATTTCATGACATTCCTATGGCTGGTCATCCTGGGTATTAAAAAACATACAAACAAATCCATGAAAGATTCTCATGGAAAGGGATGAAGAATGATATTCTTAAGTATGTTCGTGAGTGCCAAGAGTGCCAACAAAATGAAATTGAACACACTTACCTTGCTGGTTTATTGCAGCCCTTATCCATTCCTACTCAGAAGTGGGAAAGCATCTCGATGGATTTTATTACAAGGCTCCCCAAGGTGCAGAGGAAGGATTTTATCTATGTGGTAGTGGATAGATTGACCAAGTTTGCTCTTTTTTTGCTATTTCAACAAGGTATACAATGGTACAAGTGGCAGATTTGTTCTTCCAAGAGGTGTTTAGACTTCATGGAAAACGTAAGACCATCATTAATGACAAGGACAGCAGATTTATGAGCATGTTTTGGTAAGAGTTGTTCAAATTGTGTGGTACAGAGTTGACTCCTAACACTAGTTATCACCCCCAGACTAATGGACAGACAAAGATTGTCAATAAATGAGTGGAAGGCTACCTACACAATTATGTTTCAGGACAGCAAAAGGCATGGATTAAGTGGTTGCATTTAGGGGAGTTTTGCTACAATTCCACTTTTCATAAGACTATCAGGATGTCTCCTTTTATGGCTTTGTATGGCTATGAAGCTCCTATCTTCGTTGACTTACTTTTTGGCGATTGCAAGGTGTCTAGAGCCAGAGATCTTCATCAAGTTTTAGGATGTCATGAGATCCCTGAGGGATAATATACAGCATGCACAGAATCAACAAAAGTTGTACACTATTAGCATCCCATTGAGTGAGTATCTAAGGTAGGAGACATGGTTTACTTGAGATTGCAGCCTTATAGGCAATCCACTCTCAAGAAGAGTGGGTCAAAGAAACTTAAACCTCGCTTCTATGGACCATTCAAAGTCACCAAGAGGATCAAAGAGGTGGCTTATGAACTTGAGCTACCTGAGAGTAGCAGGGTGCACAATGTCTTCCACATTTCTCACCTTAAGAAGGCACTTGGGCAAAATGTGATTGCTTCTACGGAGTTGCCTCCTTTGGGCGAGGAAGGCAAACAGATATTGATTCCAAAGGTAGTGATTGATTTCAGGGAGTGTACTATGCGGAAGAGGGTTATCAGGGTACTTAGTGAAGTAGAAGAACTTGCCAGTGGAGGATGCTACTTGGGCGAGAAAGCAAATATTACAGCATCTAAAGTTGTGATAGTTTGAGGACAAGCAATCTTGGGGAGGGAGGACTATAATGTCCCCTTCTTGCACCTACTTTAGTACGAGTTTTTCATTAGCCTATTCCTGGTTCCCGCGCGCTAAGTGGATATGGTTAGGGGACTCGATATCTTGTGATGAGATTTTGTGGGTTTTTTGAGTTTTCCGATAGAGTGGCTATTTTTAGTAACTTCTATTTTAGTAAATTCCAATTGGGCTCCGATTTGATCAATTTGGAGATTTGACTCCCTTACTATTTTTAGCAAATTGTTATTTTTAGTGTTATTTTTAGCATCTAGTCTTGACCTCTATTCCTCCATCAATTCAGTCAATGGTTTCCTATTTTAGCCTCAGTGAGTTCTAATGTTTTAAGAGCAATATTTAATCTTCATTACTCAAGTCTTTTATAAAATCACTTTATGACTTAAGTGATGGGTAATGAGTTCATGAGAGACCCTTGATTAACGCCTAGGAATGTGGTGCTTTAAGTTGTTTTTAAAAAAGGCAAGTTATGCTTCAAAAGGGGACGCCAAGGTAAGGGAGGTTTAATACTTTAAAAATAAGTCTATTGTTGCCTCCAAGGTTGGACGCCTAGTTTGAGGAGGAATAAAGTAAAATCAAATATTTTGTATGGAGAGCTCTAGAAGGGGGGGGTTACCTTTTGGAGGGAAAAGGATTTGAAATTTGGTTGCCCTAATCTCTCCTTCATTCTCTATATATACCCATTTTGAGCTCTCATTTGACATCTTGGCTTTTGGCAACGTAAGGTTATACTGCTGGAATGTTTCGAGGTTTCTTCTTTGCTGGTTGGAGGACGAAAACCCTTCACTAGATAGCTGGTTTCCATGGTGAAAGACCCACCCTAGCCAGTTGGAATTCAGTTCATCATATCTTCAGTGTTTTTTGTAGTTTGGGTGATTTTGGAGTGGATTAGTATGAAGATATTCACAGTATTTTGATGTGGGTTTGTGATTTTTGGAGTGTTGTGTGGATTTGGCTATGTTGGTGAGAGTTTGGAGCAGATTTAATTCATTTTCTGAGTTCTGATATAGACTTTCTGAGTTCTGAAAATTGCTATTTCTGAGTAGCTGGGAAGCACAAAATTGTTCATATCTCCGTGGTGTGAAAAGATATTGTTCTGGGTATTGATTCATTTGTTTCTTCATAGCTGGGCGACCCATTTTGACTATTCATTTGTGGTGATTAAGATGCATCTGATTTTTAAGGCAAAATCACCCCTCCTAGGGAGTCGTGCCATTTCCCTGGGTTTTGGTCTTCAGACTGAAATCTTATCTGCATTTACAGAGGTCTGCAAATCAGCCTTTTAAAGTTGTCTTTACATTGCAAATGTTGGCTTGATGAGAAGAAACAATTCAAGATTATTTAGCACTTGTAATTGCTCATTTTATGATGAGTTTGGGATATGTTGCTGCTCATTTGAATGACTTGAAGTGCACCTTCTTGGACTGTAATCAGATTTGATACAAGTTCCCTTAAATCTGATTTTCAGTTTGATCTTTGATATTGTCAATGAGTTATTATATGCTTGATGTAATGTCTAGATTTCCCCTTGCAATGTTATAATCTTGTCAATCTATGTATTCACAATGACGAGTGGAATATGAAACAAACACTTCTGCAATTCCAACTATTTCTCGAAGCAATCCAAAAAAACAATCAGGGGTGATCATCACAATGACAAAGAAGCATCCTATATATTGAAGACGTGGTGAGGCCGAATAATTTCAAACCAAGGGAAACTTTGAAGAAGATTGGGGCAATTTTGTCATCCAGAGTTAAGAGTTTTCGTTGCATGAGGAGAGGAACTTAACAAAGCAAGAACAACCTAGACACTAAATTTTGAAGATCTAACAACTCCAAGATGGTCATCTCACAAAATTGCAAAGGATTGAGAATTTGAGGTTGACACGTGGCAAGATCTAATTAGTGGAGAAATTTTTGAAATTCGGACATTCGAATTTTGTTTTTTGGAGGGAAAATCTGTGAATTTTCCAAAGGCCATAACTTCAACAAACAAAGTCAAAACTTGGGTTTCTTTACATCATTAGAAAGCTTTTTCCAAGATTTATCGCATGGAGAAGAGAAAGAAAGTCTTTGAGGATTCTAAAGGAGCAAACTATGTGAAGAAAATGAAGAAGTTGCACAACTCCTAATTGGGACCAACTATTGAGCTTGGGCTCAAGAGATGAAGTTCACCTAGATGGCAAAAGGTCTATAGAGATTTGTTGATAGCTTTGAAGTTGAGCTAAAGGATGAAGGGAAAAATTTTGGAATACACCAACCAAAAGGACAAAGTTAGGGTGATAACTGTAAGGAATGTGGCAACTAAGCTTCATTCTAGGTGGTGGACAAGGAGTGTCCAAAGGAAGCATGGGATATGTTAGAGAAGATCTTTTGAGCATACAAGCTTGAAAGGGAGTTGATCAAACTTCATCCTACAAAGTTTGATAAGATAGAGAATTATCTATTAAAGATCAAAGCCATGCAACATCAGTTAGGCAAATGTGGAGTGGACTCTCAAAAGAAGAATCAGGTATTAGTGGGCATTGTGATAGAAAGTCTCAAGTCACCCTATGAATCTTTTCTCTATTCCTCCATTTCAAACAAGGTGATATTCAAATCTCAAGTTTCTTTTGATGATTTATGTAAAATGCTAATCATGGAGCAAGAGAAACTCATTCAACTTGGGCATATTGAGATTAAGCCACAAGTTCATATGAACAAGACAAAAAAAGGAAGTGAGGGGAAGCATAACTCTTCTGGAAGAGGATGAGGTAAAAAGGTGATAGAGAGAACAAAGAAGAATACCTATGCTCAAAAGAGAGGTAGAGAGCATGGAAGCTAATAGGAAATGCTTCTATTGCAAGAAATATGGACACAAAATATATGCTTTTCATCAGAAGAAGGATGGAAACAGAGAAAAACATGCAAAACTACAAGAGCTAAGAGAATTCAAGGCTAGACATGCAAAGAAGGATGAAGCAAAGGAAGGAAATAGCAAAGATGGAGATAATGCATTCATTGCCAACATTGCTCTTCAAACTATCATTTCTCAAAGCAAGTGGATTCTTGATTCTAGTTGTGTAGACACTTTGTCCTAACTAATATTGCACATCTGAATTTGATTACTAACACCATTTCGTCCCGAATCACCTCTTTTCGACCGTTTAATTAAATAATCTTCATTATTTAACTAAATTCATTAGTTTCTCCTATTAATCAAATAATCAATGTTATTTGGCTAGTTCATCCTCTTCCAAGCTAATTTCCATCTTATTTAATTAGGTAATGGGAGTTATTTGATTAAATTGCTTATGTCTTCTCATTTAATTAAATAATCTTTATTATTTAGTTAAATGTCATTAAACCCCTTTTATTAAATAAAGTTACTTATTTAATGAAACTCCTAATTTCATCCATCTTGCATAATTGTTTTAATTATCTAATTGGCTATTTTCCCTCACCCTCCTACTTGCAAGGGAATATTCCCTTGGGATATTCCTCCATTTGAACTCCAAAATGGAATATTCTTTTGTAACAAACTTCATAACAACTTCCTAATTTTTACGAAGTGTGCTTCTTTGAATCAATGAGAGCCATTGATTAACTCCTTGATCCATATCAACTTGCATTCTCATCCATTGATGAGAATCCTTAATCCATGCCTTCACCTCTCATTGCTTCTTATCCCTTGATTGATCAAATCAATCCTAACCCTTGATTCACCATTTTCTCTTATAAATACTCATTTCTATGAGAAAAGGATCCACTTCCATTTTAACAAAGTTATGCTGCACATTTGAATACTCACGTTCATCCATCTTGCATCCATTTTAGCTTTTCATCCACTTTTAACTTAGTTTTCATCAATATTAGCTTATTTTCATCAATGGAATCCATCTTTGAGCTTGTTTCAATCTAGGGATTGGGAAAGGGCTGACATTCCACATCAATGCAGCACCAATCCCCCAATGAGATGAGGTTTGAGGCATTTAACTAGGTTCCTTTATGCATTTCTTAATAGTTTATGTTTAAATGGATTCTTCGTTTGGGAGTATATTGGATCTCGTGTTTTTAGCTTATGTTATGATTATGCTCACAAGTTGTACACATCATATGTCTAATAATCAATCTCTTTTCTCATCCCTCAGTTCCTTAAAGGAGAATAAGCTCTTCATTGTCGATGATTCCTCCATTCCTATTGTCGGAAATGGAGATGTAATTCTAAATAATGGATTCATGCATGATTTTTATATTGTTATGATTTAGGGATGAATCTGTTATTTGTATATCAAATAGCATAACAAGTAAAGAAGATAGAGTTCTAGCCAAATAATTTTTTTGAGAAGGATATCACTAACAACTTTTACATCATTGAAAGCAGATACTTGGACAAGAAGGATAAGTTTTATAAGTTCACAGATTTTGGAGGTGATTGACATTTTGCATGAGTTTCAAGAGCAAGTGAAAGATAGCCAACTATGGCATGAAAGGCTAGGGCATCTCAATTTCAAAGTATACAGCTAATGTGACAACTAAATTTGGTAGAAGGGCTACCATTAGTAGAACCATGGCAAGGAGTATCTGAAGAATATATGTTGGGTAAACTATGACAAAGAAATTTTTCCCAAAGGAAAGGCTTGTAGAGCTCCCAAGCCACTTGATCTTATTAATTCCAAGATAAGCTACATGAATTAACTTTCACTATTTAGAAACAAGTGAATTCTTACATTTATTGATGGTCATACTAGGATGTGTAGAATCTATCTTTAGAAAGAAAAAAAAATAGTTTTGGTAAGGAAGGGAGAGACATAATTCATTTGCAAATTCAAGAAATATTTATAAGGACTAAAGCAAGCTCTTCACTAAGGGAGAGCTTGGTATGAGAAGATTTACAAGATCTTCATTAACAAAAGATTTGCTCAATGTGAATCTGACCATAACGTGTGCATCAAGACTTAGTGAGATCATTTCTCGATCATTGTGTTATATATTGATGACCTAATTCTCACAAGATCTTCATCAAGAATGATTGATGACATGAAAACAAAACTTAAAGGAGCCTTTGAAATGACAAATCTTGGATTTACCACATCATTTCCTTGGAATTCAGGTGAGTCAAGAAGAGGATGAGATATTTGTATCCCAACCTAAGTATGACCTAAATATGTTTTGGATTTGTTAACCAAGTTCAGTATGTTGGATTGTGTAATGTCCCCTTTGGGGATTGCCCTAAATCTTGCCCTAGAATCACAAGTTTCAATGTAGTTAGGGTTATAACTTACCAATTAAATGATTTAAGTAAGATAAATCTTGGTTTAGGTCTTGCAACCATGTTAGATAATATTAGAATATAATTCATATGATCAAAACATATATAAATATTTGAACCATGTAAACACATAAATATTAAACTACACCATATCCATAATGCATAATGGGAGTTTAATCATAATAGGAATTGGATGGAAAACATGATAAGTCCGCCCCAAGCCAGCTAAGCCCAAGAGCGGATATACCATCCCTCTTGGCCCCAAGTGGCAGACCCCCTTTCATCCACATGGAGTGGTCTATGTAGTGGGTATACTTGTATCTACATTCCCTGTCCATGTTGCCTTATCCATCCTTCTTATGATTGAGACTCCTTGAATCCTTCCCAACAACCTATTCATGTAGAGATTGGGGAAAGCTAAAATAGGAGGCCTGTAAATTCCTCTTTCTAAGCCCAAGAGTGGTCACTCACCCCCTTGGCCCCAAGTGGCACACTCCCGATCATCCACATGGGGTGGTCTACTTAGAAAGTAATCAAGTATCTGCTCACCCTACTCGTATTTCCCCTCCTCCCATGGTTGCTTGGTGGTAATTGCAAACACAATAATATATCCAATTTCATAGAGATTAATAAACATATCATTGTTCACAATATACATCATAGTGCATACCACAATGCTTGGAAAAATATAATCTTCTATATTCTAAGATGCAAGTATATTAGCAAATGATGTCTTCTGCCCTTGCTGTTGAGTGTAGATAATTATGTTTAATCTGCTCCAATTGCCTTGTCGTTCGATCTATTTTCATTATTCAGAAGATATTGCTTAAAGAGAAACAAATAGATAAGTTCAAATGAATAATTACTAATAAGGATTAATAATTGTTGCAAGCATCATTATTGCATGATCGTGTATATATATATATATATATCTAATTACTTTCAATCTTCCAATAATCACTTCATATGGACAGATGCATATATATATTGTATTTATATGTATATTTATAATTATATTTAAACTTACTTCCCTTATTGATTTGTCATTTGTCTTCATATATCTCTTCTTGAACCATCTTCTTCTTCTCATGTATTTCTTCTTCCAGATCTGATTATAACATATTAATATATCTGCTGCTATACTCAGAAATTACTACTCTTATTTCTGTCCTCATTTGCTGTTCGTATATTATTTCTGTCCTCATTTGATGTTTGTATATCTGCCTTTAAATCTGAATATATTACATTGTTCAAGTTTCCCTGAATGTAGATATGATTCGATGCCGAGTCCTACTTTTATATTCCACTTTTCGATGGTTTCTCAAGATGTCCCTACACCTTATGCATCCTCATATCTCAACGATGGGGCACACCTTTTTGAAAAGAGATGTCCTTTTAAATGGACATGCCCTTTTGTTAAGGAAGGATTGCTTCCTTAAAAATAATCACTGCTCATTCAATCTTAATATAAATGCCTAAAGTCTTCAATAAATCGCTGCTCTCCCATTCATAATATAAATCGCTGGGGTAAATGATCATTGTTTTGTATCACTTCACATTCTCCAATTCCATAAGGATATGTGCTTTTTTTATGTCATAATAAGATAGTCACTGCCTTAGTTATTGATATTACTATCTTTAATATATTAATTGTAGTCAGCTTTTAGACTTAATTCCAATCGCTGTCTTGTTGATTACTAATTTTATATTAATATATTGTATGTTTATTTCTATATATATTTCACTATTTATAGTATAATATTTAAGTTGTTAATATTTATATTGTTATTTATTTTATTTATTTATTTGTATTTCAACGTTTTATACTTTAGTGTTGCAATTTCGGGGGCATGACATTCCGTTTGAAATATCCCCCTTAGTTTTTTCCCCAAATTTTTGCACATAAACTTCACCCATTAGCATGGCCAATGAAAGATTACAAACTTGGAAGCAACCCTTCACTTTTTGATCACCTAGATCCCGAAGTGGGAAAGGTGAGAATATACGGTGCAAGGGGATCTGTTAGCAATAAATTGAAATAATGGAAGTACAAATCGGCAATCCGAACAATATAGAAAATGTAGCTTTTTACTTTTGGATTCAACTGTGTTAATTTTTTTGCATCAACGTTTCGGATCACACTCTGTGATCCATCATCAGGATGAGAGCAAGAATGTGAGAAATGATAGATTGCAGAACCAAGTTACATAAAAAGAGAGAGAGAGAGAGAGAGAGAGAGAGGTGGTTGGGTTGCACAAGATTCAAGGTGAGAATATTAAAATGAAAGAAACAAATAGAAAAAGAAAATATTTGTTTTTGTTTTATTTTCATTTCCGCAACCTTTTGTCTTCTCTCCTTTCTTTCATTTTAATATTCTCACCTTGAATCTTGTGCAACCCAACCACCTCTCTCTCTCTCTCTTTTTATGTAACTTGGTTCTGCAATCTATCATTTCTCACATTCTTGCTCTCATCCTGATGATGGATCACGGAGTGTGATCCAAAACGTTGATGCAAAAAAATTCACACAGTTGAATCTAAAAGTAAAAAGCTACATCAATATGGACTGTGGAAATCTAATGTTTCTAATATAGAAAATGTAAATGCTTAGGCGGCAAACCAGCCTCTTCCATAGGTCTGATGTAAAATGGCAATGTTCTGATTTTCTAATCAGCAACCCTGGAAATCACCAAAATGCATGTATCTTCCTCAAAACTCCACCGAACAAACTCAAACTGAAGGCAAATGATGCCTAGAGGCTAGGCATCAAAACTCAAGCAGCTAAACTCCTCCAAACAGCTCTGATTTTTTTTTGCACGCATCCCAATGCAGCAATGACCAAAGGGCACATCTCCCAAGAAGGGTGACCAGATTCTCCTTCTAGAATTGCAAGATTCTAGGTGAAGGGGCACCCAAATACCAAGAATACGATGAGCCAATACCCACAAAAATCTGTCAAGTCTCTAGAAAGGTACAAGTATAAAAGTGGGTTTGAAGAAGACTGAAGATCACTCTCCAAAACTCCAAACAGCAATAGAACACACCAAAAATGTCTCTAGAAGACATCAAAGCCACTCCAAACTAAAAACACCAATGTAGCCATCACCATTGAAGCTCAATCTGCAACCTCTGAGTGAAGAAGCAGTCACTGATCAGCTAGGAGTTGTCTTTCAAACTCGAAACTGATGAAGAAACTAGGAGGCATCTCAACCTCGAAGCAAAGGTCTAAATAAAATTCAGCAACACTTTGTTATGAAAAGATAATGGATACCAAATGAAGAGGCAGCGGGGTTTATTTATAAGCTCAAAACCCAGAAGTTTGAATTTATTTTCCCTCCAAAAGGGACACCACATTTGGAGCAATATTATGTTTAATAAAAATCACTTTATCCTTCATAATTGGGCGTCCAACTTGAAAAGGCATAAATATTAACTTTAAAATGTATTTTTCTCAAACTTAGGCATCCAAGTCAAGAGTCCCCCTTTTAAATACAACTTCAAGTCATAATGCCTAGACATGGGGTCCAAAAGCAATATTTGAAATATAATGTGACTTAAGTTATAAAACTTTCCTTTTTTTCGAGCTCCAAGAATGCTAGAGAAGCCACTGTCAAAATAGAACTTGTCTCACTACCAAAATTAGAAACTGTGTGTTGAGTTGTTGCTATACTACACTGCCAAAAATAGCATACTACTAAAAATAGTGACTCCAAACTCTGTTTGAGCACAATTCGAGCAGCCGCCATAACTTACTAAAAATAGTAAGTCCAAAAATATCTTTTGATTGAAATGCATGTCACACCCCTCTGAAACCCTCTAAAAACCCAGAAAGACCCAAAAAACACTCTGCCAAGCTCTTGCATGCAACCCCTGAAAACTTGGAAGGAAACCTCCTAGAAAATAGGAAACCCTAATTCTACCTCCGACTAGCCTACGAGCCTCCTGAAATAGGCTTAACGGTCACTGGAAAGCGTAGGGCTAAAAATGGGAACATTACACCACCCTTCGCAAAATTGTTTGTCCTCAAGCAATCACAATCTAGGATGCTCCTGAAGTTACCAAGATCCTCAATCAACCTTGTAGATTTGTATTGCTCCTTCTTGGGATATGATTAGCTTTTGTTGTGATACCTTAATGTATTTAGGAGTTGAAAACTTTATAGCTAATCATGATTGCCTTGGTTATGTCTGACTTAATACTGCAATGATGTCCCTGGAGAGTGATTGTTAGTATACTACCAATAAGGTTAATATCATCCTCTAAAGTATGAGGACAATTTATCGTCTTATGTACAATTGTTTCCTAATAACTCTCAACAACAAAACCAAGAGTTGGAAATCGGCCGAACCTATTATTTAAGACAAGTTTTCTTTCATTTCATTACCTCAAGGATCCTAGGCAATGATACAAATTCTTCATTACCCTTGTTGGAAATCCAGAATGATAGAAAATTCTTGTACCCTTCATCATGTTGGAGAATGGAAGTGTTGTGAATATCAAGATCCCACTCCTTGTGCATGCTCACTTTTACATCTGTGTAAAGGATCTAGATGTTTGAGTGACAAATTCCCTTAGATAAAGTATGTTTCATTTTGCATAAACATTCAAACAAGGTTTGAGGCAAGTTTGTTTCTAATGAGGGTGTTAATTAAAGCAGCTTATAGGGTAATTTTTGTAACACTTAATCTAGTCGAACATCTATCATACCCAATAGGAAATTAACGACATGTTATAACCTTCTAAGTATATATTTCCTAGACAATAATTAAGTACAAATTTATTGGGTTGATCAAGTCAATAAAATGAAAGATGTAGAGTAGTTTAGCATTCCTAGCAAGTAATAGGACTTAAATTTATAGGTTTACCCTAATATCCAATTCTTGTCCCATCGTCCAATTCAATTGGAGGTTATTACTCTTCTTTGACATATCCCCATGTTTGGTACTAAATTTATTTTCATATCTTGGGAAAGTATTGTTTTATCTTACCTAATTCATTTAAACAATATCAATTTATCCTAAGGTTTGAAAGGTGAGAATGATCCTAAGATTTGTAGGTTATAGACCCATAATGTAGCTTATGTAATAATTTTGTTGCAGTTTGATTTATATCTATAGACACTCAAAATTTGTCCTCACAATTATCCTATTTTTCATCTATTAATTAAATGGATATTATTATCTGTTTAATTAATTCATTTAATATCTTTCTTCTATTCACTCATTAATTCACTCAAATCATTAACATATTATAAGCATTTATGCATTCA
This sequence comes from Sequoiadendron giganteum, assembly GCA_007115665.2. NCBI lineage: Eukaryota > Viridiplantae > Streptophyta > Pinopsida > Cupressales > Cupressaceae > Sequoiadendron > Sequoiadendron giganteum. Next base: position 82,713,491 of record CM021100.1, on the reverse strand, counting down.
TAAGCATTTAACCATTTGCATAATCGACCATTTATCCATAAACCATTTCATATTACTCCATTTGCACAATCATTAAATTATCCATGCATTAAAACCATTAAATCATTTAATCTTCATCCAATTGCATATTTCTAAATAATTTGCATGCATATATCCATTTAAATCATTCATTAATTTGCAAATGCGTTTTCATTCTAAGCTTCTAAACCTACATTATATCATAAAATCTATCCATTATCTCTCTCATTTCAATTAATTTCAATTAATTGAAATATGCATTTTCCCATTTCAATCATTTATAACACATTCTCCCTGAAACATGAATCCACCCCATGAATTCATCTATAAAAGTCTTCTCTTCTCACCAAAAAGCATATTCAAGACACACGTTATCAATCCTCTCTTCCATTCATCACAGCTTCTTGTTGCACTTGTGCTCGTAAAAATCTGAGAGCATCAAATGCATAAATCAAAATCATGGTGAATAGGAAAACAATGGAGCTGATTTTCTTTTGAAGGCATTTGCTTTAGTTTTTGCATAGTTTAGTTTGCATTTTGCATGTGTTTTTATTTAAGAAATGCTTCATTGATGTTATGTTGAAATGTTGATTTGGGGTTTGATAGATTAAATCAATTTTTCAATTTTCAGCATATACAATATCAAATACCTTAAATCATGGATATAGAGCAAGAAAAAATGACTTAGGAGAAGAAGAGCCTAGGATGAAATTATCTCAATATTTTCTATATCAGTAGTTCCTAAAGAGTTGAGCTATCTTTATTACCTTTGCTCAAGAATATTGTGTTTGCATGGATGTTTGTTTGGATGTTTATTTAGTGCATAAATGTTGTCAATGAAGAGGCTTTGAGTCTTTTCAGCAATTTAAGAGATCTCAAGGACTATGATTGTTGGGGAATATGCATGAGTAAAGTACTAGGTGAATTTCCAGAGACCTTAGATTTTTCAAGCAACCTTTGGCAATTTTCCACATATTAAGATGAGGATTAGAAGCATGACACACGTCTATGATCTAAATGGTGATGTTTAATGTTGGTCTTCTTTCCACTTCACCCAAGATGCCAAGCAAGGAACATTTGGTGATGCACTATAAGTGATATTATCTACCTTAGTCAAATAATTCTCTTTTCCCTAATTGCAATAGAAAATATATATGGAATAGCTATGTTATGTATAGCAAGAACGAGTATACCCTATAGTAACAAATACCTTATGATATTACGAATACATTTATTGAATCCTAATCGTTTGTGTGAAAGTTATACCTTAACACAAATTATGATCTTGACTATTCAATATTCCTAGAAAGCTTGACATAGTGACCAATCATGTACAATCATGTTTTGTACTTAGGTTCTAAGACTTGTTTCAGTCTTGATTTTGGGTTTACTTACCTCTTTTTGGCATATGTTGGTGGTGGGGTGAATCCATTGGATAGATTTATTCCTTTATACCTATTTCTTGAAGGAGTCACCAACCTTAACCATAAATAGGTCACGATCCTTCATGGTTGCCTTTTGAGGATAATACTTTACCTTCATGTTGATTGATAGATTTGTTCCCTATTGATGGTCTCTCAAGGAGATGATTCCCCTTTTTATATCTTATTGTTGAGGGAGTCATAGTCTTTCACATTTGAAGGGTCACAACTTTTCACATTATGAGTCGCAACCTTTCTCACATTATCACTATTCGTGAGAACCTAAATTGATTCATTAAACATTTGCAAAATTGCTTAAGGTTCTATTCTTAATTGGATTCTTCAATGATGTTATGGATGTCTTTCTCAAATGAAATGCTCTCCCTTTTATATTACAAGTTTGAGGGAGTCACGCCTTTCACTTCAATAGTTACAACTCTTCATTATTGCCTTTGGATACTAATAATAATTCAATTTTAGATAAGTCAATTTGTTAGTGCTTCTCAACCCAAGAAGCATTTTGACAAACAACATTTTTAACACTTTCATATATTTTTAAGCATAAAGTAAACATATACATACATGGAGTAATCTTGTTGAAAACACATCCAACATGAAGCAAACACATTGATATACTCAATACCTAAAGTATACACATAAGACACGAAGCATGAAGTATACACGTGAATATATGTAATATATGAAGTATACAAATGAAGCATACATGTGAATACACATAATACATGAAGTATACACATAAATATACACGTGAATATATGTAATATATGAAGTATACAAATGAAGCATACACGTGAATACACATAATACATGAAGTATACACATAAATATACATAGGACATGAAGCATGAAGCATACACGTGAATACACGTAATACATGAAGTATACACATAAATATACGTAGGACATGAAGTATGAAGCATACAAATGAATACACGTAATACATGAAGCATACACATAAATATAAGTAAGTCATAAAGTATACACATGAAAACACGTAAGTTGCAAAGTATACACATGAATACACATATATAGAAATGCATTATTGGCCTGCTTAAGAAGGTTGGATAGTTAATTCTAATTGAATGGTGGTCAAAGGTGGTTTGTCCATAGGCTGGTAGGATTAAGGCTCTGATACCATTTGTAATGTCCCCTTTTGGGACTGCCCTAAATCTTGTCATAGAATCACAAGTTTCAATTTAGTTAGGGTTATAACTTACCAATTAAATGCTTTAAGTAAGATAAATCTTGATTTAGGTCCTGCAATCATGTTAGATAATATTGGAATATAATTCATATGATCAAATATATATAAATATTTGAACCTTGTAAACACATAACTATTAAACTACACCATATCCATAATGCATAATGAGAGTTTAATCATAATAGGAATTGGATGGGAAACATGATAAGTCTGCCTGAAGCTATCCCAACTAAGTCCAAGAGCGGATATACCATCCCTCTTGGCCCCAAGTGGCAAACCCCTAGTCATCCACACGGAGTGGTCTCCTTAGTGGGTAAACTTGTATCTACGTTACCTATCCATGTCGCCTTATCCATCCTTCTTATGATTGAGACTCCTTGAATCCTTCCCAACAACCCATCCATGTAGAGATTGGGGAAAGCTATAATAGGAGGCCCATAGATTCCTCTTTCTAAGCCCAAGAGCGGTCACTCATCCCCTTGGCCCCAAGTGGCACACCCTCGGTCATCCACATGGGGCGGTCTACTTAGAAAGTAATCTAGTATCCACTCACCCTACTTGTATTTCCCCTTACTTCTCCCATGGTTGTTTGGTTGGAATTACAAACACGATAGTATATCTAGTTTCATAAAGATTAATAAACATATCATTATTCACAATATACATCATAGTGCATACCACAATGCTTGCAAAAATATAATCTGCTATATTCTAAGATGCAAGTACATTAGCAAATGTTGACTACTGCCCTTGTTTGTTGAGTGCAGATAATTATGTTTAATCTGCTCCAATTGCCTTACTGTTCGATCTATTTTCAATATTCAGAAGATATTGCTTAAAGAGAAACAAATAGATAAGTTCAGATGAATAATTACTAATAAGGATTAATAATTGCTGCAAGCATCATTATTGCATGATAGTAAATAATATATATATTTCTAATTATATATGTATAATATATATATATATATAGTTCTAATTACTTTCAATCTTCCAATAATCACTTTATATATATATATAAACTTACTTCCCTTATTGATTTGTCATTTGTCTTCATATATCTCTTCTTGAACCATCTTCTTCTTACCACATATTTCTTCTTCCAAATCTGATTATAACATATTAATGTATCTGCTGCTATACTCAGAAATTACTCCTCTTATTTCTATCCTCATTTGCTGTTCGTATATCTGCCTTTAAATCTGAATATATTACCTTGTTCAAGTTTCCCTGAATGTAGATATGATTCGATGCCTGAGTCCTACTTTTATATTCCACTTTTCGATGGTTTCTCAAGAAATGTCCCTACCGCTCATATACCCTCATATCTCAACGATGGGACACACCTCTTTGAAAAGAGGTGCCCTTTTAAATGGACATGCCCTTTTGTTAAGGAAAGATTGCTTCCTTAAAACTAATCACTGCTCATTCAACCTTAATATAAATGCCTAAAGTCTTCAATAAATCGCTGCTCTCCCATTCATAATATAAATTGCTAGGGTAAATGATCGCTGTTTTGTATCACTTCACATTCTTCGATTCCATAAGGATATGTGCTTTTTTTTATGTCATAATAAGATAGTCGCTGCCTTAGTTATTGATATTATTGTCTTTAATATATTAATTGTAGTCAGCTTTTAGACTTAATTCAAATTGTTGTCTTGTTGATTACTAATTTTATATTAATAAATAATTTATTGTATGTATATATATATATATATAGTATTTAACTTGTTAATATTTATATTGTTATTTATTTATCTATATTTCAATGCTTTATACTTTAGTGTTGCAACTCCGGGGTCATGACAGATTGCAAGCCCTTTTTGACTCCCTATCAATCGGGTGTGAAGCTTTCTGCCAAATGTACTTCACCCCTTGCCAATGCGACACTTTACAAACAATTAGTTGTGAGTCTTATCTACCTAACTCACACCAAACCTGTAATGTCCCCACCAAGCCTCTGAATAGTGGAGATGTCCATTGTAAATGTTTGATCAAATCTATCAGATTATGTCTTCTAAATCTAAACCAGAAATAAGGAGGTTGATGTCAAGATATTCTTTATGTCACTAAAATACTAAGTCTGAATTTTCTGTGCAGATGTTCAACTTTCAAAGAGCAGATTAAATTTTCGATTTCTATTATCTGCTTGGTTGTTTTGGAACTCCCATAAATATGGAGAGGGGGAGTTGCATCTTAAGACTTAGAGGGACACGTCATTAGGGAGGCGCGTCTCATGAGAGACACGTCTCATGAGGGACGCGTCTCAAGTGAGACACGTATCTTGAGAGACATGTCTCATGAGCGGACGTGTCTTTAGTTACCGTCCCTAAGTCTCTTTAAGACACCCGCAATTAAACTTATCAAACAGAAGTTCGATCTAAATAAATATAATTTATATCCTCAATTTGTAGATCGAAAACTATACTTGAATAAAGCGATTGGATGTAAATGATGATAATGAATAAATGCAATCATCATTTGCATCTGACCGATGCTATCAGTTTTCAACATCCATTAGCTTATTCCAAGGTTCCTGTAGGCTAAGTGGACTTCGGTAAGGGAACTCAATGCCAGTCCTTTCTGTGGAGGTTTTCAGTGTTTCAAGCAAGACTTTTTATTTTTAGCAGGGGACCTATTCCAGCACTTACTATTTATAGTAAGTGGTATTGCTAATCAGTTTTAACTTTTTATGCCAATTTTGGTTTTCAGTGTATTTACTATTTATAGTAGTTACTAAAAATAGTAAGTCTATTTCTGGTAGCTGGTCCTGGCCAAGCTACATTCAGCAATGTCTTTCCTGTTTGGGCATTGGTTTTTGCTAAAGTCTAATTTATTTAATATTTGCATTCCTCACTTAAGATGTTTTTATAAAGTTACTTTATAATTTAAGTTGAGGGGTCGGAGGGTCATCAAAATGTACCTTGGCAACTAGTTTAATCACATAAGTTGTTTTTAAAGCAACAAAAGCATATTTGAAGGCTGAATAGTGGGACGCCCAAGGGAGACATAAGGGGAGTTAAAAATGTATTTTTAATTAAAAAGCAAATGAGAATAGGGCGATGCTTTTTTGGAGGGAAGGTGAAATTCAAACTTGGTCGCCCTAATCCTTCATTGACCCTTTATAATCTCATTTTGAGTCTCATTTGTTTATCTCTCAATTGGTTGCATAACAGGATGCTGTTGGATTTTCTCCAAAGGTCTACTCCTGCGTGTTGAGGACGAAAACCCTCTTCATTTGGGAGCTGGTTTCGGTGGTGAGAGACCCACCCTAGCTGGTTTGGGTGTGATTCCACTTAGGGGTCACTTTGTGCTTCACAGATTTCTGATTTCGGTAAGGAAAGATGAAGATTTATAAATATTTTTGAGGTGTTGTTTTTGGGTTTGGTGTGTATGAGCTTGGTTTCTGTTGGGTCTGATTATGGCGTTGATTTCAAAGAGGGTTTTGAGGGTTTGAAGCTGTTTACAGTGATTTTCTGAACATTAAATTTCCAGGGCAGAAGTTGTTAATTGGTTCATAACTTCATTTTGGCTTGAGTTTACGTTCTGGGTGTTATTTCATCAAAAGCTCCTCATCAAGGCGCCCCAAAATATATATACACTTGCATTTATTGAAGGAGGATTGATTTTCTAGACCCAGTCGCCCAGCCAAGGAGCGCCACCCCAGTTTGGCATTTCTAGACAGTTTAGACCTGCGGATGTATAGGTCTGAATCTGCATTTTCCTGGGTTTGTTTGAGCACCTATTGGTGATGAGTTTTAAGGAGGTTCGATGCCCTCAAGTTGGAGTTGAAAACGTTGCATTTTCTGAAGCCTATTGTTGCTGTTTGAAGACATTTACCAGGTCTGATCTGAATATCAATTAAGTCTGATTTTCTTGTATGAAGTCTGAAAATTCTGATATTGTATTGAAAGAAATATATTCTGAGTTTCATCTATTTGCAAGCAAGTTCTCTCTTATTTCCATGCTTTATGTTATCTTTATCATGTATGCATAAACAATGAATGGCATTTGAAAACAACAAGCAAACATCATCAAAACAATCTCAATCAGTAAAACAGAAAAACAAAAAAAAAATCAGGGGCAGTCATTACAAGACCTGATATTTTATTTGTAGTTAATCTGGTTTCAAGGTTTATGCAAGAACCCAATAACAGTCATTGGCAGGCAGCAAAGAGGATTCTCAAATATATCAAAGGGACAATTCACATGAGAGTCTAAATATTTGAGGACCAGGGATAACAAGTCAGTGGAATATACAAACTTTTACTGGACAGAAGATATTGATACTTATAGATCTACATCAGGATATACTTTTAATTTGGGATCTGGACCAATTACATAGTCTTGCAAAAAGCAATAAGTGGTTACTCTTTGAACTATAGAGGCGGGGTATCAAGAAGCTGTTAATGCTGCTTAGAAGATTGCTTCGATTCACCAGCTTCTAGGAGATGATTGTGTTGTTCAGTCCAAGCCTACTACTTTTCTATGTGATAATCAAGGAGCTATTCAAGTCACTCATAAGCCAATGGTCCACTAGGACCAAACATAATATATTAATCCAGCACTTTATCAAGCAATGCATCAAAGAAAGGGATGGTTGATCTCCACTATTGTTGGACAGAGGATCAGATAGCAAACATCTTCACCAAGCCTCTCGCTGAGGCTAAGTTTCTTCAATTGCAAAAGATGCTCAAAGTTCAGGAAGTTGCTATCAAGGGGGAATGTTAGGTGATGACATCTTCAATATGTTATGTGTTCCCTTCAATTCAAGATATATGGGGATGTTAGAATATAAAATCCCGCTTGTCAAGCCCAATTTGAGTCATAGATCATAGCTGGCTCATTGAGATAAGTAATGTCTTCTTTTAAAATTTAAAATTCATGTGAACAAGTTGGCCCTCGGAGAAGTGGGTATGTTTCTCCCTCCTAAGAGGCCTATTTTGCTTTTTTACTCGCTCATTCCCTCAAGTGAGGTTCTCTGATTCTAGTGTTCTTTGGTTTTTTAATACTTTCTTGCTTTACATAGATGCTTGTAGATCTAGTGGAAAATGTTTGGTGATTCTAATAATAGCAGCAAACTTTATTCAGACAATGCAGCACATGAAACCCATCCCTTTGAATGAGAGGCACAACTGATCATTTACATTTTTAGGTGAAAAGCAGAGGTTGATTAAAACTTCCAATTACTCAAACAAGGCCTCACCTCCTAACACATATAAACGTAGATACACAAAAACAATTCTTTAAAACAACAAGAAGGAATCCAAGGGAGGAAAAGGTGCTCCAGAGTAGTATGGTATAATATGTGAAATTTTAAGGCAAAATTCTAACCAGCCTAACGGTAAATACCAACCTTAAATTGGACTCTTTTGAAGGGGTATATGTATTATACTATTACCTAATTCAAAGCCCCTACCCCAATCATTAATGATACCACATTTTTGAAAAATAATGAATTATAATTGAGCTTGCAAGCAATGAGTTAGAATTAACCTGTGAATAATTCTTGGGTGAAACAATTCAATGTAAATCTCCGAGCAGACACATTTGTGCAGTCAAAAGCTCTGTCCAATATAACTTCTTCACCAACTCCAAACTCACCCATTTTGTAAATAACCTATTTATAACACCTTCAAAAGACAAGATTGTTAATTCCATCGGGGAAGAAATTCTATTTTGAAGGTGAAGGAAATTCTTGAATGAGTTATCACTGCAATGAAATATATGATCTGCAATTTGTTCAACTCTGAGCATAAAAGTATGAAACTAATATGTGATTTTTTAGTACAAACCACATTGCAGCCAAATGCCAATAGATCGCTATCCTCACTTATGACAGCTGCTAATCCACCTTTCTCTGGGGCCAACATAGACAAGTAAGCCAATTGAGAATCTGCTTCATAAGGTGCAACCATATACTCAACACCTTCTGCTTTAAGGATCTGAAATCAAAGATATTTATTAAAAAGGCAATCAGTATCACACTGCAATATGTCAAAGTATTCAGTAAGAACTAGAACAGAAAAGAACCCATAAAACTATTTCATGAAAATAGGACTGTTACCTGGATAAGCTCATGTACCATGAATGGTGTAATCTTTATCGCTCCCTGTGAAAGATAAGGCAGCAAAGATTTGTTTAGAGTAAAAAGCTATAGATCATAGACAAGCAAGCTACGTTTAACAGATGGTAAACTTACATGGAAACTAGAAAGCTCAAAAGCAATTGAAATCTGCAAATATTCATTTGTAAACTAAAAAGAAATACCTGGAAAAATTCAAAAGGACAATCAAAAAGGTAAAGCTCCTAAGCAAGCAAGCTATATTTCACAAATGGTAAACTTCCAAGGAAATTAAAGGCTCAAAAGTGATTAAAATCTAGAAAAAAGAAATCATTTGTAGAACTTAAAAAAGAAATACCTGGAAAAATTCAATAGCACCAGTAAAATCTCCCTGGGATAACTTGATTTGAGCTTGTTCCAGGTTGGCATCTTTCTTCCTGCAATACAGAATTATTGAGAATCTGAATTTCTTAAAATCTGATTAAATGGTCCTTTATTTTACAAATTGTGTGTCTAGAGGCTTCATTCCACGTGCCTTTCAGGTAATTTTATTTTTTGTACATTAGAATTCTTAACCTTACCGGAACTTATTGTAAATATTGTATTTATTGATGACATGGAACAAATGAGGAATCTCTTACTTTGCAAATGTAGCTCCAAGAAAACATTGCAATACATAAATAGTATAGATTTTGAGATTTTATTCTTGTTTGAATGTTCCAAAATAGAGAGCTAATAAGAGATATATTAGCCTTAGGTATCTTGTAATAGACGATTCAGCTTCACTACGTAAAATGATTAGAATTTATCTTTTATTCCCAACTTTGTATTCAGTTATGTAAAAGGATCCTCACTTCTTCTGGCATGACACTTTTTCTGTGTTGTGAAAGATGTCTTCTAATTTTATTTTTTCAAGGTTACTTGTTTAGTTCACAGCCATTGAGAATCTTCCAGGTTACAATCTATCATCCAATGGGACACAACCTTTGAAGAAAGTGCCCACGCAAGAAAAACATTACACCAAATAAGTCAAGAGAATTTATTTTTGAAGATCTTGAAAGTTCTTTCATCTTTGAAGCCAGAATCCAAGAGACATTAATTATAAATAACACGGGGCCAAACATAATATGTGCTTTTTTCTATTTCTCCCTCTATGATCACAAATGTTAAAAGAGATTTTAATCATTTTTAGTTTGTATTTAATCAACACCAACAATAATATCAGACCATCGTTTGTATGGATCTGCACTTGTATTTTAGTTTAATAAAGCAAAACCAAAAAGATCTTGTCAGTATCAATTAAACACCTTTGCCGGGATTTAGGATTCTATTCAAATTAAATATTGAAAGCCTTTATAAATCACTCAACACATGCATTTACTGCTCTTTTAAAATACATGGAAACGTATTTTGACGATTTAGCATAACAGCTCTCTCTTCTTTAGTTTCCTCCCTTCCACTTCAAAGCGTGAAAATGTTTCCAAATACTTGCCCCAGCAGCAAGCCTTTTAGGTTTTGTGTAGCAATACAAAAAAATCACATTCTAAAGCAAAAGAAAAAAAATTAAACATACGGATGCAAGTTCCAAATGAGAGCACTCAATCATACAACAATAACAACATGACGAGGGGGAAAAGAAAGAGAATTTAAGAAGTTTTAGCAAAGACCAAAGGAAGAGGATCAAGCGATGTGTGTGTATATACAAGGATATTTTTATTTCACATTCTTTAGAGCAATATGATAAAACTGCATTGTCCAATGAGAGAAAAGCAATTCAAGGTAGACTTTGAAGAATCAAATTCCAAAATTGGGTAGAGTCCATGCGATAGTAAAAACATCAACAGAAAGAGTTAAGAGGGGAAGCATTCTAAAATATTGAATTTTTAGACATGTCAAGCACAATTGGTATAACCTTAACACGTGGTAACTAACACCTGAGTGTGTACAGGGATGATTTTTATATAAAAAGTTCTACACTGTTATGTGGAGTAAATATACAAGCCATAATGCATCTTGATGATTTAAAAGAATGGTTCACATGTTTTATTTTCTTCAATACCCCATTCTCCTTCAAAGTGAAAGTGAGCAAAAAAATTCAGAATCCTAGACCCTAGAATTAACCTTTTTAGTTTTGGTGTGCCAATAAAATAAAACCACACTGCAGAACAAAGGAAATAAATCTCAGTGTACTTAATCAAATTTTGAAGTCGGGCGTCCAAGGCATTGTGGTGTACTGGTAAAGTGGTGAATATATGAAGAGAGTGCCCCCACTTGACATCTTAGCATCACATTAAGGCAACCCACAACTCAGCAGTTATGTTGTCAATCACCAAAAAGTAAAAACAACACGAAATTTGGCAAATGCCATAGAAGAATAATATCATCAACAGAATGAGGCAAATGGGACGTTATTGTAAAAATAGACAGTTTTAGCTATAAAAATCAAATAGAGTTTCCCAAGGGCATGGTAAATAACAAATGAATACATTCAAGGGTAAATTTATTTATTGGTTTTTGACTGATGTGCCAATGAAAATAGGGGTCATTTTGGTAAAAGGGGCCCAAGAATAAGAGAATGTGGTAAATTTGTACAATGAGGGAAAGGTAATTCAATGCAGAATCCAATTTAAAAGTTGGACAGATGCTCCAAAGTGATAACATCATCAACAACAAGGAAAAGGCAAAAGGGGCAGTATTGTAAAATAAGAGGTTTCGGTCAGGGCACGCACAGAGGATCACCCAATTAAATAGTAAGTAACGTATATTCAAAAGTATCTATGTGTAGTTTTACACCAGCATGTGCCATAAAAATAGAAATCAGAGTTAAAAATGTTTAACCGGTCCCATGCAAGGGGCTTAGGATCCTGGAAAAAACCACGGAATTGAAAATATGCAGCTACAGGATTAAAATGAATCTTTCCTTGTAAAATAGGAGCACCGCATATAGCTACAAAAATTAAGCTGTTATTGGGGAGGGGCTGCTGAATGTTTCCTCCACCAGTTTAGGAAATTTACATTTCTGATTAAATTCTATTATTCTAATTTCAAATTCTATATAGTTGCTATAATTTCTAGTCTAAAAATTCTAGCTTCCACTTAAAATTTCTTAGCAGAACATGAGAATTTTTAGCTAACCCCCCTCCATGGGATCATAAACTAAGAAACCATTGAAACATAATTAATGAAAAAGACACACCCAACATTTAGCATAATATTCAATATTTTCCAAAATGAGCATACCTCTGGCGTCCTTGTTCTGTGGCAGCTTTAGATGGAAGTTTCCCACCATCAAAAACAACAACTGGAATGACATTGTAGTACCTAAGCATACTTATTCTTTTCATGAAATATTTCATGTAGGGAAGATTACTACTTTTTGTATTGGGACCTAACTGGCAAATCTCCATACTGCATGAATAAGCTGATTAAGAATAAACCAGAGTAAGCCCACTTCGAATGTCAAAATGTATAGATTGCCTAACTTAAAAACAAAAGAAAGCAAATAAGCAACCTCCTTTGTGAAGCCATAAGTAAGCATCAATACCCACCTGTTAAAGAACATGAAAATGGTTTTATGTGTAAGAAAACATGTTCAACTATTAGACACTGAGCAAACAAAAGATTTTCTAGTATGTTTTGATTAGGAAGGTATTATAAGGAAAAGGTTTTCAGCGTAAGGGAAAAACCCCAATACATTTAGCTTAGCGAAAAAATTAAAAAGCATGCTAGACTGACTGTGATTAGGATGGTAATACTTACTCGTTTCCCTGCATATTTCTTGACATGAACTCTTTCCATGTAAGGCTTCATGACCTTGAAAAGGTCCTTTATTCCCATAGTGGTCAATGAAGGTCGTTACCCAGATATTTGAACTTTCAATCGTCCACAAGCACTGGCCTGTTTGAACTCAGACAAAATAAGCGTTCACCAAAGAGTATGAGAACCCTCCTAAACCCTAAAGTTCATTTTATTTGTTTGGAAAACATCCTTCTATAACTGGTCTGCTACATACTGTACTCAGTTTGGTATATAAAGAACTGGCATTGTTCAGCAATGGAAATTGTGCTGGAGAGCTTGTCTGTCTTCTATCCAATTGTAAATACCACATCTATTAAAGAACTAAACTAAAATAAAGAGGGTGTTTCATCCTTCATAAGCTACAATTTCCACTCTCTATTAAGGGGAAACGTATTAGTAGTCGCCAGGGCTAACTTCGCGCATTCGTGCGGAGTGCAAAATAGATCCAATTTTAAATTATTCTTTTTGGTCTTCTTTGTAAGTGAGTTAGGACTTTGAAAAGAAAAATTTGGCTTCTGGGTATTTAAAATACCTTTTGTAGAACCTGTCAAACGAGAAGTGCCAAAAAAAGGTGTTTTTAAACATCTGTCGCTACATTTTCATGACTTCGCCCATACCCGTTCATTCTAAACCCAATAATATTTTATAAAAAAGCCAATTTACAATTATCAATTAACCTATTATAAATAACGTTTGTATGTGAGCCCGATCAAAATATCACGTGGGTCCGCTATGAGGTGGTCACTTTAATCTCAACCTCACCACATTACGTTGTTAACCACGTGCCCCATATGTTTCATCAAACCACGCGTATGTCTCAATCTCACCACCTGCGCTTGTTAACCACGTGCCCCATTCGCCTTCATCACCGCACCAAAAACTTCTAACCTAACCCCCAGTTGCTGGGCAGCTTTAAGCCCTAAACTCATCTTCTCCCACGGTTTTTTCATCGTCGTCTCCTCTCTCCTGCCGTCGACGCGAGCTCGTGCGGCCATGGCGAATTCGTCTTCCACCCGAATGCTGCAGGTAACGTCTCCACCTCTCTTCACTTGCAATTTTGTTTGTAAAACAATGGGTTTTCGTTGGCGTCGACAGTGTTTGAGTGAATTTCTATGTATGGTGTTGTGATAACTGACTGTAATCATTTCGTTTTACATGTGATTGTTACAAAATTGATCCCTCGTGAATTATTTTATCAATGCCATCGAGGGTTTGTTTGGGTTTGATTGTAATCATTTTGTTTTACATGTGACTGGTACAAAATTGAACCCTCATGAATTATTTTGTCAATGCCATCGAGGGTTTGTCTGGGTTTGACTGTAATCATTTTGTTTTACATGTGACTAGTACAAAATTGATCCCTCGTGAATTATTTTGTCAATGCCATCGAGGGTTTGCGTGGGTTTGACTGTAATCATTTCTTTTTACATGTGACTGGTACAAATTTTGATCCCTCGTGAATTAATCTGTTTATGCAATCGAGGGTTTGCTTGCTATGATTTTATTTGACATTATTTTATGAAATAATCACATGTAATGTGATTCAAACAGAACATTGACGGAATATTTACCAAGTATAATAATGAAATTTTATGGGTTTCCAGTTTTAACCCCAAATTATTGAGGGGTTTCAGCATACGGGTTAATGGGTTTACAGATTTTGTTGATTCTCTTTGAATCCCTTCATCAACCCACCAGAAACTTATAACCTAGCCCCCAGTTGCTAGTTAACTTTAAGCCCTAAATTCATCATCTCCCGTGGTTTTTTCATCATCGTCTCCTCTCTCCCACCGTCGACGCGAGCTCGTACGACCATGGCGACTTCGTCCGACACCCAAACACTATAGGTCACATCTCCACCTCTCTTCACCTGCAAGTTTGTTTGTAGAACAATGGGTTTCCGTTGGCGTCGACGGTGTTTGAGTTAATTTCTCTATATGGTGCTGTGATAACTGACTGTAATCATTTCATTTTACATGTGACTGTTACAAAATTGAACCCTTGTGAATTATTTTGTCAATGCCATCGAGGGTTTGCCTGGGTTTGACTGTAATCATTTTCTTTCACATGTGACCAATACAAAATTGATCCCTCGTGAATTATTCTGTCAATGTCATCGAAGGTTTGCCTGGGTTTGACTGTAATCATTTCTTTTTACATGTGACTGGTTTAAATGTGATCCCTCGTGAATTAATCTATCTATGCAATCGAGGGTTCGCCTCCTATGATTTTATTTGACATTATTTTATCAAATAATCACATGTAATGTGATTCAAACAGAACATTGACGGAATTTTCACCAAGTATAATAACCAAATTTTATGGGTTTCTATTTTTAACCCCAAATTATTGAGGGGTTTCAGCATACGGGTTAATGGGTTTACAAATTTTGTTCATTCTCTTTGAATCCCTGCATTATCATGATGACATTTTATTTTATACATAAGTGTTACCAAAGGGGGTAACTCCCATGTACATTCAGATTTGGCTTTTACACGTCTAGAACGAAATTACAAACCTTGCTCATTCTATGAGCAAGAAAATTGCTGCAAGGATGTCTCCCATCCTGATCAACCATTGCAAGCGGACCCCCTTCAGCCAAGCGAAGTCGGATCGCATGAAGTTGGAGAAGGTGTCCATGTTGGCGTTTTTTACTCCTACTCTAAATACTTCCCATGCGTCAATACGGAAGTTATCTGCTGCAACCCGATGGGCACTAGCTGCATCTTCATCCACATCGTCCTCTTCGAATTCCGCCTCCTCCTCATCATTTTCCTCCTCATCTTCTATCATGTTCAGTATTGTTGGGTCGAAATAATACTTTAGAAAGCTGACCCAGCACTCATCACTTAGGTCCAGAAATGGCATTGGCTACGGCCTCAACCTTATCGATTTCTATGAATCTGTCGAGCCGCTCAACCATGACTTCCCTGGCCTCGGTTATGTCCACTAATGCGCATAGTATGAGCTCGTAGATTCTGTCGTCGCACCAGTGTTGATCAGGAGACAAAACCTCAGAGACTAGGTTGACAACTGCATTCCTTATTGTTGGGTCTGGAATGTTAAAAAGCCTTCTGCACTGGGCCATTCCTGACTCCTTAGTGCAATGGCAGTCGACTCCAAACATGAATACCATCTTGCTTTTCTGGCAAACTTGTGGCTTCTGTGAAGAGATGGAGGTGGAGATCATATTGTCCAGGTATTAATAGTCTTAATCCTGTAACGATAAGGATTGCTTGAGAACCAGGCCTCTCGATTCATGCCATACCAAATCCGAACTAAATCCGTCCTTAGATTTCACACATGTGAATCCAGTCCTGCTTTGAGGTTCGCAATGTTTTTGGGATGAGAGATCTGGGTTTTTGGAAATTGTGTTTGTTTCGAAATTGTAATTTGACAAGAAATCCACAGGAGATGATGAGTTTAGGGCTTAAAGATGCCCAGCAAGCCGCGGTTAAGTAAACTCATACGCGTGGTTTGATGAAGGCATATGGGGCAGGTGGTTAACAATGTAATGTGGTGAGGTTGAGATTAAAGTGACCACCTCCTAGTAGACAATTATATGTTCTTTACAGACAATGAAATGTTCTTATCAGATTGTATATATGTATTTGCAGACAATGATATATTCTTATCAGATTGTATGCATGTATATATACATACTATCTGATAAGAATATATCATTGTCTGCAAATAGTGATCATTGTATTTGCAGACAGTGATATGTTCTTATCAGGTTGTATGTATATATTTGTAGACAATGATATATTCTTATCAGTTTGTATATAAATGTCGATCACTAGTTCTTTCTTAATGATTAATGTTCTACTAGCACTATAGCTTATACCATCGATTATCACAATCTAACCACATTGTGTGGTATCACCAAGTACACTATGTTTCAGTGTTTGTGAATGAAACATCAGATTGTATGTATATATTTTAAGCTTCATACATTGGATCAGAACATTGTGGATTTTTATATACACTGTATTTGCAGACAGTGATATGTTCATATCAGATTGTATGTATATATTTGTAGACAATGATATATTCTTATCAGATTGTATGTATATATATACAATCCGAACAATAATATATCATTGTCTGCAAATTGAAATCATTCTATTTGCAGACAATGATATATTCTTATCAGTTTGTATATAATTGTCGATCACTAGTTATTATCACAATCTAACCACATTGAACTGCACTCTTACCAACTGGGGGTTAGGTTAGAAGTTTCTGGTGCGTTGATGAAGGCGAATGGGGCACGTGGTTAACAAGCGCAGGTGGTGAGGTTGAGACATACGCGTGGTTTGATGAAGGCATATGGGGCACGTGGTTAACAATGTAATGTGGTGAGGTTGAGATTAAAGTGACCACCTCCTAGCGGACCCACGTGATATTTTGACCGGGCCCACATACAAACGTTATTTATAATAGGTTAATTGATAATTGTAAATTGGTTTTTTTATAAATTTTACCCACCCAAATGAAATTAGACAAGAGTGGCCACTGCAGTATGAATAGACTGATTATTTGGCAAGAAATTTGAGATTTGAAATTCAATCACCACAATTCAATGCATTCAATATGCACATTCAAATGATTTTATAATAGGGAATTTCCAGTGTCATTTTCAGTACGAATTCTCCTATGCTTTCACTACATATCCTCTGCAAAATTCAATATAGTCTTATATATTTATGTATTGAATGTTTGCAGTATTTTGAGGCATACAAATTATTCAGTTTTCAGTCAATTGTTCAAATGAGCATTATCCATTATGTAATCATATCACATCATTGTATGATGTGATATAGTTTGTTTTCTTCCACTTGCTATATGTGTTTCAATAGTCAGATTACATCTATGTATATACATATACATGTACATGTACATGCATATACATATACATATGCATGTACATATGACATGTACATGTACATGTATATGTATATGTATATGTTTATGTATAAACATATACATATACATATACATGTACATGTACATGTACATGCATATATATATATGACATGTACATGTACATGCATATGTATATGTATATGTACATGTACATGCATATGCATATGTATATGTATATGTATACATATACATATACATATACATATACATGTACATGTACATGCATATGCATATGTATATGTATATGTATACATATACATATACATATACATATACATGTACATGTACATGTACATGCATATGTATATGTATATGCATGTACATGTACATGCATATGTATATGTATATGCATGTACATGTAGATGTATATGTACATGTACATGCATATGTATATGTTTATACATATGTATACATGCATATGCATATGCATGTATACATATACATATGCATGTACATGTACATATACATCTACATGTACATGCATATGTATATGTACATGCATATACATATACATATGCATGTACATGTACATGTATATGTATATGACACTGTTATTTTCAGCTTCATACATTGGATCAAAACATTGTGGATTTTAATGCTCCAATCAAAACTCTTATTGTTGTGCATGCAATATTGTAAGGATGATTTGATGTGGGAATGTTACGAGTACCGAGTACTACCCCCGTTTATTACAATTGTTTTGCAAGCAAGCTGGAGCGTCAAGAGGTGAACCAAGTATGTTGATTATCAGCATACCATGGAAGCCGTGTTTGTTAACACAATAAACTCTATAGGGACATTTTGTTCTTAATGCTTTGTGATATGTTTATATTTTATGTTGTATTGTTTTCATACTTATTTTGTTCTTACAAATGCTTATTTGATTCGAGTAATATATTTAACTACATTTGTCTCTTAATGGCAGGCATGCGAGGATTTGTCCGCAATCAACAGAAGGTTTTAAGCGTTAATGACAGGTAAAGTCTTTGACTTTACTTTGGCAATGACCTTGTAATACAGAAAACTATGTGATTTTATATATATGGCTGAGAGTTAGATGAACAAACTATTAGGGTAATTATAATATGAAGTAAGAATATAATATTAGTATTATGTTTTATTGCAAAGCTATTGTGTTAGAATGAAATGAAAACAACAATATTATTATGGAAACTTTAGGTTCACGTGTAACTAGATTTGTTTGAAATAATATGAATTCTATAGAGGGTTAACTTAGAGGCTAATAGAGTAGCTAAGAGTGCAGTTCAATGTGGTTAGATTGTGATAATCGATGGTATAAGCTATAGTGCTAGTAGAACATTAATCATTAAGAAAGAACTAGTGATCGACAATTATATACAAACTGATAAGAATATATCATTGTCTGCAAATATAATTATTTCAATTTCTAGACAATGATATATTATTATCAAATTGTATATATATACATACAATCTGATAAGAATATATCATTGTCTACAAATATATACATACAACCTGATAAGAACATATCACTGTCTGCAAATACAATGATCACTATTTGCAGACAATGATATATTCTTATCAGATAGTATGTATATATATACAGGCATACAATCTGATAAGAATATATCATTGTCTGCAAATACATATATACAGTCTAATAAGAACATTTCATTGTTTTTAAAGAACATATCATTGTCTACTAGGAGGTGGTCACTTTAATCTCAACCTCACCACATTACATTGTTAACCACCTGCCCCATATGCCTTCATCAAACCACGCGTATGAGTTTACTTAACCGCGGCTTGCTGGGCATCTTTAAGCCCTAAACTCATCATCTCCTATGGATTTCTTGTCAAATTACAATTTCCAAAAACCCAAATCTCTCATCCCAAAAACCTTGCAAACCTCAAAGTAGGACTGGATTCACATGTGCGAAATCTAAGGATGAATTTAGTTCGGATTTGGTATGGCATCAATCGACAGGCCCGGTTCTCAAGCAATCCTTATTGTTACAGGATTAAGACTATTAATACCTGGACAATATGATCTCCACCTCCATCTTTTCACAGAAGCCGCAAGTTTGCCAGAAAAGCAAGATGGTATTCATGTTTGGAGTCGACTGCCATTGCACTAAGGAGTCAGGAATGGCCCAGTGCAGAAGGCTTTTTAACATTCCAGACCCAGCAATAAACTCATCATCTCCCGTGGATTTCTTGTTAGATTACAATTTGCAGACAATGATATATTCTTAACAGATTGTATGTATACATGTATATATATACATACAATCTGATAAGAATATATCATTCTGTAAATATATACATACATTTTGATTTTTTTATTGACAAACACTGAAACATAGTGTACTTAGTGATACCACAGAAAATGCAAGGCTGAAACCCTCATAAAATATATAAGAGACTTAACTATGAGGTTCAAATAAATATCAACAACAGCATTAGGACATTTTATAATCATATCATAGTTATATTTTTTATCAAATTGCAAGAATTCATTGGGTGGTGCGACAGAAAAACATGGCTGAAAAATACATGAAACATATCAAAATATTACTAGGTGCTTGTATTAAAATTCTTCTCACCTTAAACATATGTGAGGTTCCAAACATAATAACAGCAGTATTATCACATCTTATAATCATATCATAGTTATAACTTGACGCAGATATTTTGATCTGATATGCAGAGCAGATCAACAGAATATACCGCTACACCAATCAAAAAACAAAACTCAATACCAGCATATTTAGTTTTCCATATTGCTAGGAAAAGAAGGTGGCGTGAGATATCCGCCAATAGCTGAGTCTGTTCCACTTGTAGGAGGTGACACTTGGTTAATTGAGGTTTGAAGGCATGTTGCTATTTGAGCAAGCAATGTCTGGCTTGCATCTACAACCAGTCCCATTTGTTGTGAGCCACTCCCAACTTGCATATTGTTGATAGCTGTAAAGGCTGGTCCTAATATGTTAATCATATCGAGTAGTATAGGGTGTTGGGAAGGTATAGGATTCCCCGCTGTAGACTTACGCTTTATCCTCTCTGCTTGTTGTGCTTTCTTTTCAGCTGCCTTCTGTAGACGTTTAGCCTTGGCCTGGTCTTGTTTGATTGCTTTCTCCCGCATTCTAATCATCTTCTCCTCATCTTCTATCGCTTTCCTTGCTTGCTTCTCAGCCCTCATTGCTTCCGCTTCACATTCTGCCTTTCTCTTCAACATCTGGTCCTTCTTACGTTGTTGCAGCTCTGCTTGCCTTTGATTCTCTGCCTCTTGTTGAGTATACATTTTGATGAAGGCGTCTGATGTTAGTACTTGGGACTGTCTACTAAGGCGAAGCACTCCAGAACGACCTCCCCATGATGATCCTTGCACCCTCTACACTAGAAGTTTCAAGAATTTTCTATTTTGTCTACTTGATTGTTGTCCATCATGTGGGGTGCATGGCACAAACTCGGCTTCTTCGTCACTATATGCATTGTCATCTTCACTTCGACCATCACTATGCTCTTCCCAATTCCTTGCAGTAGTGAAGTAATGTATCACTTCAACCGGATCAATGTGTGGTGGGGATGGCATAGAAAGGTTGACTTCTTCTTCAATCGGATTTAATTGGCATCCAAGGTTCGTGGCTGCTTCATGCATCCAATCCGGTTGGCTGACTTGAGTTGGTAAACTCAGACTAGCTGATATAATCTCTGTATCTTCATTGCAATGTGCAATAGGAGGTTGGAATTCTGCTTGGAAATCTGCAACAATTGGCTGAATTTTTGGTTGAATGTGTGCTGCAGTTTCAGTGCCGTCATTGTGGTCTGATGTAGTTTTTGTATCTTCATTGTAGGGTGCAAAAAGAGGTAGGATTTCTGCTTGGAAATCTGCAACAACTGGCTGAATTTCTGGTTGAATGTGTGTTGTAGTTTCAGTGCCCTGATTGCATTCCCACACAAAACCATCAATCTGCTCCTGGTTGTAACCAAGTAGACGCAGGCATGTCTCTGCTGCAATAACATCCTCGTCATCTTCCATCATGCAAGCATCACCTTCTGTTGTAGGACTCGGTACATCATCTTCAATAATATAGCCTTGACTTGGCCCCATGTCCTTGTCAAGGGCTGACCGATCAAGTGGCCAAATACCTGTTCTACGGAACCCACTAATAATGTTGGATGGTGTCAAAGCTTTTTTGAAAGCTTGGCTTGCTAGAGTTGCCAACTCTTCACACCCAATATCGATATGTGGGTTGTTAGCTTGCCAGATGGTTCGTACCTCTCTGAAATATGCCTTGAATGGAGCAAAAATGCTGACATCCAATGGTTGCAGCTTGTGACTAGTATGAACAGGAAGTGTTAACAAGTATATTCCTATTTTTTTTGCTTCTTCAATGGTTTTGAAAGCCATGTGGCTGCCATGGCTGTCAAAGATCAGAATGGCCCTATTTGTTGGTGAAACGCCACCGGGGATATTAGCTGCAAAATGGTCTAACCATTTGACAAATAGTTCCTTTGTCATCCAAGCATGTTCTTGGATTGCCATCAATGCACCAATCTCACAATTTACTATATAATTTTGCATGTGCCTTTTTGATTTAAACAGGTAGAACCTAGGAATACTTAACCCAGTTGCATTTACACAAGCTAGCGCTGTGATCCACTCTCTGCTCTTTGAAACCAAATGTGGTACACTCTTTACACCCAATTTTGGAATAACTCTCATTCCACGGTTCCTACTAGCTTGAATACCCGTCTCATTGCAATTCCAAATTCGGCTTGCTCCATAGTGGTTAAGGTTAATCATATCTTGAAGGTTGTCAGAGAAAGCTTGCACGACTGAAGGACGAACCATAATTGCTTTGTCACTGTCCACTCCTTCAGCAGTTCTAATTGTCAAATCTGGTTGCCTTCTTCGAAATCCTGCCCACCATGACCTCCCGGGGACACCATTTGTGAATGGATTGGGCCGAGTTGTAGTGATTTGGGCAACTGTGGATTGTAGTTGATTGACTTGCAGTCCATGGCCCAAATCTGCCATGTCCTTGCACCATTGGACAATTTCACCCTCCTCCTTGTCAAATAATATGGTACGTGGACCCCTCTTCTTGGTGGTGGTAACTCCTAACAACCACGCCCTCAAACTGCTAGGTGGCATACCCCACTTGATTGTTGCTGCCCTGACTGACATGTTGTGTTCTTCGACACTTTTGACTGCTCCTTCCATATCAGCAATTGTCCATTGCCTAATGGGTATAGGTGAGGGTAGTTGTACATCGGGCTGAGCATCTGGCTCAATAGGTGGTTCGGCTTCTGTTCTGTTGGTGGCTTCATCCGCAGAGTCAAGAACGTCTTCTTCTGCGGGAATTGCATGCACTTCCTCTACGAGCTCCTCATCAACGAAGTGCACCTCAGGAGTGACTCTAATGGCACATGGTCTTCTTCCTACAACCCTTTTAGAGAGTCTTCTAGCGGGCGCCATTATAATCCACTTAACCTGCAAGGATTCGAAGAGAATGAACAAAATCTATAAACCCATTAACCCGTATGCTGAAACCCCTCAATAATTTGGGGTTAAAACTGGAAACCCATAAAATTTCATTATTATACTTGGTAAATATTCCGTCAATGTTTTGTTTGAATCACATTACATGTGATTATTTCATAAAATAATGTCAAATAAAATCATAGCAAGCAAACCCTCGATTGCATAGACAGATTAATTCACGAGGGATCAAATTTGTACCAGTCACATGTAAAAGGAATTGATTACAGTCAAACCCAGGCAAACCCTCGATGGCATTGACAAAATAATTCACGAGGGATCAATTTTGTACCAGTCACATGTATGTAATCTGATAAGAATATATATATATATATGAATGTATGTATACATTATGATAAGAAAATATCATTCTATTTATAGAGAATGATATATTTGTATGAGAATGTATCATTGTATTTGCAAAGAATGTTATATTCTTATCAGATATATATACAATCTGATATGATGAAAGTGAAACCCTACATGGCATGACCGTATATATATGATTAGTAAAGAGGGATTCAGAATATAACTGTGATATGATTCCAAAATGGGTAATGTTGTTGTTATTAGCGAGGATTTACAACAATTTTTATGGTTTCAACCAAAAGAAGCTTACAACTCCTTGCAACTTACAACACTTACAAAAGGAGGCTACAACCTCAACATACAACACTTGATGAATTCAGATGATCAACTGGCATCGCAACACCTATATTGCCTCAAGCTCACCGCCTTCAAATCACTCCCCCACATACACTTTTGCCTTCAGCTAACTGTAGGTTTAGCATTAACTCACACACTTCTACCTTCAGTTCACTACCTTCAGCACTCGCATAATTTTTTCTTGAACAACTCACTACCTTCAGCACTCACTCGCATAATTTTGCCTTCAACACTCACACAATTTTTCATTCGACTCACTACCTTCAACATACTTCAAATACTTCTTCGCACATTCGCATTCATTCTTTTTCCTTCAACTCACTACTTTCGACTCAACACACAACACACACGCTTGATCTTCCATTTATATCTTTCGCAAACTTCAAAAGGTGTTTCCTTGTCGACCAAACTGAAATGTGTAAACATGAAACATGCAATAGCAATAATGAGTCGACTTCAAAACATATATGGCAAAAGGGAATCAAATGTTGTCTGGAAGCCAGGAGATATGGAGGACCTATTGAAAGGAAACTAGGTGTACGAAATTACAGTTTCCTACACTAATCTATGAGGAGAGGAGAGTGAAAATTCGTTTTAACCCTTACAATTACAGAATGTTAAACATATGTTAACTTAGATGTTGCTGCAATCACATACATACAGAAAGATAGACAGAAGATAGAAGTGACACAAAGATTTACTGTGGGGAAAACCTTTCGGTAAAAAACCCCACACTCCAAAACCTGCACAATGTATTATCAAAACACTTGTTGTTTACAACACACTTGCAATGCAAGCTATCATGGAGTCTTCAACACTCATATCTGGAGACAATCCGGCAGCATAACAATACCTATCAAAACACTATATGTCTCCCATCCAAAGCACTGCTTATATAGACTTTCACAAGGCCAAAATGGCATCTTCTTGAGATAGGCGTCCAACATGAGTGCATGGCCCAAAACCCACGCCTAGGGACACATGTCCAAGTGTGTCATAAGTCCTGACACTTGTCCCAATATGCATTCCATAAGTGGGTCGCCCATTCCTAAGTTTGGGCAATGACGGATGATCTTACAGTTCTTACACTGTCATAGAATATGCCAGAAATAATCGTTATGACAGTTGTAAGAGAATCTGTCATACACATGCTATAAATAGCATATTCTCTTACAACATGTCATAGATGCTCCTTGGGCTCCCAAATAGGCCTTAGTCAAAGATGCTCTTGCATGCATGTCTTGCATGTCTTCACCTGTCATAGAATCTTCCTTATTTAGCTCTTACATGTCATAGGAATTCGTCATAACCGTTTCAATCATGATTACCTTACACATTCTCCAAAGTGTCTACACTTGGTAGATAACTCCTACCACAAAGTGGGACGCCTAGAACCTCCTAGACCAAGTTGACTATCCTAGTCATCTTCCAAGTGGAGTGACAACTCACCGTGTCCACTCACACTAAATTACAAAATAGGATGTGCAACTTAAATACATTATTTGCAAACAATTAATTACAAAACAAATAAATACATGCTAGGAATTTACAAGGTTGAGACACCTTAATTCCCAACACCTATTTTACTTTTGCACATGATCTCATGCTAGTGCACGCAACAAAAACTTGGCGCAAACAACTCTATACCAAGTCGGCCCAACAAACACTTAACCCTCCAAATATTAACTCCAGACCATAAGCGATACCATATAGATCAGATAACATCATGTAGATCACATTATAAGCATTAAATGATATTCAAAAACATTTTCATGCCCTTCTTTTACAACTTCATGCAACATTATGCTAGCGCAGGCAAACATACATTGAACCCAATATCACTTGCAAACCCAGACAAACACAGTCTTGAGATAAAACATTGAAAACCATACTTGTGGTATAACTTAACACCTAAAATTTGAAATGAGAGAATATGTAGGCAACTAGGACTCATCCTCCAAACCATAAGACCACAACATCAACTGCAGAGAAATGTGGAGCATTTCTCTTAACCTTCTTGACTGCAACATCACAATCTTCACTCTGCTAGCTCTGGAAACCTCTACAGTAACTAATATGCACTAAAATTAGGAACATGCATACATCAGATCATCCTCTATCTAAATTTCAAATTGCATGGCCATATTTTAAAATATGGAGGAATGTGGAGCATTCTTTGGAGCATTTCAGTACACCTTCTTGAGTCATTGACTACAAGAAAGTATTTCATACATTTTTCATATTTTATGCAATATTTTAAATCAAGAGATAGGGAATACAATCATTCTCAACATCATTTACCTATTCATGAGCAACAAAAGATATATAACAACTATGTACAACAAGCTCATGACATCCATCATCATACTGATTGAAACATATACTATCACTGTGTTGACATCAATGACAACACTTGTAACAATCTCCATTTTGCTGACATCAATGACAATACCTACAACAACCTTGCAACATAACTAACTTTGAGTTAGTTATTAAATATAATACAATATTTTGAAAATGAATGTACTTTTATTATATTTGAAATTTAACAATAATAAGATTTTATAAAGTCATTTTATAATATAATATTATGTCTAAGCTAAAAATTGGCATTCATTTAACTAGCATGTACATTATTTAAAGATAACTCTTGATTTGGTCATCATTATCAATTTAGATTGACTCATTTTCAACACCTTGAAGCCTATAACAATATTATCTTATAGTGTCTACTACTTCATTAACAACATCTTGATCAAGCCCCTCTAAATACTTGAAGTGGATGTTGCGAGAGATTTGAGTGGTTAATAACTTGGCGAGTATGTTGTGAAGTTTGATTTTTTTTCTCAAAGTATTTAAACAAATTTTACATATTCATAAGTTCTTTGATTGAAGAAGTGTCAAATCTTGACTCTTTGGACAACTCTCTTTTTATCAACTTTATTAGTTAAGCTTTTAGAATATTTACACTATTGATAGATTTTTTATCATCATAATAATTGAAGGGTGTCTTCTAAATGAAGTCTTAGATATCCAACAAGGTGTCGTGACCCAAAAAATTTAGCCTATTTGAATTCATCTTTATCTTCACTCAAAATATCAATTCTCCTTTTTCATTTTTTTATGTCATTCAATTGGTATGCCTAAATCAGATTTGTTAAAAATGTCATCTTCTACTAAGATTGCAAAGTTAATTTTAACCATGTAGTTTCTATTTGAGGTGAATTCCATCTAGCACTTGCAATTCTTCATTAATTTACTCTATAAGTTAGTCATGGAATCTAACTCTACCATAATTTCATGATGCAGATTAATGGCTTCATCAATGGGTTTTAACCTCTAGGAAGGTAATCTATGACTGTGGCTTTTATGATGCAACAAATTTTCCCCATAGATTTAATTTCTTTATCTAGAATTGTGATTTATGGAGCTACTAACATAAATGAAGACTAAACTAATCCAACTAGATATTGCACATAAGAAGTCAATTGTTACCTTCTCTTTCAATTTTTCCTTAGTTTCATCATCTTGGTCCATCCTATAAAAGATTGAAGGAATTGCAATTATCATTCTCTCCTTACTTTCTTATCTTGTTTGTTTACCTAGAGCTCAACTCTAGATATCTAACAGATGTTACATATCTATATCATATTAATCACAAATTTGGGTTACAATTTATGTATATAGAATTCCTTATGGGTCCAAGTGATAGAAAATATTATTTTTTCCTTCTTGGGTTGTGGTATTCTATAATAAAAAAAATTGATGATATTGCTAAAAAATCATCATTGATTAGATTGGTAATTGTTGGTGTAAATAGGTGTTTTACCTATCTAGGTCCTATTTACATGTTAAGTCCACTTAGGTGTTGAAGTTGGGAAAATCAACTCCACAGCTCCCAAGGATCTCCTACAATCAAACACCTGTCACAGAAAGAGAGAATAGAAAAGTTATGGAGGCCAAGAGCTATTGATCCAAAAAAGCATGAATCATTATGAATGTGCATCTTAATAGTTATACAATAGAGAATCCTTATAAAAGGATAATAAACCTAGAAACCCTGGGTAAGGATAAAACAAGATCATGACATGTGTCCTAATCCTATGACATGAGACATAAAACAAACATGATCTAAGTAAGCTTAAGTAATAAGAGGAAAATAAACTTAATAATTAAATAATTAATTAATTAGGAATTACCTTTTACTCTAACACCCCCCTTAATTGAAACTTAGGGAGTAGCTCAAAACTCTAAAGATGAATGCATGATGGGTCCCGAAAAATAAGGCCTAGTGTGGCACCCATGTACAAACAAAAGATCTCTCAAAACCAGAGAAAATGAGAAAAATCTAGTGGGAGAAAACTCCTCTCCAAACTTGAGAAAAATACAAGTGAAGGACTGAAGAAGCCTCCAAACAAGAGTGAAGGACTGAAAAGCCTCCAAACAAGATTGTTCCAAAAGAGTAGGAACAAAAGATGAACATGAGGAACACCATTGAAGCATGAAGAAGTTGTAAACACTATTCAAGAATGACTGTTATAATGTTAAAAGAAGAACCTCTTTTGAAACAAATGATGATCAAGATCAAGAAGACAAGAATCTGCATGAGTGCCCCCAACGATACTACTTCAATCAAATGGAAAATATAGGAAAAAAAATTGGAACTCGAAGATACATATGGCACAAGTACCAAAAATATGAAGAACTCATCAAGTGAAAATAGAAGGTCACCTCCAAAAATAGGAGTGCAAGAGTTTCCATATAGTAAATGTTTCATCTCACTAAAATGTATGGGTAACCAGCTACTGATGTATGTTGCATCTACCTAGTACATAGGAATAAATACTAAATGCATAGCTCAATCCAATGTGAAACAAAGGAAGCATTAACACCAATAGTAGAAACCCCCCATAATGCTAACAAGAGAGAGCCAAAACAGACCCACTTAAGCCGAATGCCAGAATGTAGTGGATTAAGAAGAATCAAGAACATCTGAATGTGTAAACATGAAAGTACTAGCAAATATAAAGGGTGTGCAAACCAAGACACACACACATGAGGAAAGAATCAATGTGATTCACTGCTATCATGAAAGGGACACACAATTGACAAAGTTGTGATGGAAAAACAAAGGCAAAAATCAACCCCCATGGCACTTTATATCTTAGTGTAAGTATAATAAGGTACAAGATGATGTGCAAGATCCTAGTAATACATGTAAAATGCTAAGGCACATTGTTTTAGTGTGTTTACATAAGAGAAACGCTTACAATAGAAGCCCATAATGTCCAAAAAAAGGACTAAATGCTGAAAAATATGACAAATTTCCATATATGACAAAAATCTATAAATTCATATATAACAACTTAAGACAAGTCATCCCACATAAATGAAAAGTTTCCAAGATCTAAAATGTCCAAGTAATTCACCAAAGTATGAAAACAACAAAAATTAAATAAAATGTACTTGGAGAAAAACCTATAAAGAAGGCATGGATGGTTGTGAAGAGCTCTAAGAGACCATCCCAACACCGTTGGAATCACAAAAAATGAATAAATTGATCAAAAGTTATGAGCTCAGGAGTGAAAATAGTACATCTAACTTTAATAGATTGTAGAATGCACTAGTAGAAAAAACTGACAAAAAAACTAGCACCATTGGATAGTACTTAGAACCAGATTTCCATTGATATCTTGTTTTCCAAAATCTAACACCCAAGCAAAAAGTTATGCTCATTTTCTCGATTCTACTTATTTAAAAAAAAAAACGATTTTGTTAGCTCCTAGGGGTTGGGCATTGGTCGCCCATGCAACCTTGGGGCAACAAAAAATATTAAAAGAAATTAAAAAAATTAGTTGTGGCCCCGTCGTGGGTTGGTAGTAACCGTCAGTGACTCTATAGCCGCTAGCAATTAGTGGCTTAGCCACTGTCGCTTAGTGACTAGCAAGCCCTAACAGTGGCCACAAGGGGCACCGCTCTATAGGTGGTGTTGGGGTAGCACTCACCATTTTTATTTATTTATAGTCTTTTGGAAAATGTGTCGAATAGAGCCATACAAGGGCCATACAACCCCTGTGGCAAAAAAAATTGCCCCAAAATCCCCTGACGTCGAAATAGGGCATACTTTATATCAATATTCATCGAACTGACCTCCTAAACACAACTATGAGGTTCTTTTCAACTCAAAATACTCCAAAATGTAGCTACCCTTTAGATCTAGAAAAAAAACAACTATTTCAAACTCTTGTAGATCTATCCTTAGGAGTCCAAATCAAGCCAAACGAAAGGCAAAACTGACTTTTTTGATAGCTCTAAATCTAATGGAAGACTATTTTTGGTCTCAAATACATCGAATGATAGCTCAAGGCATGAAATCTCTCAAAAAGAGGAAAGGGGATTATAGATCCAGAGCTCTAGTACCATGTTGAAGTTGGGAAAAATCAACTCCACAACTCCCAAGATCACTTGCAATCAAACACCTGTCACAAAAAGAGAGAATAGAAAAGCTATGGAGACCAAGAGCTATTGATCCAAAAAAGCATGAATCATTATGAATGTGCATCTTAATGATTATACAATAGAGAATCCTTATAAAAGAATAATAAACCTAGAAACCCTAGGTGAGGATATAAAACAAGATCATGACATGTTTCCTCATCCTATGATATGAGACATAAAAATAACATGGCCTAAGTAAGCTTAAGTAATTAGAGGAAAATGAACCAATAATTAAATAATTAATTAATTAGGAAATACCTTTTACTCTAATATTGGGTCCTAGGAAGGAATCTTTCTAGTTAAGCATTAGTTGTCACTCATCTTATCTAGTTGACATTCATTTAATGTTTGTGTCCTAGGTTGTTATGAGTTAGTTGTCTCATGTGATAGGATTAAGACACTTTCATGATCTTGTCTAATCTTATTCCTAACCTTGTCTATATAGGAAAGGCTTCATATGTACATTTACATATTCATTTTGGTTGCCATATTCATTTTGGAATTCTTGCATCCATAATCATAGTATGAATTTTTTTTCCATCTCTCATGTGGAAGTTATTTTGCCTTGTAGGTGATCCTAGGGTGTTGAGGATTTCACCATAAACTCTTACATGGTATCAGAGCTTCAATGTTATATATTTTCTTCCCATATTTGAGAGACCAATTTTGGTGTGAATATTTTTTTGGGTATGAGTTGGGGTCTTGATAACCTCACCATTGAATCCAAGGCATTAAAGAAAGTCAAATTTGTCTTTCATTTTGTCAATTTTCATCATATATTGACATATCTACAAGGGTTTGAAGAAGGGTTTTCGTTGCTAGATCTAGGGGGTAGCTAATTTTTCAGAGCATTTTGGGCAAAAATTGACCTCACCATTGTGTTTGGGAGGCTCAAAAACCTAAGGATAAACTATTAAATCATCAAAATATGAGACTTTTCATCAGGGTAAGAGGCAATTTTTTTAGGTCGTATGGATCTATACTTATCGATACAACCCATATAGTACGACATCATCATCTACAGTTTGCAAGTTCATTAGGCAAATATTCTATGACATATTATATATTGCACAAGTATTGTACCCTCTCTGCATCAACATTATATAAATATTTGTGAGATTTTTTATAGTAAACCCACTTGTCACATCGACATCATACATTGTCCTTACACGTCAGATGGTACAAAATCATTATCGACAAGTTATTTTTTCAACCATCAAAGTTTTTTTTTTTACTTTTGAAACAATGTGTATTATTTATTTATCACAAACCACACTATAGCCCTGGTCACGAGGGCTCGATAGCCCTGAGCCTACCTTTATGAGGACCTATTCCCCAGGCGGCACGACCTATGGCCCACTACCCCCCAAATTCCCCACCCAACAGTGCCACCGCCACAATCGATGGTGATTTTCCTTTTTAGCTGTAGGCAGTCACATGAGTGACCAGGTGCCAAAAAATTTTAGCCCCTAGCCCTAATTTTCTACCCCTAGAGGCCTAAATAGGCCCTTTTTCCAAAATTTCATCTTATAATCCAAGAGGCAAAAATTTCAAATGAGATATCGTCAAAAAGATGACTTCATCAATTTTGGCAATGGTGCATATTATTTTTAGAAATTTTGCTATTTTGTGGCATTTATTACTAGTTGAATTCAAATATTTTTTTTTGGATCCTAAGCTCGTAAATTTTTACCATGATCTCTAATTTTCATGATTCTAGTGACGTTGGAAAGGTATTGAGGAGATCTACATGACCATCCATATACTTGTTTTTGTATATGTCCCAAGTTGATTGCTATATTAGTTTTTCCCTAAAGAGTGTTCTAGAGATTAC
Source organism: Sequoiadendron giganteum (assembly GCA_007115665.2). Classification (NCBI taxonomy): domain Eukaryota; kingdom Viridiplantae; phylum Streptophyta; class Pinopsida; order Cupressales; family Cupressaceae; genus Sequoiadendron; species Sequoiadendron giganteum. The sequence continues at coordinate 82,681,505 of CM021100.1, read as the reverse complement.
TTGAATATTTTGATAGTTGGGAGGGTGCACTTTTGATCTTGCACTTCATTTCAGTTCTAGATCATATGTAAATCAATTGTTGCTTCAAAAATTTCAAGGTTGTGCCAGTTTGATATTTTTCCAATGTCCTTGGCATCAATTCTATTGTTGCTTTATCATGATTTTGACCTAGGTCCTTAAGTGATTCTAATGTGGTTTCTAGCATCAAAATTATCTTTCCTTTTCTTGCCTAATTAAGGATTTCAGTGTTACTCCACAAGTGCTTCTAGTGTTATTTGCAACAAGTTATCTCATAATGGGGGGTTGCATGGTATCTCTTGTCATCCTTTGTATGGAGGGAGATTGATTGGATTTGTGATGGATTATTTCATTGAGGTGGGGCTGAATGGTCTCTTCTTTGTCTTTCTTATGGGGGGTCTTTTTCCTCGAATGGGGTTTTGTCCTCTCATTTTTCATGGAGAGCATTATTGTATCTTTTCTCTCTTTTGGGGAGGATTTTTGTCCCACTGAGTTTTTTCCTTCTCTCCATTTGTGAGAGATTTCATTTGCATTTGTACATGGGTACCTAACATGGCCTCGTAGTTAGGACCCATCTTTGCATCTTTGCATAATAATTAACTCCCCAAGTTGTACTTAAGGGGGGTGTTGGTGTAAATAGGTATTTTACCTATTTAGGTCCTATGTACATGTTAAGTCCACTTAGGTCCTAGGAAGGAATCTTTCTAGTTAAGCATTAGTTGTCACTTAGCTTATTTAGTTGGCATTCATTTAATGCTTGTGTCCTAGGTTTTTATGAGTTATTTGTCACATGTGTTAGGATTAAGACACTTGTCATGATCTTGTCTAATCTTATTCCTAACCTTGCCTATATAAGAAAGGCTTCATATGTGCATTTCCATATTAATTTTGGAATTCTTGCATCCATAATCATATAATTATATTTCTACCATCTCTCTTGTGGGAGTTATTTTTTCTTGCAAGTGATCCTGGAGTGTTGATAAGTTCACCATAAACTCCTATAGTAACATTTTCCCTCTTCTTTATATGATTTAACTAGGAAGGAAAACAAGGAGTGAAACAATATAACTAGGAAGTAGGCTCAATGTGAGATTGAACATGTGATGAGGATGAGGAGTAAGAAGCTTTATCCAAAGGTGTTCATGTGGAGGGGGAGAAGAGGAAACTAGTGGAATAAAGTTAACTTGAGAGAGAGACTTTATGGAGAAGGAGAAGGATAAGAAAACTTTTAAAGAGAGGGACTCTTCTAAGGTGAAATAATATTTTGCAAGGATGGAAGCTTTAAATGAGGAGAATATTTTTTTGTGGAGAAACAACCTTTTAAGGGGAGTCAATCATATGTGGAGAAGGAATTTGTGTATACAAGGGGAAGACACAAATATTTGAGGTGATGCATAAGGACAATGGTGTGGGGGAGAAGGAAGAGAAGAATAAGGGGTACTAACATGGGAGATGAGAGATTGAACATATTTGGCCTCTTATGCTTCCTTTTCAACTTAAAATTTTAAATTTGGTCTTCCTCCTTCTCAATGTTTCAATGTCTTTGGTAGATTCTTGTTCAATAGATTGAACATTAGCACTTTTGTTAGGAGCATTTTACATAGAAGGACCTACTTGAGAGGAAGAAGAAGCTACTTTCTTACCTTTGGGAGAAATATTGGATAATTTGTCTTTCTTTGAAGTGTTTCCTTTAGTTCATTTTGGTTCTTTTATTTTCTTTTTGAACTAAATTAAGCTCTTATCAATTATATGATTTTTTTAATCTTCAATAGAGGTTGCCTTTATAACAAACAAGTCCATTATTAGGATTGGTTGCAATAATATTTCTTACTCACTATATATTATTTCAAGCACCCCTTTATCATCTAATAATTCTCTAAATACATTATTTATCATTAAATATTGAATTTGAAAAGAAATATGTCTAGACTAGTCTCCTTGATGTGCATATTCATCATTATAATCCCCTAGTTGTGTTTGCTTGAACGAAGTTGAACTTCACATATTTATACATAGTTTCAAAAATAAAAAAATTCCACTCACATACTATGGATTTTTATAAGGTGCACCAATATATCCTTCAACTCTAATAAGTGTGTAATAAAATCACTTTTGCAAGAGAAGAATATAATAGAAATTAAGTATTAAATACTTGATAAAATAAGTCATTTTGAGAGGGGAAACCTCCATAAGTCTTCAATAAGAATAAAATTTATAGTATGATGAAATTAAATACTACTCACAACCACCTATAGAGGCATCATTAGGTAATATTAGCACCCTAATCCCAATGAGGCCAACTCAACATACTATAATATACTTAGTCTCATAAATACATCAATTAAGAATTAAATGTGAGTTATAGTTTATTACCACACACCCCAATACATGTTGTAGGACAAGGTAATACCATACCTCTTCCATTAAAACCAATAGTATTCTTAATGTTGATAGTCCTTGGATGCTTCTAGATGACTGCTTCATTTTCCCATATCACATTTTTGTTGGAATAATTCTTTCACTTACAAAAATACCCTATGATATTCCTTGTTCATGTCTAAATTATTCCCTTAGGTTCCAAAATAATGTTTCCCTCCTCATTAGGATTTAGTAACTCTATCTTGGTTGAAATTTTGTGTTGATCAACTTTCTACTTAATTATATTGTGTTGTTACCTTGTTCTCCTTGAAACTAGGGAGTACTTGTTGGTTTTTTTGTGTTATTTCATTGCTCTAATTTTTGGTGTAGCTTACAATAATATGTGATGGATGGTAAATATTACCTTGGCACTAGTTGAAAGACATTATCAAGATATCTTTTGGAATGCAATCCCTTTTCCCTATCCCCCAAAACTATTGAGTGTTTACCTATAAATTCTAATAGATTTGGTGATGCAAGAATATTTTACTATTGACTTATAATAGAAATAATTGGGCTATAGATTTTTTTTGTAGCAATCTTTTACTATTGACTAATAATTTGGAAATAATTGGACCATAGATTTGTGGTGAATGAATCTTTTACTATTGACTTATAATGGAAATAATATTTTACTACTAGCATAATGGAAATAATCGAGCCATACATTTATTTACCCTTGTTTTGAATATTTTACATTTGGTGAGGAGCTTGCCATCTATGGTTACTTTTCAAACATCCCTTTTCATTCAAATTTCCTATCCTCAAAGTGAAAATGTATATATATTTCCCAAAAAATTATTTCAACTATTCCCAAGATAGTGAGTCATTAGACCCAAAATAATGTCAACTCCAACCATGATGATAACAAACATAGGGAAATCTAGCACACAGTCTTCCATGTTGAATTTAATATTATGTCATTTCCCTAGAAAAATAATTATAATCAATTTGTAATCATAACCTCAAATTCTATTCCTAGGTAACTAAAATAGTTCAATTATATTGCCAACATATTGATGAAATTATGAGTACTTTATGAGATGAACAATATTGTCACCTATTATTTAAGAAAACCTAGCACCTTGATGATTTATGATTGGAGATTCTTTTGAGTCTTCCACAACCACTAATTCCTCTTCTTGATCCTTTTATTTGTCATTGGCACCCTCAATTTTAAACAACTCCATCCTCTAATATATTTTTATTACAAATAAAGCATAACTTTTTGGCTTGTTTTCTTCAACTTTGTTAGGTTTCAATATTGCAGACTTAAGGAATGATAGTTTAGGATCATATCTTCTTTATTTATATTGAATCCATCCATTATATTGATAAAACATTTTCCTCTACTTGTCTTTCCATAATTAAATTAATTAGGAGACAAAACTTGATTGAACATGTGTACTTCATATTTGATGTAGTCCTTTAGACCCCTAGATATAGTTCATTCAAAATTTCCTTTATAATATGGTCCACTCTTAAAGATTTTTTTTTGAATTGCTTAATATTGTCCTTGATTATACTTTTTTACTTTAATACGGCGATCTAGCTAAAGTAGGTATCCATAAGACTATTGTCATAGTATGTTGTGAGCTCCTCTTGGAAAACATACCATGTGGCAACACATACTTTCTTTTTCTTCTCTTCATATAGCCAAAAATATCAAATGAATTGATCTAGTTCCAAATATAATCATGTCATTCCAACCTTCTATTTACATGGAATATAATAAAAATCAGAGAACTACTACATTGGGTAAAGCCAATTAGTTCGATCCTTGCCATCAAACTTACATCTTTAGCATGAAGTTCTTAGCCATAGTAATATTTAGGTGATGATCTAGATTTAAATAGGAATAAAATCTAAAATAATATTGTTCCTTATAAGTCAAATTTTCTTCCCAAGTCTTGTGGTGTGAATTCACTCACTAGGAGTCTATAAAAATTTGAAGATACGATAATTGTCTAAATAATGCATATTTTCTTTCTTAGCAATCTCTCAAGAATCATCTAATATACTAATTTTGATAAAGTTTCTTCCTAAAAATTGGTGGTTTCTTCCTTTATTAGTGTGAATTTAGTACTTTTCTATCTAGACATTAGGACTTCTTCAATAAAGGAGGAAAGAATGGAATAAACAGATACACAGGATCTTCTCCTGCTTGACAAGGTAAACTGATGAGGTATAATTGTTCTTTTCCAGGCTATTGCTATTCTTGTTTTGAATATGGCCATAGAGCATCCAAATGTTGGATTAAAGTGAAGAAAAATGATTGGAAAAAGAACTATGGTATTGTCACATGCTTCAGGTGCAGTCAGTCAGGTCATATTGCAAGAAATTGTTATACATTGTTTCAAAAAGATGATATAGGAGAGTGAAAATCTCCAGTTGTTTGCTATGGGTGTAATGGATTTGGTCATAAAGCAAGGTTTTGTAGGAAGAAATCATCTAGAAATGGATCTCTAAGGGTTTGGAGAAGAAATCAAAAAAAGGAGAAGGAAGGACTTAGTCTTGTGCATGATGCACAAGGATCTTCTCTTAGCATCTAAATGGCTGCTCAATTTTTAGGGGGAGTAATCCAATGTTTTATTTCTACCCCCAAGAAGTCTTAGGATGTAGTGGAACAAGTTTTTTCATTAAGTTTTGTTGTAGGTGAAATATTTTGGTATCTTCCTTATATTCTTTGGTATCAAAGAAGATGGTACAAGAGACAAGTTTTTTTGGAGTTGCAATTTTTGGTTGACATGTTGTTGTCATGTATCTAATATATATTTCTTCCTAATATCATGAATGGTAGATGCAGAAAATACCTGATACATTTTTATTAATTTTTGACTTTGGTATGCTTCCATATTGTTAGAAGTTGTTTTATTCTCTTCATATGCTAGATCAAGAATTTTTTCTCGTGGTTGAGACAGTACACAAGAACAATGGTATATATGTGTCATTTGATGACTTTTTAGTACATGGCTAACAATCTCCTTATGGAAAAATGACTATACATGTTATTATCCTTCATGACCAAATATGCTTTAATGGTTTTCATGCAAATGTTCATGTCACAATTGGATCTTAGGGTGTCAAGGATGTCATTATGTTTTTGATAGGATGACTTTGGAACAGGTACAACAGTTTATGCAACAAACAACATAACTGCAGTTTTTTTTATGATTCTTAATGAATAAGTGTTCATTACACTTTGGTAAGTCATTGTACACAATATTCAAGCTTTATTAGGCAGTAAGTTTCATTCCATTTGACAATGTGAATTTGAGATGCATTTCTTGGAGTGCATTCTTTAGTAACATGATCATAACATGGCCAGGTGTGAGGGTTTTGGAAATCTTGACTAATGTTCTCAATAAGTTGCATTGTTTTCCAGTAGTCAAAGTATTGTAGTCTATTTTCAGTCCACGGTGACAGTGCTTTTATTTTTGGATGACATTGTGTAGTTTGCAGTCCTAGTAAAGATTTGATGGTGATTTCGAGGATGAATGCATGATAATTGAAGGTTGTTGTAGTAAAGGAACACAAATATTATGATTGTTCCTTTCTTGAAATGCATATCAGTCAGAGGAAGCACTTCATACATTGTCAATTTATGTCAAAAATTGGTACAGTGATAAAGTCATGAGCAGGTAAAATTTTAATGTTTATACATCTCTTGTAGATATCGATGTAATAGTGAAGAAACTTGATTTGCTTAGTAAAATGGTAATGAAGTAAAAGAATGCAAAAAAATATAATGTGCTTGATGAATTTCAGTGGTATAATTACTGCATTAGAGATTTGATATATTTTGTTTGGCCGTGTTCATGGTGTTTCTTTATGGTTCACAAACTGAGTTATTTGACAGCTTAGAGTTGCTTGAAACATTCCAAATTACTTGATTTTGTGTTGATTCAAAAGGATAGTTGTTAGGATTATTGATGATCCTATCTAGATCAAATATCCTCTCCAACTAGACCATCCCTCTTGGGATTGTATTGGTTTTCAGGTTAATGACTCCTTCAAGGTCCATTTCTACTTCTTGAGGTTCTACTTCATCAATTATCTGAGCAGTGAAAACATCAGAGCTCGTGTTAAAATCAAGAATGTGCTTATCATCCTCAAACACCTAAAAATTTGTTACATTATCAAGCACTGAGGGGATTGGTGTAAGCTCCATGGCGAAATTCTTCAAACTTGAATGTGACAAGGGCTGCAAAGTGCTAGCCGCCTGTGCCAGGTCATCGATAGTTTGATTCTTACTTTGGGGTATTAGTTGAATGTTAAAGGCATCAAACCCCTCTATAAGATTCCAAACCCTATGTCTGTAATTAGTCATTCTTCTACCATGACAAGAATACTGCTTTTTGACCTGCCTAACTACTAACTCAGAATCTTGACATTCTTCCTTAGTGTCATCAGCAACCCATGAATTAAGGCTTCATACTCAACAACATTATTAGTGCAATGGAATTGAAGCCTATGAGCAATGAAGAAAGTTTTACCTTTAGGACTGATTAGCTTGAACCCAACTCTAGCTCCATGTTTTGACTTTGATCAATCAAATCTAAGTGTCCAACAACCGACAACAACTGACTTCACACTACTTTTGCTATAGCTAGGGGGTTCATCCTGCATTGGTTCTTTACCTTTAGGATCGTTTTGAATGCTTTGCACACTAATCCCAATAGCTGAAGGTGGATCAATACAACTCTTTATTTGCTTCACTTCTATTTGGCATAAACAACATTCTAGATCAGGATGAGATGCGTTATGAACCTTCCACCAATTTGGAAGAAGCAAATCTTCAAAATTCATATTTCTACCAAGCTAAATTTGATCTTCTATGCACTTTTGAATGAACTTCTAGAAGTTGTCCAACAGACTGAGTTGACTATCCTCTTGGTATTCACCTTCTATTGACTCTACCAGTGCTTCGGTACTACTGGACTCCTGAGTGAGCTCCTTAGGTACACTATGTAGTATAAATATTTCATCTGTGTCTGGTTCCGGAGGAGGGTCTACCAGTACATAATTCCCTAAACCAACTTATGATACTAATACCTCATTTGAAGTATTCTGATATTCAGTGATCACATACTTCATCCTTGGTTCTCTTCCAATCCTGATCTGATTTGGCACTCCTTTTTAGGGAAGCCACATGTGAGAGTGATCAGTTGACACATATCCATTCAATGCCTTAGTAAAATCCTTTCCTAATATCAGACCATATGTATCACAAATATCTGCCACTTGAATCTTAATAACCTGTTGAACCCTGTGATATGATGCAACTTGCATAGGAATCATATTCAACTCTCCCACCACATTCACTTCCGTCTTATCCAATTGGGTAACCTTTCATTGAGAGGCAAGAGCCATAATTCCTAAAGCTTGACAGATAGAAAAAGGCATGACATTTGTGGAGGCTCTTGAATCTAGGAGACAATTGTGCAAGTGTTTCCCAAATATATGAATAGAAATAAAAAAAGGAGGTGTCTCCATCTTTCCTTGAAATAAACTCGTAGGGTTATCAGCTTGTGCAACATGGCCTTTATTTTTTTCCTCCCTTTGTCCTTAAAGTATCCTTGACCTTGACCTCTTGGTGGCTGCGGGCCAAAATTCCTTACAACTACTTCACTAGCTACCCTACCCTAGGGAACTTCCTTGGCTTTAAAAGATCTTAAGACATAATTCCTAATAGCGGGAACCGTTAATAATTCAAAATTTGAGAGGCTTACCTTCATTTTATTGAGTTCTTCAGCTACATAATCTCCCAGTTGCTTTGTGCTCATGTTACTAAGGGTTTCCTTAGAATGATCCATATGTTTTTTCTTTTATTGCCTCAGTATTCCTCCCTTTTGACAGGTCAGATTGTCCTCCCTTTGGAAAATACTGGGTTGGTACATGAGGATCAAGCAATGTAGTGAAATTGTTTAGAGGAATTGAAGTAGTAAATGGTCCTCCAGCTTGTGGACTTCTATTCAACCTATTCCTCAGATCATATTTTCTTGTGGGTTGTTGGAATGTCTGAACTTATTCAACTCTTGTCTCTTCCTCATCCAAAGGACCATTATCATTCTCAGTACCTTCTTCAAATAACTGTGAAATTTTATCTTCATTGCATACTCGTTCTGATTTACCAATTGATTCAACTGCCTTTGGCTTTGGTTCATTTTACTCATTTCGTGGGAATGGAGCATGATTCAACACCAACACAAGGGAATCATAAGGGCCAGATGGTACCAATTCTTGACTACTGGAATTTTTTTCAACCTCATACTAGAAAATAGACGCATCAGTTTGGAACTCGAGGCAATCTAACTCAAAGTGTTGACAAGTTTTGTGAAGTCTACACCATCCCAACAGTGCTACCTCTGCTAAATACACACCACTTGAAGTTTTGTCTTGGTTAGCTGGTTGATCCAATGGAGTGGGGACACCTCCATTATTGGGCCTGGTATTCCATGTTTTGTTCTTCTTGGGATGCTGCCTCCTATCGAATCTTAGTCCGGCTAAATGTCCCCTATCAAAGCCCTATCCAAATTGTTGTCCTCTATCCAGATTTTTCCCAAACTGTTGCCCTTTGTCAAAGTTTTGTTTGTATCCTTGTACATAATCTTTATTTTATCTGTTATAATTGGACTTCATAATCCTCTGAGTAGCTTGGAGTTGGCTATTTTGGTTCCTTAGATAAGTTACCTCCATATTTAGCTTCTTCACCTGTTCAGTCAATTTATCCAGCCTCTCCTTATCAGGATTACTATATGGTGCATGTCTTGAATTGTTCTAATGAAATCTTGGTGGTACCCCCGAGCTTGTTGATTGGTACCCTTGAGCTTGCTGACTGGTTCAATACTTCATAATTTGGTAGATAGGATGGGAAATTAGACCATTGTTGTGAATTGAGGGGTTGATTGACACTTTGTTGAGGATAACTGGTCATTTGTGGGACCTGATTTATTGGAGGACCTGGGTGTGGGACCAATGGTAACTAAGGTACTGGATTCATGATAAGTGTATGATTGGATAAAGCTTGATTGCCAGTATTGATTTTCCTTGGGTCAGCAATAGGCCCTAATGATGGCATGGGTCCTGACAAGTGTTGCTTCAAATCAGTACTAACTTTGACTACCTCTGTATAAGTGGTAAGTAAGGAATTGGGAGGGTTTGGTCTCCATTTAAGGAAGGTAGCTATAAGACTATCACGGGCTTCATAATAAACTTCCAAAGTAGTAGCATCATCCACGGCGTAGGGAGCTTGTAATCTAGTGTATGCATGATGGAATCTATTATTGAATGATCCTACGAGCTCATTGATTTCCCTTTTCACTGTAGTAAACTACAGTTATAACTCATTGGAACTTATGGGGATTTTGAATTTCTATAGAAAGGTAGTTTCCAGCCCAATCTAATTATGTATAGACCATGCAGGAAAATGATTATACTAGTTAAAAGCATCCTCTCCTAATGAATATGGGAAAAGCCTGTATGCAACATCTTCATGATTAATTCCCCTATCGTTAAGGCAAGTCTAGAAAATCCTAATGTGCTCCTCAGTTGTCCTATTAGGGTCATTGGTATGGAACTTAGAGAAAAAATGCTTAGGTTTCTTTGGCATGACATTGTAGTTATTAAAGGATAGGGGTGAGGGGTTATTTGCCAAGAAATCCATTGGTTTCTACAGTGGAGGTGGTAGTTGTTGATTGATGACTGGTTGAGGTTGTTGAGCAGGGACTGCTTCAGAATCAGATGATGAATGGTTGGATGTAGGTGAGAATAATGGGGAAGATGGAAAGGGTTGAGTGGATGAGGATTCTTCCCTATTTTTGGTCCTTCTTGACCTTGTAGGGGATTGTAACTCTTGAAAATATTCTTCTCCTAGTGTAGATCTGGTTCTTCTTTGAAATCTCTCAAGAGAAATTGCAGATAGGAAATGCTCTAGCTTTGCTTATTCGGCCCTCCCTGTAGCACCAATCTATTGATGGTGTTTTCTACACAACAACTCAGACATAATATTGAAATCCTATCTCTCTTGAAAGGTAAACCTCTTTCAACAAGCCTCAAGAGGTAACCCCAAGGTCTCTAACGCTAGGTCTTGACAATGTAGTGAAACAACTCAGAGATAATGTGAAACTTGTTGGTAATCACAAAGGGACCTTACGAAGCAACAACTAGAGGCTTCAAATATGTCAGATTTTGCAACATTTTTTGATGCTTTCAATCCTAAAATCTACCCAGATATAAAGAAATAACAAAATATAAAGGGTTCTTTAGAGAGATTTTCTGAAAAGGTAAACTAAGCCTAAGACCAACAATGCAAATGATTCAACACTTGAAGTGTACGAATCCTTCAATACTAAATTCTTCTAAACCTAGATTAAACTTGCAGTATCATAGAAGTAGTGAAATCTTCTAAGGAATGAAAAGATTTTGAAATCATAATCATTCACTCAAATCAACCTTATCCAAAGATTGAAATGAATAAACACTCACAACCAAACTTAACACACAGAATCAAGGCCCAGACTAACTTTACACAACAACTTACAATAAAAAATTTGCTAAAAGTATGGACCAAGGATCGCTCTAACACTTCAAATATTAAACCACGAACACCATTGCATCATATCTAACTCTAAAATCGAACATGCAACTGATAACTTTAAAGCAACTTTAAAGATATGGAATAACCAAAACCATGAAAAGTGAAACAACACCAGAAAGAGCACCAAAGAATAATGTCTTTTCCTATATTGAATCACCCAAATTTGCAACAATTCAATATTCTCAATGTTTCAACACTTGCCCCCAGAAAATGCTAACTCCTATCTCAACTACAACTATTACAACAATGTCTAACCCACAAAAATGAAGCCAGAGCCCCAATTTATAGACAAGACTGCCAAGGGTGACCCAAAATTAGGACCCACAAAGCAAAGTCAACCATGCATTCAAATTTTACTATATTTAGTTAGCCATGCAAGGCTAACTTAAAGAGTTTTTGAATAAAGACAAATTTACATCTCAAAACCCATCAGTGGCACCCCTAGGCGACTTTAAGATCCTCTGACATGCTCCATCCTTAGCTTGTAACTAAAATTCACCCCCTCTTGCATAATATGACATGAATCTTAGGTGGCAACGACCTGGCTATCGTCTCCCTCTTTGTCAGCTTCTAATTTATTGGTTCATTCCTTAACCTTTTCCAATATTTCCTTCACATCTATTGGGTCCGGGACTGGAATAAATTTAATTTTTATTTTATGACCTTTAAGTTCTTCCAAATACTGTGGCATCGCCTTATTCCATTCAATTTATAATTCATGATATTTATCCAACTTGGAAATGTAAATGGCCACATCTTCCAGGTGGACCTTTGTTATTGGAGCATTATCAGAAGGGGCATAAATTTCATGCCACCAAGCCTATAACTTGTTAATGTTCATGTACTTTTGGAAAAAACTTCTTTCTTCCAGTCATTATCCCCGGAAAACTAACACAACTGTTGTATATCTCTTTCATCTTTCCCTGCAATTTCATTATCTTTTTCAAAAATTTAGTGAGGAGTTATTTTCTATAATTTTGGAATTATATCCACTCCCACACTTTTCCAATTTCATCTGGAGAGAAGACATTTAACTTGGCCAATTGGTCCCTAGGTATTTGCAAAATTTTCTTCAATTCTTTAGCCTTTTTGTAGTCTGCAACAAATTGTGAAGTATGCTCAAGAAAATTAGAAGAATTGGTGTGAATTTTGAGAATATGTTCAATTGCTTCATCTCCTCTTTTACTGACATCCTGAAGCCACTCTTGAGTATTATGAATAGAGCATTTTAGTCTCTCAATTTCAAAAACTGCCTCCTTAGGCAACGGTCCCTCAAGAATTATACTTTCGCTTCCAACAACCTGCAATGGCTTCATTAAATGTTGAACATATTTAAAAACATCATTCAACTACTTCTTCAACCTCTCCTTTTCCTTTGTTTCTCTATCCAATCTTCTCAAGATTTCCTAAGAAGACTCTTGAAACTCTTCCTTTTCTTGTTCTCTAGTGTTCGGCCCCAAATTTATAGTTTGCACACTATAATTAGATGGCCTAACCTCATATTTGAACTTACCAACTGCAGGAACTGCTACATGGATAACTTTGTTATTAAATTCATCTCATACAACCTTTTAAACTGTTCATGCTCTTTTCCTTTTCTTAGGCTACCCCCATTGTTCCAATAATTTATCCCAACTTGGGGTCTCTTCTTGTACAATTATTGGTTTCTTACTTATCCTTTTCTCAAGCCATTTTGGAACAGTCGATTGTTCTGCATCCACCTCCAAAGAAAGAGCTTCTTGCTCACCCTTGTCTTGTTGTGGACTATCAACTATCTCTTCCACATTTTTCTCCATTTTAGGCTGACCTTCTTATTCAATAATTACTTCCTTCTCTGGGGATTTAGTTTGCTCTTCTTGAATGACCTCTGATTCTATATTTTTGCCATGTGCACCAGGGTCAAGTTGTTCCCATTCTTGCACGATCTCCTTCCATTCCTCATTAGTAGGGGTAGAGACTTCATCATCCTTTGATTCATGTTATTCAGGGTCATTAGATATATTACCCTCCTCTTGGATAACCTCATCTGATGCTTGTACATTCTGAGGAGGATAATTAGTCCCTATATTCACTTCTTCTTCCTGATTGTTAGTGGTAGGTACTTCTTCATCTTGCACCTTTTCTTCTACTTCCTCTACTTCCTTTGCCAAAGATGCCTTATGCTTGGGAGGACTTTTCTTACATAAACTTGGGATTTTTCCCCAGAACTGTCTATCTCCACAACCTTAGCTAAGGAAGGAGCATCAGTATCTTCATTTCCTTTTTTGGCTTTTGTTTCCTTTTGTGTTTCTGTAACCGACCTCCTTTTCCTCACTGGTTGAGATGTCTCACCTTCTACAACAATAGCATCAACTTGAGGAGTCTTCTTGGTTTTAGGAGATGGTTTCTCTCCTTGTTTTTCTTGTGCTTGGCTCCTAGTTCTCCTCTTGGTTGATATTGATTTATCACCTTCCCGCTCTTCACCACCATAAGAATCAAAGACATCATCCTTTTCATCTTCTGCTCCTTCTTCAGAATGAAATTCCATGTCTCCCATCAAGTCATATGTGAACTTGGTGTCGTCAGCTTCTAGATCCTGCATCTTTTGCTTCACCCATTGCCTTGAATATCTCTTGACTGGCTCAGTTATCTGATCAAGATCTATTAGTTCTCCCTCTGACCAATTTATCTGTGGCAAAGGTTTGTTCCTGTATGGTTCATAATCATGTTGTTGCACTAGGTCCACCTCATCATACTGCACTTGATCTAGCACTTCTATTATTTTGTACAACCTTATCATTTTGAGAGGCATCCAAGAGAACCTTCTTCGAAGAAATTCAAAGTCATCTCTATAATTTTCCCAATAGTCTTCTATGTGGTCCTTATTTTTGAATGTTCTATTGACCTACTTCATGGCCCTACCATAGGGGTCAAACCTATTCCTTCTGTTATGAGAATACAACTCAAATTGTGTCATTTCCTTCTCAAAGTGTTGAGCACTTTGAATGGAAGGGCATGATTCTAGAGTCCCAATCCTTAATGGAAATTCTGCTCCCAATCCCTTCTTTTTTATAATTTTTTATAGAATTTCTTCAAAGGCCATCATCTGCCTTGTCAATTCCAGCATTAGAAGTTTGTTTGTTGGATACCATGGTAATCTGAGTGGGACAATGAGAGATCCTTGCACTAGGATGTATGTGAAATTTGGAAATTGGATGAACCATTACCCATATTGTCTAATTAAATCCATGGCATCAACGATTATTTTGACATGAAGGGCATTTTGTAGCAACCTTGGAATAAACTTGAAGAAAGCATCATTTTCCCATCTATAGTTGGATGTCTTGTACTATAATTGAGGGTATACATCCCAAATTTTGTCCTTTCCCAACGTTCCCCTATAGCTCAAGCCCTTGTATTTGGTTTTTCTTGCTAACATGTATACCAAATACGATGTCATGGTGAATTTTTCTGTTTCCTGCACACTTCTCAATTGGGCATCTAGGTTGTTGCTTATGATTCTAGCCCAATGATAATGTTTTTTTTCCACAATTTGTGTGATGGGGAAGAACATCCAAGACTCAAAGATGTGAGCTTCTTCTACTCCCATTACCCTGCCCAAGAGGGTTATAATGTCATGGTACTCCATCTTAAAATCACTCTTGTGCAATTGCTTGGGCAACTTAGAATAATGAGGCTTAGGCTTCAGTATCCAGGAATTGTTCATGATCTCCAAAGCCCTATTAGGATCTTCATCATAAAACTTAATTTCTTCCTCGATGTTTATCTCCTCAATCAGGTGGCGATGTGAAGCAATATTAAAAACCTCTACAATGGACTCCTTGGTGAGGTTTTCCATAACCCTTCCTTGTGGCCCAATTATGATCCTTGTTCTGGAGTCATATTGTTTTGCACATTCTAGAACTAGCTCCGAGCATAGTTATGTTGGAGGGAATCCAACTGCCTGTGCCATGCTAGTGTGAGTGATCACTTGTGCTAGTTGGGCAGGTGATTTTCCATACATTCTTTGATGAAAATCATTATAGTCCACGTGCCCAACATTTGTGTTTCCAATCTTGTCCCAAACATAAGCAATCTTGGAATCCAACCAGATACCTTTGAAATCATACTTCATCCTTTCAGCTCTCCTTTTAACCTCCTCCTGTACCAAAGCAACTTTCATTTTGGTAGTTTTATCGGGGCTCAACTCGGCCTACATCTATTAGAGGAAAAGCCACAATCACTCAAATGCAAATAGCTCATCATACCATACATTCCATTCGACAAGATTCATTACACCGTGCCATTCATTCAATAAGATTCACCATCACAAGTTTGATGACATGATTAAGTGCAAATCATAATATTAATATAAGCTCTAAATGATAAATTCCATAATGATCCATGCTCAAATTAATGTATACCCAACTATGAATTTCAAACAACCATCATATGCAAGCTTATTTATCAAAATACATGAGATGGGAGGAGTCTCAGATAATCCGAGCAAGCTCAAATTCTCTGACCAGACTAGGGTTCAGGTAATTCGAGCTAGCTTGGATTTCCCAGACCTCACACTTTGTTTTCATTTTGCTTTAAGATTCTCCATAATCTCGAGTGGATGAAATTCATTACCATATCCAAGCATACTAATCACTGATACCCTCTAAAATAGTTCACCACTTTCCTCAAGTCATTGCATGCACTCAACATTCGTTATCCACTAGGTTCGAGTATTTCTTGAGACCTCATATTACTCGACTGGATTAAAGCTCAGGAAATCTGAGCAAGCTCAGATTTACCAAAATGCACGATGGGGCCAAAATTTGCAAGTGTTTTCCTTTATGAGTTCGGGTTTTAAGATACTTGGGGCATTTGGCTAATCCAAGGAGGCTCAGATTTTCTAGGTGGATTAGGGCTCGAAAAATCTGAGCTTCCTCAATTTTTTTGAGGTTTACTCAATCATCAAAATTTCACTAAGTGTCGAATCCTTACCCAGTCAAAATGATAGAGGATAATATTTTTTCCTTCCTTTTAAGATTAAATCGTTGACGCCTCATGATAAAATCCATGCTAAACAATTTATCCAATTCCAAACATCATTCGATTTTCACCAAAATTGCATTCAACAGAACTAGGGTTTCAAATATAGGTTCAACAAATAAAGATGACACAATAAAATCCCAACATCACACAAAGTATAGGGTAGGTCTCAAGGTTTATTGAACAAAACAAGGTGCCCCACCTTTTCAAACCGACACCCATATTCAAATTTCAAATGAATCACCAAGAACAAAAACCTGAGTTAGGCAAAATAGAGCACAATACCAAAGAAAATGAGATTGAAAGCATCTTGAAAAGTCCATTCAAAACAACATTAAGCATAACCAAACCTTGAATGCGTGCGGGAAAATACAAAAAATACAAATGATGCACTCAACAATCATCCCCAAAGTTTTCAATATTCAAATACCTTACAAGATTCACCAAAAGCAAGTCAAATTGATATAGAGTAAGCTTAAATGACATCAACGAAAGAATCCCTACCTTTGAAAGGCGTGAAAGGAGGGGAAATGCAAGGACAAACCAATAATGGACGCCTTCAAACCCTAGAATGATCATTTGATGAAGACAAATTTGACATTAGAGTTCAAGCCGAGTCTAAGATGAAGGAAACTTTCCTAATTTGAAACTCACATAAACGTAGAGTCACAAAATGACCTTTCAATATTGCCTTTATTTCCAAATTGGTCATTGGAACACATGAGTGCGAGCAATTAATGCTGATACTATGCTTAAGGAAAGCTCATAAATGTGATGGGTGGCCGAATTCAGATAATCCAAGGGACCTCAAATTATCTAGTTGAACAAGGTTTGGGTAATCCGAGCTACCTCAAAATTACTGAATTTGGCCACTACTTAGTCAATTTTGTGTCAATTTCAAAATTCCAAGCGTGGATCCATTTCCCAAGAGAAAATCCATCATTGAAATGTTGCAAGGAGCATCACAAATGCAGATTGAACATTAATCACATGGGTGAAACAAGAACAAAACCAAAAGACCTATCCCTTAACGGGACAAAGTCAGGACCCTATGACAAACACACAACAAAGAAAAGCGAGAAAAGAGAGTCCCTACCTTCAACAGGGCGTTTGTGCTGAAACTACACAACAATACTAAAAAAAGGAAAGATCTTCATATGCTTCATACCTTAGACATAATGAGACATGTGAATTGTCCACACAAACTCATACTATTGAACTTCACAACTTTCTATTAGCACAAGTATTCAAACACATGTTTTCATGAAGATTAAGCATCTGAAACCAACTGGATCACTTTGACACTATGAAAGCTGAACTTGTGGAGCACCAAATGACTTGAAACTTCAATATATCATACATTAGACATCATTGAGTATTTCCTCAAAACCTCTCGACCAAAACTTCAAGTGTGGTGGAATACAGAGTATTCCAACAAGCCTTCTTAACCACTTTGTATTGCCTTAAGACAATCTAGTACACTGTCATTTCTAACTTTCTTCACAAAAGGATTATTGTCATGAAAATTTGGATATAACATCTTCAAATCTCTATAAACTTAACTTATGATATGTAATAACATATCTTGCTCTATAGAAGGATGCAAACCAAAATATTATGTCTCTACCTTAGAATATATGTTGTGAATCCCTTAGACTAAACTTTTGCAACTTGTCACTAAGTGTGGTACACCAAATTGAAAAAATATCATTGTAGGAATCTTGAAAACACATCAAGACATGTGTACCCACAACCACATCATACTTAGGAAAAGAGTTGTCTACTAATCTTCCACATCACTGCAATGGTGACTTGCACCATTAGATATCTCCACACACTAACAATCTCCCCCTTTCTCTTTTATGGAAAAAACTAACTAATTTTTACAAGCTCTCCCCCTTTGATGCACATAATATCCCCCTTTGACATCAAGGAAAAATGATAACTAGTCTTTCTTTGTACAAACAAAACTTATAGGCTCCCCCTTAATCTATACAACTTTTACTCCCTTTGGGATGAAATCCAATTACTTCATTAAAAAAAAAGTAATATCTTATTATCTATAGATGGTTCTACTCCACATATATATACACAATATCAAAATAGAAAATATATCTTACATTAAAAAAAAAACATAGCTCAATTGGATGGAAGAATGTTCTTGTAAATTTTCTTGAGTTGGATCAAGTTGTCCCATTGTTTCTTTACTACAATCAGGGTCTGGACTTGACATGTGAACTACACATGAGTGTCCTCTGCCTTCTCCAAATATGGTGCATGGTACTTCTAAGTTACACCATTTTATTCCACTAGAAGTCCAGTGAGTGAGGCCAACCTTAGGCTCACTACCTCTCTTAACTACTTTTCTTGACCCTTAAACTGCTCCCTTTGATCTTGCAGTTGTTGAATATGAGAGTACAAACTCTTCACTTGTGCCCTTATGGTACCATCAATGTCTTACGTAGGATCATAAATTGCAGCCACATTTATGATTTTCATTTCAATAGCATTTATTTGATCCTTTATGCTCTTTTTTGTAGCAAGCCACTTTAGACATAAGACATATAATACTTTTGCTTCCTCCAAACTCTTATGAATTTACTTGATATATGATTGCAACTTGGTAAATGCACTGACACACTTTCTGGAGGCATCTGCTAATCTCTTTTAATTAATATTTTGTTTTTCCCACTTCTCTAGCTGGGATGAATAAGTCTCAAAGGAATCCATTAGTTGCTTCATCTATTGTATAGGGGTAGAGATGTATCCCTTTTTTCTTTAGGAAATTTCTCTTCCAATACCTTCATTTCCTCTTCCAATACCTCTACACTCCACTATTTTTTGTATCAACTCTTGCCTTGTTGTGGAGTGGGGTACATCTCCAAGCTTCATCTTATGAAAGGGACACATACCAAACAGATTGAATTTCCCATCAAATGTAGGAACATGCAACAACTACGGAGACACCATTGCTTGAATCTAGACCTCTTGTGTTAAAAACTCCTTAATTGAGTCAACTAGAGAGGAATATTATTTCTTTGAGATTTCTCCTTCTCCTTCTCCTTCCCCTTTTCTTGATTGAAGATATCTTGATCCTCTCGCTAATTAGAGACATCTTTCCCCCATGTACCTTCCAAAGAGGGCATATTAACAGTATCTTGTACATCCAGAGGCTCCTATGAATCCATGTTCTAACATCAAACTGTACTTCTTAAATAATTTTCTTTGTGACTTCTTCTATCTCCTTTTGGATCTTCTCTCTATCATCATCATCCATGATCATAAGAATGTCTACTTTATGCTTTTTGTTGAGCTCTTTAGCTTGCTTCCAATCTATCTTGTCCTTATCTACTTGGGAGATAGAGGACACAACCTTGTTGATAGCTTGTTGTTTCAGCTCTTTGTCTACTTTGATTACATTCTCTCTACTTTGTCTCAAAGATTGAGCTAGGATTTCCAAAGCCTTTTTAATGATGTCACTTAAAGACATGTTATGCTTGAGCATATACACAATAATAACCTTTTTTATGGTCTTTTGATCTTCCAAAGGGACTTCTAGATGGAGCTCTATGGTTTCATTCAATAGACCATGATGAACAATTCCATTTAAGATGGCTTTATACTCGAGGGGCTCATGTGGAACTGGAGGAGATTGATTTGTTTTCTTATTCTCTACCTTCTTGCCTTTCTTTTTTTGTTTGGAGGTACCTTCATCTTCAACTTATTCCTCCTCTTTTGATTCTTCCTCTTTTCCATTTTCTTATGCCTAGCATGCATAGCTCCTATGGTCCTCTTTTGTGGTGGAGTTTTTGATGCAAATCTTCTCCTTACACCAATTGATTGTGTAGATCTAGAGGGATACATAATAGATGCGACAATAGAATTGGATCTACCAGACCTTCTTAGCTCTTTGTTGGATTTTGGACGAACAAATTTAGCTTTAGAACTCTTTGTAGGGGTCAAATGTAGACTTTGGAGGAATACCCAATTTCTTGTGAATCCCATCTCTATGTTTTGACAGATGCTCCTTTGCATTCTTATTATGCATCTTATCCATTATCTCCTCATATGTGCCAAATCTCTCAACAACTGTATCTTTTGGATTTTTTAGAAAGATATCCACATATCCTTGGACATATTTAGGTTCAATTTCATAAAGCAATGTAGGAATCCATGAGGTTTTGGGTTCCACTACTTTCATGTAACAATGATCCTTGTCCACCATAAATGTTACCTCATTCTTATATTTTCAAACCAAATTAAATAGAATTCCCTCTCTCTCCTACATTTTTGCTTGCAGATTCTTAAAGAATCCCCAATATAAAGTATTGTATACTTCCTTATTCAAAATAAATTTCATATGTTTCTTGATTTGAGATGCTACCGGGGAGAACGTATCCCATATTTTTCCTTTAAATCCAATTAATTCATTTAAGAAAAAGAATGCAAAGCAAATAATCAATGATCCAAAATAGAAATTATATTTGGTTTCAACTATTCATGTTAAATTTTACATCAGATGCTCCCTCAAGAGTTCAAAAATATAAAAGTTTGCACCTTCCTTCATCATCTGATACATAATGTGGATTGCAGTGGCGGTGGCAGATCCTTCTCTATTTATGTAGCAGATTTTGTAGGCAATCCCCATTATGGTATAGTAGATACCAGAATCAGTGATATCTTTCATTGTTAGGGTTCTTTTGTCAAATTTAGCTTCGATAAGCTTAGTAACCCTCTTATTCTTGATTGACTTTAGCACCAAGACTGGTCTAGTGGTACAAAGACCAGTTATAGCCCTAATTTCCTCTTTTGTTATCATGTAAGTTTTATCCAACCAAATAAATTCCTCATGAATGTGACATAGGATAATCCTTACCCATTCTTGGTAGTTGCAGAAGTCTAGAATTTTTTCTATATCTAACCCTTTCACTACCAAATTTGTATATTGTAGCTTGTATACAACATTATCACCCAAGAGTTCAATTCAAAGCACTTAAAATGATGATGTGTGATCAATTTCATTAAGCAGAACATGAATATATATTCTTACATCTTTATAATACACCACATCCATAGGAACCTTAAAAAATACACCATCCTTATCGACCTCCATCACCTTGAAAGGAAATTTCTTGTATTTTGGCTTGGGTTTCTCCATAACATCTACAAACTATGGGGTCACCATTGATATTCTTTTTGAAATATTCAGACACTGCCACTAGGGTTTGGTATGAAATCGCAAAGATAGCTTGAAAACCCTTTTCACTCTTCTCTTCTTTTGAACACAAGTTCTTTTGATTGCAAATAAGAATAAATTGTTCAAATAAAACATGAAAAGCCTCCCATTTTCCCTTTAAACTTTTCATCATGAATATATTCGTACTTGTTAGGTGTGTCACCAAAAAGTGTAGCCTTTGACACTTTTCACTCATTTAGACCCTTGCCTATGGATTTTGGACCTTTTCCAACCTCTTTTTACCCCTTTCCAACCCTTGTGACAAAGTGTTGTAAGGTGTTGTAATGCATTTTCACACTTTCCTAGGCTTCTCATCACCAAATCAACCCTTTCTGATGCTATAATGACCCCTTAATGCACATACATACCTTACTTTACTGTGTTTTTTGAGACAATCTTGACAAACAATAATAATCACACTTCAATCCTTGAAAACCAAAGAAAAATGCCTAGGTGGATTAGGTTGCCACCTTGGGTGACCTAGTCCCATGTGGCTTAAAATTCAAATTTAACTTAATATTTTTTTAGGATTTTGTCTCCTAAATCCTAAGGTCAGCCTGTATGGTGTTATTTCAAGAAAATTAGGGCATAACTTCTATAAATAAGGGTTTTTCCCTTCATTTTGCACCTAACAAGTCTCATTTTTCTCCTCACTCATTCTTCTCAAGCACTCTTCTCTCCCTCTTCTCAAGCAAGGTAGGGTTTGAGCATTCCAAGTCAACAAGACATCTTTTCTAAAGCATTCAAGGGTTGATTGCTGCAACAACTCAAGATCTCTCATCATGGCAAGGTAACTCACTCCATTACTTCATGTTTCATGTCTAATTAAATTTTTTCTATTTATTTTGTTTTAGTTACCTAAAAGGGGTTTGACCAAGGCAAACCCCCATGCCCTAACAATTGACATTTTCTCTTTCTCTCCTTGTGTGTTTGTATATTTAGGTACATTGAAGATCATAGAAGACTTTGAGGACTTGTTGAAGACCTCTCCTTGCTTAAAAAGTCCCAACATCCACCAATAGTCACTTTCAGGTCCAAAAATTAGAGTTTTAGAAGCGGATACCTGTGAAGAACCTAGGTGCAAACTGAGGGCTTCCATTTCCTCTTCTGAATTTCTAGAAATCCAAAATAGGACTAAGTCACCAACAATGGTGACCTAGTTCCACTGGATATTCCTTTCAGTGATTTTTGCATATTCAGACACCCATTTGGCAGAAATGGGCTCCAGACCAGTTTTCTCAAATCTAGGACTAGGTCGCCTAGATTGGCACAAGTGTCCCTTTCGGCTTCTACAAAATTTTCATCAGCATTCCAGATCTCCATCAAATACTAATTCAAATTTCAAGTGCACACATTCTATCTCATTTATTTCTGTAATAGTTTACGTATATTTCATAGGTCATTTAGTTCATGTTTGCATATCATTATGTGTTTTCCAGAATAGTTTCATTTCCTAGGTTTTACATTAATAGTTAGTTTCTATTTTTGATTTCCAACATTTAGGGTATTCCACACACATCACTTTAAGGCCCTAATCCCCTTTGTATGAACTCACCCAAAAAGCATATCATTAGGTGAAAGAGATTCAGTCTTCCAACCTTAGCTTCTAGGTGAAAAACCCTAGAAGCTCATTGGGGAATCCTCTTTCCCTTCTTAGCAATACATTTTTGGTGGTTCATTTTGGTGAACATGCCGTGAATGTAAATCAACCCTTTCTTATGCTATAATGACCCCTTAATTCGCATACATAAGAAAGGGTTGATTTAGTGGTGGATGAGAGGTGAGTGAATTAACTAGTTAGAGTTTTGAATGAATAGAATATAATAGGGTGAAAAAGATGAGAAAAACCCTTATTTATATAATTTGTGCCATAATTTCTCAAAAATAACACAATATAGGCTAACCTTAGGGTTTAGGAGAAAAAATCCTGAAAGAATATTAAGTTAAATTTGAATTTTATCCCACATGGGACTAGGTCGCCCAAGGTGGTGACCTAGTCCACCTAGGCAATTTTCATTGGTTTTCGAGGATTACAGTATGATTATTGTTGTTTGTCGGGATTGTCTCATGAAACACATTGCGGTAAGGTATGTATGTGCATTAAGGGGTCATTATAACATAAGAAAGGGTTGATTTAGTGATCACAACCCCTAATCCTTTGAATGTAACCTATGCATTTTGGCCTACTTCTCTCTCCTTTTAGGTGAAAAACCCTAGAAGTGTTAGAGAGTCTTATGGTGCCAAAATCTTCAGTTCATTTTGGGGAACCTGACCTTCTTACACCCTCTTTTCTGATTTGGAATTCTTTAGCATCCTAGGTTTGCATTGCATTGCATTTTGCATTGTTTAAATTGCATCCTAGGATTTCAAATTTGCATTAGTGAAAAGTGCATATAGGTTGCAATTTGCATCTTAAAACATTAATCATTTCTGAAATTCTACATTTTCAACTTATATATCCATTTTAGACCACAAAAACCACTTGTACCCATCAATTTTTTTTGCAAAATCTCAAAAAAATCACCAGGAGGACTAGGTCACCACCCTGGGTGACCTAGTCCCTTCAGGCTTCTGAAACTGCCCTTTATAGAGCTGAAAACCCTATTTCTAGCTTTTGTTTTGTGCCATTACCTAGATTTGTATCAACTGGTTGTGTTTTTGTTACATGCATTTCATTCAAACTAGCCTAAATTATCTCATTTCATTGATTGCTTAGTTTTAATTTTGCATATACTACATTTCTTTTTCAGATTGTTACATAGTGTAATCAAAAAATTACCTTACTTCCAATATGAAAAATTGTATTTCAACACTTTATTTTAAATCATTGGATTGCATTCTCTTTCCCCTCTCCTCTTACAATGTTTTCTTTCAAAATATGTGGTTTTGATTTGGTTTCAAATGGATTGCATAAATACAACATTCCTTCTTATGAGTTCAATGTAGATTACAATAATGAATTCATTAAAGAACATGTTAATAACCAAACCAAACATTACATTACCCATTGATGAGGACATTTTTGTTGACAATCATAAAAATCATACTTGTTCTTCTCCCTATACCTCTCCTATTAGTGACGAAGGTATATTGGTGACAGACAATACAAGCTTTGATGGTTTTGATTGTCCCTCTCCTCATCCCCCTTTGCCAACCACTAAACAACAAGAAGACGAAATCATAGAAACATTTCTTGAAATCACCTTACCTAGCCTCCCTACCGATGACCATCAAAATTTTACATCTCCTAATATCCCTCTTCGATGCAAACAAGATAGGTTGGTGTTAGAAGATACACCTATTACAAGTCATGAGACTCTTGACCCTCCCTTACCCAGTGCTCCTACCATTTGGGACAATCTATTTGACAATCCTAGTGGTCCTTCTCTTGATTCCCCCCCCCTTGTGATGAAGCATGTGATGAACCTCTTCCAAGCTATCATACTAGGGTAGATAGTATGGAACAAGAGAAAGAGACCTCAGAACAATAAGACAATCAAATAGAACCCCCTCATTCTCCCACCATCATTAATCCCATCATTGACCATTCCCTTGATAATATTATGCCCTTGTAAGAAGCTACAGAGCCTATGTTAGACTCTCCCTCCCTAAGGGATGTTAATATTATTCAACCTCAGCTCATCCTTTACCCACCTTCAACCAAACCTAAACCTGAGTTCATCCTCTACCCACCTAAGCATAATGTGTTGCAACAAATGAGTTATAATACCATTGCTCATACACATTACACCAGAAACAATCTATGATCACAACAACCAACTTGCATACTCTTACCTTCCTCCACTCCCATTCCTCCTGCTACCCCTCGCTTAAATTCATTCCTCAAGGAGTATGACCTTGTTGAACAAATAAGGAACACTCTTGCTAAGATATATGGGATCTCATTCAAATATCCCCTCACTATCACAACATGATGCAAGCAACCTTACAAAAAATTCCTATCCCTTCTAATGCGCAAAAAAATGACATAGAAGCTATGATTCAAGGCTTGAATGTTGGCATTGTTTTCCACCAAAGTAAGCTCCCTCCATTGGAAGTGCAAAAACAAGTTGACGCTCTTGTAATCATATCTCAATACAAACACATAGGGATCAAGTGAACCCTTGTTGATAATGGCTCCGCTATAAATGTGTGTAGTGTCAATCTCTTGGATAGGATCCATATTGATAAATCAACCATTCAACCTACCTCCTTATCTCTCAGTGGATTTGACAGTATAGGATAGAAATCACTTGGCGTGATCACTTTGTCTCTTACGGTTGGAATGGCCACATTAGACACACTGATGCATGTTATGCCAAATGATGTTTCATATAACCTCATTTTGGGTAGGCTATGGATTCATGCAATGAATGGCGTGCCTTCCACTCTTCATCGAAAGATGAAGTACATCTACAACAACAAAGTGTACACACTCGACGTTGATCTTGAGCCTTATAGTGTCTTACAACTTGAGCAGAACAAATCCAAAACCTTCAACACTTCAACACCCACCAAACAAGTGGAACCGGTACAACCAACACCCTTAGATGATGATTGGGGTTCCTTAAACTTCACACCTCATTTACTAGGAGAATACAAGATCATAACCAAAGACTCTAACAAAGAAAACATAGTCTTGTCACCTCAAGACTCGGTCAATCCTTCATAAGTATCCACCTCGAGTACTCTCGACAAAAAATACAACTACGAAGCCTCACCCAATCCAAAAGCACTGAAAACGCTCTATGGAAAAGGTTATGAGATCATAAAACAACTTGGATATAGAGGAAAAGGATGTGGTGCTAACGAACAAGGTATACGCAACCCTATTGAGCCTAACACGCAAACAAAAAATCATGGTCTTGGATTTTTTCCTTTCATCAAAATCGTCAAAACTTCCCCTCACACCAACCCCATCTCAAATCACCCTTCTAACCCAACCTTCAAAAGTGATCCTTTGATGCCAAAAAAGGACTCTTTGCTTAAAGCCAATGTCATCTCGCAAAACACTATTGATTTGGATTTTACACACTCCTCCAAAGGAGTATACAAAATCTCACAATCTATAGCACCTTGCGTACGTATGACATCCTATACTAAGCAATACCCTTCTTTGTTACACAAAAAAGGAAAAACTTCTCCCCTTGATCATGAGGGTATCTTGTTGAGCCTCCTCCAAGATCACTTGATCTCCTTTCCTCCCATAACTCGAAAGAAATGTTACAACAAACATTCCTTTTGTGCCTACCACTGAGTTCATGGTCATCACACTAATGAGTGTAAGGCCTTGAGTAGTAAAATCCAACATCTTAAGGAGTTTGGTGTTCTCCCTTATGTGGGGGCACCTAATTCATCTAATTGATACCAATTTTCACTCTCCCTTGCATTCCCTCAATCCTTTTGGCTCACTCTTTTCTTGCACTAAGTGGGGGCAAGGGGTTAGTTACCTTCGCCCTCGTATGTCACTTGTCGTTGTCTCTTTTGACTACTCATTAACCTTTCATGAACATATAAGAGCAAGCTTGGGATGTGGACGACATGTCTTAAGTTGACTCACATGTGACATACTCTCCTTTTTCATGATACAACTTATCATATGACTTGGCATAAGGCTTTCCGAACAAGCTCTCATGTCCTCTCCCTCTTCTACTTTAAAACAATTGCTCACAGAACAGTGTGTAGCAATTCCTTTAAAGTGGGGGCATACATCACCACTCACATTTCATTGTGTGATTTTCTTTTTCTTGTGATTCCCTCTCTTGGAAAAATGAGGTACAATGTTGCTCAAGATGAGACATCTACATTTTTCCTCTTTTGCATACAAGATGAGTCCTTCCTCTCTTGGATACAAGATGAGTCCATTTGTGATTTTCCTCTCTTGGTGACATTACACATGATGTTCCTTAAGATGAGACATTGCACAAACAAAGAAAAATCCCTTTGAACATTTAAAAAATCATTACAATATCACTTTCTTTTGTCGCACCTTATCAAAGTTATCATGAGGTATAAATTTGGTATGGTTTGAGCGGGAAGCCCAAGTGATGCAAATTTCCCCATGACCACCTCTATGTGTGTGAGTACATACCAAATATTTGTATGTTTCTCACCCTTTTGGGCCTTCTCACCTGGTGGACAACCAAAATTCTCGTCACCCCAGAGTGAGTACACATCTCTTTGGACAAACAACCTATATCTGATCCACAACTAGCTAGACAAACGGTTGAAGCTTGATCCAAATTTTTACCCTACATCTTCTCTTCATTTTAGTTCTTGTCATTGCATGATCATGTATCTCATTTTGTTGCATATCATTCACCCTTGAATGTGTCCTTTGACATTGATGTCTTTTTGACTTAGAATCTCAAATCTTGGGGGCTTGACCACCTCCTTCTTCTTTCTCATTCTTCACCATCTGCCTTGACATCACTTGGGCTACTTTAGTGTGAGTTTGAAACAAGTTCATCCGCTCACTAAAGTGGGGGCTAAATGTGTCACCAAAAAGTGTAGCCTTCGACACTTTTCACTCATTTAGACCCTTTCCTATGGATTTTGGACCTTTTCCAACTTCTTTCTACCCCTTTCAAAGCCTTGTGCCAAAGTGTCATAAGGTGTTGTAATGCATTTTCACACTTTCCTAGGCTTGTCATCACCAAATCAACCCTTTCTTATGCTATAATGACCCCTTAATGCACATACATACCTTAATTTATTGTGTTTTGTGAGACAATCTTGACAAACAATAATAATCACACTTCAATCCCCGAAAACCAATAAAAAATGCCCAAGTGGACTAGGTCACCACCTTGGGCAACCTAGTCCCATGTGGCTTAAAATTCAAATTTAACTTAGTATTCTTTTGGGATTTTGTCTCCTAAACCCTAAGGTTGACCTGTATGGTGTTATTTCAAGAAAATTAGGGCATAACTTCTATAAATAAGGGTTTTTCCCTTTATTTTTCACCTAACAAGTCTCATTTTTCTCCTCACTCATTCTTCTCAAGCACTCTTCTCTCCCTCTTCTCAAGCAAGATAGGGTTTGAGCATTCCAAGTCAATAAGACATCTTTTATGAAGCATTTAAGGGTTGATTGCTGCAACAAATCAAGATCTCTCATTGTAGCAAGGAAAATCACTCCATTACTTCATGTTTCATGTCTCATTATATTATTTCTATTCATTTTGGTTTAGTTACCTAAAAGGGGTTTGACCAGGGCAAACCCCCATGCCCTAACAATCAACATTTTCTCTTTCTCTCCTTGTGTGTTTGTAGATTTAGGTACATTGAAGATCATAGAAGACTTTTAAGACTTTTTGAAGACCCATCCTTGCTTGCAAAGTCCCAACATCCACCCATAGTCACTTTTGGTCCCAAAAAATAGAGTTTCAGAAGTGAATACCTATGAAGAACCTAGGTGCAAATCGAGGACTTCTATTTCCTCTTCCGAATTTTCAGAAATCTAGAAGAGGACTAGGTCACCATTGTACCTAGTCCCACTGGATATGTCTTTTAGTGATTTTTGCATATTTAGACAACCATTTGGTAGAAACGGGCTCCAAACCAATTTTCTCAAATCTGGGACTAGGTCGCCAAGATTGGTACAAGTGTCCCTTTTGGCTTCTGCAACATTTTCATCAACATTCTAGACCTCCATCAAATCCTTCTAAAAATTCTAGGTGTACACATTCTATCTCATTCATTTTTGTAATAGTTTATGTATATTTCATAAGTCATTTAGTTCATGTTTGCATATCATTATGTGTTTTCCAGCATAGTTTCATTTCCTAGGTTTTACATTAATAATTAGTTTCTATTTTCTATTTCCAGAATTTAGGGCATTCCACACACATAACTTTAAGCCCCTAATCCCCTTTGAATGAAATCACCCAAAAAGCATATCATTAGGTGAAAGAGAGTCATTCCTCCAACCTTAGCTTCTAGCTGAAAAACTCTAGAAACTCATTGGGGAATCCTCTTTCCCTACTTAGTAATATCTTTCCCTTTAAAATTTTCATCATTAATATATTCGTACTTGTTAGGTAAACTTATTCTAGAATACTTTGTGTCATAACAAGGATACAAAGATGCTCAATAAACCTCAACATATCATCCTTTTACTCTGAAACCTTGATCAATAGGTTCAATCTTGCTCAACAGACTTGCACTTCAAAGGAATTGACCCAAATCAACTTTCATGCTGAAATATTCAACATTTTATCCTTTCCAGGGGGCTAAAATATTTACAAATAATAGCTCCTGGGCTAAGATAATGCTCTATCTTGGTTTGTCACAAGATCTTGTGCAGAATGCACAAGCATGGTATCATCCTTCTTCACATTCTCCCAACCTTGCTTCTCTTTTCAAACTTTGTATTTTCCTTATTTTTCTTAATTAGGGTTTCTTCCTTCTTATTGTTATGAATAGGTGGTTTCACAAAACCATTCCTACAAAATTTTGCTTTATGCCCAAACTTTTAAATTTGTAGAAAATAACGCTATATTCCAAAACAAAGTTATTTCTCCTAAATTTAGTTATGCACTCTACAACCTTATGAACAAATTTATTGCATTCATAGAAATATCCATGAAAGGAATGATACATGATAGCATCATATGTTTGAGGCATAAATGGTTTTCTACCCATGTAGTCATTTCTTGTTCACTAGATCTACAATTAATAGCCTTATGCCCAAATTTATTGCAAGAATAATAATAACCATGAAAATATTGAGTGAACCTAGTAGGGGCATGCTAACTAGCAAGTGGAGGACCTCTGAATATTATTTTTCTATGGAATGGGATAAATCCACCTTCTTTCTTCTTGCTATCATCTGTCATCTTGACTTGATCTAATTCAATTTTGGAGGGTGTCCTTTTAGGTTCTTCAATGCAAGCTTTTTCTTCTTTTATTTCAGACTTCCCTTCTACTTTAAAAGTCTCATATAGGTCTACAAATTCACTGGTTTTTGGACTTTTATCTTTCTCAAAACCAAGACTAGATTTTTCTTTTGATGGTTTTTGAGAGCTAATTATCTCATCAAGAATTTTAGAATCTCCATTTAGCTTTAGACCCTTACCAATTTGTTCTTTTGCTTTATCCAGTTCTTTCCTCAAGGATACAATCTCTTCTTCAAGCTTGGAGCATTCAACAGGTTTGTCATTGAGCTTGAAATTTAGGCAATATGCAATTATTTTACCTTCTTCAACTTGACAATTTCCTTTTTTGATTTTTCAGGTTTGAATTGGAGTTCTTCATTTTTTCTCTTTCTTCATCCAAATCATTTAGAGAAAAAATGAGCCCTCCTTCATAATCCATTGGACAATCTTCTTTATTGAATTTAAATAAATCCTCCTCCTTATGGAGTATGTCCCCTTCTTCCTAAGAACAATTCTTCTTGAGCATTGCTTCATTCCCCGTGTGTTCCAAAGACATGATCTACCTCAACTGTTAGGTTATATCAAGGAACCTTTGCTCTGATACCAATTGTTGAAAACACTGGAATATTAAGAGGGGGGTGAATCAGTATTCTTGAATTTAAATTTCAATCCTTAACTGTTGAAGCTAAGTTATAACATTAAATCATTCTTCTACTTAATCAAAATAGGAAAGAAGATAAGCAT
The DNA here is from genome assembly GCA_007115665.2 of Sequoiadendron giganteum. Taxonomy (NCBI): domain Eukaryota; kingdom Viridiplantae; phylum Streptophyta; class Pinopsida; order Cupressales; family Cupressaceae; genus Sequoiadendron; species Sequoiadendron giganteum. Next base: position 82,650,590 of record CM021100.1, on the reverse strand, counting down.
CCATGCAAGGACATAGTTGACACCAGATATACGTGGAAAATCCCATAAGGGAAAAATAATGATGAAAAATTATGCATGGATCTACTACCAAATCCAACCTCACAAAAAAACAACATTTACAAATATTATTTAGGGCTACAACCCAATGAAGCTACAACTCAGGTTGATTACAGTTTTAGGGTTACTCCCAACCAAGGAAGCTACAACTCCCTGATTAGAAAAATTGGAATATTATCAATTTTGTAGATTAGGTCTATGATGGACCTTACCACAATATTCTCATACACTTACATATCCTTGTACACTTCCATTTTTATCTTCTCACTTTTGATCTTCTATATATATCATACGCATGCTTTGCAAATACAAATTAAGTTTGCCATAAATAAAAAAATATGTAACTTGTAGCAAGTCGGCCTTCATATCCAATTACGATACAAAAGATTGATAAAAAATTATTTTAATTTCTTCCAAGTGAGTCGACATGACTCATAAAACATCTTCAATCAATCCTTAAACTTTGCTCAAACTTGAATTAGTGATGCACACCATCAACATACCTTAGTCGGCCTCAACAAAAAGCATAACTTCACAAAATGACTTGAAACAATTTTGTGGTACTAAAAATAAGAAATATCTTCATGTGCTTCATACCTTAGAGACAATGAGACATGTGAAGTGTCCAAAAAAACTCATACTATTGAAATTCATAACTTTCTTTTGGTGCAAGATTCAAACACATGTTCTGATGAAGATTAAGCATCCAAAACCAACTATACCACTTTGACACTATGAAAGTTGAACTTGTGAAGCACTAGATAACTTGAAACTTTAATATATCATACATTAAACATTAGTATGTCCTTAAAATCGCTTGGAAAAAACTTCATGTGTGGTGGAATGCAGAGTATTCTAACAAGCCTTTTGAACCACTTTGCACTGCCTTACCACAGTTTGGTACACTATCAGTTCTAAATTTCTCCATAGAAGGATTATTGTCATGCAAATTTGGATATAACACCTTCACATCTCTAAAAAGTTAACTTCTGATCCATGAGACTAGATCTTGCTTTGTAGAAGGATGCGAACCAAAATACTATGTCTCTGCCTTAGAATATATGTTGTGAATGCCTTAAACTAAACTTCTACAACTTATCACTGAGTGTGGTACACCAAACTGATAAAATATCATTGTAGGCATCTTGAAAACATATCAAGACATGTGTACCCACAACTACATCATACTTAGGAAACATATTGACTACTAATCTTCCACATCACTACAATGTTGATTTGCACCATTAGATGTCTCCACACACTAACAATCTCCAAAGCATATACAACCTTAAGCACACTTTTGACATCAATGACAATCAAGCTTATCAAGTTGCAACAAGAAAATATGGAGAAAGAAGATTTGCAAGGTACCTATCACAAAATGGGAGTGTATTGCAAGTTGTTTGCAACTTGGGAAAGTAGTTCTACTACTCAACTCCATTTTGTGAACCCAAGATCCCAAATTTTTACTCGAGATGTCTGATGCAAGAGCATCCAGGTGAATTGGCAACCTACATCACCCAAAAACAATTAAGTTTTAATTTCATTTATTTTGATCTAATTTCAGTTTAATTATGCATTTTTGGACTTTTTGGTTAGTTTCCAAAGCTCAATTTAATTCAGATTTGATGGCCGATTTTGGTGGAGATCAAACAACATTATTCTCATTGGTTGAAAAAATGTCGTGTTTCAATTTTAATTATGAATAGGGATTTTATTATAAAAGAGGAGGGTATACCAATAAAAGACACATTGCAGATTGAAACTGGATAGTTTATGTAGTCAATATAAAAGTGAGGGATACTAAAGTAAAAGTGAGTGAAGATTGGAGTATACAAAGGAGAGAATAATGTATCCAAATAAAATAGAACATGGAGTAACATAGAGGAAGAAAAAATGAGGTGTGCAAAAGTAGTGAAGAACATAGATGTAGTGAAGTAGATAGGGTTGGTGTAGATGGATGACTATATATGTAGATAAAATAAGATAGAAATTTGACGAGCAGAGTATATAAGTGACTAAAATGAGAGATTGCATAGTGAAATGTAAAATTGAAATTTATAGACTACATATGGCCTATTTCCTATGGATTCAATAATTGAATTTGAATTGGAACTTGAATGGAAGTAGAAATTTAAATGTTTGAAATATTCAATTGATTGGAAATAAATTAAATTGCCACCATTATTTTATGAGTTTTTAATTTGAAGTTAATTGACAAATGAAATTATCAAATTAAGAAAGTGAAGGCTACAAAATTCACCTATCTAATAAGATTCGTGAATTTTGAACTGCATTAAATTATTAATTGCTAAGGATGCAAGGGCCATGTTAAGATCTAATTTATGGATAGAAGAAGGTCTTGCAAATGGAGCTTTAGGATACATTCAAAATATCATATACAAACCTGGAAATGCCACACTAGATCCACCAATATATCTTATAGTTGAATTTTATAATTACTCTAGAATTCCATTTGAAGATGCATCTCCAAATTGAATTGCAATATCACCAATACAAAGGGGGATCACACGTTAATTTTCACTACAATTAGCTTGGGCACTAAAAATCCACAAATCATGAGGATTTACTCTCTCCAAGGCAAAAATTGATATAGACTGAGAGAAAGACCATGCTTAATATATGTTGCTATATCATGTGTTAAATCCTTGGATGGACTCATAATTTTACCACCATTTTCATATAATCATTACAAAGAAATGAAAATAGGGAAGCAAATCACCAAAAGAAGAGTTGTGAAAGAAAGACTAAAATATTTGGAAACACAATAATTTTTTGTAATGTATATATTATTAGACATAATTCTTCTATTAAACTCTAATTACGTAGCATTGAGATTATATTTTTGGTTTAATATGAAATGTCTCATTCATTATCTTTTAATATGTTGATTGTGCATTTGAAACAATATGAAATGCTTCAAAAAAATTAATAGACGAGATTAATATGAAATGTCTCATTCATTATTTACAAAGGATAATAATACTTTATTCAAGCACAAGAAAAAAGAAAAAGATACTAAATTAATATTTTACATACTGCACTACGAATGCTACTAGCATAGATATCTTAAATACATCTATCTAAAAGATGTTGAGAGATATCAATCTTGAGGCATTTATCTATTCTCGATAACAATTTAAATATAGGTGCCTCAAGACGATGAATATCTCTTGGTGTCTTTTAGACAGATGTATTTAAGATATATGCTAGTTATTGACGAATATCTCTTGGTGTCTTTTAGATAGATGTATTTAAGATATATGCTAGTTATTATTATTCTCCCAATTGATTTGTATATTAGTTGTAATCGAATTAAGTAGGGAAGTTACATATGACAGTGGTAATTATAGAGTACTTTGAGGTCATTTAATGTAAAAATTTCATTCCTAGGTTCTAGGAGGTAAAGTGGAGCATATAATCATTATCAAGTGGATCTCTCATACATAATGGAGCCTATTTTGGAGTGCCATTATTAAGGGAGTCGATATAATTGATTGCGAATGGTCAAAGATACTTGAATGGGTGGTGTTATTTATGATGCAATGATTATTTGTTACAAGGAGTGTTAGATGTTTGTCATATCATAGTTTCCTCATAGTTAGCTTTGGTGAATTTAATTATGGTTTCATCTCTCTAGAATTCTATAAAATGGATGTTATAGATAGTTGTTTCACACCCATCTTTTACAATGTGAGCATTGTTATGTTGTCAAAATATTGTTAGATTGAAGGGGAGTAGTTAGATGTATTGATGTAACATGCTTATTGGATTAATACATAAATGCCCTCTCTTAGATGGTGATTTTTTTTCCCAAAATGGTTTCTACATGTATGTCAGTGTTATGAGTTTATTCTTATGCATTTGTTGATTAAAACTTCCACACATTAATATATTGGTTAATCACAATATACTTTAATTGGTATTTTAGATTTGCATACTAAGTGAACAAATTTTTACTAATGTATTTTAAATTTTCTTATGAGTTTTTAAATTTTATTTTAGAAAAATAATGAAAAAACATTTGCTTATAAGTTTTTAAATTTTATTTTAGAAAAATAATAAAAAATCAAAATATCTATGTTACTAGTTCACTCTTCTTAATCCCCAAATTCAAGTTTAATTTGAATTGGGTTTGAATTCCTTGTGTTACCACCTAAGGTCCTAGAAATAGATCCAAATTTACCCAAGTCCACCTCAAAGTATACCCTAGTGAACATATATCCATTTTGCAATACCCAAATAGAACTCAAGATGAATCCAACTAAAAAATTATGGATTTTTAAAATTTTCTTTTTTAATTCTCTTATGTTGATTACTCAACTTAAAAATATGATCCCTAACCCTAGATGTGACATTTAAACACTATTTTTTTTGAATTTGACCTCATTTTGAATGTAAAAGACACAAATTGAATACGCTTATTAAACTTTCATTCTTTATTTTTAGTACACAAATAGAGTTGAAGATTGATCATTAAAGGTTTCAGATTGGTTGGATTATTATTCATGTGTGTGTAATGCTCATTCATTTTCAAAGGAGGTCATAGAAGTTTTTTTTTTGTTGGAGATAAAAAAATCATTTTTTCTTTTGCAAACAAAATATTTTTTATTTCATTATTTTGAGTTTAAAATATTATGATATATTTTTTCATTTGTTTGGAATGTATTTTTCCAAACTTGTTGTCATGGGAATTTTAATGGTAGCTAGTTCTAGCTTTATAAACCAACCCCATTTCGAAATAAACCATAATTCACCAATATGAAGATCTATTGAGACATGATACTCTAGGTGGTGGGAGATATGTTTGGGTTTGTAGTGGATGTGATGTAAAATACATATAAGCTCATGTATAGATCAGGAAAAACCCATTTATGTTGTATTCCTAGGGTATCAAATCTTGCCCAAGTTTAAAGGGTGTGGGGTCATCCCATCCCATAATAGATTATCTCACTTTTTGGTCAAAGTGAGACATTGAAATCAATATTTTAAACCAAAATTTACCTTTTGTCACATGTAGTAACTAAACAGTTAAGAATATGAAGATGATGTGAACAAGTGATTTTTGATATTTTTTGTGTAGATTCTAAATATATATTTTTTTAAATTTAAAAAGATGATTTCTAAAAATATTTACACAAAAATTAATAACAAATTTTTAACAATTTATAGTATTTTTTAAAATAAGATTTATTCCATAATCCATAATTTTTTTTCCAAAAAGGATAAAATTATAAATTCTTAAACATAGATTGGTATTACAAATATCTACTGTACAAATACATTTTTCATAATTTTTTGTTACATATTTTATTTTTTTATCAATATTTAAGGTAACATGATTATAATTTAGACATTAGTTTATTCCATAGCACAATTTTTTTTTGTATATATCCAAATTAACTTAGTTTTGTTGAAACAACATCAATACCTAATGCATAGATATTTTTCAGAAGAAAAAAATTAATATTTTTCTATTTTTCCTTGAATGTGGAATAAAGAACTTGATTTTTGATGAAAAACCTATACTCACCAAAAAATAGAAAATTAATAGAATAATAAATTTAAGTACTATTCAAAATTAAACCTTTTGGAAAGATTACTTTGAGGGCTATAATCCTACAAATTATCCTATCATGTCAATTCCATTTCTCAATCCAACCCAAGGTTTGAAATAGAAAACTATGAGAACCAAGGTGGAGAGGTCCATCAAAGGACCTTCAAATGAAGGTACATTTGAATTAAGGTCCTTTCCATGGCCTAAAAACACATTAAAATATTAAAATTTGAATAATTTTTGAATGAAAGTACCCCCTTTTCTTTGAAGGTAATTGTGCAAACACTTTCAAGAAAAGGTGTTCACAAAAAAAATTTCCCCAACCATGCAAATTTCAATATCCCACAAGTGGGACACACTATTGTGGTTCTACCCTACATCTATGCCAACACCTGAATTGGTGGAATACATTAGAGAGAAAGAACAAGGAAAAGAAGAAATTATCTATAAAATAGGTTATCCTTTCTCAAAGAATTTAGATCTTAAGTAATGAGGTCCCCTCCTTTCCCATATATTTGAAGTTATCATATAGATATAAGACATTTTAGCCACACATAAAGAAGATCAGACACTTCACATAAGAGAAAAAACTAACTATTAGAAAAAGGTATTTTTAAGTGAATCCCAAAATATATTGATCAACACATTGAGAGATGTATCTATTCAAATAATTTTTCTTTCAACATTGTTAGCTCACCACATTGGAAAGAAGTTGTGACAAATATTAATGAGGCTCCAAAAGTGTACATAAGCATGGGTTATGAGAATATTCATAGCACCTTATTAGCAATGGAGGTGAAAACAATAGAAGATTCATTAAATCCCATAATAATTCATCATTTGTGATAGAGGTATCTATCATTTCTAATGGATATAAAGATGTTGATTCTTGATTAATGTGATTAAAGAAGTAGTGTTCTTGAAATTTGTAGATTATAAGCCATATACCAAGAATACATAGTTTATTTTTGGCATTCTTATGTTATCCATTTAGTACGTGGGGCATGTAACATTATCTAGGTCCTAATGCACAATGTAAAAAATATAGAACTAGTTTTTTGGTTAAGGTGTAATATTCACACATATTTTGGACACCTTGTATTGGCCCCTCAATTAGGCTTATGCTACAAAATATGTGCAACACAATTGATGAGATCAAACAAGTGTATATTGAGGCCATAGATTTAAATGTCCATGTTCCACCAAGTTTCTAAAACAAGGATGGTTGGAAATAGCAAATAATGTTTTTGAGATAATAGGGGATGAGAGTCATTTTTACAAGATATTAGGGGATTGTTGGATCAACCATGAAACCCCACAAATCCTAAAGACTTGTGCCAACACCTAGGGCTAGGGATTTTTCAACAAAGTCATAGGCATGACTTATAATCAAACAAAGGCATGAATGGTTGAATGCTTGTAAGTGGTTAAACTCACCATAATCTTTAGGCTCTACTAGGTTGATGGGGGTTACTTGAGGCCTCTAAATACTTAATTAAAGAGAATTGAGTAATTAGACAAAATAACCATACACAGTGTTATGAACCCAAAGATTTTTCATTAAGCTCATTTTAGCACTGATTGTATAGAGCCCTATAAGACCTCTTACAAGTAGATAAAAACATCAACATACATACAAAAAATTTATAATAGCATTATTATACCCCTACAAGTGAATCCCCTTTAATGATCAAAACACACTTTTATAATCCTTCATTAATTTGTTCATTTTTTGATAGCATAAGATATGACATAGTTTATAACACTAGATCATGTAAGCATGGTGAGACCTAACAACTACTATAAATAACAAGATAAATGGTTAAAATAACATATGTTAAACCTTTCACTAATCAAACAAGTGCCAACTCTATTAGGCAATAGAATCACAACTTATAAATAGGGTGAGAATATGCTCACAAATCAATAATAGAATAATGATTAAGTGTACATAACCTCAAAATATAAGGAAAACTACAAATAAACATACTTAGTCGTCCCTTACAATTTAGTAGTACCCCACATGTAATAAGAAAATACCATCGCAAAAAAATTGATTATGTCTATTATACATTAATCTAATTTTATTATAGTCATGCTAGCAAATGTGGTAGGTGAGAAATAATAAATAGGTTCAAAGTTGCTCTTGAGATAATACATGTCATGGACACATTCACTTACAAGAAAAGCTCTACAAAAGTACTCATTCCCTTGATTTACAAACATGCTTTACCAATTATAGAGTTGGAATTACATCATTTGATGTCCTAAAATAACTTGAGACACTATGTGGCTAGAAAATTGGCTCAATAACCAACCCCAAATAAAATAAGTAGACATGTGTACTTTTAATCTCCATAATCAAGGCCTTAAGAGTACAAGGGTGAAAATTAAAATGTGTATCCCATTATCACTAGGTTATGAAAGCATAAAATGTAAAAATAAATCCGAACTATATCTCACACAAGGCTTGAGGCAAGTAGTTGGATCATATTTTATCATTGTAAATTTGCACAATTCTCAAAGGCATATGAAGGAATTTGAGATTCATCCATTAATGTTGAGAAGATAACCAACCATCCCAATAGATGATCGTAAAATCCACCTTCCATGAATGTAAAGTGGGAACCAAGGAATACATTTAGGTATGTGGATTAACACTTTTGTCAAGTAGGTAAGTTGTTTGAAATTAGGTTGAATTTGCATTGCCTAAATGTAAGGATTGATGTTTAGATGGTGATATACATGTTCAAAAATATATATTCCAAGACAAGCCACCATAGATAAGCCAACAAAAAAATAACACTTTTACATGTGTGAACACAACCATTGTATGCCAAGATAAATCCATTACAAAATAGAGAATGAGGAAGCCCGAAGTGCATGGAAGCAATCTAGAGATCAAGAGAACACCATAGAAGAAATAAAAGCACAACCATGAAAAAACATAGCACCGGAAATAAAACAAGACCTCCGCAAAGGACAAACATATAGTGCATAATGACCCTTCTACACAAGGAAGAAACTACAACCTAAAAGATAAACCACTTGATGCCACACAAATGAAATATTGATGCTAGATGGAACAATATCAAGGTGCAACATGACACCATTGAGGAATAGCCACATGGTTCCACATATGCATACCACAAAGAAAAATTATAATGATTTAATATGTTTGAACTTTGTTAGAGCATAATGAATACAACACCATATGGGACATGGGTCATTGCAACCCCTTCATAGCTACATAAGTCATGAATATCAAAGGAGATTCTTTTGTAACATAGGATCCATGTGTAAGAATATATGTGGCTAAATCAAACTTGTCAGGCCATGACAAGGCAACAATTCTGTCATGAAGAATATGTAGTGAATACAAATATATAATCTACAAGTGGATGATACCTACTACACATAAGATGAGGTCATTGCAAGAGAAAAATCAAGATAAGTAGTCAAAGCACCCTATCTAGGTTTGAGAAGAATAGGGTCAAATACACGTGTTGCAAGTAAGAAAGTAAGGACAAGTGACAAGGAACTACCATATGAAAATAGAGTTCTGTAAGCCAAAGGGAATATCATAACACAAGGAATGCAAGAAAAAATAGTAAATCAACCCACTAGACACCACTACAAATGAAGAATGCAGTTGTAAAATTTGTAGAAAACATAAACATCAAATGTGACCTACAAAAGACACCTGAACCAATAGGAAGGCACTGTATCAAACTCAAACAATAAATTTGATCATAAAATTTGGGTGCAAGCAAAAAAGGATAATAATTTTTAAAATAGGGAGAATTTAGAACAAAATAAATTTTTAAATCTTCTTATAGTATGTCATTCACCATATTCATTAAAATAACCATATTATTAAACATTGGAGCTAAATTTAAATTCACACGAATTGGCCTACAAATTAACAAAAATTTAATGCCTAATAATTGAATTTTCTTTTATCAATATGCATATACAACAAAATGAAAAAAACCAAAAGGCTACAAATACAAAATGACAAAATATAAACAATTAGGCATACTACTACTACTATGCCTCTTCCTCTTCACCTAAACCAAAATCAAACTCTAAATGTTTGTCACTAAAAATATAAGGTAATGTTTCATCCAATGTAACCCTGACCAATCCCTCTTATGCCTTCACCTCATCAATCCACATGAAATATTTGGTATTTATGTTCCACCTAAAGCTAAAGTCTATTTATCTTGAAGTCACAAGACACTATACATAACCACCAACCTATTTTCTTGTCAAGAGGATAACTTGTTCCTCTTGATGAAGTGGATGTGATCTAATTTTAATTTGAGAATCAAAAGACAAACTTGTGAATAGTAACAAGGTTATTGAATAGTGCTCATGAAGATAGTTTTACATTCATTAAGTCTTCAAACATAAAAGATTTTTGGAATATATAACTGATCATGCTAATTGCATGAAAATAAAATTATTTTAATTCATTGATATTGTGAATGTATAATATTACATAGGCTATGATGAGAAATCAAGTTCCCATGATTACCCACCAAATATTCCAAGAGCCCTAGAGAGGTGCAACCTGTAAAATAGACCTTTTGTAAGGTTGTGTGTGCAAGCTTGTGATAGATTGTACTTTGACTAATAGACTTCTTTACAACTTAGCATTAAGTACAAAAAATAATTTTTAGACTGTCTTTTGACCTAACAAACGCTGTGGATCCTGGTGATGTTACTTGCTACAACTGTCTCCATCTTCCTCCTCCATAAGGCCAGCTCATGAGGAATAGATGCAGACATCCTCTTCGAAAGATAAATAGGGTGGGGAGGTGGAGTCCTCCACAAGATAGTTTGAAAATCAACACAAACGGGTCTTCGCGGGGAAATCCTAGTCCTACTAGCATTGGTGGAGTTGGTAGAGATAGCTCAGGGATTGTTCAGTTTTTTTTTTTGTTTACAAAGGTCATCAAACTAATAATCTAATGGAGGATTTTGCTATTTTGTATGATGTGGAGCACACTTGTGCTCTTGGATGGAGCAGGCTCATTTGTGAATCTGAATCACAGGTGGTGGTGCATATATTGACTTGGCAACATTCTGAGGCTATTAGTTGGAAGTTAGTCTTGGTGGTTAACCAAATTCTTAATTTGTGTGATACTTTGGATTTTGTTACTTTCATCCATATCCCTAGGAAGTGGAATGGTGTTGCGGATTGTTTGGCCAAATGAGCTCCTGATCAAATGCAAAACTGAAATATTGTGGATAAGGGTCAATTACCTCTGGATTTGTCTCAACAATTAGATCACTTAGTGGAATTTGATAGGGCTGTTTGATGCCCTTGTGTTGTATTTCTTCTTGTTTGAATAAATTTTAACCCCTCTTTTATTTCTAACCTTTCTTCCCAACTGCATGTCCAATTAATGTTGTCTCTTTTCCTTCTCGTCCCATTTGTAATTCTAGATTATTTATAAAACCTCTATTTATATGGGCATGCATTCAATAAATTTCAAGTAATATTACTTGGACAATTTTGAGTTGTAATTGTAGCAAATATATTACGATGAAGAAATGCAATGTGCAGAAAGGCAGATAAATGATTGAACCATCAGATATTTTTGGCATGAAGGTTGACACTCGTAACTCCTGGCATACTATTTACTCTTCTACTCTGCCTAAAAAATATATTTTGAGATTTATTCCATACAATGTCTCAATGGCTCCAAGGCTGCTCAGGATGGAAGGCTTAAAATGCTTGTCCAGAGGCGGGTGCAGAATGCTTCTAAGTTGATTAGCAATGCACTTGTTTTGGTCAATAGGCTTGCTTCCACTATAGGATATTCAAAGCTTCTTTAATTTTATCTACCGTACACCTTTCTTTCTCTGTGTATGGGTGCTGGGAACTCTCTGTTTAGAGCCTAGGGGAGGCGTTATGTTGTGAAATAGTGTATAATGGTTTGGTATTTTAGTACAAGTGAAGAAATTACAGGAGCCGAGATTTGCTTGTAAATGTCAAACGTATATTGGGGTGGTTTTTTAGAGGAAAAAAAAAAATTGGGTTGTGTGCGGCATAAGCGTTGCATGTCACCAGGATTCATATGTCTGTATGATTCTGGTCCATAAACCTTTTGAATGTTTATATTCCTTCCATGGGCGTATATTTATATTTTGGATAAGTGAACAATTTTTCTTTCTCAATGATCCTCACAACTGATATTGGAGGTAAAAATTTGGATGGTCTCATTTGGTTAAGCTGGTGTTCTTTTTTGTCTCTAGTGTCTCTTTCTTATTTTTGATTCGTTTTAATGTTTTGTTACAGCGTTGTTGATGTGTTGTCTATGGTCTGTGGACTTTGTTTTCAACCTCAAGACTTTCTGTATTCCCACCAACACCTCTATTTTGCTGCTTTAATTATCAAAAACATTTTTTTTTAATCTAAATATAATAGTTTTTAGAAAATAGTTATCAATGAAATTTAGATCACTAATAAATTCCGTCTTATAAAAAGTCTACCCTAAAACTGTGAGTGTTGTAAATTTCAGATTTCTTTTAGCCACCAGCAATATAATTAAAGAAGCGATAACCCCAGACATGTGCCTTGGGGTGGAACTCCTGGGATCCTATCACTTCAACAAAAGCCTTCTTGCGTTATTGAGATTTAAACTTGCTCCTGATAAGGTAAATTTCAATCAATTCCAAGCTGTAGATAAAAATGTGAAACCTGTTGCACCTAATAAGCCTTGACCTTGAGGTTAATTTTGGGCTATATTATTTTAAGGGCTCCAACATTAGCGCGTTAGTTGTTTAGAGTTAATATTGTGTTGTATTGTTGAAAGGGTTCCAACATCAGCACGTTAGTTATTTAGAGTTGTTGAGGATTTAACTTACAGGGAAATTAAATGCTGTGCTTAGAAATTTGTCCTTCCACATCAAATTTGATTATTGGTCAAATATAGGATAGACAAATGACTTGATTTTCATTTGCTTGTTTAAATTGGCTCCAATTTCAACTGGTTATGAGAAAACACACAGGTTTTTCATTTGATAACTAATTTTATTTCAATTAATGAAATACTTGTTTCTTGAGCAACTCTACGTTTTTCAGCAACTTTATGGAATGTTGCTCTTGCATTCTTTGTGATTCTATGCTTTCATTTCTTTGTATGCAAGAATATAGGCTTTTTTCATTTCTTGTTATCTTTTACAATTACTTTCAAGTGGATTGTATGTATTGCATGCTTTTTGTTCAATTATGTTGACTTTTACACATTAAATTGGTGTTTCACATATAGCCTTGTGCATTTATATTGAAGTGAATTAGATGTATGATTTGTTTGTTCTTCAATTAGAATGACTCTTACATGTATGAAAATATTGTATCAATTTTTATATAAACTTTTATAGCTATATTAGTTTTAAAAAGGGTTATAAATATTTATATTATAATGTTGTTTCAAGTATATATATATATATATATCAATTAAGGGTTTTATGTCATGCAAAGTGGGATATATCCTCAATGTGAACGTTAAGGGATAAATATGGTAAGAGTTACAACTGGGGATATGATAGCATAACATACATTGCTTGTTTCAATTTATATGATCATACAATCAGGGATATGATAGAATTAGGAATTGGGGATATGATCATTTACTTGTTTCAGCTTATATATAACCCTGTTCAATTACATTAAAATGGATTATACATATTGCATGCTTGTTTTCCTATCTATACTAAAGTTTACATTTATTAATTGCTGATTCAATTTATATGTAGCCAATATAATATAAATATTTATAACCCTTCCTGAAACTGATTACCTCATATATATATATATATATGGATGCCTATATATCCCTTTTTATATATATCAACAATGTCAATGTATATGTATATATATGTACCAGCTAATGGTTATATATATTGCCTTTGTATATGTAAACAAGGTGGATAGTTTTTGATTAAGGAAAAAAAAAGTTTTGAAGGGGCCCCAAAACCCTTTAAAAACAAAGTAGAGACAAATATAACATGACCAAGTACATATTAGAAAACAAAAAGTTGCCAGAAAAGAAGACCCATAAAAACTAGCATGGAGGCAGCGCCACAAAAAAACCAGCAAAATCTTAGCAACAAGCCAACCACTAGGCCAAATTCTTCAGGATGTCTGCCACCTCTTGCTCTAGTTGGTTCATGTTGAGTGCCTCTTTCTTTAGCTCCTGAATGTTAACAGGGGCCTTGTTTTCCTTTCTCTTCAGATTCACTCTAGTTCTTTTGCTTGGACCAACATACTCCTCCTGACCTTTCTCTTTTTCAACGTCCAATTCCACAACAATCTTTTCCTGATAAACATTCTCCAAATTGCCAACCATGATGCTCATTGTATCCACAGTAGTTTTTAATACCTTGTGGCTCATGTTCATCACCATTTGGATTGACTCTTTTATATTCTTAAGCTTTTCCTCAATAGAAGAAAGCTTGTCATCATGATTTTTCTTAAATTTTTGAAGGTCTTCAACTGTTTTCTTGAGGCAATCCACCATGTATTTATTTTCTTCCTCATTCCATAAGTCAGTAGCCCTATCTCTGTCTTTGATTGTGTGGTCAATCAATTTAGGCCCTTCCAGCTTGCTGCTCAAAGCCCTTTGTTTCAGCATAATTTTCTTAATCTAAAAAAATACCCATCTCATCAATCTAAAAAAGTCCACAGATCTGTTGCAAGCAATGGCGAGGATGTCATCAAGGAACTCACGTTCGGCTTTGAAATAATGGTCATGTGCATTGAGGTCTCTGGGAAAATGAGTCCTATCCTCTCTATCAGTGGCAGGGTAGCTAGAATCCTCTGACAATGGGGCCGAATGAGACTCCTCATGGTCAGAATCATAGGAAGGGTCCACTAAATCCTTTCTTTTAACCTTCTCTTGGGGGGAGCCAATAGATTTTCCTTTCACCTTAGATTTGGCATCTTTAGAGCTCAGGAAAAAAACCTTAACTCTGCCTTTAGGGGTCAAAGAACCAGGTGTAGAGGGGGTGCTAGCTTTCATCTTTCCTTTGCTACTGCCCTTCCCCAAATCTTTTGAGGACGGGCCAACCTCATCCTCCAAATTTGTTTCCCATTCCTCCTTTTCCATGTAACAAACAAGTGGGGAGAAGGGGACAATTGGGACATGGTCGACATGGCTTTAAAATGCTCAAAAATTAAGACTTCATGAAGGATAGGGTATCTAACAGGGTTCATGCTATGGTCATTAAGGCTGGCATTCAAAGAGGTAAGCAGATAGAAAGGAATAAAAAACCTTACCTGATGCTGGAAGTGGTTGAGGAACACAAAGTGGTAGCCAAAGACCCTAGTGTATCTCCCATCTAGAGTGATGTATTCCATAATCACCTTTAAAACCTCCTGCCAGAGCAACTTAATGTTTTTGGAGTCGTAGATGCTTTTAGAGACCCTACAAAGGTCCTCTTTTTCCTTCTCCATCTTCAAAAAAAATTTCACTGCCAGGTCTGAGAGTTTCCTATCCCTGTAAAATTTGAGACCCCCCATAGAAAGCCCCATCACCTCGGCTATAAGTTGCTCGTCGATAGCAACCTTTCTCCCAAACAAATTAATTTTACCATTCTTCCATTCTCTAGAAAATTACCTCATTACCTCCAGGTTCCAACCATGAAGATTTTCAATATAAGGGGTGAGCCCTCCTTCTCCAATAGTGGCTACACCTTAGCATTCTTCCTCAACTCCTCATAGTCCATTGGTTCCACATGATAATGATCACCACCCATTTTAGCAAAGTAACAAAACCACTCAGAAGGTTCCTGAAAGCCACACTAACTAATCACCAAAATACCCAGAAAGCATGCAAGGCAAAATATATTGGAATAACAATTAAGACTTTGGTACTCTGGCCTTCGATATGGAATTATTAAACAACAATTCCAAGACTAAATGACTTGACACTCCTCATCCATAATCATTAGTTGATAGGAATATTAGTAGCCTTCCCATGGATTCTGTCGTACTTTAGTAAGACTATGACATCAGCCTCCACTTGTCACCCCTTTGCCACGTGGTTTTTTCATTGGCCTGAATACACTTGTTAGCAAAAAAGTCCGCCACCATATTAATTTTTTGGTAGGCATGGGAAATGAAGCATTTTTCAAAAGAGATTATTATCCTTTTAGATATATTAATCTAGCTTTCTATGGTCCATGAAAGATTTTGGAGTTCCTTGATACATTGGATGATATTATTAGAGTCCCCTTCTAACCAAACATAATTGTAGTTCAATTGACTGGCAAGATTTAAAGCTTGGAATGCCCCTATGGCTTCAACAAGGTGGTTGGTCTAGGTGCCCAAGGGGAGCGCTACCACTGCAATAAAAATGCCATTCTCATCCCTTATCACTCCCCCACGCCTAGTAGGCCCAAGATTACCCTTAACCACCCCATCAAAGTTAATTTTTACCCAACCAGGAGGAGGAAAATTCCAATCGATGCCATCTCTGGGTCCCTTAGTTGGTTTAAGGGGATAAGAGATATAAAAATTAATCTTCCAAGCATCAACAACTCTGAACTCATAATCTTGACACCTGACCTTTGCTTTTGCCTTAGTTTTGCAGCTTGGCCCATTTAAGTTCTCTCCCACAACTCTGATAATTTTACCAAAAACAATTTCCTCTGAAAGAGCAGAATCCCTAAAGATTCTATTGTTATGTTCTTTCCAAATACCCCACACAAGGTGTGGGAAGATGTACCTCCAGAGAAACTTTAGCACCTGATTGTTTGAGGGAGATTTTCATTAGCAATAGAAGTCCAAGATAGAGCTTGGAAAAACCCAGCTAAGGTTCCACAATTACAAGACCCTGCACCAAATGTCATAGGAAAAAGGACAAAGGAGAAAAAGATGTGACACAGTCTTAGCCTCTGCACAACAAAGATAACATCTATTAGGAAGAGATAGTCCATGCTTACAAAGATTGTCATTAGTCAGAATCTTGTTCTGAAGGAGGATCCAAGCAAAAATGTTGACTTTGGGTATTAAGTTATGCACCCAGGCCTTTGCCCACAAAGGAGAGGGGGAGTAATGATAATAAGAGGCCACCGTCGAGGAGACAGAGAAGGCCCCTTTTGATGATATTTTCAAAACCATTGTATTCTCCTGGCCCCATGGGTTCAACACAATATAACTTAGAAGAGATTGCAGAGGAATAAGGTCTAGACTAATTGAAGAAATGTGAACCCACTGGTCATTTCTCCAATAATCCCCAACTAAAGTACCAAATCTGGTTTTGCACTCCTCCATATGAAGCTTGAAGATAGTATGATCACAAAGAGGCTTGTTACCAATCCAATTATCTTCCCAGAACAAAATCTTTTTGCCATCTCCAAGTTTCCAGAATGCACCTTTCACAACAAGATCCCTAGCATTAATGACACTATTCCAAAGAGTAGAGCGACGAGGGAGATTCTAAGAACTAAGAAATTCCTTGAAAGAAATGACATCACACAAATATTTGTTGTGCCAAATAGCATTCCATTCACGGACTTCAGCAAAGGTCCTCCAAACCTGCTTCGCCAAGAGAGCTTTATTAAAGACTCTAATATTCTGCAAACCAAGACCTCCATATTTTTTAGGTTTGCACACATTCTCCCAAGCAACCAGCGGGATTCTTTTTTTCTCCTCAATCCCCGACCAAAGAAATATTTTTTGAATCTTCTCTATAATTTCAACAAATTTGGAAGGGATCTTGAACAAACTTAGAGAATAGACAGGCAAATTTTGAAGGGAAGAATTAATCAACATAACTTTACTCGCTTGATTGAGGAGGGCCCCTTTCCAACCTATCAGCTTTCGATTAAACCGATCCACTAGGGAAATCCAAAAAGAATCAGGGGGTTTTGTTCCCAAGGGAAGCCTCAGATAAGTGGAGGGGAGAGAGTTAATAACATAGCCAAGAATGTCAGCCATCTTCCTTTGCTTGGGTTCAAGAGTTTTGAAAAAGAAAAGGGATCTTTTCATCCTATTAATTTTCTACCCTTAAGCTTCTTCATAAAGCAAAAGAGAACACTTCAAATTTCTAGATTCTCCAATTGTTGAACTTCCCATGAGAATAATGTCATCAACAAATTGCTGATGAGAACAAACAAGATTAGCCGATGACGACTTTAACCCTTTTAAACTTCCATCCATCACCATTTTGTGCAGTAATCTTCCCAAGCTCTCCACCATCAGAGTAAAGAGGATAGGAGAAACAAGATCTCCTTGTCTCACCCCTCTTGAAACCTTGAAAAAGTGGGAAGGGGACCCATTGATAATAACAACAGTGCTGGTAGTAGAAATCATTCCCATATCAGCTAAAGAAATGTCTCCAAGAAACCAAAATCTCTTAAAACCTTCAACAAGAACCCCCAATCCACCCTATCATAGGCCTTGGACATATCCAGTTTTAGGAAAAAACCTTGGCTCTTTGATGCCTTTAATGAGTGAATGTTCTCATGAATAATGATAATAGAATCCAGTATTTGTCTACCAGGGACAAATCTTTTCTACCGAGGAGAGATCAGGAGTGGAAGAACACCAAGCATCCTTGTTGTAACAAATTTAGAGATAATTTTATAAAAGGAATTGCATAAGCTGATCGGGCGAAAAGAGTCAAAAACATCAGCACCAAGGAACTTAGGGATAAGAGCAATGAAAGTAGAATTAAGTTCCTTCAACAATTTTCTTGATCTAAAGAACTCTTTGACCGCATTAGCCACATCCTCAACCACAATCTCCCAAAAGTCTTGAAAGAAGAACATCGGAAATCCATCTAGACCAGGGGCCTTATTCCCTTCAAAATTAAAAAAACAACCTTCCTAACCTCTTCCAAAGAGGGAATAGCAATCAAAGATCTATTTTGATTCTCGTTCAAAATGTTGGGAATAGCATCAATGAGAGTTTGTTGAGCATTCACGTCCAAATTTTCTTCCACAACTAAGAGATTAGCAAAGAACTGATTAGCCTCGCTCCTGATCTCATCCTCATTATCAATTTTGGTGCCATTCTTCATAATATGAGTAATACAATTTGACACCCTATGTTTTAGAGTTGTCATATGGAAGAACCTAGTGTTCTTGTCTCCTGAAGAAAGCCACACCGATCTTGATCTTTGTTTCCAAAATTCTTCTTCTTTAGAGATAATATCATGATAGCTCATAAGGATTTTGTTTTCTCTAGAGAGGAAGTCTGCCACGTAACCATCTTTCTGAATTATGTCCTGGATATCCTTTAACTCAAGCTGGATGACAGACTTAATAGCAAAAATATCCCCAAATACTTCCTTATTCCATAGTCTAACCTTAGTTTTGACCTCACTAAGCTTTTTGGCCACTTGAAACATAGCAGTACCACTGACCTTAATGTTCCACCATTAATTAATGAATTTAAAGATTTGAGGATGATACAACCACTTTCTTTCAAATCTAAAATTAAAATCCCTCTTACCTAACACAAAGTCCGCCACAAAACTGATGGGGATGTGATCCGACCCAATCCTAAAGAGAGTAGTTAAAGAGTAGAAATAGTCCACCATCTAGTTATTCGATATTAAAGCCCTATCAAGTCTGACTTGAATAAGATCATTCCCAGCCTGCCTATTAGACCAGGTATAGGTCGGCCCCTTGAGATCCACATCGTGCAAGCCTTGAGAGTTAATAAAATCCATCAAATCCAGTTTACTATCCATCTATATTTGAGATCCTCCAAATTTTCTTGATACAAGAAATGGGGTGTTGAAGTCTCCCATAATGATCCAGTTCTCATTAGGGAAACTAAGTCTGAAAGACTCAATTCTTTTCTAGAAATTCCTTCTCGTTGGGAGCATAGATATTAGACAAGATCCAATAGAAGTCATCTCTAATATGCCTGGATCTAGTAGCCACATGGTTAACATCTTCCCAGATCAGAGTACCAAGAAGGTGGTCTTGATTCCAAAAAGTCACTAAGCCTCCGGAGGCGCCCTCTGAACTCCTACCTTGCACACCATAATTATTGAAAATCTTAACCCTTTCCACTCTTTCCTTAGGCATCTTGGATTCCTGGACAAGTAAAATATTAGGCTTCTGGTCCTTAGAAAAATTGTGCAAAATATCTTTTTTGTGGGAGTTGTTTAGCTCCCGAACATTCCATGACATGAACTTCATTACTTAGATAGAGTGTTACTTCAAAAAATCTTCGGGATGATTCTTTGAACCCCATAAACAATATTTTGGAAGCATTCCTGCTCTCTATGCCACTTTGTTGGTTTTCTACCAAAACTTCTCTAGTTACCACAATTTTCTTTTGTCCTCTTTCTTGTAGAAACCCCCATAGTACTATTCCCTTTTTTACTCTTCTTCTTTTCAACTTTTGTGTATGAACTATCCCCTTCCAAGTCCATATCCTCAAGTCCCATGAAGTCTTGACCTTCCATAAAATCATTAACTTCAACGACCTTCTTAATCCAAGAATGCCCCAAGTCATTCCTCTCCTTACAGGTGTCTACAAAATCCCTGAATGTAGATTTCACAACCTCCAGTGAGCTTTGAGATCCTTCCTAGATAGAAGAAGGAAGAGTCTTCACCCCTTCCGCCAAAGAATCCTCCTCACAACTTGCTTTACTTCCTACCCCATGGCCAATCTGAGATGTATCCTCTGAACACTCACCAAAGGAGTCAGGAATCCTCTCTACTGAGTTTATGTTTCCATTAGGCTTACCGATACTCTCTCCATCTATCTTTTCATCCTCTCCCTGGGACCCCTTGGTGCTTGATTCCATTAGCTTACTATTTAGAGCCTTATCATTTACTTTTGGAGCTTCAAGTTTGCTAGATGCATTCCCTTTCAGAGGCTCCTCATCATTATTAAGCCCCAAATTGGGATTTTGGCACTCCTCACTCTTCTCCTGACCAACCCCAAAAATGTTCATCTCACCCTTGTTCAAGGAGAGAACATCATCCAAGGGGTTCTTTGAAGTTTTTACCTTCCATATTTTGGTCTCCTTAACGACTGACTTGGCTTCAGTCTTAGACACTTTGGTTGGGAATTTCCTAGCCTAATGCCCAGATTTTTTGCAGACAAAGCACACAAAAGGAGAGTCTCAAATTAAATTGTCTGGACCCACTTTCCGAGTTTAGACACAATTTCTATAGAGGACGACAAATCAGTGGATTGAGCTATACCCACACAAATCCTAGAAAAAACCAACCTTTTATGAGCCAAAGTCATGGAATCTATAGATAATAGCTCCCCAAAAGAGTTTGCAATTCCCCTGAAAACATCCTCATTCCAAAACTCCAAAGGTAAACCCGGTAACCGAACCCACACAGACACCGCTTCAAAAGATGTATCCGAGAAGTCCATTTTTGGAGATCACTTCTTAAGAGCCAATGATGACTTGCCAAGAACCCATGGACCACCACATAGCATTGCAGACTTGTTCTCTTCACAGGAAAAAGCAAAGGAAAAGAAACCCTTAGGTAGGGCCGCAACCTCAATTTGTCTTTTTGTTTTCCACTTCTTCTTAACAAAATCCCTAACCACTTCAATATTTGGTCTCGGGCCCATGAATTTACCCACCAGCGAAGAGGCCATCATCGAAATGTTATGGTCAATCATTGGATTAAGAACTAGAATAGAAAAATTCCCACTCAAAGGGACCAAAATGTTGCTAATCGGAGGAAAGACCGACTTACCAGCAGGCTTAGTCCCAAACAACGAGGCCCAACTTCTTTTTGAGTCCTCATGACATATGTCTCTCAAAAAAATCTCCAAAGACCCTAATCTAACTTGGGAAATAGGGTCCTTGGCCGCATCCTAGTTCCCCAGAAACCCGACCCCACCAACCTCGCCATTCGAAGAGGGGCCAAGAAACACCTTACCTCTAGGGTCCACCTTACCGCCTGGGTCCCCTTGATTCCCTGGGCCCCAGTCCTCAAAATCCTCTCCCCCCTACTCTTCACCTGCATTCTCCCTTGCCGCATCCACAGAAAGTCCAGCCCCCAACAAAGATCCAGTTGCCTTCGAACCAGACACCCGCTGCAAGATAGAAGGAAATTCAAAACCTCACTCCCGCTCACCCATTCCTGCTTGTATTTTATATACAAGGTGAATAGTTACGTTTAACTATAATCAACATAATAATAGATGTACATAAGAATTCACTACTGATAACATAAACTTAAATATATTAACTTACAACAAAAAGTAGGCTATGTTAGGTGGTTTTCCATTGTAGGGAAACAACAAAGATGAACATATTAGTATTGTAAATATTATATCAATTACATAACATATTAGTATTCGATAGGAGAACTTGGTTATTTCTATATAAACAGAACACCTTCAAAACATTGAAAAAAAAAATGGCATGCATTATATCATGTTGTATTAACGTCATAATTATAGATGGCTCCAAAATATTGTTTGTAATCTAACATTCCTATTATGAAAAAGAATATTGTTCGTAATTTCTACTAATGACTGACTCCAATAACATATGACATGTTTCTTCTGCTCCAATGTATCTTTCAATGAGTGTTTATGTTAGAAATCTCTTGTATGCTCTTGATGCTACTTCATCTAGGTTTCAATATTTGCAAGCTGCATTAATATTTGATGACACATTTTTGAACTCTTTTTAGCTTTTGTTGCATTCTTTGCAATATAATTTATTATAGAATGTTTTGAAAGAACTAGTTGCCAATCTATATTTTCTCTCCATATTGAAGTATGTTAAGATTATGTGTATTCACCCAATCGTAATTTCTTGCAGGTTTATATATTTTATCTCCTGTGGTTGTCCGTCTTCAAATAATTTGTACTCATCTAAACACAATGATGATGGTGCATTGTACCTACAAATAAAATGCCATTTGTTAGTTTATATAAATATTTTAATTACTTATTGATACAAAATATTTAAGTATATATGTGAATAACTTACCTACAAACCATTCCTCCTCTTTTTTTATGAAGGCAAGCACCCTCTTTACATATTGTATGGTGTTCAACACAATTGAGTAACTAGATTCATAGTCATGTTCCAAGTCTATTTGTCTCAATTATATATTTTGAAGGCATGGATGTTGTGTAAAATTGTGTAGAACCTATCATTGATGATATAACATATTTTATTAGTTAAAAAATAATATTTTAAAGTATAATATATTTTGAAATAAATATATAATTTTGAAATAATAAAAATCATACATGTTTGTTTTATTGATGTGGATTGCCCCTGTGGATTCCATGCATGCACAATACAATCAAAATATTTTTGAGCATTTTTTATTTCAAGATACTTTCCCCAATCAAAGTTGTCTATGTTCAGTGCTCCATCTATCCATCTAAATTCATGCACATGTGATGATCCTCTATGGCATGACTCATATCTTGACCAATAATCTTTTAATTTTATTCTCTTTTATATTATTTCCTTTCGAAACATTGTATATTATAGGTGCATGTAATATGCCACAATATGTGGGTAGTCCATAATATTTTTTCGTTGCCACTTTTGTGCTTCTTGTGGATTAGTTAGTTGTGTTCCTAGCATTAGTGCATGCAAATCTGGCCAATACATGTATTTGTTAAACTTAAATTAAAGAAAACTGTTTGTGTTCCAATTTGATGCAATATGTCAGTTAATTGAACTCAACATTTTTACCAATAAGACCTTTTATCCCTTAGTTTCATACCAAAACTCATCAACCAATCAACAAGATGTGAGTGGGGGATATTTTCCATATGCTCTCATAACTCATTGATTGTGATTGGCATGTCTTGAAAACTATTTTTGAAAAACACAATAGATGAATTTTGTTCTCAATGTCTCATAATAATATTCATCATATAATATCTAAATCATGAGTGTCATCCAAATAAATGATCTCTATATCAAAATAAATGCAAGTGAAAAACTCATGTAGACGGAATCTCCTTATTCGTGGTTCTAACCAATCACATTGTCCATCTGGAAGTAGTGTTAGAAAATCCATATCAACTTGTATCTTCTTTAGTGACATACTCATTCACTAGAGATGTTCCAATTCTTGGCCAATCAATTAGTGATCTAGGATATAAATTATGGTTATTTAGCCATGCATGGATTAGTTCCATCCATATTTGAACATTTGGTGGTTTAGATGCCATTGATGTAGTGTGATAAATATTGTTTTCTTCATCCATCTGTATCATTGGACCCATAAATATATATTCATTTGCATCAAAATCAAACTCCATATGAACAAAGTTCAATTGGTCAGAAACATTTTCATCTGAATTGCATGTAAGCTCACTATAAGCATTTTCATCAATTTGAACATCTCTATTATAGAGCTTATCATGTTCTATTTTATATTTAAGTTCTTTATATACCCTCTCTATTGATTATAAAATTGTAATTTGTTTCATGTTGATCCTTCCTTTGAACAATAATACTTGGTAAATATTTTATTCAATGTGGTAAAATTTTAGCTATTTCCTTACTTCTTGTGGAAAAATTATGGTGTGTCATTTATATTTATATTGATCTCTAGTTGCATGTGTGACTTGAAGAATTGGGTTGATGTGTGTTATCAATATTTCCTCAATTTGTATAAATTTTGCAAGTTTTAATGGTTGTGGACCAATATCCATGTTATTTAATGTTGCCAATCAAATTTCATGCTTCTCTTCTCAACATATATTACAAATAGGGCCTTCAGGTACTCACATAACCTTCATTGTAAGATAAATTTCTTGAAAAATATAGCACATACTTGATGTAGGAAGTTTATCTATTCCATGTCAAAATATCATTTTTAAATTATTCAGATTAACCTCAAAATTTACATTATTATTGACTCTTCTTGGATCCCTTCTATTTTTTGTTTTTTGCAATTGTCTTTACCTTTTTAGTTGAGATATTAACTCCTCTTGTGAACTATTATTTTCTACATGATTTTGAGTATCAACATTCATTTCATCTTGAAATCTATCATTTGGTGTTTGTAACACACATCTATTGTAATAGAATTCATCCATTCACAACTAACCTTGACACTCCCATGAGATTGATGATGTATTTTTCTCAATACATATTATTCCACTTGTGATGTTAGTGGATGATGTGTTATATGTTGAATGAGTAAGAAAATTGAGAGGGGGGGTGAATCAGTTGTAGCAAATTAAACCTTAGAAAACCTTCAATAGAAATCAATTCACTTATACTTATTAAACCCATATTCTATTAGTGTGATTTAAATATGAAATGTAGAACATAAATCACAACACCATACACAAGAACAATAAATTTTCATGGAAAAACCAATGAGGGAATAACCACAGTGAGGATTAGTCCACAATATAATGTAGTAACAAAACTGATACAAGGAGGCTCACTGCCAGAATATGACACATTGTCCAAAAAGGCTCACAACCAGTGCTCACTAACACAAAAAGATAACAAGAAAATAAAAGAGAAATGTTACATAGAGAATAATTCTCAATGCAACAAGGCGTCCATCACAATTGCTTGCACACTTTCACAGCCTTGCATGAAAGCTTTTGGATACCTTCAAGCTCACTGCCTTCAAGAAACCTAACATTGAAACTCGAACTACTCTACTCAATTTCGCATCAAACACATCACTTGCATCAATATCACATCTATCTTGCTTCACTCTTTCTCTCTCTACCTCTACTCACAACAACACCATACTTATTTATATCAGCCTCAACCTCAAACACCTTCTCTAATGTCAATAAATAGTCATTAGCATCTCATCATGTTGTCTCATTTATGCTTCAATCTCTTCCATTGTCATATCTACCCTACATTTAACACGAGCCTTTCTCTACCATTTTGATTGTGATGTTTTCTTACTTCCTATCTTTGTGCATCACTTATTTATTCATGTCGCGTCATATAATTTTGAGCATATTCTCTTCATTGTTCTCTTTGTTGCTCCTCATTTCAAAGACTTTTTACTTCCTCTCTTTGTGCATGTCAGACATTTATTGACATCATTGTCTAATATAATTTCATGCATATTCTCTTCGATGTTCTCTTGCCGCTCTTCATTTTCAAAACTTAACCTTAAGCAACACATCCTACAAATTATAAAAAATTATATACATCAAGTTAATTTTTTTTTAATGATACATTATAAACAACTAAATATATAAATAATTCAAAATTTAACAAAAACTCAAAGATAAAAATGAATGTTATTTTTAATTTTGAATAAATAGTAACATATTTATTGCAATTATTTATTCTAAATTTAGCTAATTTAACTGATGTTTCTCTATTGACTATGTGGATTTATTTAATTACCCTAATATATTTACTCTTCTTATATTCCTTAAAATAATTTCTACATATTAAATCTTAATACTATAATTATTTTTATTTAAAATATAAAATAAAATTATTAAATGATTTATTATTATTATAAATTTTAGATAACAAAAAAAATTACAATATAATTAAAAATAGATAAAAAAACTTTATTTTGAACTATCAGTAAGAATAAATCAATTATTATATTAATAAAATAAAATAGTTCTTTTTTTATTATAAAAAAGATATAAATGAACAAGAGGATTGAAACACTCTTAATATGCACTATTTAGTGGGGAAGATAATCAATTTTATTTTTACTTTAACTAAAATTAAAGATAATAAAAAAACAAACACATAAAAATTATTTACTGTCACTTTTGAAAAGTTATGAACAGTTTCATGTTATATATCTTTTAATTATTAATATTTCACTCTGTGGTACTAAGTTACATCTGTTGAGAGAAATATTTGTTTTTTGTCAGAAACTATAATAATTTATTTTACAATTATTTAAATATTTTTATGAACCTGAAATTTGTATTTTCATATTGTTAATTAAGTTTGATTGAAATAAAAAATATACTTACAACTTTGATTATAGAAAAAATTTAAAGATATTCATACAAAACTTTCTATCCATGCTAAAATTTGGTGGTTCGTTTACTATAAGTTCTAAATTTGAATTCAACTGTGTTTTTTTTAGTTATTAATCAGAAGCTTATTGACAGCAGTAAGGAAAAATTTCTTTGAAAATAAAAATAATATTTTCTCTCCAGTAAAATACCGTTACTGATAATAACCCACAGTAAAAGATAACAAATACAATTATTCTGGTTTTTAGGGTCTAATATTGACATCTCTGTTGAAAGATCTCTGTTTTACACCTTAAAACTGAACTTGAAATCATGAATAGTTGAAAACAAATATTCGTAGTACACTAAATAAAATCTTAACTTGTAGATAATAACACCAAAAAGAGTTTCAATAAAAACAATACCTGTAATCAGGTATTAGTTTCATATAATACATTCCATACATGTAAAAGCAGTACAGCCCAAAGGCAAATATCATGGGTGTTCCATATATATATTAAGAAAACACTTGATTATGTAGGGCAAGGATCTTGATGCCCATTTATTCTAATCAGCTGTCAAAAACATCCAAAGTACAAACAAGGAAGAGACTCCCTGCCTTATATGCGGCATGCTGAGTGCTTTTCTATTCTATTATTTTCCTCAGTACTAAAACTTTTCTTCAATTAAGAAGGAATATAAACTATATCATTACACCATGCTGTAGAAAGAGCAAGTTAATGATAAGGAGTAGGCATGGTCATAGGCATAGGCATGGGGTGGGTAAAAATGTTATGGTGACCATGTAAGCAGCAGTGGCCACAATTCTTCTGCTTCATTTGGTGAGGAGGGGGAGGAGTAGGTGGGTGGTGGTTATGAGGAGGAGGTGGCGGTGGACGAGGAGCAGGTGGGTAGTGATGAGAATGAGGAGGAGGTGGAGGGTGATGATGAGGAGGAGGAGGAGATGGGTGATGATGAGGAGGAGGAGGAGGAGTAGGTGGGTGGTGGTGACGATGAGGAGGGGCGCCTGGGTGATGACGAGGAGACGGTGGTGGAGGATTGGGGAGATGAGGAGGGGGAGGAAGGCCCGGGTGGTGATGAGGAGGAGGTGGTGGAGGATTAGGGAGATGAGGAAGGGGAGGAAGGCCCGGGTGATGATGAGGAGGTGGTGGAGGAGGATTAGGGAGATGAGGAGGAGGAAGAAGGCCCGGGTGATGATGAGGAGGGGGTGGAGGATTAGGGAGATGAGGAGGGGGGAATTTACGTTCAAGTGGTATCAAACCATCCACGTCTTTGTGATGGGGAATCCGATGAGGAGGAGGCACAGAGCGGGGATGCCGCACGTTTAGGATTCCGGGCATTGCATGAGCAGCAGCAGCACCACCATCGATAGGGAATGAAGGTTGGAACTCACAGTTTTCAGATGGAGTAGGACTGCCACCTCCCATACTGAATTCAGCCTTCAACGAACACAGTTTACAAGACTGTTCAAGAAATTATCGTAGCAGAGATGCAAAGAGAGAAGAGAACTGATCGTGAGTATCAATTGTAGAGAAGTCGTCCTGTTTTATAATCAGAGATGAAGGGGTTTCCTTATCTAGTAAGTCTTGTGGGTTTCTTTGGGGCTAAGTATTAAGCAGGTATCTTCAACCTTAAGGAAACTCCGAGCTAACATGATATGGCCAAATGGCATGCAACACCAACCAGTCAGACAAAGTCAAGCTCCACAACTAACCGGTGACGTATATAACGTTGTATTTCAGACATTGAATTAATGCAACTCATTGTTTTTGACTTTTGAAGCGTAATCTACTCTATGAAAGAAGAGTGTCTATATTATATATTCAACAAAATTTTGGATATAGGGGAGAAGACTCAGTACCCGTCAGGGTTAATTTCGTGCAATCATAGAATGTGAACTGTGCGTCGAATCGAAAAAAAAATTTATGGGTTTTTTTCGCCCATGAGTTAAGAGCTTATAATTAAGCTTTTGGCTTCTGGGCAATTCGGTAGAGTGTGGGAGTGTTGGATATGCGCGCGCAGGTCAAAAAGACACCTTTTAGAGGTGTCGTCCGATTGCCGCCATCTAATGTCTCAGTATCCACCCACTCTAATTTCCATCAATTATAATTGTTTATGCCTTAAATCCACTCTAAAACATGCACTTTAACACTTAATGAGCAGCCATTAGTGTTTTTGTAATTATAATGAGCAGCAATTGGTGTTTTTGTAATTATTTACTCAATCAAATAAAGTTTTTTAATGGATCAAAGTGAAAAATTTTTGGGGGGTTAAGTGAACATGGAGGTGGCGGTTATTGGATGGGGGGCGGTAAGTGGGTCTTCTCCCCTAGTGGTATTGTCAAAGTTCAAATAAGATGGTAGTTTCAAACAAAATATAAAAATATTTTGAAAAAATAACACGATTTTTTTTCATAGCATATTTTCTATTTAATTTTATCAAATAAATGATAGTACAATATTTACATAAAAAACGTTGTAGAGAATCACACCTACAATATCAGAAATATTGTTGATAGCACATTTCACAAGATCTATATTGAAGCTTTTCATTCCAAATCTTTAATGAAACTAATTAATAAATGAAATGCCAAATTCATACTTAGAGTTGATGACCTCAGGAGATTTTTTATTGAAGACCAATCACATTGCTAGGACATAAAATTTTAGATTACTTTAAGTGTTTAACACATATTTTTTTGAAAAGTTATTAACCAATATTAATCAAGGTTAGGTTGATATGGACATTACAAGAATCATTTCATGGTTACAAGATGAACTTTAGTTTAGATTATAAATCTATTAATTTTTATTATAAAAGAATTAAGTAATATTAATTTATTTGAGAAGTCAAATGATTCATTAAAAAAAATTAGTATTAATTTATATAAAAAATAAAATATCAAACATTTAATATTATAATTATAAAATAAAATTATAAAATATTTTAAATTTGTAATTTTTTATTATAAATATTATAACATATAAATATATATTTAAATTTGTTATTAAAAAATGTAATATATAAAATAGATCTAAATATATAATATTAATTTATATAATGAAAAATATAATACTTACAAATAATTTTAAAAATATATACATATATAACAAGAGTTGTGCATTAGTTGAAGTCCCTGCCTTAAGCAATATTGGGTGTTTGAGAATTTGCTATGTTTTTCAAGCTTTGTAGCATGATTCTTGGCATTGCTTGAATCAAACAATCTGAAATTCAAACATAATAGTGTCTACAGACTAGAACATAAAGAACGTATTAGCCATGCAGGTAAATATTGGAAGTAATTGATCTTAAAGAGCCTAATTAACTTGTTGAAATTTGATGAGACCATGATTTCTAGTCATGTAGAAAGTTGAACACTTTATTGTCAATATTGATGAACTAAAAACAAATATTTTATGCATTTCCTTCAAACTATGCTTGGACTTAGCTTTGGGCACAAAGTATGAGTATCTAAGAATGTTCGTGAGCCCTTTGCAACACTCACTATTGTACCTATTAATCTACATAAAAGGGTTTGTTGCAGCTCTTTATATTGTCCCAAAAAAGTTGATGAATTCTAGAATTGCATTACTTTTCCCCACTATTGGAAGCAAAGCAATAATAAATGGTTTCAATAATTAGTCATTCGTGATGTTGCTTGCAAGTATACCAATGTAGCAACACCTACCCCTATCATTTGACAACTTATTGTCACTTTTTTGTAGCTTGGCTTGGACAATAAGAAATAGAAATTAAATAAACTATAAAATTTTAATCCAAATTATTTGAAGAAAGAAAGATAATAATGAAGGAGACAAAAGATTACCATGAAGAGCAACAATTCAACACATTCTGACAGAACAAACAACTCTCCATGAGAGCTACATAAAATGCATCTTGGGGAGAACCATCCCTCCATTATTTCAAGCTTTTTCCAACACTGATGATGAGCAGTTGCATGGTCCACCTGATAAACAAACCAAAAGAAAACATAATGTTATTTTCTCAAAAAAAAGTGTGTCTCAGCCATTGCAAAAACCAAAAGGAGAATATGAATTTTGTATATGATATTAGAATATTGCTATTATAATGTGTATTGATGTGCATACCAAGATAATCATTAATAATGAAGAAAATAATTACCACTACTTTGTGCATAGTATCAATGAAAAAACAAATTATGAGTTGGTCCATGAGTATTTGATTTTTTTTTGCTAGCATTTGCTGCAAGATTCTAGTTACTTGGACGTCAACAAAGTGCACTAGATGTGTAATCAGGGCTAAAATTATCAAGGTTAGGCAATAACACATATAAATCAAACCCTAATAAATAATGAAGCACAAATAAGCATAAAGACATAAAATATGGAACAATATAATTACCAAAGAGTCTTCATACCACCATTGGTTCGCCTTCATTACACTTCTCCATTTTGCTTGATATGAATAATTGCCCTCAGATTTTGAGTATGCAAATAGGCTTAATGACAATGAAAAAGCAAAATATTGAAGATTCTAATTGACTATGGATGCACTTGACTTGATGTTGATAGACTAGATAGCAAGATAGCAGAAGATCACATGAGCTTGTGTGTAGGTAGTTGACAAAATGGCAATGGCAAGGTCTTTTATAAGAAAGACAATTTTGAATGAAGGGCTAAGATCAAATGTCGATAATCAATGGCCAAGAATGAAAGATGTAGTATAGAATAAGGTTAGGGAAAATGATAAGGATTGACTGTCAAGATTAAATTATAAATAATTTAAAATCAAGGGTGGAGGTTAATTGAGACATGGATAGATAAGGATTTGATGTGGAAGATAAGATTGGCACAAATAAAGAGGTGAGAGGAGATTAAATAATACAAATTATTTAATCTAGGTGACCAATGAATAATTAAATAATTTAAAATAATTATTTAATTATAGAGGAATGTGACAAACGAAATCTTTTGAATTAAATAATGATTTAATTCAAAATTCAAGAGAGTGGACCAATTAAATAAATTAAAATTTATTTAATTTAAGAGATAAGAGGCTAATGAATAATTAAATAATTAAAATTATTATTTAATTATAGTGGAAAGTGATAAAAATTAAATAAATAAAATTTATTTAATTAATTAAGGAGGAATAAAGATAAAAATGAATTAATTAAATATTCAGAATTATTTCATTAATAGAAGACTTATGACTTTATAAAATAATTAAATAATTAATATTATTTAATTATCAAGGACAAAGAGGAAATGATAGAGAACTTAGAAGTCACAAGCCTAGGACAATTTTTAGTGTTTACATTTTGCCCCTCTTTGATGCAATGCAGTTTATCGTGTTGTGTCAAAGAAATTTAGTTAAAACATGCCCCAGTGTGGACAGGGTAGATCTATGCCCCCATGGAAAAAATTATAATTTTTCAAATAAAAAATCAAAAAATTTGAAAATTGTTCTGAATAGTCAAATTAATAACCAAAAATTCCATGGTGACCAAAGAAATAATTTTTAGGACCTTTGGGGTAGCCAAAATAAGGTTTCAAACTTCTCCTAGAGTGTAGCCAACATAAACCCTAGTCAAAACCCTAATTTTGAGGAGGTATATATGGAAAATTACTAGTTCAAATGGCTCATTTGTGCATTTTGAGTTTGAAAATTGAGGAG
Organism: Sequoiadendron giganteum; assembly: GCA_007115665.2. Taxonomy (NCBI): domain Eukaryota; kingdom Viridiplantae; phylum Streptophyta; class Pinopsida; order Cupressales; family Cupressaceae; genus Sequoiadendron; species Sequoiadendron giganteum. Next base: position 82,618,368 of record CM021100.1, on the reverse strand, counting down.
CTATGAGAGAAGAAGCTGCAAATATGTCACTTGTTCCACACACCGAGCATCAAGGATATCGCATGCAGACCTTTAGATGACCAGAGGGCGTAAGAGAGTCGATAAGTGTCTAAGAATCCACTTTGTCAATTTTCAATTTCACACATTTCTAGGCATTAGAAAATTTTAGCAGTCAATTACGTCGCTTTTGGTTCACCACAAGTGCAATCACGAATGATGCAATTGACAATGAAATGATGCAAGTGATTAGAACATGCCTAGGGCAGGTTTAGACTTTGAATTTTGCAACGCAATTGATTTAGAATGATGCAAATGCGGTCTACAAATACGCAACTGTGAAAGCGCGACACAATTGTTTAGGAAATGACGCAAATGTTTTGATTAGCCGCAATTGATTGGGGTTGCACACAATTGAACCCCTATGACACAATTGAAATTATGTGATGCAATTGCTAAATTGTGCAACACAATTGATTGTTAATGAATTTGCCCCAATTTAAGAGAAAATATCTTTTGCAACTTGTGTCTAATAGGCTTGACTAGGATTTTTGATTGATGCAATGCTTGTACTTGTGACTACAGGCAACACTAGATCTAATTTACACATGAGAGTCCCGACCTGCTACCTATCGGCTACAAGATCATTTGACCAGCGCTAAAAAGTGTAGGTTGTGGCATCGTGGATTATATCATGTGACATTCATGCTTGTTATTAGGGCGAATAGGGGTATGTTGACTACACTCGTGAAGAGATGGCATTCAGAGACATGTTCTTTTCATCTATCGACAGGGGAGGGGATAGTCACCCTTGAGGATGTGTACAAGATTCTATGACTACCTGTTTGGAGAGAGCGAGTCAGATACGACCCTAGACACATATATCAAACACTCATAGAGTATTATGTATATGAGGACATCAGAGACCTAGGGATAGATAGGTATGAGATCAAATGGGAGACTCTGGCTAAGAGATATGAGCCGCTTGACTGCATTTTGCATACACTGATTGTCGGGGTCGTCATTCCAGACCACCGAGGACATGGATTCCTAGTTGGATGGGGCAAGATGCTGGTGGGGATGGCAGCTAGAGATAGATTGTATGCATGGGGTCCTTGTTTGCTTGCCACACTCTATTTTCAGCTGCATGACATTGCTTATTGCGATGGACAGTCTATGAGCTGCGAGGTTACACTTATGATATGGTCCTGGGAGCACATTTTCGTGTTTTATCTAGTAGTTGGTCACTAGTTGGGGGCCAATGTTCCATATGTTTTCATGTATAGAAGAGAAATGACACAAACCCATGTGGGGGATGTGGGTTACTGGAGGCATGGCATTGACACCCTGATAAGCTTTATTAGGAGGTCGTGGAGAGATTTTTCCCCGTGGTCGAATGAGGATCAAAACTTTCCATAGTGTACACAACATAGGTAATTGATTGGACAGATAGTCCAATCACAACACATTATAGAGATGTATTTTCCTGAGCAAGTCCTGTGACAATTTGGTGAGCAGCGGGGTATATGCCAGGGTTCTGTAGAGTTTGCCAAGTCATCTAGAGAGGTGACACCATGGGGGCCAATGATACCAGTGACTACAATAGAGCAGGGGATTGATAGCCTGTAGGTAGTGTAGTGGGTATGGAGAGGGGGTTCGATGGATGCCAATATGACCATCGAGTATGATGCATGGTGGGAAGCCCATAGGACAGAGCCATTGACTGATCCAGATTAGCTAGCACTGGTGGCTCATTGAGGGAGGGGCCCATGAGGTTGGAGAGGTGGAGGACGGGGCAGAGGAGACAAAGGTAGAGGAGGAGATGGAGAATAGGGAGGTGGGATAGGATGATATAGTTATGGAGGAGGCAGCACTGGAGGAGCATGAAGAGCAAGAGAGGTAGGAGGAGGATGGGATGGGAGAGGTAGAGAACATCCTCTAAGAGAGGATTGTCTTAGGGATGAGGGATTTGAGGACATCCCCTTCAAAGATGGAGGGGAGCGTATGGATCAAAGGCTACAATATCTACATGCTAGTGTTCAGACCTTGGAGGCCAAGGTTAGGACACTGTAGGTAGATAGAGATGGGCTCAAGATAGAGTGAGACACCACAGTGATCAGAGCACAACAAGTAGAGCAGAGGAGTCTGGATTTTATTTCCCCTTGCAACGGGTCATCCTTGGATATGGTACATGAGATTTATAGGCTAGCAGAAGATAGTAGTATTATTGAGACCTTTATGCGGCCAAGGTACCACTTGAGTGCAGGGCACCTAGCGCATCTGAGGCACTAAGCAATGGATGGTCCCATAGTAGATGGTCTCACAATAGGGGGAGAGTAGTGACAAGGTTTCAAGACTAACACGAATAGGCTCATATGACATGCCACAATTAGAGCATAGGCCACTAGGGTCACCACATCGATCACCCTCTAGAAAGCATGGCCACTCAAGATAGGGCCTATTTTGACTATGTATTATGACACTTGTATTTTGACCATCGAACCTGTGAGCTTCATTTTGGGATACATTATGAAATTGTACTATGACACATTTTAAGTGATATATTTATATGATATATGATTTTTGGTGGTGATTATGTGATGTGCAGTCTATTGTTATACATTTACAATGTCATGGATGATATATGTCTTTTTATGATGTTAATGCAATCTATATGATAATGCCATGGTTCCATGTGTTGATTCCTTATTCATGTTATATCTAGATTGTAGATGTATGCATTTTATTATATTATGATGTTATAGATGCCATGTGATGCTTATGATTATGAGATGTGATGTCACTTTATGTAGCTTATGTGATGCAAATATGTGTATGTAATATGATAAATGGTCATGGATTATGATTATGGATGTATGTAATAAATGTAGTGGATGCTTATATAGATGCCTATATGCCATGGATTTTTTATATTTTTTGATGCAACATATATGATTTACTATCTATGGATGATAATGCCTATATGATGTTTCTAACATGACTATATATGCAGGATATGTGTTTTCGTGTGTCACAAGACACCATTAAAATGTAGATGGAAGAAATGTTAGCAGAAAAGACATAGATGTTAGTATAGAAGAACTTCAATATTTTTCCAAATACATAATAGGCCTTGCATTTAATCATCATTGGGAGTTAAAATGAAAAAAATGGACAATAAACACCATGGTATGACATAGACCAAGGTGTGCAAGGTCATCAACTTGCAAAATAGACAATTGTAAAAAAGGAATGTTGTGACTCATACTATAAGAAAAATTGCCCCAGTATTTTTTTCAAGACAATTTACAAACATAAGTCAAAATAAAGGAGTTATGAGACATCCTCACCCCTCTAAATCCTTCATGGGAAATCCTTGAGATAGCTAGTAACATGACTCAAAGAAAAATCAAGAAAAAGATAAGACAAAATAGACCACAAGGGCAACAACCATTCAGAGTGTTTTCCAAAATATGATTGTTTGACATTTAGTTGACTAGGTGATTGACAAGTTGATTGACAGGTTGATTGGTTTGACAAGGCATGGTTTCAGGAGAGAAAACATGTCGTAGAAGATGTCAAGTCTCGTTTCAATCATGTGACCACTTGTATAAGGCAAATGACAAGTTTGACTAAATGACAATGTTTGGTTTTAAGAAGGACACATCCTATATAAGACATAAGTTTGGTTGGTTGATGGTTTAGGTTGATGTAATGTTGTTGACTATTTTGACAATTTGTTTGGTTTGATTGAGTGACTTTGTTGACTTGTTTTTCTTGTTGATGTGTGACTTTTTTGATGTTTTGATGACTGTTTGTGTCCAAGTTAACAATGTCTAATTTATTATGAACAACACGACAAACCCTAAAGAACCAACCTAGGTGGCCTTGGGGGCTCATCGACAGATGGCCTTGCCTACGTAACAATGTGTAGAGACCTCATAGTTTGACATGACATGACCTTATTTTATTGACAAAGGAATGAGTCATGATTTTATTCGAAAAACCTAAAATAACTGACCTAATGCCTTGGAGGCACATCGATAGATGGCCTTGCCTATGTAACAATGTGCAGAGACCTCGTAGTTGGACAATGACTTGGTTTGACATTACTAACTTTGACTTTGTTTTTGGGTTTTTGCAAGTTATTTGAATGTTTTTGTGTTTTGACATGTTTTGATTTTTTTTGTCTTTTTGGGAATTTTGTTTTTTTTTTTGTTTTTTTGGGAATATTTGATTTTTTTGCTTTTTTGGGAATATTTGATTTTTTTTGTCGTTTTGATATAGCGACCTCTGATAGTAAGGATAAGATCCAATGACATAGGTTAAGTATTTTCCCCTTGTTGGTTATAAGACCAATTTATTAGGGGTGGAATGGAGTGGGATATGAAAGGCGAAAGGACGTGTGATGTCAACCGTTCCAAGTTATGAAAAGGGAATGAGGCATTATTATGAGTGTCAAAGTGGTGTGGATGAGGAATGGAAGGGAAAGCCAGATGGAATGATGGTAGATGACAAAGAAAAAGTCAATTACACATGGCATCTATTTTCCAGGTTTTCACCATGGTACTTATCCAAAGCACCACTGAAGTGGTTTTCACTATTGGACAGATTATTTCTCTTTACTATTTTTCTTGATTTTTTTTTGGTGTCACCAAGATGCCTGTTTGCTAGGTTTTCATCAAGGTAACAATTTCAAAAGCTATTCGTATAATTTATGTCATGAAAATGGATTGACCTTGTTTGGATGACTATGTTGGATGAAAGGACCTGATTTGGACATGAAAGGTAAGTGGCAAATGTGAAGGATGATAGATGTGGTGGATGAAAGAGGCTATGGTATGATCCCTAATGTGCACACTATGTGGGCCACCAGGCTTCAGACAAAAAGGAGTTTGGGCAACTAATGAGATAGAGTACGTGAAGGGGTTGTTATCAAAGGTACATTGAAAGACATCGCCAATGAAGGTGGAATGATATGACAAATGTGTGAACATGGACGGATTGAATGGAACATATGGAATGAGTGAAAGTGAAGAAGATGGAGACCTTGGATCAACAAGTTCTTTGTTTGAATTTTTGCCCTGATAGATGCCCCCAGTGACTTTTGATGGAGAGGCATACTTGGAGATTGAACTTTGCTCAAGTCTTCATTTTTTACTTTTATTCTTGATTTGTCCAATATCTTTTTTTTGGGGCTAGAGGACTTGCCTTGACTTTATTTTCTTTTCATTATATCTTTTGATTCTTGATCTCCTTTTAAAGAGGACCCTTTCATTTTTTATTCTTGAGCTTTTCCCTTGTCCATGTTTTGAAATATGACTAGTTGATCCATGTCTATGATGCAGATGGACATGAGTGGAATGGGCAAAGTGGATGGAGTGATAAAAGTATTTAGTAGATTACAGGGAGTGGTGATGTCATCAATGGAGACTTTGAGACTAGCCTTTTTGGTACTTTTAATGTCAAAGGAGGCTTGTACATCCTTAATGACTTGGCAAGATGACTTAGTAGAGACAACAGTAGGGGGAACATACCCTAACCTAGGGTGGATGAGATGGTAGGATAATGACTGGATATCCTCATTGGGGTTATGATCAAAGAGTGGATTATCATATATAGCCTGGTCAAACATGGGGTTGTCATGGACATGAGAGGTTTGAGAAGAAGTAGATAGGGTAAAAGTGGATGTATCATCAAGATCCCAAAAGGTTTCCATCCAATTCATTCCTTCTAAAGCTATCTTGACATCATTGTTAGAAGTCAGAACCTTCTCAGTAGCAGTAGCATTTTCGTTTGTATGTAACTTGTCCATACAATACCACCACATCCCATATCATGGACTTGGACCTTGGGGTTTGATGGTGCAGCAGATGGAGTGGATGACTTGGTCAATGAGGATGGATCTATCTAGCAAGATGATGAGGCTTCTTGGTTGACAGAAACTTGAAATTGAGTAGTCCCTTTCAGATTGTTGTAATATTGAAAGGGGTCAGGATTGCCTGTGACTGAAATTTTAGTGTCTTCATAAGGAAACTTGAGGTATTGATGGTATGTGGATGGTACGAATTTCATGGCATGAATCCATGGTCGGCCTAGGAGAAGGTTGTATGGGAGGTCAAGGTCCAATAATTGGAAAGTAGTGTCCATAATTGTAGATTCGACTCTACTAGGTAATGTGATAACTCCTTTAGAAGAACGTTCTTTGTCGTCATATGCCTTGATAATAATTCCTTTTGTGGTGTCTACACATGCTTCCAAAAAGCCTAATATCTTAACCAATTTAAGGGTATTTATGTTCAACTCCACTCCACTGTTTAACAAGACTCATTTGACCTTGTTCTTATGAATGAGGACTTCAAGATGCAAAGGGTCATTATGGTTTGTCTTTTCAGTCGAATAGTCTTGGTTAGAAAAGGTGACATGATGGGAATCAACCAAGTAACCCACCATCTCCTAGAAATGGTTGACATCAAGGTCGGTGGGAATGGTTGTGTCTTGTAAGGCTTTGTCAAGAATAGCTCAATGGTTTGGTGAGATACAAAATAATTCCAAGATAGAGATTTTCCCGGGTGTCCTCCCTAAATGGTTAAGTGAATTGTATTGGGACTTTGGTGGTTGCTGCTATTTTGGAGGAGGACCTTGGATTGTCACCTTAGTTCAACAAGTATTGAAAACAAATTCAGGTGGCTTCTTTATGGTAATGGTATTGATGTAGTCATCAATAGTGTGGATATGATTTACTATGATGGTATAGTCAAATTTGGCATTAGTGTAATTGGCTGAATTGTTATTGGTCTTATTACCCAAACTAGAGGCCTTTCCTTTTCCATGGTCATGTAAAGTATTTGTGAAGACTTTATGGTCGCTATTAGATGATTTCTATTGTTGTCCATTAACCTTAATAGTGCCATTTTTGACAAGGTCTTGGATGATATTCTTCATTTTTTAGCATTGTGTAGTGGAATTTCATTTACCTCGATGGTAGTCACAAAAGGAATTGCCATCCCATCATGACGATTTAAACTGTCTAGGATCATATGGTTTTACGTCAAGAAGTTTTATGATGTTGTGCTGCAAAAGTTGTTTAAAGATGAATTTGATAGGTTCCGCAAAGGGAGTGTATTTACATCTTGTAGGGAACTTCCTTTGGACTCTCTATTCTTGCATGTTTTGGATGGAATTTACTGTTTGGTTAGGAGTTATTGGTACATTGTTGGATGTATTGGGTCCTCTGAGTGTAATAGTAGGGCATGTACATTGTTTTGGAATCAACAACTCCATCATTGGTCACTTTTTTGTTATGAGCCCAACACTTTCCTTTGTCATTTGATGTATTTTAGGTGGCCATGTTTTTGTTGGTAGTCTTGATTTCTCCCCTGTCAATAAGAGATTTTCAAGGATAATGCCTTTCTCTACTAGGTCAGAAAATGAGGTACAACATTGCATTTGTAGCTCATGTATCAAGCTTGAGTTAAGGTTTTCAATGAACATGACTTTTTTTTGTTTCTTAGGTATTTTGATAGGACATCGACTAGCCAAACCCCTCCATCATTGAAGAAGGTTACAAAGTTTTCACCATCCTCTTTGTGGTATGACATAGGGTGGAAATAGTTATTTTGTTGTCAATTTTGAATGCAAAATGTTCCATAAACTTGTTTGCTAATTCTGCCCATGTTCTTATGCCAATTGGTAGATGTGCAAACCACTCAAGTGTTATGCCTGTAAGACTTCATGGGAAAAATCTCATTAGATATGTAGGTTCGTATGTAATATCTATACAAGTTGTGGAAAAATCTCTTACATGCTTGATATTATTTCCCTTCCCTTTGTATTTAGGCAAGTTAGGTGTGGTGTATCCATGTGGGAAATGTGACATGTATAAACTCTTGTCAAATGGATAAGGACACAAGTCTTTTGTAGTATAAGTCTTCTTGTTAGACACTTGCATATTCTCCATTTGTTGTTGTAGGGAAAGCATTTGAGTGGTGAGGATTTCCACTTGAGTCAATGATGGGTCTTGAGAGTATTTTGAGAGTTCATGTTGGCATATTGCAATCCAATGTTATGGGATGGGTTTTGGTTGGGTGTACATGTATATGATGGATTTTTGTTTTGCATATGTGTGTAAGATGTTATTTGGTTGTGAATGTTTTGGTTATAAGTAGGAATGTGAGTGTTAGGGGACAGATTGGATTGTGTATTCCATGAGCTTGTGAAAGTACAGCCATGTGGATTTTGGTTGCCATATTGTGGGAAAGGTCCTTGGTTTCCAAGTTGTGTGTTTAGAATAATAGACTCTTAGGTATTGTTTTTCAATGTATACATATGAGGAGTAGGCCCTTGTTGTGACACAATGGTATGTTGGGAGGCACCCGTGTTTGGTATAAAATTTGTTTTGGGAGTCTTGTTTAATGATAATCTTTAGTCTTTTGGTTGAGGTGTTTGTGCCAAATGGATTAGAGGATGATGCTCCCATGGTGTTTAATGTGGAAAATGGGTCAGATGAGGCACCAAAGGGTTTTGACATAGATTGTGTTATGTTTGGAGTCATTCCTTGTGTCATGTTTTGCATTATGCCTTGCATCATGTTTGGTGTCATGCCTTGTGTCATGTTTTGGGTACCAAGTGGTGAGGTATGGATTGTGGTTGCATCTTGTATGGATCCTCCCAATGGTATATGTTACACCCCAATTGTGTAGCTACTATTTACTATTTACTATGTAGAGTAAAATATGAGTGTAATATGAATTCAATGGATGAATAAATATGTGTGTGCACTTTGTTATCACTTTCTTATGAATGAATGTCATCTCATTTAATGTTATATGAAGGAATGGATTTATATGTGAATGGTTGAATATTGTGTTGATATTCTATCTTTGAAGATGAAATCTGTTTATCACATATTTTGTGAACAGTTGACTATGGTGTACATATGTTAGTGTTTGTAGGTACACATTCAATTCCTCTAGGTGGAGGGGAAGTATCACTTAGGAAAAGGTCTTGGTCGGGTAACTAGTATTATAATCTATCCGAGTTTATACACACACCACAATTAGAATGATTGAGTCTGGAAGTTGGTAATTCATCCATAGATGTTATGTCTATTTTAGTAAAAGGCTAGTTTACTATTGTGTGCATCATTCAAAGATGATTTCTTGATGAGCTTATGATTCCCTTCATGTTATCATGTTTGTATTGATATGCGAAGCATATAGGGTATGTGTATGCATATACACATGCATGGCGATGATAGACTATACACACCGAGGAACACGTAGATGGGGGTACATGGGTAGACATACTTATGTATTCTCATGCATGAGTTGCTTATGTGCATAGAACTATCCGATGGAACCCACAACATACATGTATATATGTACAGGCATATTGCTCATCATCCCATATCGAACATCATGGTAATTGCATGTTAATTTGGTGATTAAATCAAATATGTATATATATATATATATAATAAAAATGAGTATACATATATTCATATGTATACGTATATCTATACATGTGTATGGTAGAAAATGAATATGCTCATACAAATGTATTGATACATATACACATACAAATACATGTATATTGTAGCATATATATATGTATATAATATGTACATGTATATATATATATATAGTAATACACAATCGACATACAATAATATGATAATGTGATTGCTAAGTTGATATACTCCTTTGCATATCTATTATATATGCATGCTTTAATATCTTGTGATAATATGCTTATATACACATACTTGTATATATACACACATATACATATATGTATATGTATATATATAACATTAAATGAGATAGGTTATATAACAATTATATATATATATGTATATGATTGTTATATGGTATATGATGAAATTCGATGTCATTCGTATATATATATATATATACATATTAATGTGTGACATTATACACACACACATGTATATATATATCAAAATATACATGGTGAATTCTTTTATCAGCATTTACTATGATATTGAATTTCATCATTTACCATGATATCGACTATTTCTAACTATCAATGGCAGTTGACTATTGTGCCAAATATAATGGCTTTAGAGTCAATTTACTTTTTTTTTTTTTATCGATTTCGAGTGCATTTTTGGCCTTCTTGGTCATGGCCACCTCCATTTTTCTGATGCATTCTTGTTTAATTTATCTTCTATTGATGCTTTCATTGTTTCTGGGTCGATAATGGGGAACCTCTAGAACTTTTACAAAAAGAATTTGAATGTATTTTTCCACAACAAAAGAGTAAGGTAAGATTTTACCACTACTTTTACTTTTCCTTCTCTTTCCAATTTTTGCAAGAAATCCTCAATTTGAGCTTATTGAGTGTGAAATAATACAAATATTTGTTTTTTACTTGTTCATTTTGGGCACAAAATTTTGTGGGTTTCATTATTCTAGCAAATAATGAGAAGGATTTGCATTTTATAGTCACGACCTCTTGAGTTTCTGGGCATTTGTATTTCTGGGTGCTTTTCAACCTTGTAGAAGCTTGATGGCTTGCTTATTTTGTGTATCTTGCATCTCCATTTGAATTTTCAGAAAAATGGGTTTGAAACCCTAGCTTGTAGCTTTCTATTTTCCTTCTAAGGTTGTGGACTTCAGACTCACAGGTTCTCCTCATCTTTCTATATATATGTAAACCCTTGTGGGTTTGACTCTTATTTGAAAGGAACAAACAACCATCCAAGCTGTGGCTTTCTACTTCATACTGGGGCTTGCATTTTTGTGTTTTTGTGGCTCTTGAATCTTCAAAAAATTGGTTCCCTTCATGGTCATGGCTTAAACACTCATACTTATCTTGTATTTTGTAAACCCTTTTGTTTGGAAACATGGTTCGACACATTGCATCACTCTTTTCTAAATAAATAAGATAAGAATTTCTACTTTTCTAACAGAAATGTAAAGCCTCTTTTTTCATTTTGGGTTTGCATTGAAGCACATTATGGATTCCTTTCTACTAGAATATATCCTTCAAAGCCTTACATGGCTGCCATTGTACCTTGTATTCCCATTCTATGAAGAAATAAAAGGAGATTCTTTTCTTTCCACAAACACAGAGATGCATTACATGAGCCATAATGTGTTTAATGTTAATACTCCATGTAATGTATGCCTATTTCAGGGTATTTGCATTTAGAAGGCACAATTGGCACCTACAAGTATTGATGATTACCATATTATACTCCAATATGCTCATAGCTAGATGATTAAATGCATCTATTTCTATTTTCCTTATCCTTTTTCACTTTCTTTTATTGGAGTATTTACACCTTGGCATTGACAATGTTGTTGTCCTCAATGCCTTGAGCCATCCCAAGATAGCGAATTCACTTTTTTTTTTAGTAAATTGAGTTCTCACTACTAAGTATCATTTGTAACCTCTTGAAAAATGAATAATTTTGTCAGAGCATTGCGCACTCCTTGCATTTGTAATGAAAATGAATGCTCTTGTTTTGTCTCCTACATTCTTTCATTTCATTTCATTTCTCTTCATTACCACGCTTGTTAATGCCCTTTTCCTTCTTAGTGAGCACTACTACTGAGCATTGTTCACCATGTACTTTTCCTTTATGCTTCTTATGATGTTTTAATGGTTGTATCATCATGAACACTATATTCCTTTGCAGTACATGTGTGATAACTATCTTTTGCAATTTTAAATAACACCACCAAAAACAAACTTTGGTATATGGCAATAATAAACTATATGAAACATGATGACAATCACTATTCCATGAAACAAAACAATGACAACATGAAAAATTGTTGCAAACAAGGCTCCTCCAATGAAGAATGATGCATTTAAATTATGTTCTGCATTTTTCTTAAGCATTCAAATAGGTCCATTGTTCATCTATGATTTTCATTTCATTGCAATTCTGAACTGATTGTCATGAATGAGCAATGAATTTGAGGCTCTTGCAGTCACTTTATGAGTTACTCCTTCAGCTGAAAATGTTTCTATTTGAGCATTATGAATATGAATTCCTATCTCATTCCCTTGAAACTTAGGGGCAACATGCTGGGCTCAACCCTTGTGGGAACCCATTTTTGCACCACATGCTATGATGTCTTCATAAATGAATCAACAATATGATTTCTCCTATACCTGCATAGTGAAAAAACATGTTAGATAAAAATAGTGAAGCTCAATGCTCCTATGATATTTTATTTTCAGGATTTCTTGCATACATCTGATGTTTGTTGATCTGACTTAAAGCACCATAGGCATATGCTATATTTTTGTTGATAGGGCACATAGGAAGATTCATATCCAGAGCTCTAATAAATTCTCTTATCATGATGTAGGTTCACTCAAAGATCGAGAGTGAGGAGGAGAAAGCAACAATGAAGACCAACTCAAGACTTTAATTAGGCAATGATGGACATGTTTTTTCTTATATGCTTCTTTTCATTTCTTCCACCTTTAGATGTATAGGATATTCTTGTGTTGTTTTAGTTCAGCTACTCCCATGACTTATGTGGGACATTTGATTACTCCTTTCTTTCCAATGAATACAAAATCAACACCTATTCAGTCTTATGTATATTTCTTTGCAAAATGAATGAAACATTGTGAATTGAATGAAAGCAACTTCTTATAATCCATGTATTCTCCTTTATATTGTAAAGCATTGAATGACAAACTGGATTGTTTTATTTTCATTGAAACACATTACACAATAACAATTGTACTCTTTCTTTTAAACTTAACATATGCAATGGTTAATTATAGAAAAAATGTGTTAGAATCTTTTCAGCTTAAAATGGAAATAAACTGCTTTAGCTCTGCCAAATTGAGTTGTAGGTGAAATTAGGCAACAATATTTCGGTCACATGGAAGTTGAATTATTCTTCATTTTGCTATCAAAGAGAGGGTCGATGTATAGGTAGACAAGCTGAGTGTTTACTTATTTTTTTCCACCTTTCTATTGAGTGATAGTAGTGTTGCTTTGCATGTTTATTGCTTTCTCTTTCATGCCTAAAATTTAGGCAATTTGCTTGCTTGCTTGCTATACAAATAGCAGCAAGAGTTCTTCATTTGGGATGCCAAATTATCTCTCTTTTTATGAGTTATTTATTGAAGCATCATATATGTTTTAGTGAGCTAATATATTTGCAATTTCGTACCCAAGATTGTGAGAGATTTAAGAGAATATTATCTATCCTTTGAGAAGTAAATACAAACTTGTGTGATAAGAAGTTGTGAGTCTTTGATATAAAGAGTTGTTGTTCTAATGGTGTTGTGACTGTAGAAAATCAATTTGGAAAGCTATATAATAGGCATGAGGATATTCTTCTCTATATTCTTATTTTGATTGCTCTATGACTTGATTGTTTGAGTTAGTCATGTTAGTACATTGAAATCATGTTTACTATGAAAGGATAGTAGAACTTAAATGTTGTTTTCATTTTGTTTGTAAGCACTCCATGATAGGAGAGATTGTTTGTCTTGGGTAATATTATACTAGACATATTTAGTCAAGGGAAAGGGATTATGTTTATCATAGGTATTTTTACTATAATAGACATGATTTAACATAAGACAAACTAAGGGTATGCTCATTACTAGATATTGAATTATGATAGAAGGTTAGTAGGTTACTCCTGGGAATGATGTCTAGTGAAGGGAGGGAACTAGTACTTGCTTATTGAGTTGTGTTACCTTAGATTGTGATTGAAAGTTAGATTATCCTAGGGAGTAGATTTCTCATGGAGAGGGATTGCCTAGGCATAGATATAATGGCCTTAAGTCAAATGAGTTTTCCATAGTGTAGGTGAATGGTATACGATTTCTTTATTATACCGAGTGAGAATACTTTGGCCAAAGTAGTGGGGATGTCTGATGACTCCACTAGGAATAGTGTGTAAGTCGAGACTCCATTGTCAGCTCACTATGTCTACTGAAATGCATGAGGGTTACCTAGTGTAGGTTATAAATCCTAGTCATGTCTGATACAACACTAAGCTTAGAGTGGTATGTTGTATGGGGTTACCCAAACAATACCTTCGTCGAAGGGAAGGGCCATCTATTATTGATAGATGTGCGGGGGACCGCATATGAGTTTGTGGTTGGCAGAAAAGCGCTTGAGTGATGCTTTTCCTCCTCAATAGGCAACAAAGGACTAAGGTTTTGAAAGGAAGATTCTTGGACCATCTATATCTTATGTCATGAAGCTCGTTGGAGCTATGTATGTAGTTTGTACTTTCTTGGAATAATGTACTTTGAGAAGTATTGTAATGGAAGGGAAACACTTGTTATATGTTGTTTAGCATCTTTGTTCATATTTTTTCAAATAAGAAAATAAATTTTTTATTGCAAAGGCTTCTTACATAGTTTTTATTTACTTGCATCATAAAACTTAGAAATTTATTGCAATGAACAATTGTCATGTTACAACATAGATGTTTTGACTTGTGGGATGGGACCACTAGAAACAGGTGTATTGTGCCCTTGGTTTTTCTTATTTGGTGTAGGCATTTCTTGGAGGGTATTGACATACAACCCAAGAGGTAATGTAGCTCCTTCTAATAAAAGTTTAGCTAGGAAACATTGAGGATATAATGCCACAATTTCATCCACAAAAGAGGATACTTTAGGATCTTGTGCGGTGATCTCTACTTCTTATATGGTGATAGTTCCTTGTTGGTCTCTAAGGATAAATTTTTCAAATGGATTAGGGAATGAATTTTGTATTATAGGTGCCCCTTGGGAAGGCATACCAAAGGGGTCGAAAAACTCATCATCTTATTGAAAGGCCATTTCTTTTCATTTCCTTTGCAACCTTGTTTCGACCATATAAGACTTGCAAGAGGGAGATGGATGTGAAAGTATGATATGGTATGATGTCTAAGATGACTATACAAGGATATGACTAAGGATGACCAAGGTATGTCTAAGACCAAGGTTATGCAACTATGTTTTTGGTTTTTTCAAAATATAGGATATGCCTAAGGATGATACCAAGTTATGGATTCAAAGTGACAAGATGTCAAGGTGTCAATAAGATGATGTCACAAGGAGATCCAATCTATGGTAATGTCTATGCAAGATGACTATTTCTTTTCTTTTTTGGATTTTTCTAGGTATAAATGATGTCTAAGGATGATGTCAAGAAACAAAACCAATTTGACAATAGTCAAATGTCAAGAGTGCCATAATAAGGTCAAAGTCTTGAGTAATGTCTAAGGTATGCCAAATGGAATGCAAGTGTGAAAGGATGATAAGTAAAATGGTAATATGACCTAGGATGATGACTAAAGGTATGCCCATTAGGCACCTTATGGCAAACCTTAAGTAAGTTTTCTTAATCAAATTAAGATAGCCAAAGTTTAAAATCTAGATTATCAAGACTTCAATAATGGTAATGACTAAATGAAAAGGTTTGACAAAGGTGGTCTCAAACTAGCCTTATGAGTTGAGGAGACAACCTAAATGACAAAGGAATAAGGTGTTGAAAAAAAAAAGGTTGAAGTCAAGACAAATCTGATTTGGTCCTATGGACTAGTCTCAAGTCTGACAAGTTTCCAAAGTTAAGGTCTACAACAAGGTGAATGCAAGCTAAAGGATTTCCTAATGTTTTGCCTATGGTCAATGAAAGATATGTGATGATGGATGAAATGGATGGATGATAAATGAAAGTTCTAGAAATTTGAAAGTTTGTGATCAAAGGACTAGGTAATGCTCAGGATTGATCAGAAAATGGCTTTGTCTTAGTTTCCCCTAAAATTTTTAGTGACATGTAATTGTGTCATTTTAGGTCTTAGTTACAGTAAATGACAGTCACTTGCATCATTCTAGAAATGGCGGTTGCATTTTTTAGTGTCATGGTTGTAGTGAATGACAGTCAGTTGCAATTCATAGTGTAATTTACTAGGTTTTGACTGAATTTTGACCAAATTTGAGGTGATTTTGTGAAGTCTAATTTTGGAAAACATAGAAAATAGTCTGAAGGCACTTATTTTGGTCCGGTCTAAGTGTGAAAATGTTCAAATGTGTAAGAAGACACTCGTAGACACTTCACAACCTAGGTTGGAAAAGATACTACTTGTTGAGTTCCTACTTGGATTGATCCAAACACCTAAACAAGGTGGATAGCTAGAGATCTTGGTGACACTAGCTCCCCCTTACACAACATGGGCACACCAGAATCTCTTACCCTTGAGGATCCTAAAATCTTATGAACCAAGGTAATTTATATCTCCACAATGAATGGTGGAACATAGGGTGGCTTAGAACAACCATTCTTGCACCAACAAGTAAAATGGTTTTTGGCCTATGAAACAAGTGGTTCTTACTCCATGTTTCAGGGTAATACTGGTGCCTATACATGAGGCAAGATTATCTCTATAAAGAGGCCTACCAGTCCCTTCATTAGAAAGGATTTTGACGTATCTCATGGATATTGAGGGTGACACTAGTTTGTATAGGACATTTTCACTAGGTGATTGAAGAATTTCCCAACAATTATGAATATTTATATAGCAGATCAAAATAAAGTACCGCTTGGTTCTTTCCCACTTTCGAGGTAGGCCCTCTAAGGGAAAACAAAAGTAAGATAAGCATTTTTTTTGATCTCCAAGATCACACAAGGCTCAAGGAGAGAGCATACACAACACCTTTTTCTCACACTTGCATGATGTTCATTTTAAATCCAAAACCAAATATGTGGGTGATTATACAAATGCCAAGAGATTCTTTGATTCTCAAGATCACCAAATGGTGCGAGAGAAGAGCATATACACCTAAAGGAAAAATGCAAACCACAAGACAATGAAGTGACTTGTTATTTTTAACCCTCAAAGCAATATGTGAAAAAGATACTTGATGCAAGGTTAATTTTAGACCAATGAGTGAATTTGCAAGTTCTCTTTAACCAATGAATGAAAAGATGCAAATTGTTGTAAATTTTAAGCCCAATGACATGTAAATGCAAGGTTAATTTTATGACCAATGAATGTATGAAAATAAGGCAAGATAGATAAATTAGATAAATAAAGTGAGATGCCTCCTTCCCACCTATGCCACACATTGGAAATCTAATGTTAGTAATAGAAAAACCCTAAGCTATGATATGAAAAAAGGTATAAATTGCAAATTTTGATTGAAGTTCCCTAAATTTTAAATTAATAGGCAATCGCGTCATAGAAAATAACAGTTGTGGCTCACCAAATAGATGCAATTGCATCACAGGAAATGTCGATTGCAACTCTCAGGATGGTGATTGTGCCATAGTTATGTGGTGAAGCTCCTGGCAGTTGCATCGCTTTAGCTTGTATTTGCATCACTTTAGCTTGTAGTTGCATCACTTAAGCTTGCAGTTGCGTCACTTTAGTTGTAGTTGCATTATTTTGGCTTGTAGTTGCATCACTTTAGCTGGTAGGGGCAAACAATCATGTTTTTCATGTAAAAATGCCACCCTTAACCAAAATATGAGGTATAATATATGAAAATTCATCTAGATCAACCCTTTTGAACACAAACATGCTATTTTTTTCACCTCAAAAGGCTCCCAAAAGTGTTATTTTCAAGATTTTTCAAAAGTACCTACACCCTTCAAGACAAAAAAACATAAAAAAACTTACAAACAAAGAATTTCAATCACGAGGGTTAGTAGTTCACATCGGGTTCACCAATGTAATAAGGCCTAAAATTATCAAGGTTGGGCAATAACACATATAAATCAAACCCTAATACACAATGAAGCACAAATTTAAGCATAAAGGCATAAAATATGGAATAATATTACCAAAGCATCTTCTCATTGATTCACCTTCATTGCACTTCTCCATTTTGTTTGATATGAATAATTGCTCGTAGATTTTGAGTATGCAAAGAGGCTTAATGACAATGACAAAGCAAAATATTGAAGATTCTAATTGACTATGGATGCACTTGACTTGATGTTGATAGACTAGATAACAAGATAGCATAAGATCACATGAGCTTGTGTGTAGGTAGTTGACAAAATAGAAATGACAAGGTCTTTTAAGGAAAGACAATTTTGAATGAAGGTCTAAGATCAAATGTCAATAATTAATGGCCAAGAATGAAAGATGTAGTATGAAATAGGGTTAGGGAAAATGATAAGGATTGATGGTTAAGATTAAATTATAAATAATTTAATCAAGGGTGGAGGTTAATTAAGACATGGATAGATAAGGATTTGACGTGGAAGATAAGATTGACATGGATAAAGAAGTGAGAGGAAATTAAATAATAAAAATTATTTAATCTAGGTGGCCAATGAATAATTAAATAATTAAAAATAATTATTTAATTATAGAGGATTGTGACAAATGGAATCTTTTGAATTAAATAATGATTTAATTCAAAATTCAAGAGAGTGGACCAATTAAATAAATTAAAATTTATTTAATTTAAGAGAGAAGAGGCTAATGAATAATTAAATAATTAAAATAATTATTTGATTATAGTGGAAAGTGATAAAAATTAAATAAATTTAGATTTATTTAATTTTAGAAAGAAAAGGACTTAATAGTGACATACTTAAATAAATAAAATTTATTTAATTAATTAAGGAGGAATAAAGATAAAAATGAATTAATTAAATAATTAAAATTATTTAATTAATAGAAGACTTATGACTTTGGAAAATAATTAAATAATTAATATTATTTAATTATCAAGGACAAAGAGGAAATGATGGATAACTTAGAAGTCGTAGGCCTAGGACAATTTTCAGTGTCTGTAGAATGATTTTCATCCAATTCAAGATAATGGCCTATAAAAATTCCACACTTTATTAATGAATATGTTTTCATAAAGTAGATGTATCTTACATTGGATTATGAATGAAAACTGTGTTGAACACATGAAATTGGATCTAAAAACAAGAGAAAATATTAATGTTATTTTCTCAAAAGAAGTATGGATCTTAGCCACTACAAAATGAAAATTATGCAATCCTATGTCATATATTGTTTTCATAAAGCAACATATCTTACATTGAAAAATTTCTCATAAAAAATTCATAACTAATTACTTGCAAAAAAATTATTAAATAAATATGGCACATATGAGCATGTGTCCTCTACTTATATTGAAAGTTTCAAATAAATATATTATTTTTTCTTGTACTTAGGGTTTTGATTAAGTGGCAAAAATATGTTTTGAAGGGACCCAAAACCCTTTACAGTATTATAAACAAAATGCTGCAAAAAATATGGGCCATAGTGCACTAACACTAGACCAACGTAAAAGAAACTAAGGCAAAAAGAGTGTTGAACAAAAGCAACAATAGTGAACCAACAATAGCACTCAACAACGACAAAAAAACAAAACAACAAAAAACACATATAGACCAACATAGTTAAAACAAGAAAGCTACCACTAATTCATATTGCTTAAGGTGTTGGCCACCTCAAGCTCCTAGCTCCTATGCACGTGAATCATTTCTAGTAGTTCCTTCTTCTCGGCTTCAAAAGATCTTTTCCAATTAGTCGGCCCTTTCGTAGTAGGGCGTTTAGTGTCATCTTTTACACCTTTCTTTCCTTTTCCTTTAGCCATATGCCCCTTTTCCATAAGCTGAGAGAAGTATAGTTGGTCCTCTCTTAAATCACTAATCTTTTTGAAAATGACTTCTAGGGAATCCACGCTATTTTTCATAGAGATATGGAAAGCATGCAACAAATTTTTGATGTGTGCATTGGTGCCTACAACCTTCACTTCCAACCTAGCCAACTATTCATCACACATGGATTTGAAATCCTAGAACAAACCTTCAAGGTATACAATCCTATAAATTATAATGTTTGAAAAAGAATTTTTCAACACATTCTTCAAGTTCTCCTTCAAACCCCTAATTTTAATATTCACTTTATTAAACTCCTGAAGAGTCCACATAGCTAATTTAAAAGTACCTGTGGCCCTAGTCCTAGCCATATCCAATAACTGGAACATTGAGGGAGATTCATTATTTAAATAAGAGAAATCCTCAAGGAGAGGATCTACCTTCAAGGGCTCTGATTTAACGTTCATCCTCTCAGAGTCATTCTGACCTTAACCCTTATTCTTAGTCTACATTGCATCATTAAGTTCTGGGCCAAAGAGTCCTCAATATTCCCCTCATTATCACCAATAGCCTTCTCCTCATCTGACACCTTAGCATCCTTTGCAATAACATTAGAAACCTAGTTTTTCAACTTAGCAATCTGTTTGGATGATCAACTTAGCTAGTCCTTAGCCTTCAAGCCAGGAACATTCTCCTGTAAACCCTCCTTACCACCAAAATCAATCTCACCTCAGACAACAACCAACTCCACCTTCCTGGGAGAAGAATCCTCAGACCCCACCTCCATGTCCTTGCTATCAGAGAAAATGATGCGCTTAGGTGCACAACCACTTTTAGGACAACTCTTCTTCCTATTTTTGAAGAGGTGGCCTCGAGAGATTGAGGACCCACCTCCTCCTCTTCATCCCATTCATCATCTTCAACATTGCTGGTATCGAAACTAGAGGAATCTGACCCATCACTCAGATCCTTCTCCTTACCCAAAATAGCAGGGGCAGGGATGAGAGATTTGACATGCTCCATGATCTGAAGAATGAGACCCTTATGGAGGATCGAGGTCTTCCCATTTTTTAAATGAGCATATATCGAAATCTCCATAGATGAAAGCAGGAAAAAAGGAAAAGAAACATACATCCTGTGTCTGAAGTGATTTAATAGAGTGAAATGGTATCCCAAAATTGCAGTAAACCTTCCTTCTAGTGTCACATAACAAATTATCACCTCAACCACCTCCACCCAAATATTCTTAAGTGACTTGCACTTGTATCCCCAACTCTCCCTTTTCACCAACTTCTTCCTCTCATCATCCTTAAAGAACTGATCCATCACATCCTCGTTACTCTTCATGTCCTTAAAAAACTTACGGCCTACCATCAATATCCTCGTCATAGCAGCAATCAACTCCTCATTCACCTCCACTTTCCAAACCCTTTATCTGAAGTTTCCTATTATGCCAGCAAGATACAAATTATGTCGATGCATTTGAGTTGTGCCCATGAAGACGTTCAAGGAATGACGTAAAATTCCCATGGCACAAAATATTCCATAATTTTGTATTCTTCTTCAAACCCACACAAGTGTGTGGTTATATTATGCTTATGTCACCACTCATTTCAGAAGACACCAAATGGGAGAAACCCTTGCTAAAATCGTTAGAATAAAAGCTAGCTATCTGGGAGAGACCCACAATATGTGTGAGTCAGAAAAGAGTACTAAGGCTTAAATGCCTCCACCAACAAAAATCATCCCACTCCATCATTCCACATTAAAATCCTAGCTCTCTCGGGAATGATCGATCCCTCCTCCCAAGTCCAAGACTCATTTAATTTGATAACTTCGTTGGTAAAAAAACTGCCAAAGATTTGCCCTCTCAGAAAATGTGAGATACATGAGTCTCATCCCACACACTTAACATCATTATACTGTCTTTAATTAGATTCTCCACATTCTAGCTCAACACATGGGTGCCACGTAGGTAATTAACAATGTTTAATTAGTCACCTTCGACCCATAGTTTTGAGTAACCTCTGTCCATAGACAATTTTATGCTTACACACGTAGCTTCCACCTCGACACGGTGATTAGTCTGAATTCCCAGTGGGAGTGCCACCTCACCTAAGAATTTGTCATCCACATTCCTCAACACCCCCCACAACCTACAGGCCCAAGGTTCCCCTTCGCTGCCCCACCAAAATTAACTTTAACCCACCCCAAAGGAGCTGGTTTCCACTTAGTATTTAATCTTTTATTCAAACTCATATTCAAATTTATGGCAGGAATGAAAGGAATAGTCCAATTTGAAATCACCAAAAGATCATAACCAGTCAGATAGAGAGTAGGGTCACATCCGGGAGATTTAGGAAAACAGATGGAAAAATTCTCCAGAATCCCCCTGCGATCCTTGAAGTAAGGTCAGCCAACTTCAGTCTTGGAGTCCCAAAAGATTCTATTGTTTCACTTTCCAAATACCCTAGGAAATATGTGGAGCCATTAGGTCCCAAAGTCCATAGAGAACAGGATAAGTGGACAAGCACCTCCATTGTTCAACAATTTTTTCCAAGGACTCTAGGAACACCCACACCAAATTCCAAGCACCAAGAAATTTACTCCAAAGAAAGGAGGAGAACTTACAACCAACAAAAATATGGAATGCACTCTCAGCATCTGCCTCACAAAGAACACATCTATTAGGAAGAGCAAAGCCCATTTTACAAAGATTATCTTGTGTTAAAATTTTAGCTTGCATAAGAAGCCAAAAGAAAATATTCACCCTGGGAACCAATTTGTTGTTCCATAAGTTTCCCCAAAAAGGAATAGAGGCAAGCTTATCCATCATCCTACTAAGGGAAAAAGAAACTAAAAACTCGCCCTTAGCACAAGAGGTCCAAACAACTTTTTTCAGCCTAGGAAAAGTGGGAATATGAACCACACATAAAAAGTCTCGAAGAACCTTCAACGATGGGTCCTAATCCTGGAATTTTTTTCATTCCCCATTATGGATATAATCAGCCACTCGATATCCAAAAAACCTTTTACACATCAGAATGATGGGGGTGGCCCAGTGAAGACTGTCCAAAGGCTTCAATCCACACAAAGTGTCTTCCTAGAAGAGAATTTGATTGTTGTCTCCCATCAACCATTTAACACCATCAACAATCAACTCCCTACAAGGAACAATAGTCCTCCATAAGCATGAACTAGTCAGAATATCATTAGAAATTAATAAGTTCCAAGATCACTCGAGACCATGCAAATACTTATTATGAGCCATTGAAGCCCAACCCGCTTCACCGTTAAGGAGCCTCCAAACATTCTTCGATAAAAGGGCCTTATTAAAGGATTTAAGGTTTCTAATGCCAAGACCACCCCACTTCTTTGGTCTACATACACGTGCTTTTTATTTTTTTCCTAAAAATTTAGTACTACTGCATTGAAATTTAAAAAAATTCACCAAATAGATTTACCTTTTTCTAAAAGAGGATTAGCATCTTAGAAACTACATTGAATTTTATACAAATTTTATTCTTACATATTTTTTAAATTATTTTAATAACCTATTTAAATTTTTATGTCAAGTTGCCTAATTCTATTTTTTTGATTTTTCATTACTACTTAAGGGCCTAGTTTGGACCCTCATGATCCTACACTGACCCCCTTATGAGTGTATTTGATGGATGTGGCATAATAAATCTTGCTATTCCATCTTTCTTTCCTCTTTACATTAACTTTAACATTTTAAGTTTGTGTATCTTGTTTTGTTGCTTCATCTCATACATCTTGTGTGTGTCCCTTCGTGCTTATGTTGGTTTTCCATGGGATCTTAGATCCTGGAGGCTTGAACAACCTTCTTGATCCTTTTCATACTATCCCATCAATATTTGTGCACTTGGACCCCTCTTGACACATATAATTTGTCTACGTTAGTGTGAGTTTGTGCTTGCGCTCATTCTCTCACTAAAGTGGGGGCTAAATATAGTGCAGAAAAATGTACTTTTCTACATTTCCACACTTTGTTTGGTTCCCCTCAATTAAATTGGACATAATTATGCCTTAATAAGCTCTATTTTACATCTACAAGCCTAATAAATTACATTTTTTGAAGGGGAAACCCGACAATAATTAATGCCAACACATAATACATTACATTGATTAATGCGTGTTCTAGGAATAGGGACCTAGGACCCATTTTCCCATGGGAGAATGGGTCCTCCCTAGACCTTTGAACAAAAATTTAAAATATGTTTTTGGAAGTATTTTAATGTCCCCAAATTCAAATTTTAATTTCATCTTGTAATGTTTAATTTTTGGGAAATTAAGGATAGATACCTATAAATACAAGGTTATTTTATCAATTCAAATCACCTAGCAAGAAGGAAACTTTCACAAGAGAAAGATTATTATCAAGATAATTCAAGAGAAGATTTATCAGTGATTTATTACAAAAATCAAGATCTCAAGCATCATTTCAAGGTCTTATTCATCATGCATGTTTTTGGAGCTAACATTGTGATGTAGGTTTCAAGATCCAAGTCAACATTCAAGTATCAAGATCCACATCCATTGAAGTCATTTCATGCAAGATCAAGATCAAGATTTTAGTCAAGTCCAAAGGTTTATTCAAGGGTTTATTGAGATGCAACATAACATTGTTCATTCATCATTTCTTTCATGTTTTATTATTTCAATTCAAGTTTTAATTGTCAAAGCGGGGTTTGACCACTTGGAAAACCCTTATCCACAAAAAAAAATTCACCTCTTTGTGAATGTGTAGGTTAATAGGTTGAAGAAGGACTGAATACCTCAAAGTTCCAAAGTTGTAAAAATTTGTCATATTTTTTGTCAATCCACAGAATCTCACCTACAAAATTTATTTCTAATTTTCTAACATTGAAACATGGATTAAATAGAAGCTATAGACTGATATCAGAGGATCCTGAAAGCTAAGTAAAACCTCCACACAAAGACCCATCACCCATAGGTGAATTAGTCTCAGTCAACCTTCAAAAACTGTATTTTGGTGATAGGTACACATCACTTTGGCATTTCCATATTTGTCGAAACTTTATGGTTTAAGTCTATATTGTGCTTTAAATTGATTATTCAAGTTTAAATGAGCATAATTGTGTTGATTTACTATTTTTAGTTTTTCTCCCAAAAGTTTTGTTCAGGTTGATACCCCCATCCTCAATCATAAGGAAACCAATAGATTCCCTCATTAAGTTGACTCACCTAAGGATTGTAAGTCAATTATTTGTGGAGATCTCATTTCCTAATGAAATAAAGGAAAATAGGTGCATCATACCCTACTTTTTATCTTTTCATTGTGGGGATAACCCTATTTTCTATGTTTAACTACTATAGGTTGGTGCCTATTGAATCAATTGGGGATTGGCATCTTCGATAGTTTGGTGCCTAATTCATATTGTAAATATTCCTTATTATATTATACCTGTGAGAGATTCTAGCCATGGTTTTTCCCTTTCTAGGTTTCCACATAAAAATTTGGTGTTATATGTTATCTTGCATGGTGTTTTAATTTCTTTACTTGTACTAGCTTGTATGGTGCAATGCTCTTCATCTTGAAAAACTATAAAGTAATTATGAAGGTTTCTAGAATTGCTGTAATCAATTGGATCTACAGATTCACCCCCTCTCAGTAGATTGTGTTCCCTTCACATAGTTGTTGCAGGCATAGAAATATCCATGAAATAAGATAATATTGTTTCTTTGAGGCATAAATGATCTTCTACGCATGTTATCATTTCTTTTTTTTCTAATTCCACAATCAACAACCTTATGCCCAAATTTATTGCAAGAAAAATGGTAACCTTGAAAGGATTGATTGGACTTGGTGGGAGCATGTTGTCTTGCAATGGAGGACTTCTAAATCCTTTTTACTTCTAGTTAGAATTAGACCCACCTTCTTCCTTGCAATTTTGAACAATATTTGCATCTCTGAAGCCATTCTTCTTAGGGTCTTCAGTGCGAATTTATCCTTTGTTTCAAGATTTTCATTTGATTTGGAGCTATTAGGATGAGACTTATCTCCTTTGAAAATTTATTCTTTTGTCTTTTCCAATTCATATTTTACAGAGACAATCTCCTCCTCAAGTTTTAAGCATTCAATGGCCTTGTTATTGAGCTTGACATTCAAGAAATATTCAATACTCTTCCCTCCTTCAACCTTTACTTTAAAATCAGAGATCATACCTTCTACCCATTTTAGTTTAATTTCACATTTTTTTACCTTATTTTATTCGAATTTTCAGTTTGACAGTCTCTTTCTTTGAATTTTCAAGCAAGCTTTCATATTTCTAATTTAGTCCCCTTGCTTCATTCAAGTCTTCCAGAGAAGACTAGTTTTTTCCTTCAAAACCAATTCCCCAATCATCTAAATTGAAGTCCCAACCTTTAGGTTGCCATAGATTCTAGATCTGGATAAGAAGAAAACATATATTTATCACTCAAGGAGCCTAATTCCTTACATTTTCCAACATTACACTTTATGTCAACAGTATTAAATTCCATAAAGAGGGTTTCATCATTTGAGTCATTCTCTACATCTTTTGAGGAACCACTCCTTTCCTTGGAATAGAGACCCTTTTAAAACTTATCTCTTTTATTACTATCATATGATTCTTTATAAGGACATTTAGATATAAAATGACCAATCCTACCACAATTGAAACATTTGAAAGCTATTTTCTCACAAATTTTTCTTCAACTTCATCAAAGTCACCATTCTGATCACGAGCCTCATCCTCAATCTTTTTGTTTTCTTTCAATGCAACTTCTCTTTTTGGAACATCTTTATCAAACTATCTCATTTAAAAGGTAGTAAGAGCACCAAACATTTCATCTTTAGAGTATTTATCCAAATCCTTAGATTCTTCAATGGTAGACACTTTATGACTATAATATCTTGGGAGAGACATCAAAACCTTTTTCACAATTTCACTTTCCTTCACTTCTCCACCAAGACTAGAGATTCTAGAGACAACTTCTTGTGCCTAGAGCATATAACTTGTGATGTCTTCATCTTCTATCATCTTCAAAGTTTCAAATCTACTTTTAAAGATCTTTATCTTGGCTTACTTTACCTTTTTATCACCTTCATAGATGTTACTAAGCTTTCCCCAAACATCCTTAGTAGAATTGTAATTCACCACCTTCAAAAGTTTTGAATCTACCAATCCACACAAGAGATCATTCTTAGCTTTGGAATTACACTCATATAGTCTGATTTTAGCAGGATATATTGGAGGAGTAGCAGGAGCAACATATCCATGTTGGGGTAATTAGGATAATCACTTGATAATTAATTAATTCTTAATTAATTATTAAGTTCCTTATTAATTTATTCACTTAAGCTAAACTTAGGAGTTTTTTATTAGATTGGGCTAATTATATATGTCTAGTTATCGCATTGCATGAGATTAAGACACTTGTCACAATCTAATGCAATCCTCATCTAGGGTTTGATTTTTTTAAAATTTTATAAGCATGCACATTCATTGTAATCGTTACAATTCACATTTATTCTTTCAATATAGAAGGCATCTCAGATGATTTTATGGATTCAATATTTTCTCTCTTGGTTGCATAGAAAATTAGTTCCTTTGATCTCTTAGATGTGATAGGAATTTTGGTTGCAAGAAATTATAAGAGCCATGGGGTTTACCATCAACTAATATGGCATCAGAGCACCAAATCCATGTCTTCTTGTCTAAATTTTGAGATATCTGGCCTTGAGGGAAAATTTGGCTCATCTTAGGGCTGAATGGGCATCAACATTGCATCAAGAATAGCCAAAAACATAAAGAACACTTGTCAAATCACTCAAAATTGAGTAGTTGTAGAAAAGGGCATTTTTTATTGCATAAGGGGCCTCTATATGGAATCCATAAAACTATACAAATCGGTATGAGCCATTGCATTATTTTTTATGTTTTTGTGCACTCATACAATTTCATAGGTATTTTAAAAAGAAAATTAATAGTTTTTTATTTTTTAAAATTTTCCAAGTTTCAACAAAATCAACACAAAAAAGCAAATCAAAAGCATTAAAAAATGAGAAAAAAAATTGACTGTGAAGGGTACACAGTACCCTACACCAATCGTAGGTTGTGCCTACATTTTGGGGACCACATAAGCTTCACAACAGTCGAGGCTCATTGACTAACCATCAACGATGAAAAAATTCAAGCTGGATAGTGGAAAAAAGAAGACCTAAAACATTAAACTAGAAATAGCAAGAATCCTGGGCGAAGAGGAATATTATGTAAAATTCCGACAATAGGGCAGTTTTCAGGCGAACGAATTTTTTTATGGCCACCGGGGATTTTTTGTTGGTTGAAGGAATATTTTGTTGAATATTCATTGATATCAATGTGACATCAACAGTCGTACAACCCCTCCAAGCCCCCCTCCTAGCCCTTATTTGCCTTAAAGGAGCGATTTTTCTTTTCGGAATAACTTGGGCATACAGTTTCAAGATTAGGTAAATGAGATATCATCAAAAATTTGGTTCCAAGTACTTTCCAATGGTCCAGGTCTCATTATCTAATTTTTTTTTTTGCTCATGTTATTCTCAGTCAAAATCAGATCTTCATTTTGTGCTTCCAAGCTCATAAATTTTTGCCTATATTTTTGATTTTCATGATTCAAGCAGTGTTGGAAAGTTATTTCAGATCTATTCATGCACTTTTTCTAGAATCTTCCCCAAGTAGGTTATATTTAGTTTTTTGTGTTTTTATAATTATATCAATTACTTGGACATCTTGGCACATGGAAATGATCTATTTATGTTGGATGACTTCTGATTTATATGTATTGAGGTTTTTAGTCTCTAATTTTTTCATTTGAGCGAGTATCATGGGTTTTTTTGTTCATCCTTTTGTGATCAACTTGGACAAGGACAATTATGAGTCTCAAAAAAATGGCATCCAGATACATCTTAGGTGGCTTAATATTTTTCCTTATCATATATGGAATCGTACCTACACTAGACACACTAGTGAGTTTATCAGCATGGGTCATCATCCGAGATCATATTTTAGGGGTTATATGTTCTAGTGTTGATTTTGACACTATGTGTGTTGTATTAGACATTGGTTGTCCCCACAAACTTTGGACATGACTTTGGGATATTTATGGAGACCCTTATATCTCTCCATACCTAGAGGATCCTACTATAGATTGTCAAATCCCTCTTGTAGATTTAGATTCCATACCCTTTGATGATGATACTTTAGAGGAGCTTGAGTATAATACAGGTCTTGCATGTTCTGATGGTTCAGAGACTTGTCTTCATGTTCCCACTCTTTATATTGAGACTTCATCATCATCTTTTATTGTTCCTTATTAGTTTGACATCACCACATATTTGGCCCCTATTGATTCAGTACAATAGGACAACATATATCTTCTAGACATAGTTACTTGGGATTTGTATCTAGAAGACATATCATCCTTTTTTGTAGAGTCCTATATTTTAAATTTGGAGGATTACTTTGAGGAAATTCATCCCCTCTTTTTTGATAGCCACATCATTGTTGTTGACCCATCATCTTCACTGCCTTTACAACTTGTTCTACGTTAGTCTTCACAAGATCTTGAATCGACATCATCACTTTTTGACATGTGGACACATTAGAAATTTTTAAAGACATGCATCATTTGGATTTGGATTCCTCATTCACACATATTTTTGGATCGGCTTCTCCAATCACCAGTGGATCTATTTCTTCCTAAGGGGAGAAATGTTGTTTGTAAGCAATGAATCATATTTTGTTTTCATTTGTTCATCATTGGTACAAGAGCTAGTTCTTTATGGGGAGATTTATATCCTCATTTTCTCTCTCCTATCAGGAGACATCTATTGTACTTGCATGATAGAAGCAGTCCTTGGGGGGTCACATTGAGTCCCCATTCTATCTTTCTTTCACTAGTACAATCATTTCATTTTCTCTTTTTTGAAGAGGAGTTTTTCCCATGTGGTTTTCTCCTTTCTCTAGTTATGAGAGTTTCATTTATTTGTACATTAGTCCCTCATTAGGACTTATATTTAGGAGCCATCAATGCATCCATAATTTCATTCCACATCAAGGTTTTATAGCTTCTCCCTAAGTTGATCTTAAGAGGGGGTGAGTTGGAGTAATTAGGATAATCACTTGATAATTAATTAATTAATCATTAAGTTCCTTATTACTTTATTCACTTAAAATAAACTTAGGAGTGTTTTTTATTATCATATTGGGCTAATTATAGGTCTATTTGCCTCATTGCATGAGATTAAGACACTTGTCACAATCTAATGTAATCCTCATCTAGGGTTTTCTTTATTTTTCTTTTATAAGGGTGTTGCCACAATAGTGTATCTCACTATTGGGACATGCTGATTTTTGCTTGAAATCACCTTTTTTAGAAAAAAATAATGATTTAAGCCGTGAGAGGTTCCATCTAAAGGTTTTTAATTGAAGATAAATAGATAAGACCCCCTTAGATCAAACTCCCTTGGATAGAAACCCTCTATTATTAAATCATACCCACAATGGAGTCTCCTTCACACCCATCAAAATGCTGGCAAAAAACACTTTTTCTTTACCTTTTGAGGGATTAAATAATGCCATTTAGAAATTATATTTTATAATATTATATCCCTTGAGATGAGATTTCCAACAAGTATAGTTTTGATATGTTTTCATTTTATCATGTATTTAATTTTTAATTTTGACTAAACTTAGGTTTTTCTTCGAACATCAAGCTCTTCCTTTTCTAGAGGTGGAAAAATAGTAAACCATTGTAATTTTTTTCAAAAACTATCATTTTCCTAGGTATTGATGTCCTTGTTTCACCAAAAAAAGAAAATATGGATTTCGATATAGATGCAAAAAGTTAGGTTGTACGACACACATGTATGTCCAAATTATAGTTACAATGACTTCAAAAATTAATTAAAAAAATATATGTAACAAAAAATTATGGAAAAATATCCTTTCCCTAGATACTGATGTTGAGAATCTATATTTCAAAAATTACAATTTTATCCTTAGTAAAAAAAAATTATGTTGCATGACACAAATGTTACTTTTTAAAAGTGTTGTTTTCTGCTTAAAAATAGTTATTAAAGGATTTGTTGAAAGATTCATGATTTATTTTAAAAAAATATATATATATATATTTAGAATCTACACATAAATTCCCATAAATCACTAGTTTGCATCATCTTCAAATTCTTAACGGTTTAGCTGCTATAGGTCTCAACAGATGAAGATTTAGTTAAACATATTGATGTGATTGTCCATCTTGGGAAAAAATTGAGACATAGTATTGTGATTTCACCCATAAGCATGCACATTCATTGTAATCATTACAATTCACATTTATTATTTCAATACAAAAGGAATATCTTATGCTTTTGTGGATTCAATATTTTCTCTCTTGGTTGCATAACAAATTAGTTTCTTTGATCTCTTAGATGTGATAGGTGTTTTGGCTACAAGGATTTCTAGGAGTTGTGGTGTTTACTATCAACTCCAACAATCCATCTTTGAATAATTTCCAAACACCAAACCCTAGAGAGTTTAGGTGTCCTTCCATTCTCAATTTCTATAAAGCATAATTAGTCCCATCAAGCCTAAGACCCTTGTATGAACCATCATGTTCCATCTCATATCTTTGACTCAATTTGTTAAGCTTCTTTAGAGGAACTTGGCTCTTATATCAATTGTCGACCACACCTAGTGATTGAGATGGGGGTGAATTAGTCTTATTAAAAAAAAACCTTTTCAAAACTTAGAAACACTTTAGCACAATGCAAACTTATTAACTCAACCAAAACCCTTGAACAAATATAACAGTTTAAACCCTCAACAAGATACAAAATCTTCAACAATGAAAGATATAACAATACTATTCTTAATCAGATCAACAACAATGAGAAAGAAAAAGAGAAAACACACATGCATAAGGAGACACCAGATTTATGTGGAAAACCCAATGAGGTAAAAACCATAGTGAGAGTTTACTCACAATATAAAGGCTCACTACCTTAGAGAAAGATACAAAGGACTTGCAAAAATGAATCCAACACAACTTCAAGAGCAAGATACAAGGACTTGATGAGATTCACTATCTCATATCATGATACAAAAAGTTTATAAGAGATTACAATATTTATCAAAAATTCACTCTATTGTCTGAGACATTGAGGCACATTTGATATTTTCCTCTCCACAATGTAGCACTAACTCTATTAGATGTTCAATATATTACACATTCACACTTTTTCACACTTGTATATTTCTCCATCTTGTTGCATCCAAAGTGATCTTGTATTTATATCTACCATAACTATTTGAGACTTTAATTAGGTTGGCTAAGAATAAGATAAATAATGAATTCAACAAGTCAACCACCAAAATATAATGCGATCCTATTTATAGGATAGAGAGGACCAAAAACAATCTTAGCACTTCTTCCAATGTGATCCAAAATAATTCACACAGTGGCGCACATCAATCTAAGTCTGCATCAAGGAAACATTTAGATGGAACATGAAGCACATAAACAATCGGTCCAAACATATACTCCAAATTGAATTTACTTTAGTGGTCCCAAAAAGGATAGATCAAGACCCAAATCCATCATAACACTTCTTCAATTGTTAGCACATAAGCCCAATCACATGACACAAGCAAAATAATAAGCCATGTTGACCAAATATCCACAAAAAACTAAGAAAGCCAACTCAAGACATAATGTAGCACTAAAGAGATCATCCAACAACATGTCAATCGCATGGAGATGTTCCATAAAAATCCAAACACACTTTTAGTAACTTCTTTCATACTATCATGTCACCAATAGTCACCGTAGAACAAACAAGAACAAAACACTTCATTTAGGAAGCAAACAATACACAACCAAAAGATATATAATTAATAGATCAACTTGCAAACCGCAAAAACATATAAAATTAAAAATATGATACTACACAAACATTGAGAGTACATTCACTAACTATGGGAGTAGAGACATCAATGTCAAGAAATGCAGAGCATTTCCCAAATTAGTCCAAACAACCAACAACACTGGCAACCTTCTGCAATTCACATAAATATCCTCGGCAACATAGGTGACCTAAAAAGATAGGAGTGTAATTTCCACAAAGCACTAACATTTAATCCCAAGCCACAAGAACAAATCTTCAATAGTGGAGGAATGCGAAGAATTCTCCTAGACAGTCTTGAGAACAACTTCCCGAACTAGAACCACATAATCAAATTATGGAGGCAAGAACTTTCTTTTAGCAACATATGCTTCATTATGAACAACAAGAGAAAGCATAAGATATACTATAGAACTTAAACAATATCTCTCCATTGTCAACAATGCTTCTAATCTTTATCTGAACATAACATTATGAATTCAACTCTACTGACAACAGATACACTTCATTCAACTTGAATTGTCATCAGACATGGCAAGACATCCAACCATGAGCTTCAACAACACCATCATACAACAATGCTATCTCAAACTAAATTTGACATCCAACCATGAACCTCAACAACACCATCATACAACAATATTAGCTCAAACTGAATTTGACATCCAACCATGAACTTCAACACCACACCTGCTAATCAGTACAACTACTACAACAAACTTCTCAAGTGTTGTCAATCAAAGACAAAAAATGCAACAATCTCCCTATTTCTCAAGTGATGATATTAATGACAACCACACACAATTCACCAAATGTTGCCAACAAATATTGCCAACAACCTCACAAACATATGTAACAATCTTACTAAGTATTGACATCAAAGACAACTAACAAGTAGTGTTGGCATCAATGACAATTCAATTTCTAACAATCAAGATCACCGATATTCTCACTTTTCTAAATTGTACTCTTACTTGATCAGGCATATCATCACTTTCTTCACCTCTACCAATTTGTTCTTCTTGACTAATTTTCCTTTCTTTGAAACAATGTTACTTCTAACATTTTCTCAAAGACGAAAAAAATGTAGACGCTAAAATAATTCCTCTAATTATCGACATATCATCTATTAACCATTTTTCACATCATTAATTAATTGATCATTTATTATGGTTAATCACTTATCATTTATATACCATTAAATACAATTTATCACATCATCTATTCATTTAACATTAATTAACAATTTATCTCATTTACCATTAATTAATTAATTATTATAATTTATAACCATTATCCATTAATTAATCTATTAATTAAAAAATATTTAATTATTTAATTGATGTGAACTCATTATCCACTTTTTTTTAATAAATAAATTAAATTTTTATTATTGACTCACAAATTAACTCATCCTCTAAATTAGCAACTTCCTCATAAAAAATCCATTAAATAAATTAAAAATTCATAATTATCTTCTCACTTGATTATCTTTGTCTTTGTATTATAAACTTTTTCTTCTCATTTATGCATTTAATAAATAAAATAATTCATTATTATCCTTAAATTATAAGTTTAAAATGGTAAATTTTCCTAATTAATTGAGTTATCTTCTAATTCTTTATCTTATTCTCATCAATCCATTTGATTTATCTCAAATAATCTACAGATACCCTCATCCTATCATCATTTTCAAATTATATAATCTTTATGCAAGTCTACTACGTCAAAATATATTTTCAATTGAATGTAGTCTTATTCTATTGAATCACATCCACATATATTAATGATAAAGTGACTATAGCAAGCTTGATCTGATGTTTGTAGTGAGATTGATAAATAGGAATTTGATTTGTTAATGCTAGTTTATTTGTGTTTCAAATTATTATTTTTCTTGTTTTTCATTTTAAATATATACAATATACTCAATACAAAAAATACTTGATGTTCCTTTGTAGTATTGATTTTCTTTACATTTTCTTCCTGAGCTATTATCTTCTCTCTCCCTTCATAACTCAAAATTGAGACAAACAAAAGTTTGGATTTCACTAAGATACATAGAAGGAAAAAATTATTCAAAAAAGATATTAAATGAATTTTTTTTTTTAAGCTTTTAAAGTGTTGTGTAATTACTTGATTTATCATAAATATTCACCTCTTATTGCTGTCATATAAAAATGTGTTTATACATATAGTAATTTCTTGAGGGTAGATAGCATGGTTGTCTTCTTCCCCAAAAAAATAGATCACAAGATACTTAAAATAATCACAAGAAATTTGAAGATGAAAAATCTAACTAACAAACACAAATATGAGATAGGATGATGTAATATTCCTAACAACCCCCCTCTTATTACATCATTCTCCAAATGGGGATAGGTGATCTAACAACACTTTATGAACAATTTTATTTGTTCATAAAAACACAAAATATAAGTAGGGACATGCACATGTGTTCTTCATAAACAATAGTGCAACTCACCTCACTATGCTTCTTTAGTAGGGTTGACCTTATTAGACATTATCTAAGGATATTAATATACACATCTACCCATTTGATGGGCAAGGTCATTGGTGTCACTTCTTGCATCATTTAATTTTCAATTATCGAACTGGGTGTGTCTTAGAGCTGTATGTGATAAGGTTGTCTCCACAAATTGGGGGTTTTTGCACTATAAACAATGACTTTTGATTTTGGTCAATCTCCTTTAGGAGCCTTCAGGAGCTCTCAAGAGTGGAACATTGCAACTAATTCCTAAGGACTATTTCTATCTTATCTATTGACTGATGCTTATCTAGTCTTATTTAGATCCTAATAACTTAGTTCAAACTCCACCTCACTTGATTGTAATTGATTCATGGAAAGATTAGGATATAACAAATTTAACTCTAAGTCTAAATTTTATAATTGAAATTTACTTGGAAAGAAAGTTTATTTACGCTTGCAAGGAAATGAATATTAATCTAGAAAATAACAACACTAATTAAAAAGTCTATTTATGCTTGCAAGGAACTGAATGTCAATCTAGAGAACAACAAGACTAATTTCCATGAACAAATTCCATATAATTTTAGGTTTAATCCTTACACCAGTCATCATTATTACTTCTATTATAACCACATGCATTTAAAAATAAGTACTAAATATAATTCCTATGAACATCAATTAAATCTATAGTGAACAAATGAATGTTGATCTACAACAAAACATCATAACTATCTTAGAACATAGTAAACTAATCTAAGTGAATGCAACTACTAAACATTGATCAACAAAAATTTAAATGCTTAACTTTCCAATCAATATAAACCAAACATAAATTAACTGAATCAAAGAACATAACACAAGGTCGCCTCCTTTGGTTGAGCGGGCCTTGCTCTTCCTTTGGTGGGACCTTTAACACTGAGATTCAAATCAACTCCTTATTTGCATTCGAATTGGCCCAAATAGGCAAGTAGAACAAAAGTGCATAGTACCAAAATTACAATATTCAACGAAAGATTAAATAACTTCAAACTAAACCTAAGGACAAATATTTATGGAAATATCACTTATTTTGAATTCAAAATCATGGTGCTAACCACCAAGATACAGAGTGACAAACTAAACTAAAGCATAATTGGAAGTATTCGAGAGAATTTTGCCTCATAACAACTGGAGCAACCAGTTTCCAAACAAACTAAGGAAGTCAATTCAAAATCATGATTAGTTAGTAGCTAGCTGGAGCTTTTAGGAGCACAATTGGCACCATGATGTTAAACAGAAAGTTGAACAAATCCAACTCATACAGTAAGCATTTAATGACCTGCATGAAATCCTCAAGAATAGGATGCTAATATGACAACATAGATTTTCATTTGCATAGTCATTCCATCATTAACATCATTAAAAGCAAAACATTTAATGCAAAATATCATTTCTAATATATCTTCCAATTAGTTAAGTATAAGATAAAACAAGCAAACATATAAGCATATAATTGAATGCCATCATAGTTAATTAATAATATAATAAAGTTTTTGAGAACATAAAAAGATCAATTAAAGTGTCATTTTGAGCACTCATCATTTCTCCCCCTCCTGATGTCAACCATGTCCTCATGGTTGAGGATATGGAAAATTCCTATTCTTCTTCATCATCCAAGCAACTAAGCCAGCCAAATCACCATCATGCATTATATATTGCAAGCAGGTCCTGGGATGGGCATAACCATTCAAATTTTCAAATTATTCCATCCATTCTCTCAGAATCTCCCCTATGAACTGTGGTGATGCATCAAAAGTAAGTGCAAGAATTATAACCAAGGGTGGTCTGAAACTCACCCTAATCTAGTTGGTCTGCTACTCCTCAATGACATCAATCAAAGTTCTCACTCTAGCGAGACTCCAGGTGATGTTTCTTGGCGAGATGGGTTCCCTCCTTCTTAATGGTGCTGGAATATTATGGAACCTATCTCTTGGTGCAATTAAATCTCTATGTGGAAGGTGATCCTGAATATTTTTGAAAACTTGAATTCTTTCATACATATTCCTCTTGTAAGCAGGTGCTACATTCTGTGACATTGCAAAGTACCTGAACCTGATTCTAAAATTTTTTGACCAAGGGGTCTCATCTCTCATAGGCATTCCTAATTTTATTTGTGCATCCTTGTATTGGGCTACTCTGTTTTCCCATTCTACTTGGTTCTGTAACAATGATACAAATGATCTGATTTGTAACTCTCCTATGAAAACATTTAGAAAATATTGTGGAAAGCCACCAAGGAGAAAACCATGCGAGAATTATTCACACATCTGGTTCTGAATAGTAGGATGACTGCTGAAAAAGTCTTTAACAAATTCACTATCATCATTATAATCAATTTTTATTTTTAGAACCATTTGGTTAATTTTCCATTGGAAAACCCTTTATTTATATATGTTGTGCCCTAATTTCTTGAAAATACCTCATCAAGACCAACCTTAGGGTTTAGGAGACAATATCCCGCCATAATTTTGAGTTTATTTTGATTTTTATGCCAAGTGGGACTAAGTCGCCCAAGGTGGCGACTTAGCCCACCTAGGAAAATTTAAGTGGATGTTGAGAATTAAAATGTAATTAATGATTCTTAACAGGATTGTCTTCCGAAACACACTTAAGTAGGGCCTATAAGTGCATTAAGGGGTCATTTTATCATAAGAAAGGATCATTTTATTGATGAAAAGCCTAGGAAAGTGTGAGAGTTTGTTACAACTCTTTACAACACTTTGAAATAAGGCTTGGTAAGGGGTAAAAATGGGTTATTTAGGTCAATTATGATGATATCTAAAAATGGGGGAAAATATCGTTCTAAGGAATTTGATGAGTTCTATAAGCATGCAAGTATTTTTCAGCAAAAGACTACTCCTTATACAGCTCAACAAAAGGTGGTATTAGAAAGAATGAACCAAACCTTGATGGAAAGAGTTAGGAGAATGTTAAGTGGTGCTAATCTTGATACATAATTTTGGGAAAAAGCTACAAGTGTTGCTTGTTATCTGGTTAATAGATCTCCTTGTTCAGCTCTTGTTGATAAAACTCCTTATGAAGTGTGGATAGGTAGAAAGCCTTATGTTTCATATTTAAGGGTCTTTGGTTGTGAGGATTTTGTTCATGTGCCTCAAGTAAGGCATTCTAAGTTGGATCCAAAAAGCACATAAATGTATATTTGTTGGTTACGGTGAGAATGTAAAAGGTTATAAGCTTTGGAATCTACTAACCTATAATATGGTTTTCTCTAGAGATGTGATTTTTAGGGAGCTTAGAGATTACTCAAGTGAAGAAAAACCAAAGGAGAAGGATAAGGCAAAAATAGTGTACTTTGAGACAAAGACTAAGAAGCAGGAAGATGCACATTAGGAAGAACAACCAAATGGATTTGAGGATGGAGAAGAAGAAGAGGGTTCAAAGAGTTCAAATGATGTGCATGATGAGCATGTAGAAGAAGAGCAACATGAGCCCCTTAATCCTAACTTGAGAAGATCAACAAGGAAACAAAATCCAATTGGTACGTATAGCCCATCCAATTTCAATTGTGTTGAGTACTAACAATGAACTTAGATCCTATACGAAGGCTCTTTCTTCATAAGAGAATGAGTCTCGTGTTAGGGTTAGAAGGCAGATATCTCACAAGTTAAATGCAGATTTAACAATAAAACTAAGAAATAAAACACACAGAAAAATATAGCATAAACAAGACAACACAGAGAGTTTAATGTGGTTCACCCAATCTGGGCTTCATCCACAAAACCGCAGACATCCAATGATTATATCATCCAATGCAAAACATATTACAATCTCGTGAATAATGCCCCACTGCAACTCCCCATTCCAACCACTTATAACAAGCTTTTAGAAGCTTCCAAAAATTAGGGTTTACAATGTCGGATTTTTTCCTTTTCGGTGATGAAGCGAAAAAAAAGTGAAAAAAAGTATACAGTACTAAAGAGTGTACAATATACCATGATCAGTCACCACATACCAACAATCTCCCACTTGGAGACTGATCCTAAATGACACTACTGCACTTATAGCTCCCATTGGAAATAAGCACCTTAGACCCTGCTACTTTGTTATACTTGAATTCAACCTTGAAGGCCAACCGAAGTTGAAGAGGAGCTCAACTTCTCCCTTATCATTGCTTTCGTAAACATATCCGCTGGATTGGAATCTATATGTATCTTTTCTAGCTTTACTTTTCCATCTTCCAACATTGACCGAATGAAATGATATCTCAGTTGTATGTGTTTGGTTTTAGAGTGCAAGGCAGATTTCTTTACAAGATGTATAGAACTCTAGATGTCTATAAACAAGTGATTTTCAACCTGTTGTTTTCCCAACTCTTCCATGAAAAATTGCAACCATATCATCTCCTTTGCTACCTCTGTTGCAGCAGCATACTCTGCCTCTGTGGTGGATAAAGCAACCACCTTTTGCAACTGATAAATCCAACTTACTTTTGTCCCACCAACTATAAATACATAACCTGTGGTACTCCGTCTAGTATCTATATCCCCTGCCAAATCTGAGTCAACATAGCCTTTTAAATCTATATTAGAGCCCCTAAAACATAAACATTTATTGGATGTACCTCTTAAATACTTGAGAATCCATTTTACCGCATTCCAATGCTCAACTCCATGATGACTCTTATACCTACTAACAACTCTTACGACATGTGCAATATCCGGTCTCATGCATACCATGGCATACATTAAACTGCCTATAGCTGAAGTATATGGTACCTTGGACATTTTTTCATCCTCCTCTTGTGTCTTTCAACACATATCTTTAATCAATTTGACATGACTGGAAAAGGTGTGCTAACAGATTTTGCATTCGCCATATGAAATCTCTATAACACCTTTTCAACATAATTGGCCTGAGATAGAAACAATTTTCTATTTTTCCTATCTCTTGTAATCTTCATACCAAGGATTTGTTTTTCTGCCCCCAAATCCTTCATATCAAATGAATTTGCTAACTATTTTTTTAACTCCTTTATGTGATCCATGTTAGACCCTGCTACAAGCATATCATCAACATATAAACATAGAATAATGTAGCTATCTTCAGCTAACCTCTTAAAGTAAACACGATGGTCTGAATTACACCTGTTGTAGCCTTGCTCAGCCATAAAACTATCAAATTTAATATACCATTGCCAAGGTTCTTGCTTCAAGCCATATAAACTTTTCTTCAATTTTCACACTAGTTTCTCCTTACTTTTGACCTCAAATCCTTGTGGTTGTTCCATATATATTTCCTCTTCCAAATCACCATGGAGAAAGGTTGTTTTAACATCAAGTTGTTCTAAATGGAAATCTTCAACAACCACAATACTTACAACAGTACGAATAGAAGTCATTTGAACAACTGGAGAAAAGATTTAATCAAAACCAACACCCTTTTTCTATGCAAATCCCTTTACAACTAATCTGGCTTTAAATATTTCCTTACCTCCATCCTCCTCTTTCAACCTGTAAACCCATTTGTTTGGTAAAGCCTTTTTACTTGCAAGCAACTTGCATAATTCCCAAGTTTGATTTTTCAGCAAGGAGTCCATTTCTTCTTCCATTCTATGCTCCCACTGAACCTTGGTATCCACCTGCACAGTTTCATGATAACATTCTGGTTCACCAACATCAATTAGTAAAATGGAATACAAAGAAGGAGAAAATATTTTTGGAGGTCTACTTATCCTTGAAGATCGCCTAACATTCACTGGAGTTTTTGGTATTTCTTGTTTTTGTTGTTGCGGAGCATGAGGAGCCACTGGAACATTGTTGCTTGTAATATCATCCAACACTACATAATCCCTTTCTTTCTTCTCATGTTGCTGCAATAGATCTTTGTACAACACTTTCTCATTGAATATTACATCCCTACTTCTCACAATTTTCTTATTTTAAAAATCCCAAAGCCTATAACCAAGTTCATCAATACCATATCCAACAAATATACATTTCTTTGATTTTGCATCTAGCTTGGTTCTATTTTCAAAATCTACATGTGCAAATGCTTCACAACCGAAGGTTTTGAGAAAAGAATAAATCACCTTCTTACCTGTCCATGCTTCCTTTGGAATACCACAACCCAAAGGATTAGACGGACCTCTATTAATTAAATAAACATCAATGTTTGTAGCCTCTACCCACATGTTTAAAGGCAACCCAACATGCAATCTCATAGTCTGTGCACGCTCCATTATTGTTCTATTCATGCGCTCATCCACTCTATTTTCCTATGGAGTCCTTGGAACCATTTTTTGCCTACGAATACCATTAGAGGAACAATAATCTTCAAACTCTTTTCTGCAATACTCACCACCATTATCAAATCTGAGACATTTTAACTTTTTACCCGTCTCATTCTCAACCAAGCTTCTCCATTTTTTAAAATTTTCAAATACATCAGATTTCTGCATAAGGAAATAAATCCATACCTTCCTAGTTGCATCATCAATGAATGTAACATAATATTGAGAGCCACCAAGAAAATATACCTGAGCTGCTCCCCATACATCTGTATGCACAAGCTCCAATTTCTCATCTTTCTTTTGTTTCCCATCCTTGAGAAAACTAACTCTCTTTTGTTTTCCATACACACAACTTTCATAGAAATCCATATTAACACATTTTAGACCTAGTAAAGCATTCTTTGAATGAAGTACTTTCATATCTTTTGCACTCATATTCCCAAGTCTATTATGCCATAGTGTTGATTCAAAATCCATAACAACTATCTAATTTTCTGCCTGCTGAACTGCATCAACTGTTCCTGAACATTAATTTTTATCTGCAATAGCTAAAGTAGAAGGAACAGTATGACTCGTACAAATATATAAGGTGCCTACTTTCACACCTTTTGCTACCACTAAGGCACCTTCTGTAACCTTCCAATTTTTATCACTAAATGTAACAACACAACCTTCATCATCTAGTTTCCCTACATAAATTAAATTTCTTTTTAGCTTTGGAAGGTGCCTTACCTCATGTAGTAGCCAATGATTCTCATTTTGTAACTTAATCTTGATTCTTCCCTTTCCAATAATATGACAGGGTTCGTTATCTCCCAAATAAAATAGCCCAAAATCCGCTTGGACATAATCAAGAAAATAATTTCTATGGGGCGTAGCATGAAAAGAAGCCCTTGAATCTAACACCCACGAATCATCAGCATTGTCAAGGGAAAGAATCAAAGCATCCGCATTAGATTTATTACTTACCACATTTGCCTCTTTATTTCCTTCTTTTTTGTCTCCTTCTTTATTTTTCTGAGACCATCAATCTTTCTTTAAATCACCCAGCTTACCATAGTACCAGCAATCCCTCTTGTCTCTAGATTGGGACCTTTTGTCCTTTGATTTTCCTCGTGATTTCCCATGACCTTCAGAATTGTTTCCTCTCTCCTTTGTTCTACCCCTGCTTTCTACATTCAAAACATTGCTTGATGTGGATGTTCCACTTGAGCTTTTCCTACAAATATCCTCGCTCAAAATAGCACCAACAACATCATCAAATTTCAATGTATTCAAACCAAAAATAGAATTGCTAACATCCATTACCAAGCTATTCTAGCTTTCAAAAAAAGAACATAGAACCAAAAGAGCCCTAACTTCTTCATCAAAGTTTACATTTACAGAGGTTAATTGACTAGTAACTGTATTAAACTCATTTAAATGATCAATAACTGACCCACCTTCTACTATTTTCATATTAAATAAACGCTTCATAAGAAATACCTTATTCGAAGCGAAAGGCTTTTCATATAACTTTGCTAGGGTTTCCATCAACTCTTGAGTTGTCTTTTCTTTTGTAATATATAATGCCACCAATTGTGCCAAGCATAAACGAATATTGCCAAGTGCCTCTCTATCCAAAATATCCTAGTCCTCATCAGACATTGCTGAGGGTTTCTTGGTTTTCCCTTCCAATGGCCACCATAAATCCTTCTGGTAGAGATAGTCCTCCATCTGCATCTTCCATAACTAATAGTTTTTTCCATTGAACTTTTCAACCTTCAACTTACCCTCGTCTGTCATTGCTCCCACTCAGTCGTGAGACCTTCCTACAAAGGATAACTAAAAACAACCCGCTCTTATTCCACTTGTTAGGGTTAGAAGGCATATATCTAACAAGTAAAATGCAGATTTGACAATAAAATTGAGAAATAAAACACACAGAAAAATATAACAGAAACAAGACAACACAAAGAATTTAACGCGGTTCACCCAATCTGGGCTACATCCACAAAACCACAACCATCCAATGATTTTATTATCCAATGCAAAACATATTACAATCTCGTGAATAATGCCCCACTACAACTCCCCATTCCAACCGCTTATAACAAGCTTGTAGAAGCTTCCAGAAATGAGGATACATGAAGAGTGTACAGTACTAAAGAGTGTACAGTATAGCATGATCAGTCACCACATACCAACATCTTGGATGCAAGCCATGCAGGAGGAGATGATGGCTTTGGATAGTTGTGATACTTGGTATCTTGTGAGTTTTCCCAAAGGAAGCCCATTGGTTGCAAATGGTTATTTAAAAATAAATTTGGAGTAGATGGTCTAGATTAGAGTTGTACAAGGCCATATTAGTGGCCAAGGGCTACTCCCAGAGAGAGGGAGTTGATTTTAATGAAATTTTGTCTCCTATTGCTAAGTTAACTTCTATTAGATTCCTATTATCTATAGTTGCTTATGATTTTGACATAGAGAAAATGGATGTTAAAACTGCTTTCTTGCATGGGGATCTTGAGGAAGAGATTTATATGCGACAACCTACCAATTTTGTTGTGAAAGGAAAAGAACAGTTGGTTTGTAGGTTAAAGTGATCTTTATATGGTTTGAAATAGTCACCCAAGATGTGGTACCAAAAGTTTGATTCTTTTGCATTGAAAGTGGGTTTTGTTAAAAGTGAGGAGGATCATTGTGTTTATATTAAGGTTATTGATGATTAAATTTTAATCATTTTCTTGTATGTTGATGACATGTTGTTTATGGGTAACATCAAGGTGATGATCAAGGATCTTAAAAGACTTGTCTTTTTGGCACATTTAATATGAAGGATTTGGGGTCTGCAAAATATATTCTTGGGATGGAGATCAGAAGAGATCGGGTTCACAAAAAGATTTGGTTAAGTCAAAGTAAGTGTGTTGATACCATTTTGCAGAGATTTAATATTCATGATTGTAAATTGGTAAATATTCTAGAGAAGATGTATGATGATGATATTGAAGAGATTTCTAACATTCCTTATGCTAGTGCCAACAATTTGATGTATGTAGTGGTTTGCAGTAGACCAAATATAGCCCAAGCAGTGGGAGTTTTGAGCAAGTTTATGTCTAACCTTGATAGATAACATTGGAATTTTGTTAAGAGGGTGTTTAGATATTTGTATGGTACTTTAGATTAATGTTTAATTTATCATGGTACTAATAATGTGGATAATTCATTGGATATACAAGGTTTTGTTGATGTAGATTTAATAGGTGACTTGGATAGTAGAAGGTCCACTAGTGACTATGGTTTTACTTTGTTTGGAGGCGTAGTGAACTCGATGAGTAAGAGGCAACCTATAGTTGCATTGTCCACCATTGAAGTAGAGTATATGAAGGCTACACATTATTCTAAGGAGGTGTTTTGGTTACAGAGAC
Source organism: Sequoiadendron giganteum (assembly GCA_007115665.2). Taxonomy (NCBI): domain Eukaryota; kingdom Viridiplantae; phylum Streptophyta; class Pinopsida; order Cupressales; family Cupressaceae; genus Sequoiadendron; species Sequoiadendron giganteum. Next base: position 82,573,659 of record CM021100.1, on the reverse strand, counting down.
TTGTTAACAACATTGGTTTTGATTGCACAATTATGAGGATTAGATGTGATAGTTAGGGTGCCATATGTTTAGCCAAAAATCCTATTTATCATGCTCGTAGTAAGCATGTTGATGTTTAGTATCACTTTGTACGAGAAATGGTTCAGAATGGTAAATTTTTTATTGAGAAAGTTCACACTTTAGATAATGTTGCATATTCTCTAATGAAGCCAATAACCATGGATAAGTTCTCTTTGTGTAGGAAGGCCATGGGCCTTGATCATTGTACTTGATTATATTTTTTATTTGTATCTCATGGATTTAATTGCAATGTATAATGCCATGGGAAATTTTTAGGATAGGTGACATTATAATTGTTATCCTAAGTTGATTTATGTGTCTCCACGTTCTTTGGAAAGTGTTCTAAGGGATATGAGAGACAAAATATTTATTATTTATTTTCCTATGACAAATTATAATTGCATTCAAAGAGGTGGAACCATTACGGTGGTGGTTACAGTGCATCTTAGGAGAATATTCCTCTTGGGCATCCAACTTTGTGGGTGGGGATCACTTTAGTGTGCATTTCCTTGCATGTTATTGTGTCACCAAAAAGTGTAGTCTTTGGCACTTTTCACTCATTTTGGCCTTGCTTTGCCTTGATTCAGTCTTGAAAGCTTGCAATTCAACAATCATCTAATGGTATTTTACTAAGTTGTTGTGAAGTGTTGTAACACATCTTTCCACTTTTCTAAGACCCTTTCACCACAATTCACCTAAACAACACCCTTTTACCCCTTTCCAAGCCTTGTGTCAAGGTGTTGTAAAGTGTTGTAAGGAGTTTTCACCTTCCTAGGCTTATCATCCATTAATTAACCCTTTTCTTATGTTAATTTATCCCCTTAATGTACTTTTAGTCCCAACTTAAGTGTGTTTCGGGAGGCAAACCTAATAAACATCATTTAACATCATTTTATTCCCAACCACCACTTGAAATTGTTTGAGTGGACTAGGTCGCCACCTTGGGCAACCTAGTCCCTTTTGGCATAAAATTCAAAATTAAGACAAAAACCTAACAGGAATTTTCCTCCAAAACCCTAGTGTTGGCCTATCATTTTGCATTTTCGGGAAATTAGGAAATATGTTGTATAAATAAGGGTTTTCACCTTCATTTTTCCTCTCTTGCTCTCTTACTCTATCCCAAGCTCATTTTTACACCTCTGAACACAATCACTCTTGCACTCTAGCTTCCAAAGCAAGCAATCAAGCACAAGGGCATCACAAGCAACCTCCATTGGAGCTGGTTCTTGGATGTTGTAGACTTCAACCATCAAAGGTTTGGTAAGTGTTTGTATTGAGTTCATCATTCAATCTACCTTTCCTTCCATTGCTTCTCATTTGGGTTTAGTTACCATCAAAGGGGTTTGACTTAGGCAAACCCCTATTCCCTAACCCCAACATTCTCTTTGTCTTTGCATGTGTTTTGTAGGTTGTACTCAGATTTAGCAAGATCCAAAGTGTTGGAGAAAGTACAAACATTCCATTCAAGTCACATCAAGGCATCAAACCCTAGAAGGAGCAAAAGGACAAATTACTGGTCATTTTTGGGAGTTTTAGATACAAACTACTACAAAGGAGGAAAGTACCAACTGGGACCCACAGAATCAGACCCTAAATCTTCCAAAAGCACCAGGAGGAATAGGTCACCACTATTGGCAACCTTGTCCCCGTGCTAAGCCTGAAAAAGGGTTTTTTGTATTTCTGGGTACCCTTTTCCCCGAAACCCAGTCCGACAAAATTTCCCGACAGGAGGACTAGGTCGCCCAACTTGGTGTAAGTTTCCCTCTGCTGATTTCAGACAATTTCTAGAATATTTTGGGGCCTCTCATCTACAACATTCCATTTCCAGTGCACAAGTTTTGAACTTTCCTATTTACTTCCAAATTTGCATACATTTAGGTCATTTTAGTTTAGGTGCATTTAGTTTACATTCACTTTGATTACATTTTATAGATTAGATTACCATCATTTCATTTCAGTTTTCAGCCACACTCATCACACACGCATATCACAACCTAATCCAATCCTCCCTTTGAATGCAACCGCCAAAAACACCTAACCATTAAGTGGAAAGAGAGCCATTCCTACACCAAGTGCTCCTAGGTGAAAAACCCTAGGGGCCTAGTAAAGGGAATCCTCTTTCCCTCTTAGTGTTATATTTTTGGTGGTTCAGTTATTTGCATGTTTTGCATGCTCTTGCATGGTTGGATGCTCAAGTTTGCAGGTTAGTGGATGTGCTTGCATGTACCCATCAAAGTTGTCAAAGAGTTATGAAACACTCGGGTTTGACCAATTTTGATTAGAACTGTGGATTAGGCACCCATGTTAAGGCCATGTGATTATTTAATATTTTATTCCATGTTTATGGGCTATCCACTAAGGGGGTGTGAGTTTTTCCAAGTGGTTTTGCTTGTTATTTTTTGGGATACTATTTGTGGTATTCTCTCCCACAAACTTCTATATATTGGAGCCTTGAGATGGCGGTTTGTATGAGTTTATTTATAGGTTGTCAGAGGGACAAAGTGATGCTAGATTATAGAGAGGATTGGTGTATTGGAGTAATTCCTTGAATATTAATACAAACATTGGATCTCTTTGGGTGTGGAGTTTTTTCCTGCAAGGGTTTCTCTGTGTGTATCTTGTGTCACTTGTGTTGATGACTTGTGGCACTGCAGATTTTTCTTTCATGTTTGCAATTGCCAATCACTTAATCATTTTATGGTAATCTTATAAACATAATTTCATATTTTCAACCACTTTATTAAGTTCATATTGTTGCAAGTTGTACCTATATTTCCAACATCAAAGACTAAACACATCTCAATACGGTATCATTTTCTGAGAGAAAAGGTTGTTGAACATGAAGTAAAAATGGAGTATGTGCCTACAAAGGATCAAATTATAGATATCTTCACAAAGGAACTTTCAAAGGATACTTTTGAGTATCTATGACAAAAGCTAGGGGTTGTTGCCCCTCCCTATTCTCACTAGATGCATAGATGGTGCATATTTCTAAGGGGATAAATTCATGTCATATCCTTTTCTCCTAGATTGATGGGTGCTACCTCTCAAGGGGAGCTAGTAGTAAGGGACGGTCCTAAAGTAATTGTGTACTTGTTGTATATGTGAAGAAGAAGTGTTGCTAGTCAAAAGGGGGATCATGTGTTGTTGCTTCAATATAATATCTTTTTTACCTCTTGTTCATAATGTCAAAGAATGTCATGCTGCTTTGTGCAAGAATGTACAACACTTTATCCTTGATGTCAAAGGGGAGAGTGAGTAGTGTGTGTTGTCATCAATGTCAAAGGGGGATGTTTTTGGAAGCTATTTTCATTGATGTTAATACTAATGCTTGTGTTTTTGTCATTGATGTCAACACTAATGATGGTCATCAATATTATCACTAAGGAGTTTGTTAGCACTTGATTGAATTCAGCACTATAGTTAATACTTGCATTGGTTGTCTTTATTATACTCATCTTGGGCTAACATTGGTGAATTAGTTCATGGTTGGATTTCATGCCTTTTCAAAGGACTATTGATTATCATACAATGTATTATCTCTATCAACAGATATGGTTTCATAATGATATATTAAGATGAGGATTAGAAGCATTAAGATTCAGATTAGAAGCATGAATAATGATAGACAAATGTTGTTGAAGGTCTACATTATGTCTCTTGCTCTCGCCTTATGTTCCTGATAATATATATGTTGTTAAAGGGAAGTTATGGTCTCTGTAAGTTACTCAAATGATTCTAGTTCATGAAGTTCTAATGAAGTTTGTTCGAGAGAATGCTCCACATTCCTCCATTGTCATAGTTTTGGTCTTGTGGTTTAATACTCAATGGTAGTGTTCTTTTTATGTTGCACTCCTATCTTTTTTAGGTCACCTATGTTGTTGAGGAGGTTCTTATGAATTACAAAAGGTTGGCAGCGTTGGTAGTTGTCTAGACTGGTCTAAGAAATGCTTTGCATTTCTTTGCATTGATGTATGTACTCCTAAGGATTGGTGAATATTCTCACAATATTTTTACAATTTCTTAGTTCCAATATCATATGTTGAAGTGGTTTGCAAGTGGTTCTATAAATGCTACATCATTCGATTATGTATCTAGTGTTCCTAAACAATGTTCTCTATACTTTTTTGATTTGTGGTGATTTGTGTTGGCATAATAGTGTGAAAGAAGAGTATGGAAGTAATGTTGGATGTTCAAGGAACATCCCTATGTGATAAAAATGTTTCTAATTGGTTGCTTTGGTGTTGCAAATTATGTTTTGAGTTGGATTTCTAGGTTATTATGGATAGTTGGCTAACAAGGCCTATTCCTTTGCTTGTGATATGTGCCTAAGGGCCTGCACCAACAATGGAAGTTGTGCCATGATATATTTGGGTCCTGACCTATCCTATTTAGGGCCATATCAGGTAAATTCAAGTGAAATAGTGTTTATGGGCCGACTTGGTATGTGCTTCAATGTTTCATCCACATGTTTCCTTTGATACCAACTTAGGTTAATATGCACCTGCATGCAAATGATTTTGGATCACATTAAAAGAAGAGATAAAACTATTATAGTCCTCTCTATCCTCAGATAGGACCGTATTATGTTTGGTGGTTGGCCAGTTACATTCATTGGTTATTCTTTTACTAGATAACCTAATTGAAGAATTGAAGTGTTGTAGTCTAGATATAAATACAAGATCATTTTAGATGCAACATGAATGGAGAAGTGTACAAGTCTGAAGAAGTTTGTGTATGACTCATATTGAATATTTGGCAAAGATAGAGTTGAAGTTTGTGAAAGGAAAGTTAAATTATGCTATAACGCCTCAGTCAACAGAGTGTTATGTTGGAAATCATTGTAATTATCTTTGAAACATTTTGTATCTTCCTCTGAGATAGTGAATCTCATCAGGCCTCTATATCTTGCACCTAGATTTGGTTGGTACTTCAGTACTGCAAGTCCAAGTTTTGTACCTCAAAGGCAGTGAGCCTTTTGGCAAGTCTTTTTGGAAGTGAGCCTTATATTGTGAGTTTACTCTCACCATAGTTTTTCTCTCATTGGTTTTTCCACATAAGCCTGCTGTCTCCTTGTACATGTGTGTGTTATCTATTTTAGTCTCTTTGTTGTTTATTTTTTTACTATTATATCTTTCACTAGTTAATACTATAGATTGTGTCAAAGATTCTAACTGAGCTATAATCTTCTAAATTACTATTCTACTTAAAGTTCTATCTTTATCTGGTTAAGGAGTTTGATTTGTACTAAAAAATTTAAGTTCCAAAAGGGGTTAGGTTTTGTACAGACTGATTTACCCCCCTCTCAATTTTCATAAGTGTCCAATAATCGAAACATCATTTTTTTCAAATACTTTTTCTTTTCGATAAATTGGCTTCAAAATTAGTGCTACATATGTATTTATCTAACAATTTTAGTTGGAAAAGTTGTGGAGATATCTAACTTAGCTAGAATGTATCTTACGAGATCATATATTTGACCAAAATGGTTTTTTTAGTTAGAAATACTTAAATTCAGTTGTGTTGATAAGTTGGCCAAAAGTATGACATAGCTTTGTACTTTTACCCCCATGCACTTTTGTTGCTATTTCCGTATTTAAATAATGTGGTGTCATCATGCGTTGTGGGTGTCTATCCAAGTGGAGGAAGCTTGATAGCAATAAATATGACCCATTACATTCTTGGCAATGGATTAGAAGAAATTAATATAAATAAAATAGAGGGGAATGAAAGATCATCTTTCTAGGTCTGCATTATTATCATGAAATTTGTGTTACATTGTATACTATAAACCTTCTTTATCATGGGGATATGCATTAATAGATAAAACTAAGAGAAAATAACATGTGAGAGCAATGTCATATGTATCCTTGTTTGGTTTTCTATCATTGTTCATATGTCTAGTATGTTTTGATATATATTCTATATTTTTCTTCTCCTATTCACCATACCATTTTGGAATGAACATATGAAATCACTATACTTTAGGTTTTTGGTTTTATGTTATTTTGGATGATGTCGTTTTTCATTACTCTTGTGACTTGTTGAGATGCATCCTTTCAATTGTTGTTGTGAACATGATACTTTATCTAGCTAGTTCAATTTTAAGGCCTATTCACACCTTAGTCTTAAGGTTGTTTAGGTTATTTTTTAATTATTGAATCTTATTTCATAGGATTTAAACACTTGACATTATATTGTATGCTTTAGGGCTTATATCCTTGCTAATAGTAAGGTTATATCTTTTCCTTGTTATTACTTTAATTAATTTTTTCTAAGGTAATAAAATCATTTTCACAGGAGCTCTCAATTGTGGAAGGTTTTTTGTCTTTTGTTCATAGATTTCTATACCTGTAGTTTCAAAATTACTTTGATATGGCATTAGAGCTCAAAATTAGTAATCCCCTTCTCAAAATTTAAAGGTTGTTTCTTTGGGTTATTATAGAGAACCTTACTATTTACTAGGAAAAGCGTGTTCTACACCTTGCACAAGAAATTATTATTTAATTAAATGTAAAATAAATATTTATTTGTGGTGCATCTTATGAGGCGTGTTTAGCCACATTAAATATTTATTTTGTTCTACTTGTAAATTTGTACATAATATTGGTTATTTATTTTGTGTGGGTTGCACATGGAAAAATATTTAGTAATAAAAAAATTAGTACCAAGAAAGTAAATGTTGAGGTCAATGAATTTGTGTACCCATGGTTTACATTAACACTTGGTTGTTTTTTGCGAGCTTGATTCTATAAAAGTAGACACCTAATTAATGGTTGATGTTGGTGGTTTAACTTGGTTGTCACTATATTGAGCTCTCTTGTTGATATATATGTGGAGTATGGCATGGGCTATGTGGTTGCATGTTTATCCATTATGTTTGGAGACATGGAGGATGCATTGGAAGAGCCTGATGTTTCATAGGTATTCTTGATAAAAAAATTAGTGTATTGTAATGTTTTCGTTATTGAATTGCACATTGCATGTCGATGCTTTAAAGGCTAGGATTTTCCCTCTTGGGGGTTTTCCCAAGGTATACCTTTTGCAATCCTGCAGTATATCTTTGATCTTTGCATTATGGCTATTTGTATGTTTTTATGTATTTCTTTATCTCATGGGGTTATGTAGGAAATGGTTTGATCAAAATGATGGATTTTATCCTAACAAGTGGTATTAGAGCCATAGTTTTTGGTGAGGAAGGTGAGAGATCTCCATTTGATTTAACCATTGTATGAGAATATTTAATGCAAATTTGAAATCATGCAATGTTAAAGAGGTTTTAAAAATTTCAATGTATGATAAATGTTGTATAGATTGACATTTGTAGAGTTGAAGTTTTTAATTTTGTATATTTTTTTATTATTGTTTAAACAAATTTGAGATTTGAAAAAGAGTTGGAAAAAAAGGTAGTTTGTGAATACTTACCAATAGGGTTTTTTGGGGAAGTTTCACACAACCCCTGGGATCAATTATTATCTTTGGAGTTGAACCTCTTTAACAACTCGATTAAATTTTTAAAGAAGAACTCTCTTTTGAAACAACGAAATTACTTTCGTCCCACAAATTTGACGGTGTATACATGCATTATATTTACAGCTTGGAAATCTAATCTGGACGATGCCGATTGTGTGCCATTATGCCACTGATTTATTATATGTTCTTCTACACAGTAATACTGTAAAGCCTTGATGAACAAATTTAGTGACACTTTTAAAAACAAGAGCTGCAATGCAGAGTAGTTCCTGCCTAGTGTTGGCAGGGCAGTTTTTGCAACAGCTACTGACCAAAATTAAAATTGTAATCTTTAGATTACAAGATCTAGCAGATCTTTGTCAAGTATACAGTACACCTCAGAAATTTAATACTTTGACTCAGATTAAAAATTCCAACAATCCTATCGGTAATAGAAACTTATTACTCGTTAAAAAGAGAGCTCTGCATTGAATATTATCACAAAACATAAAATAAGATAGTAAATACGCCTTAAATTTTGTATGGTGTTGTGTTTGATTTAAATATATTTTCAAGGAGAGAAAGTTTCCTATACTATTTGGACGTTTTCTGGTCAGGTCTGTTTTGTAGGAGAAATCCTGAAATGTTCAAACGAATAAAAGCACAGAGCCATTTTATAATGACAAAAATTGTTATTTACAGTATTATTATGATGGTTGGCCATTGTTGGGGAGAAAAAAGAAGGGCAGAATGAGCTTCAATACAAATTAAAATGATAAGTCCTCAAAGCAGCCTAGGTTTAAATCCCTGGACAAACCTTAGTTGTATATAAGCTTATGGGACTGGTCAAATTTACCCTTGCCATTAAGTTGGGTAGTCTTATAATATGCTAAAAATTAATACGTAAATAAAACATTTGAAAACAATTATTTATAGATTGAACTCCCTTAAATTTTTAAATTCTCTTCAATCACATTCTCATTCCAATATGAGTATCTTCTAGTTGAATTACTTCATTACAATACAATCGAATGTATAAAAATATAACACTCCTACATCAACTGTACATACAATTAGCAGAATTTTTCAATGGCTATTGAATTTACAAAGCTCCATCAGAATGTTTGGGCTCAATCAGAGGCTCAGATAGTCCTTCTGGTAAACTTGAGAACCTTTCCGGTGCAGGGCACCTTGTTGCTCAGTTTGATGAAAAGAGTCTAGTTAGGTTCCTTGAGTCATGTTAAGGTCAAATAAGTCCATGTTGGGCCATTTTATAATGTTTTGTGTTTTTTGAGTCATTATGTGGTCATTAGGAGAAATGCTACAAATTTGCTAAATGTCATAATATTGTAATTGTTGCAAAAATGCAAAAAATGTCCATATGAGGAAGCCCAACGGTCATGGGCAGGTGTAAAGGAAGTTTTAGGCATTGGTAGGTGTTATTTGAGATATAAATATGTTGAGAACTCATGGGAGATGGTTGTTGAAGAGTTTGAAGGAGTATTCTAATAAAATATCTCAGTTTTATTGCTAATTTCAGTGTATTTTCTTCATTACCAGCCTGTGTACGAGTCTGTACAGCAGGGGTATGCTTTGAAATGATTTAAATCTTTTGAAGGACTGTATTTTCTTTGATTTGAATTGACTCTTGAGGGATTTCATTGTTTCTTAAGCAATTTAGTGGTTGATTACTAAGGACTGGTCTGAAAATAGGGGTGCAAGGGTTTGAGGCCTAGAATGATCTAAAAGGCCATTCCACCTATTGTATAGGCTGTAGTTTGGTGGAATGGGCCTGATTAGACTAGGATAGGGTGTAGAAATAGGGAAATTGTCTTAGTGGAGATATTGGATGAGATTTTGCACGTTGCCCTATTGAAAAGTTAGAGTTTGGCCTTTGGAACAAGGCTAGAGTTGGTAGATTGAAGGAATTGATTGAGGACTTGATAGAACCTAATGAAACCAGTGTGACTAGCTGTAATTTGATAAGTTTAGCTGGCTATGAAGCCCTAATTGAACAAAGAGTGGAAAAGGGTGAAAAAGAGTGGTTTGTGAATGAAGAGTATAGGAATCTAGAGGGCGGCATAATTGGAGGATGGAATAAGCTTGTGCAGGCAGAATAAGGCCTGTTGAAAGTTATTTTAAGGTTGTGTGATGATTGGGCATGTGATTTTCAATAAGCCCTAGCTAATTGTGAAGAAAGTGAGGGTTTTGTGAAAATAGGTCTTAATGGGCGAGTTGTGGCCTGAAAGTTGGAAGATCTAGTGTTTTGTAGGCTATTTGTTGACTGTCAAGTGAATTCTTAGGTTGGTGGAAAGGATCAAGGTGTGTCTCTTTGTAAAAGAGGCCTAATTCAAGGCCAGTTTAGCGCAAAAGACAAGATTGGTAGTTGATGTTCCAAAGGAGTTATAAGAGAGGTTGACATATGTTGAAAAAGGCCTAAATGGGTGCCTAAATTGAGGATTTGTTGCAGAGTTTGTTTGGAGGATTTGGAAGTTTTGTCAAGAAAGTTAGGTTGGCTGACCTACTAGAGACTAGGTGGAAAGTTGAAAACAAGCCTAGAATTGAGTTTGTGAGAGAAAATTTGGTTGGAATCTCTTTGTATGGTGAAAGTGAGATGGTTTCCACCCTGTCATTGCATCACTTTCATTGGATATGTTTGTCCACAACACAGATAGTAGCAGAATCTCTCTTTTAAATGTACATAGTCCTCTAATCCACAATCACAATCATTAGTACATCCCACTAGGTCATTTAGATATTCAATCTCCTCTTTGAATCAATCGGAATGTTTAGATCTATTGAAGCTCAAATTAGTATGCCACCTCAAAAAACATAGAAAGAACCAAATCAAGGCCTGGTTTTATCCAAGAACAAAACTAGAAGTTTAAGGTTTTGTCCCAAAAAAAATTTGAGGATTTAATGTTTATCCAAGAACAATACGAGGGTTTAGAGTTTATCCAATAACAAGGCTTGGGTATTGGAATTATGTAAGAACAACAATAGGGTATTGGGTTTGTGCCAGAAAAATATCAGGATATTGGGTTTAGACTTCATGCAACAACAGTGTAAGATTTTATGATTTATCTAGTTAGTCAATTCCATAAATGACAACAAATAGAACATGTTTCTTGTATTTAGTATCCCAAAATTTTGTCAATACATTTCCAATGCTCTTTTTAGAAATTGCAGAATGGAAATAGAGCTAAGCCTCTGCCTTAGGTTTTAAAACTCTCTGAATAACTTTTATTGATATTTTGAAGGAAAAGATTTAGCTCTTAAAAACTTCAACATGTCTACTTAGCATATCCTCCCACAACCCTTTTAATTTTGGCACTACAATTTTCACCCTTTTGTGCTCATCTTCATCAATTCCCTCCATTCCAAAATATCTCTCAAATTCCTAGAGCAAATATATGACTAAATTAGGGTTAAATTCACTTCTTAAATATGGAGTTCATCTATCAAATGACACTTGTTTCCCACAAAAATAAAACAATTACAAATAGTTTTGCTATTATTAGAAAACATAATTCCTCCTCAATTTCTCAATTTTATAAACACTAAGGCTACAATTCTATGGAGGGGTTTTGAAAACTATTTTTATAGAGCAAGAAGTCTCATGAGTAAAAAAAAAAAAAAAAGAAGCTACAAGATTAATTATAATATTTTTTTGATAAATAGGAGCCCCTAGTTTTTAGTTTGTAATTTATAGGGGGTGTATTTGAGGTGGGACTAGAAATTTCTCCCATTAAGATTTCTTTTTACCATTTGTTAATCAACTAAAAAAAATTGCTTCTCATCAATTAATTTTATTATTATTTTATATTTATATATTTTATTGAAATGAGTATACAAAATAATAAAATTTATGAGACCATCATTCCATAAATTTATAAACTTAAGTTGCACTACAAAAACCACCATTCCATAAACTTTTAAACTTAAGTTGCACTACAAAATTCATGAGACACCCATTTTAGAATAAGGCAGAGGAGTCGATCGTGGGTCAGGGCCCGATCATGGGTATAGATTTGGATAGCCTAGGGCCCACCGTTGGGCAATTTGGATGCCAATAAAAATTTCAAATATGCTTTTAAATATGATATGATAGATTCATATTAAATTCAAAATATGTCTTATCATAGGTAGACTTTCTTATTGCCACCTTCTCAATAGTAGGTGAATGAAAATTGACATTTAGTTGCCACCTTCACAATATGAAGTGAATGCATCATGATAATCTTATTTCCACAATATAAATAATATATGTCACCTTCCCAATAAAAGGTTATTGTAAAGGGATATTTTATTATCCAAAATATAAGTCTTATTGAATTAATAGTGAGTTGGCATGCACTCAAAGTGAGTTGACATGTATAGAACACATTTCCAACTAGTTTAATTCCAAATATATTTGAACAAAATATATTTCAACATGTTCCATTTCTCATCTTCTTTTTACAAACTACCAGTTCCCGGGTGTCCATATTAACCAATCTTTTTCTGAATTTGCTTGCAAAATTGAAAAAAATGAACTCTCAGGCTCACTACATGCATTGCAATTTTTCATTAAAACACTTAATTATTACACTATTATTTACAAATGAACATAAAAACCAATAATCATAAGAAAAAATTAAAAATGGTTAAAATTCAAAAAAATATTAATATCATTTCAAATCACCAACTAGAAATCCTACGTACCCATGAAGCTATCACTTCTACCATTAATCCATTTAATGCAGATCAAATTCCCTCCCATAATTCAAATTAATCCACTTGCTACCAATTCAAATTCTATAAACCTATTTATCCAACCAATCCTCAGTTGTGTGATGCAAGTTACAATTGAAGAAATTCAAATTTCTCACTTTCTGCTTCATACTCCTAAGCAATGATGACCTCCTCCAAATCAATGCAGTCTCCTCCTTTAGCTTCTACGGTAAGTCTCAATACCTACCTTCCCAATAATACAAGTTGCTTTCCATTTACTGAATGTGAAATTGCATTCTCCATTATGTTGTCATCAGCCACTCTCCCATTATGCTTACTGTTATGGTTGAAATATTTCCAACCCTTTCCAATACAACATTACAATGCATGCATATATTTATTACATAAATGCATATCTACGCATGTTTCCTATAGCCTTGTCCATTTTCATGAAACTTACGCATTTATCTATATCTGCAATATATATTTGTTTATATATAAAATGAAGAAACTTACATGCATTTATCTATATCTGCAATATTTATGGGTTTGTTTGTTTAAATATTAAATGAAGAAACTTACACACATTCAATCTAATTAGTTGTATGCTTTGTTTATTGTTTAGTTAAAGTGACTATAAATATTGGCCCCTATCCCTTACAGCGAACTGTGATAATGGCTAACTCCTACTTATGTTACAGAAAAAAATTAAAAGGCAACACACACACACACACACACAAACACACATATATATTACTATAGATAAAAATAAAATGTACAAATATATGTATATCAAATTATATTTATTTCCAATTTATATGTTGTATGAAGTTATATTTCAGTATTTTGTTTGATAAATGGTTATAACATAAGTAGGAGTCAGTCATCACCATAGTTAGTTGTAAGTGGGAGGGGTCGATATTTACAGTCACTTTAATTTAACAACAAACAAAATATACATCTAATTAGATCACCATATGTCATATGTCCAAAACTATACCCATGATCGGCTCCTATGCCCACATATAGCTCCTCTCCCTTATGTTTATGTTTTGTTTGTTCTTCAATTTAACTAACCCCTCTCCCTTACAACCAATTGTGATAGCATATGACTCCTACTTATGTTATAACCATTTATAAAAGAGCATAAATAAATTGAAACAATAGTAAGATAGATAGATATATATTGCAAAGATAGATAAATACATAAGTTTCCTATAGATAAAATAAAAGTTACATACTGCTAGCTCGACGGTCAACGAACGTGGCATAAAAAATAAGTTGATTTGGATGCTGATGACGTGGACCCCTCACTCAAACTTACCCTACCCACCATCAACTTAATTAGATGACGTGGACCCTCTCACTCAAAGCTACCCTACGCTAATGACGTGTTCAAATTTTTATCGTAGAGATAGATAAATACATAAGTTTCTTATACCCTTCTTCATTTACATTCAACTTAATTATATGTATTCTTTGTTTTTTCTTCAATTAAAGTGACTATATGGTTACCATTTTTGAAACAACATTAAGAAACATTTACATAACTTGAAACAAAAGTACGATAGAAATATTTCTAACCCTTTCATGTTTCGTTATTCTATTTGAAGGTATACGTATTTGTATCATACTATTGTTTCAGGTTCATATATATTTGTATCATAATGTTGTGTCATTTGTATTATACTATTGTTTCAATTTTATATATAATGGTATCATAATGTTGTATGAGGAAGGGTTTAACATGATCACCAAAATGTTTATAAGAGGTATAGTTGGTGATATGGTAGTATATCATGCATTGCTTGTTTCATTGCACACTTACCCTTCATCATTTGAAATCAACTCAATTAAATGCATGGTTATTTTGTTCTCCAATTACACTCAATATTACATGTACAAATTTTTTGTTTTAGTTGGTATCATTATTTTCATTCTAACAATTATAAGTGTTTGTTGTTTACTAATCATTATGTTGGTTCAATGCAAAAAAAGAAAATAGCTATAGCAAATCCTAGGTGACCTGTAACAAGGAGACCTATACCAAAGCGGAGGCAGACAACTATGCCTACACACAAGAGAGATGTACATCTGCCTCATAGCAATGATGAGGAAATTGTCATTCCTTTTCACCAGCCAAGTGAAGAACCAAGTAGTGAGGAGGAGGTAGAAATTGTTGTGGAGTAGCCAACCAAATATGTACTCCAAGCTAGCCCAGTTGTATCAACCAAAAATGTTGCACCGAGCCAGGATTGGACCCAGGCTAACATGGAACATGCCCTTGAAGATGTCAAAGACCACAAGTGGTCAACTAGAGGTGCAGCGAAAAATTGGGGTATTCCTACCATAACATTGTCAAATTGGCTAGTGGTGTGACCACTTGTAGAAGGAAAGGGCCCCCAACAGTCCTAAATGAGGACGAAGAGTGATTGATCGTCGATTAGTTCAAGGAGATGGTTGTTGTTGGCCATGGATTGGAGATTGTAAATCTCAAAACAGAAGTGGCCCAAATATGTGAAACAAGGAATACTCCATTCAAGAATGGGCTTCCCAGCAAGTCTTGGTGGACAAGATTCAAAAGAAGGCATCTTGATCTGTGCTTGAGAACAGCTCAAGGACAAGATAGAGATCGTGCTATAAATATTAGGCCTACAGTTGTAAGTTCTTTCTACGACACTTTGGAGAAGGTATATGCATCACAAAATTATGGATCGTAGAGGATTTGGAACTGCGACGAGATAAAGCTGCAAGCTGGTCAGAATGGAAATATGAAGGTGCTTGCCAACAAAGGAAGCAAAAGTGTTGCTTACATAATCCCAAAGAGTCTGGATTGGATGACTATTCTAGCATGTATCAAAGTTGTAGGTCAAAAACTTTCAGGTTTTTATTTATTCAAGAGAAAAAATAATGTGCAAAACTATATAGCAAATTGCGAGGCAGGAGCATTGATGGTTGTTCAACCTCACACATGGATGATGAAAGATATTTTTATCAAATGGCTCAAGTTCTTTGTTATGCAAGTACCTAGAGGTTGCTCGCCCAACCATAGACACCTTGTAAGGAAAGCAAAGGTGTGGAAATGCCTTCCTAATGATAATTCCAAGAGGAATAGTGCAAACTACAAGTTTAAAATCAATTATAGCTCATTAAAGATGCACATTACTAGAATAAAAAAATAGACAATTAAGATCATACACAGAATTGAACACCTATATTTAACGTGGGAAAACCCTTATGGGAGAAAAAACCCACACACCAAGTAAAGCCTCTTTGTATTATAGTAAATGAATTACATACAGAGATTCAAAATTCACTTTCAAATGTCAATTTCACAGCAGCAACATTTCCCTGATCAACCTTGTACAAATCAAATCCTTATTACAATTCATTATGATTCACTGTTAGAATGCTTATACAGTATACAATGAAGAACACCAACATTTTGAATCATCCAACCATCGAACCTTCTCACCTCTCTTTGTTATAGTATATCACAATGTATATCAAACAACCATGCTCAATTTGATCTCTATACAAATGGTTTGGTTCAATTTCCTCTGTAGAGCAACTGTCGATCTCACCAGTCATTGAACAGTCGTCACCAACTCAGCACAGTCCTCCAATGTCCATTGTAAAACTCAACAATTCAACCAATTCAATATGTTTTCAACCATGTCCACCTTCAAGTCCATCGGCATGACCAATACTATTGATGAGAGACTGGAAAATCGCTTTGATATCCCACGTATCCCCGATGACCCAAGCTAGACGACCTTCACTTGGATTGGCAAGAGTCTCCTCGACGGAACTCTTCGGCCAGAATTCTATCATCAATGAGAGTTAGAAAACTCACACCAATATTTTAGGTCACACCGACAACTTCCTTTAGTTGCGCTTCGGCGAGACCAGTCACTAGTTACACCGATTTGATCACTTTGAGCCTTTAGAACCAGACTACTCATCGACAAAACATTCTAGATGTCTTACCGATTTTACTCTTTCAGGAGGTTAAGGTCAGTAATTTTGAGGCACATGTCTCCAACAATCTCCCACTTGATGAAGATCTTACTGACACCTCTAGAGCACTCGAAAACTACTAAGATTCATGGGCACCAAGGCCCATAGAACTAGCACACCACTTGTACTTGTTTGTGCTCATCGATTTCGTTAATACATACGCAACATTTTCTAAAGTATCCACCTTTTCAAGACTAACCTTTCCATCCTCCACCATATCACAAACAAAGTGATACTACACATCAATATGTTTCGTCCTAGCATGGAAAGTAGGATTTTTCGCCAAAAAAATGGCACTTTAACTGTAAAAAAAAAAATGATTTGCACTGTATTGAACCCAATATCAGAATACAAATGTCTAAGCCAAATGGCTTCTTTACAGGCATGTTTTTTTTACATGTACTTTTCTTCCATAGTGGATAGAGTGACTACAGCCTGTTGCTTGCTCATCCAACTAACTGCACCACCATTCAACATGAAAATTATAATCCACTAGTGGATCTTCTAATGTCAATGTCTGCTGCCCAATCAGAATCCACATAACCTCGAATGCTGAGAGATTTTTATGCTCCAACTGAGTTACCACAATAGCACAAAGTGTACTGAGAGGTACCTTTTATATATCTAAAGACTCTTTTCACAACATCCCAATGTGGTCTTCCAAGATTAGCCATAAACTGACTAAGTACTCCCACTACTTGGGCAATGTCTGGCCTTGAACAGACCATTGCATACATTAAACTACCAAATGCACTTGCATAAGGCACTCTAGTCATGTCCTCTATCTCAGTAGGAGATTTTGGACAATCTTCAACACATAGCTTTGTTCCCTGCAATACTAGAACAACTAGTTGCTTGCAATCATTCATACCAAGCCTCTCTAGGATAGTATTGACATACTTACTCTGGCTGAGCCAAAGCTTTCTGCTTTCTCTATCCCTGGTTATTTCCATCCCCAAAATATACCTTGCTTCACCGAAATCCTCCATTTCAAACTTTGCAGACAATTGATATTTTAGATCAGAAATCATAGTCTTACTATTTCCTATGAACAACATATCATCAACATATAGGGCAATAATAAGAACTCGATCATTTTCAGTTTTGAAGTATACACAATGATCAAATTTTGATGTTACAAATCCCAATAATAAGACAAATGTGTCAAATTTTTGGTACCATATTCTAGGCAACTGTTTCAAACCATATAGAGATTTCTTTAACTTGCAAACCATATTTTCTTTACCTTTTTCCACAAAATGCTCAAGTTGGGACATATAAATTTATTCTTCAAGATCTCCATGAAGAAACATTGTCTCCACATCCATCTATTCAATCTCTAAGTAATACGCTGCTACAAGTGACAAAGAAATATGATAGATGTTAGTTTAGCTACAAGAGAAAATATTTCTCCATAATCAATTCCCTCAATCTAGGAATACCCCTTCGCAACCAACCTCACTTTATATTTTTCAATACTGCCATCCAAACTGATTTTGTTTTAAAATACCCACTTACAGCCAACATTTTTTTTTCCTTTAAGCAAGGGCACCAAACTCCAAGTTTCATCCTTCTTCATCGACGCCATCTCCTCATTCATGGCTTCCAACCAGGAGTCTAAATCATGCATTTCAATTGCCTCTTTCACATGCCTATGCTCATTGATGTTTGTAATCAAAGAATAAGCACAGTTTGCATCCAACATGGAAAAATCATACCTTTCAGTTTGTCGCTTCTCACCTATAGAGGATGAGGTTGTGGTTCTTCTTCTTGTTCAAAACTCTCAAAGCTGCTTGAACTCTCCTCATATTCAAGTACACATTCAATTTATAGTTCCTCTTTCTTTGGGGTCATAGGCATTTCAACTACATCTTTTTTCTCTTCATTCTTTGTCTCCAACTGTAGATCTACTGAAGAAGGTTTCAACTCATGAAAAATTACACTTTTGTTGTATACAACCTTTCCAGACACAGGATTCCAAAGTTTGTATCTTTTCACAACAATGCCATAACCAATGAAGATACATTTAACCACTTTGTTTTCCAACTTAGATATTTTTATATCAGGCACATAAGCATATGCCTCATAGCCAAAGACTCAAATATATCTTAGAGAGGGCTTCTTACCAGACCAAGCTTCCATAGGAATTTCGTCAACAAGTGTCGAAGAGGGAGATCAATTTACCAAGTAACATGTTGTAGCCACAGCCTCAGCCCAGAACTTCTACTCTAGACCAACATTGCTCAACATACTTCTCGCTCTCTCCATCAGTGTCCTGTTCAACCTTTCATCAACTCCATTTTGTTGGGAAGTGTAAGGTGCTGTCTTATGCCTTTTGATACCATGGTCCTTACAGTACCTCTCGAAATCTGCAGAACAAAACTCACCACCATTGTTTTTCCTCGAGCATTTAATTTTCTTACCAGTTTGATTTTCAACCAAGTTCTTGAACTCTTTAAACCGACTAAACATTTTTTATTTACTTTTTAGAAAATATACAAATTCCCTTCTTGAATAATCATCAATAAAAGAAACATAATATCTTAATTTTGATAACAAAGTAACATTTACTGGACCAAAAACATCAGAGTGTATACAATCCAGAACACCAAAAGATATGAGGAATAGAATAAAATGAAACACAATGTTGTTTTCCATAAATGCAATGTTGGCAAAAATCAAACTCAAGGTTACAATCATCAAGCCCCTCAACCAGATTTTTATTTTTCAAGGCTTTTAAACATTTTTCACCAATGTGATCGAGCCTTTGATGCCAAAGCATAGTCTTTTTTTGTTGGGAGTTTCACCTCCAAAGCGTTTGCCCCTATAGGGACTTCAATCTCCTTCTCTACACGAGCAACCTTTCTTGACTTTCTAGAGACAATGTTACATTGAACAACAAGTGCATCCAGCTTATACAGGATACCAATTTGAGCACCCCTAGCCAACACCATCGAGCCTCTAGTCATTTTGCAACCACTACTCAAGAATGAAACTTACACTCCAACATCATTCAACTTGCTTACAGAAAGTAGATTTCAATCCAAACGTGGGATGTGCATTACGCCATCAATTCCCTTAATTCTTCCATCAGGAAACCGAATTTTGACTCTTCCACAACCAATAATTTGGAGAGTTGAATCACTTCCTAGATACACCTTTCCACCATCATAGTTCTCATAATTTGAAAGCCATTCTCTGTGAGATGTCATGTGAAAATATGCACCTGAATCAACCAACCATACATCATTTGATGCCTGAGTTGCCAAGGTGGCAATGAAGGCATCTCCATTGCTCTGAGAAGAATCATTGTTTGAAGAGTTCTTCTTCTTCTTCTTTTTCTCCTCTTCGCAATCCTTATGGACATGACTAGGTTGCCCACAGTTCCATCATTTCATCTTCGACTTCTTGCTAGGAGATTTTGATTTCTCCTATCACTTGGATTTTGTCTTCTTGTCCTTCTTCTTTCCTTTCTCTTTCGATCTACAACAAACAACAAGAGCCTCCTTTATTGTCCCATAAGATTTCCTTCTCATTTCTTCTGACAGCAATGAAGCAACCACATATTCCATCTTGAAAGTGGTTGTTGTACTCCCAATAGCCATTACTAAATGATCCCAATAGTCAGGTAAGGAACATAACATAAGTATACAACGATCTTTGTCATCAATATTTACACCAACGGATGTTAACTGAGCAAGAATCATATTGAACACATTCAGATGATCAACCACTGATGCTCCTTCCTCCATTTTTGAAGAGTACAAATTATTCCTCAGGAATAGCTTATTCACCAAGGACTTGCCTTGATAAATATTACGAAGTTTCTTCCATAGAGAAGTTGCAGTCTTCTCTTCATGAATTTTTAGAAGCACAAAATCTGCAAGACAAAGTCTAATCAACTCTTTGGCCTTTCTATCTATGAGGTCCCATTCCTCTTGCTTCATGCCTAAAGGTTTAGTTCCAGACACAACAATATAGAAATCTCTATCTACCAATAGGTCTTCCATTTTGAGTTTCCACAACTCAAAATTGCCACCATTGAACTTTTCAATTTCTACTCTTCCTGGTGTGTTTACCATCTCAATCTGCAATCGAGATTACTAGATTCCTCTACAAGACTCCCACTTCTGAATTAGCACAAAAAACCAACCCTACCCACAAGGATAACACAACTGGCCAAGCTCTGATACCACTTGTAAGGAAAGAAAAGGTGTGGAAACGCCATCCTAATGATAATTCTAAGAGGAATAGTGCAGACTACAGGTTCAAAATCAATTACAGCTCATTAAAGATGCACATTACTGGAATAACATAATAGACAATTAAGATCATACACAAAATTGAACACCTGTATTTAATATGGGAAAACCATTATGGGAGAAAAAATGCACACACCAAGTAAAGCCTCTTTGTATTATAGTAAACAAATTACATACAAAGATTCAAACTTCACTTTCAGATGTCAATTTCACAGCAACAACATTTCCCTGATCAACCTTGTACAAATCAAATCCTAATTACAATTCATTATGATTCACTGTTAGAATTCTTATATAGTATACAACGAAGAACACCAAATTTTTGAATCATCCAACCATTGAACCTTCTCACCTCTATCTGTTACAATACGTCACAATGTATATCAAACAACCATGGTCTATTTGATCTATGTATAAAGGGTTCAGTTCAATTTCCTCTGTAGAGAAATTGTCGGTCTCACTAGTCATTGAACAGTCATCACCAACTCAAGACAATCCTCCAATGTCCATTGTACAACTCGACAATTCAACCAAGTCAGTGTTTGTTCAACCATGGTCCACCTTTAAGTCCATCAGCATGACCAATACTATTGATGAGAGACTGGAAAGTCACATTGATATCCCATGTCTCCCCGAAGACCCAAGCTAGATGACCTTCGCTCAAATCGACAAGAGTCTCCTTGATGAAAATCTTCAGCCAGACATTTATCATCGATGAGAGTTAGAAAACTTGCACCGATAGTTTAGGTCACATCGACAACTTCCTTCAGTTGCACTTCAGTAAGACCAGTCACTAGTAACACTGATCTGATCACTTTGAGCCTTTAGAACCAAACTGCTCATCAGCAAAACATTTCAGATGTCTTACCAATTTTACTCTTTTAGGAGGTTTAGGTCAGTAAGTTTGAGGCACATGTCTCCAACATGCCTCTTGATATTTGATGACCATGGCAGCCATGTAGCCGTCTCTACCATTATCCAAGCAATGGAGCTTGGAATTGACTTGCTCACCCTATCAACCCACACATCACACAAGCTACAACCTCTTTATGTGATTTTTTTCTCATCTTTCAAGTTTAACTTCAAAAATGAAAGAATAGCTTGGAGTATTAGACATCCAAATCTCAAGATACGAAGGGCAGAATTGGCCACACTTGGTAGCCTAGCTTTTCAAAATTCATTGATTTTTTCAAACATAACAGTTCGCTTCAAGAGGATAGGTATTTGGCCCTTTGATCAAAATTCTTTGGAGGACATGAGGGTTAGCGAGAATTTCCAGTTTGCTGCCCCCGAGGAAGCATCAGTTGTTGCAAACATTCTAAGCCTATCCAACAATGGTTTGGTAGTGAATGAGGGTGAGTGTAATGATGGAACTGCAAAATTTAGAGAATAGCAAACTGGGATGCATGGTTTGTATGCTCTGCAATTACCCATCTTCGTTTCCAATCAACTCAATTATATGCATGGTTAGTTTTTCTTCAATTACTCTAAAACTTACATGTTCACATTTTTTGTTTCAGATTCTAATGAACCACTTGAAACAACAATATTGGGAGACCAGAATAGTCAAGGAGACATATCTCTCTCCCTACCAAGTCCACCTGAGCAACCCTCCTAGTTGTTAGATGGGGCTGCTAATCTTGGTATGGATATGCATGTGGATGAAGACCAAAGTCTTACAATGAAATATCCATCGTACAACATGGTTCCAAATACGTTAGTACATTTCTATGTTGATTGGGGAGACAGTGGCAGTGATAATTTGGATTTGGATTGGATGCTACAGATAGTGAAGTGCCACAAACAAATAATGTCAATTTGATTGAGTCTTTGGGAGGCCAACCAACTTCACGCATCTCACAATTCTCAAAGTTGTCGGTTCATGTAGTGAAAGACAAGACTAATAAGGTAGATGATCATGGGATCAAATTGCAAAGAGGGTCCCAAATCCTAATTGTTGATGACTACATGGCCTTGCTAAGTGAGTAAGAGGAAAAACTAAGGATTTGGAAGAGCTGAAATTGAGAAAGAAGCAACAACTTGCAGAGCACAAGATAGAAAGGATTGCAGAATTGGAGGTGAAGGCTCTTATGAGAATTGAAAAGGAAAAGAAATGACTAGAAACAAAGGCTGAAAAGGAGCTGCAAAAGAAAGAGGACAAAAAAAGGGAGGAGCAAAGGAGAGAAAAAGAGGTTGTAAAAAGGGAAAAAGATTTGGAGAAGGCACAAGCAAATGTTGCAAAGGAGAGGCATCTCAAAAACCCTCTAAATCCCTTGCCTGGCCACCATAGGATCTTCATATATTTTGTGTCTATACATTGCCCCCAATATTATCCATCACCTACCCAAACTAGCAGCCAAACATTTCAGACTTGGAGTCCTTCACTTTCGCAGTCCTATACACGGTCACCTAGCCCAACCATTTCTCAACCAATTCAAAGTTGGAGTCCTTGTTCAAAGTCATACCAACCCTCACCCACCCCAAGCATAATCCTGTTAGAAACCCTAGATTAGACATGCAAACCTAAACACCTTCCACATAAGAGAAAACATCAAAAAAGCAAAGCTTTGCATGTCAATGTGCAAATTATATTATTCAAAATTAAGAAATTACAATAAGAGAATTGCTTTATAAAAGCAATGTATGCAACCCTAATGTTGACCTAAAAATAGCTCAACTAAATAAAGCTTACTTATTAATTAAGTAAACTAATTATTACCTAAGCAAAACCTAAGTAAAGTTATGCAAGTGTAATTAAATATTAATTACACTAACACCCCCCCATAAGTGCAACTTAGGGAGACTAAAAAAGCATGCACCTAAAACTAAGATGAATGCAAGAAAGCATGAATGGTCCCGGCAACAAGGCCTGATCAGGTACCCATGTACAAATGCAATAATGAGGTAGAGAAGGAAAATGCAGTGGGACAACCCCCCCTACAATGAGATGACTGTTGCTAAGAAGCACTGGAAGAACTCTATAGAGTAACACTGGAACCGAAATCTGGCAAACAAGGAAAGATACTTTTGTCTACTATTGAAACTGGATGAGAGTCACTGATTGACTCAAGGAATCATGATAAAAGCAACAACAGACCCGATGCCACAAAACACTCAAACACTCCAAACTGGAACAACCCTGGAATCTATGAAGCAACAGTCAATTATTGAATGATGTATTACTGAAAATGAAGTGCAAAGATGCAAGTTGCACCCTTCCAACTGCCAAAACATCCAAGTAATCTCCAAAAAACCCATCAGGCCAAATCTGGACTAAGCGATCAACTTGGGATAGATACAAAAAAAATTCATGGACAACAACATAGAGCTCCTCAATACCTTTCCAGCGCCGCAAAGATAGTGAAAATCGGAGATCGTGGCAAAAAGTTATGAGCTCAGAAGCATAAAATGTACATCTGACTTCAAACAGTAATAAATGCAGCTAAATAGAAACATACTAAGAAATAAACTGCATCAAATGAAAGTACTTGGAATCATCTTTTCGGCGATATCTCGTTTGCCCAATTTCGATACCATATGCTCAAGTTATGCCAAAAAGAAAAAAATTGCTCTTTTAGGGAAAACTAGGGTTAGGAGTGGGCAAAAGAGGTGTTGTACTATCGCTGACATCAGTGATTCATGAGCCTAAAATTGACGGCCATCTGGCCGTCGCCGCAAATAATCGACCTCCTACAAAACAAATTCAGCTGGAGCCCTTGGTCGCCATATGACCGCGCGGAGTGGGCTAGGGGTTGGATGTCCGGCTGGGGGCTGGAAGCGAGGGGCCTGGTCTCCATGTGACCACGGCAGGTGCAAAGAGGGCCTGCGGGGACAGAGCTCGGGCTGGCGGTGCAGGGTGGTGGTGCCACTGGCGGCGGTGGCGAGCCGGTGGCCGCTTGGTGGCTGTCGAGTGGCGGGATGCTTTACAACTGGAGGCGTATGCATAGACCCCGAAAAAATGTTCTATTCGGAATTTTTTTTTATTTTCGTGCATTGAGAAGCGTGATGGGGAGGCCATACGGTCTTCCTAGAAAAATATTTTTGCCTTCCTGATCAACTTCACCAAAATTGACGAAACGAAGGGTGATCTTAAAGTTTTGGGGTGCTACGAACGCGATGGCGGTGTCCGTTTTGCTCCAGGATGCACCAAAAAAATGCTCAAGGTCAGATCCTTCGAGGAACTCCGAATGAGCTCTGCAATCGAATTTCTCCAAAATTTGAGAAGGGGCTGCATGTCAAGGCTTTGATACCATGTTATAAACCCTAGATTAGACATGCAAACCTAAACACATTCCACATAAGAGAAAACATCAAAAAAGAAAAGCTTTGCATGTCAATGTGCAAATTATATTATTCATAATTAAGAAATTACAATAAGAGAATTGCTTTATAAAAGCAATTTATGCAACCCTAATGTTGACCTAAAAACAACTCAACTAAATAAAGCTTAATTATTAATTAAGTAAACTAATTATTACCTAAGTAAAGTTATGCAAGTGTAATTAAATATTAATTACACTAACAAATCCAACCAATACAATCTTGAAGTCCTTCTCTGTCACATGCCACATCCAACTCACAAGATAGCATGGCATCAGATTTCAATTTTACTAGCTTTTTCAATTGATTATAATGTTTGGTTGCAACTATTTTGTTCTGAATGTTTTGATGGATTTGAAACGATGTTTGATATTTTTTGTTTTGAATATTTGTAACTTGGAACAACAATATGAATTGAATAAAAACAACATGTTCCATCATGTTACTCTCAATGACTGTTTGAGTTATTGTAATTGATTAGCCAACAAGACATACATCTAATTATGTGGAATGTAAATGAACAAACCTATAGAAAATGTATTTATCTATCTATCTCTACAATAGTTTGTTGTATATATATACACACATATATAGGAAACTTCTCTATCTATACATGTAATTAAGTTGAATAAAAATGAACAAGACTATAGGAAACATATGTATCTATCTAGTTGTGCACATATATGTATCATAATGTTGTATCATATTGTTGTTTGATTTTATTTATAAATTTCAGTTTGTTGTATCAAAAAAAGTTGGAAATATTTCTACCATAGTGTTGTTTGAAGTTATATATAACTTTACAAATTTGAGTATGTTGTTTGACAGATGGTATGAACATACGTAGGAATCAACATATACATATGCAACATATATGCATATGCATCGCATATGTATATGCACATGCATATGCATTATGTTGACTCCTACTTATGTTAATACCATTTCTCCAACAACATACTAAAATATAACTACATACAACATAACACTTTCTTATACAACATTATCGAATGTATATATAATTTCATATCCATATACATATAGATATATATATGCATATACATATACATGTAAGATTGAGTGTAATTGATGAACAAACTAAGCATGTATCTATTTGAGTTGATTACAAATGAAAAAGACTCTTTGCAAGGAAAGAAAAAATGCATGTTATACTATCACATCCCCAATTATAACTAACACAAATCAAACAGTGAGTGTAAGTGTAACAACAAATTCAGACATGTAAGATTGAGTGTAATTGATGAACAAACTAATCATGCATGTATTTTAGTTGATTGCAAATGAACAAGACTCTTTGTACAAAAAAAAAAATGCATGTTATACTATCACATCCCCAATTATAATTGACACAAATCAAACAATGAGTGTAAGTGTAACAGCAAATTCAAACATATAAGATTGAGTGTAATTGATGAACAAACTAACCATTCATCTATACTATAGTGCTCTTCAAAGTAATATATAAATTTGATAACGTTGTATGAAGTTATATTTCAGTATATGTTTGAGAAATGGTTATAACATAAGTAGGATTCATGCATCATCATAGTTAGTTGTATGGGAGAGGGGTCGATATTTACAGTCGCTTTAATTGAACAAAAAAAATATTATCTAATTAAGTTGAATGTACATATATACATATACATCTATAAGAACAACTTCATTTTTTGTTTGCATATGCATATCTGTATATTCAATTGCCTATGTATATGTATGTATATATGTATACAATGCATATGCATGTTCATATATACAAATGCATATGTATATGTATGCATATACATATACATATCAGGGATAACTTTAAGAACCCCCCCCCCCCCGATGAAGGTGTAAAAACCTAGCGAATCTTTCCTTTTATTTGAAAAAAAGTATTAATTTTTTTGGCGAATCTATGCACATTATTAAAAAAGTTTGTAAAATCTTGGCGAATCTTAATAAATAATTGGTAAAAAATAATAATCATAGTGGCGAATCCTAGTGAATATTCACTAAAAAAATTAATTACAATGGCGAATCTCTCCTTTAAAAGTTTGCATAGTTGGTCGGCGCAGTTCCCCCATATTTTTTTTCTTTTTTATAATATTGAAGTAGGGGCTCGGGGGTGGCAACCACCGGCAAGGTCAAGGGGAAGCGCCCCTTTGTGGGGGTCAAGCGGGCAAAGCCCCCTTGTGGGGGTCGAGGGGGCAACGCCCCCTTGCGGGGTCTAGGGACAGTGGCCCCGACGCGCTCCTATCGCGATACAGGCGGGGTCGAGGGGCAAAGCCCCTTGCCACCAAGCATAAATTCACTATCAAAAGTTCATTGGAGAACACACGGATTAAGTTTTTTTTTAAAATATCACTTTAAAATTAAGAATAAATGAAAAGCTTAATTATTACCATCGATTAGCAATTTACCTTTTTAATCCAACGGTTGCAGGTTGATTCTGTGGCCTAATACACACATGCCTTTAAAAAGGCTTGTTGAGGCCCGAAATTTGTTTTGGGCCACACGGCCTAATACCACATGCCTTTTAAAAGGCTTGTTGAGGCCCGAATTTGATTACTAATCGTGTGGCCCAAAACAAATTTCAGGCCTCAACAAGCCTTTTAAAAGGTATGTGTGTATTAGGCCACGGAATCAACCTGCAGCCGTTGGATTAAAAATTTAAGCGATGATTTGATGGCAATAAATAAAAGCCCTATTCAAGGCTAAAATATCCGTAAAATTAAATGGTCATTTATTATTGTGGCGATATTTCCCTAAAATCAATGGTAGGAGTATAATATTACTGGTGAATATAATCGATATTTGTGATTATAGTATAATTTTTTGGCGAATCAGTTTCAATGACGGGTCGTTTAAAATATAATACATGGGCGAATTAATCAAAACAAATTTATTTTTTTGTAAAAACATGGCGATTCAGCATCGTTTTTAGCTTGTACTATTCAAAATTTCTGGAGGTCCCGATTTCAATTATTTGCTAATTGGCAAAAATTCGCCACTAAAGTTTTCCTTGATATATATACATATGTAGAATATGCATATACATATTATGCATATGCATATCAAACAATGATACAAAGTGTAAACAAATTCGTACATGTAAGATTGAGTGTAAATGGTGAAAAAACTAACCATGCATTTAATTGAGTTGATTTCAAATGAACAAGGGTCTTTGTGCAATGAAATAAAAAATGCATGTTGAGTTGATTGCAAATGAACAAGGGTCTTATGTTATACATGTAAAATTGAGGTGTCTTAAGTTTATAGGAATGAGCCCTTATTTTGAAATAATATGAAAAGGGATATACATTGGAAGAAGTCTTATCTATTCAAGATATACAAAGAAACCATTCATGTCATCATGAATAGTAGTTCGGTATATCTTGGACAAATTAGACTTCTTTCAACGTATGTCCACATTTGTATCTCTGATATCCTTGAGGTGATGAAGGGCATGTTTGCAATGAAACAAAAGTTGCATATTATATAGTATGACATCAACAAATCATACTCTTAGAAATAATTGAATGATACAAACTGAAACAAGAAATTGATACTTGTAAGAGTGAGTGTGATTGAAGAACAAACTAATCGTGCATCTAATACAGTTGATTGCAAAAGATGAAACAAGCAATCCATGGAAAATTGTAACGCCCCACCACGCAACCCTAGAGCTGGAAGTTGTAATTAACTACTCAAATGAACTAATTCTTTTTTGTTTAAGGACAATTATCATGCAAGTTCACTACCCATTGCAACAACCTCTAAGGTTACGAGACTGAGATTACTTATTAACCCACGAACAACATTAATGAAACCATAACATTTAACTACTTAAGGATAAATAATACATACATTCCATACAAGATAAATTACATCAAAGAATAAGAGATACCATAAGATCCCAAAGTACAATAATCTAATGAGGAGATTACATCTCTCATTCCCCGAATGAGGTAAATCCAATAAGCATGATTACATATTACAACTTCCACCTCGATAATCAAATGAGGGGTAATAAATTACAAGATCAATTGAAATGAATATAAGCATAAAAGATAACTGGATCCCACGAGCTCTCCAACTGGAAATCTCGTCAACACGAACAAGAAGAAAACCCAACGGAATAAGGTGCACGTTCCACCCAACCAAGTGGTACCCAAAGTCCCATCTCCCCGTGCTAGGAGATAGTAACAAAGATTCCTAGACAAGACCATCTACCTCTAGACATAGGCTGACTCAAACTGACTCAACCAAACACATGAACCATACAACCACAAGTACACCCTTTCATTACTGACATAGATTACATTGTTTTAGTTATCACTTGATTAAACTCCATCCGAAGGTTACCCAGTCTTACCTCTTACGGGCTCTGGCCCCTAACAGAAGCCACTCTTCTATTTGACAACACACAATTGAACCAATTACCAAGGGAACCCAAGTGCATACAAACTAGATAAAACAGCCACTCCAACACTAGGAGGAATGATAAAAAGAAACTCACTCCAACACTGGAGGTAAGAAACATAACAAAGCCACTCTTTACAAGGAGTCACAAATCGCATAATCCACTCCTTCCACAGGAGGCACAAAACATCCCCGTTCATGGAAACCGGGTAATAACATTGACATAACTTGATGCACTACCCAAGAGAATTAACAAACGGTTGACATCACAAAAACGAAAACCTCCATCCTCTAAAATCCTCTGGAAGACTTACATAATAAAGACACTTAACCCATTTCCCCAAACATGAACACAAAGAAAATAAACACATAAGGCAATTGCGAGGAAATAAACTAATTTTTGATATATTAGATCCATTTCCCTTAATATCATTCAATAATTTAATGCACAATAAACTAATTCAATAACATCTCTTTTAGACAAAAATG
This sequence comes from Sequoiadendron giganteum, assembly GCA_007115665.2. NCBI lineage: Eukaryota > Viridiplantae > Streptophyta > Pinopsida > Cupressales > Cupressaceae > Sequoiadendron > Sequoiadendron giganteum. The sequence goes on along the minus strand of CM021100.1, from coordinate 82,543,921 downwards.
AAATTTAAACCAACACTTAATTCCTTAATTACCTTAAATAATAAAATAAGCATTTACTTCTATAATTCAGAATATATTATTAAAATAAATAACTGTTCGTCCTTGCAAACTAAATCATTTTAAATGAAATCAATTAATTTCACTATTAAACACATTTCTTTTAAATTCAATATTTGTCCTTTCAAATATATTATTTTAAAATAAAATCAATAATTTGACTATTGCGCATTAATCTAAATTTCACACTTACATTTAAATCATGCATCATTTAAATCAAATATTTAATTTCTTCAATTATACTTAAATTACGCCCTCAAATAAATTATAATTTTAATACCTATACACATAATATATATATATATATATTTTTTTTAATTATTTAATATAAATACATATTATATTATAATATTATATAATATAATATTAAATATTAATATATATTATATAACTATAATATATATTAATATTTTTATATTATAAAATATAATAATGAAATAATAATATATTTATATTTTATTTTATTTTAAAAACAACCATCTTATGGTCTCGGGCCGCGTGCCCAAAATAAGGGTTTTGGGGCAGCGACTTTCGGGCCGCGTGCAGGAGGGTTGGGCGCTGACTATGCATTGCACAACCGGCCCTGGTGGTGTCGACGGCGGCAACGGCAGCGGTGGTTGTGTGCACAGCTGGCCACCAGTGTTGGTGGCGTTGTGCTATGCATAGCCGCCCACCAACAGTGGTGGCGACGATTGTGTAACACAGCAGCCACGTGAGGTTTGTGGGGGTCGCGCTAGGCACGGCTCCCCTATAGTGCCTCCCATGGGGGCCGTGGTGGGGTGAGCCCCCAGCGCCTCCCCCAACCTCAACATTTTTATTTTTTATTTTTTATTTTTTAAAACAAAAACCTGCGGATTTTGGAATCCACGCATCACACAGGAGTATTTTAAAAAATATTTTTTTAACAGCATAACCCCAGAAAGTTAAAATAAATATGTATATATTAGTATATATGTGTGTGTGTGTGTGTGTGTGTGTGTGTGTGAATATATATTTACATATTCACAAAATGAATTTGCAAGATTAATTGAGAAAACAAAATTGACATAACACTTTCCAACCAAGAACACCAATATTTTTTTGAGGCAATTCATTTCCATCTAGAGGTTTTCCTTCAAATTTAAATGCAAAATTTAAAATGGGTTTTATTTGCAAACCAAACAGGGGTTTTGAATGTTTCCAAACAACATACTAAAACCTTGAAACTTTCAAAATGAAAATCATAAATAAGAAGAAAACCCGAATTAAAAGCTTGAAGATTGACAATGGTGCTCTGGATTCTTCCTCTAATTCTAGCTCCTCCAACAGATTCAACTTTTTTTCCCAATCCAAAACCAAAATAGCAAAAAAAAATTTCCAATTTTTCCAATTTTTCCACCCTTCTCAAAACTCATTCCAAATCCAAATAATAAAGAAAATTCCAAAATATCTATGCAACCAACCTCATAAATTTTCAAAAACAGAATAGCAAAATATCTCTATTTTCAATTTTTGAGTTCAAAATTTTCTAAAAATGAAATTGAAATTCTTTTTCTTTAATTTTCGATTCCAAACATTAAATCCATAAATTTCAAAAAACATAGCTTATCTAATTCCAAGATAATCAATTTAATTAATTAATAAAATAAATCTATTCCAGATTAAATTATTTATTAATTAAATTAAATTAATTAATAAATTCAATCATATTTCTAACATTAAACCAAATAAGTTTAATTAACAACTTAAGTACAAAAGCATATATTTACCTTTTTCAACTTGCAATTAAATAAAATCAAGGCATATAAAACAATATTTAAATCAACTGAACCAGACTAAAATCGACAACACACTATGACCAAGGTGATGACTTGGCACGAAAAACCTAGCTACTATCTCTCACATATGCCATTGGCAATTGGACACGCTCAAACCTGTGAAACCAGGTGGAGTCGATGTTCTATACCTGTCAACCTACGAACAAAGAGTATATCCACATGCATATATATGTCAAAATTAAAACACACTGTGAAGAGGAAATTGGGGAATCGCAGGGCACTCGCAAGCAAGTCATGCAATCTCGTCCCCTTCACCAATACAATATTACTAACTAACGAATCTAACATCAATAATATAATCAAAGGCATAAAACATCATTAATTCAAATATTCACGATGTTAATCCAAAGCATGCCATAATGATAACATCAAAATAAAATACCATCACATCAAAATATGACATTCACATCGCTTAACAGATAACGATCTAATAGTAACCGAGTACCATAGTCAAGGTACTAACAGAAAATAAGACATAACCAAATGGAACAATGTTTGATCAAAAGAGCGAAACGAAGGGGTTACAAATATACTATCAACATTTCCCTACCCACCAATGGTTTATTGCCCTTACAAAAACTACACATATGTACATACATATACATATACATATACATGTGTACATACATATACATATGTACATACATATATATATGTATATACATATACGCATGCAACATTATATGGTAATTAAAGAACAAACTAACAATACATCTAATAGAGTTGAAGAAAAAACAAACCATACATATGTTTATTGTTAATTGTATCTGTATTCAATAATTCTTTAGGGAGAAATGAGTGTAATTTATGAACAACCTAACCATGCATCTAATTGAGTTAATTGCAAATGAACAAGGGTATTTGTGCAATGAAACAAGAAATGCATGCTATACTATCACTTCCCCAATGTTGATTAACAAAAATCAAACAATATAAATTATAAATCAAACTTTGTCACACTTGTGAATGTAACTGAATATAAATTAAATTATGCATCGAATTCATTTAAATGTAAATGAACAAAGCTATATGAAACATCAATTTCTATATATCTGCCATATGTATTTGTAAACCTGCAACTTGCATATATTTAATGGCAATATTAGAACATTATCATACACTCCATAGTTGAGGGTGACATGCACCTATCTTTTGACCAAAGTATGTATGTATGTATGACTGGTTTTGACAAATACATGCATTCATCGTAGTAAAGTAATATATGTATGTTACATATAAATGTTTTAGTATGGATAATTGCATGACCTTTATACAACCATAAATATGAAATGCCATATGTATTATTGTATGTGTGTATACTTTACATGTATGTGTGTATAGCATAGCATACACACATGCATACATACATACATGTGTGTATAGTATAGTATACACACATGTATGTGCTAAAAAATATGTATATATGTATTTGTATATTAACTAACATATTTCCATGCATGTATGTATGTATGGTATACAAACATACAAACATATTGTGGTAGTATGTACGTGTGTGTACTATACATACATACATACAAATGACATAATATGTAAGTATGTATGTGTATGTATCATATACACACATACATACATACATAAATAATTATAATGTATGTACATACATACACAATATTTTAATGTTTATTATAATATTAAGTTGATCAATATTATATATAAAAATATGTTATTAATAATATTAAAATGTTTAGTCAATTAAAAAATTAAAATGATTACTAATTTGACTAAGAAATCTTATAAATGATTAGTAAATTGACTACCAAAATCTTATAAATGGATATGAAATATTCCCAAAATCTCCACCATGCAGGTAAAGATGATGGACACGATGGATAGGGAAGAGTGGTTGATGGGGGTCGAGAATTCTTGAGCGATGGGTTCATGAAAACGGTGGAAACAATTGGCAAAAACATAGATGCATGAAACCCTTAATAGCCGAGTTGTACAAACTCGTGGATGGTATGTCTATGTATACACCATTGCCATGATGGTAAAGATGATGGACACGATGGACAGGGAAGAGTGGTCGATGGGGGTCGGGAATTCTTGAGCGATGGGTTCATGGCAACAGTGGAAACTGTTGGCAAAAACATAGATGCATGAACCCTTAATAACCGAGTTATACAAACTCGTGGATTGTATGTCTATGTATACACACAGACAGCCAAAAATATAGGTGCAACAAACCTTTAACCGACTGTAAATGACCAACTGTGTGTGTATATATACACACAAACACACACACACACACATGTGTGTGTATTTATTTGAATATATACACAGTCGATCATATTTTACCTACAAAAATCTATTCGTAGTGAAGAGTATAATAACTTTCAATACTGCCACTATACATATGCAAATTACAGAGGTATAAAATAAAAACAAAAGTCTATATTATGGTGGATTGTGTGTATATATAGATATACATATGTATACACACAGTCAGCCATATATATGCATGAATATATCTATAGTCTCACATATAGACACAATCTGCCATAATAAAATTGCATTATTGTTGCAAAATTATATTTGCACATTATTCATGTGTGTATGTGTGTGTATACATAGATATATATGCATATATATACATATACATTCATATATATCCGTGTATACACACATTTACACACAATCGATCATATATATGCATATATATTTGTATACTCGCATATACACACAATCGGCCATCATGTAGGTGCATTATTGTTGGAAAATCAAAATTTTTCAATATTTTTGTGTGTATATATCTATATACAAATATGTATATGTATATATACATATATATATTGGTAGACAAATATATATACACAGAAGCGGTCATGAATAAGTTGCAACAAAGCTTCATTAGACGAGGAAATCATTACAACTTGATAGAAGCTATTTAAACAAAAAAAATCGCAAGAAGAAACTAGAAAACTGTTGCAATGCATAGTTACTGCCTGTATGAGGTTGGAACACAACCTCACCTACGTAGCAAGAAGTTAAATTTAGTTTTCTTGTACTAAATGTGGTGTTGATAAACACAAAAAGCTCAAAAAATGCATCAGCACCATTCGCCCATGGCAGCACCACTGTCAACGTCCATCCTAACCAGAGCTGGTTCTGAATGCAACCGCTCGGTATGAATAAAGTTTCCATCAATGTATGTTTTGTGAACTGAAAGCAAGAACAAGTGAATGAAACACATGTCGAGGTGGTAGGCGTTAAGATCGACGACGAAGGAATGGGTGGCAATTAATGCGTATTTACTAGAAGTGTAATGAGCTAGTACTAGCATGACACCAAACAACCATCGGTCATACAGATGTCCATGATAGATATACACCAACTTTTTAGACATTTTTGGCAGTTTTTGAAAAACACTCCCAAAACATCGAAAAACGTGCTCAAATTTTCCCCCAAAAAAAGTTGGAGGTTCCAACTCGATGGTCAAAGGATGTGGCAAAAAAAATAATATCAACTCGGATGTTGATAACGTAGACCCCTCGCTCAAAATTACCCTACCCACCATCAACTCCTCTCCTCTACTTCTAAAAAAGTCATGAGATTTTTCTTTTTTTTAAAAGCCCCACACCAATGGGACCGCAACCTAAGTTTAGTTTCGTGTTATATTTGGTGCCGCATCATGTTGGGAAAACTAAACCCAACTACAGTGGGCAAAGAATAAAACACAGACCAAATAAAATAAACAAGAAGAAAATGAGGTAAAATATTTTATGTTTCATTAAATTAACCAAAAAAATTACAATCCAAAATTTTTACATACAAAAACTCAAAGCATACATTCTTCATACAAAATATTGTGCACGTTTTGGTGCACTGGAGCAAACTGGTTGCTGCTACGTACTCGAGATATTCCGGACCACTGCTCTTTGTCACAAACTTCTGCTACTGCAAGATCTCCTGAACTTCCTTTGTTCTGCTATATTCTACTGAACATTCCTCCTATTCTTTTGTTTCTCTTTGTCTTCTGTCTCTCTGTCTTTTTCTCTCTCTGAAAAAACATTCTATCTATTTTTTGTCTTTCCCAACCCTTTCCAAAAATCGGTGCACAATTCAAATTCACCTACTAATAATAAATTTGTTGCCAAAATTAATTGGGACAACAAGTGGAAATCAGACACAACAGGTAAAAAATCCCAACGGATCATTTCTAACTGTGCATTAAATACACTCGATTGTAGGCTGCTCAAGATTAACTTTTCCAACACATCAAACAAAAAGCCCTTCGGTAGGAGATTCCTCCTAAAAGACCTTCAACACAATTCAATCAAGTTTCTTCAGGTTAATCTTTAAAAGTTCCATGGTGCATTCAGAAAAATCCACAGGTGAGGAAGGGAAAATATACATATATACATATGTAAGCTGCCATTTTGTCACCATATATACATATACATGGACCGCGTATACATCCTGAAACGCTCGCAGGACCCTTGAGCACCGTTGCAAGTGGATACACTTATCTGTATTACAGAGAAAAACATTTCATTGGGCGTTATGGTATAGACGCGTATCTGCATTACCCAATTCGGGATTGTGTGTCCTCGCCTTCCCAAAAATTTAAGATTCACATTTTTTTGTTTCGGAGTTAGATGGCTAAATTTTGCCAATAAAAATGAAGTTACATTGTTCAGAGATATACGTTCACAATTTAGATTAAGTGTTATGTTAACTGTTTATTGTAAACAGTGCATTTAGATAACTGGTTCCCTGAGCATTGCATTGCTCTTCTTAACACATGTATAGCTAGAAAAAAATTGGCTGATTTGTATTTTATCCACATCTAAAGATAGAATAGCATTTTGAAGTTCTCTGATTGTTAAAAATTTGAGCCTGCCTGCAATTGGAGTTTACCTGCTATGCCTAAACAAAAAGGAAAATTGCTGATTACATTTGAAACAGACATTTCTTTCCCACAGCTCACTTTACGATTTCACCAAGGGACCAAACTGCCTTGTAGGTATTGTTTATTTATTTAAACCAAGATTTTTGTTCTTTTTCAATAAAATGCATTTTTCATTTATCCCCTGCTTTTTTCGAACTTTATCTTCTCCTGTGATTGCCAAATTTTCACTTTCTTCAGCTTTGGCTTAATCTTTAAGCAGAGCCTTATGAATTTAGTCTTTGTTTGCAGAATACAAATATTTAATGTATCTCTCTACCTGCAGTTCAAAAGGAAATAAGTATAATACAGATAATTAAATTTAATATCTCTATTAAATCTAAGGGGCAAATAAAGCTAAAATTGTTTGTGCTTTCTCTGCCTTCAATAGAACACATTTTTACTGAAGTAGTGCATGTTAGTGCCAGTTTCTAAGCATGAGAGAACACCTGCAAATAAATAAATTGAAATATGTCCACAGATAAAGATAGAGCTGTAATGATAAAAATACCTGTAATCAGGTACTATCTTCATATAACGCATCCCATAAAATAAAATCGGTGCAGCCCAAAGGCAAACATCATAGTTCATACCATGTACATAATAAGCGAACAGTTGGTTGTGCAGCCCAACCTGGTGCCTCGTTATTCTAAGCAGCTGACAAGAAAACCCATATCATATAATATACCCTGTAGTAAGAGCAGCATCTTAATTATGAGGGGGAGGCACAGGCAAAGGCACAGGCCCACCCATTGGGTCCGTGGAGAAGTGATGGTAAGCATGTGCGCAGCAGTGTCCGTGGTGCTTCTGCTTCATATGATGACGATGAGGATGACCAGGGGGACGAGGACGAGGACCATGATGATGAGGACCTCGATGATGGAATCCATGGCCAAGGGGTGCTTCAATATTCATACGATGGCAATGGGGGAACCTGTGCTTTTCTTCCTCTCCTCCATGTCTGTGCTTATGATGTTTGTGTTTAATTTTGAGATCTCATGGTGTATGTGCTTGAATTTGGGATGCCCATGATGCTTGTGTTTGATTTTGAAATGGCATTTCAGTTTGCCCATGTGATGGGGAGATGGAAATCCAGAAAAAGGAGTATACCCATCAAAACAAGTGGGCATTGCAGCAGCAGCATCAGCACTAGAATCAGGGTCTGAAGGTTGGATCCTGCAGTTGTTGAAAGCGTTTGTAAGAGCCCCTTCAATATTATTTCCAGATGGGCTGCCGACTGGACTCGGACTGGGGCTAGGACTGCCTCCTCCCATCTTTCGACCTTCCAACACACACAAATCAAGACTCCTGTTATAACAGCGATGCAAGGAGAATGAATTGCGAGTCTAAATTGAAGAGAAGTCCTCCTTATTTATAACCAGAAGAGGGGGATTTACTTGACCGACAAGTCTTGTGTAATTCTTGGGGACCAAGTAATGAGCAGGTGACTTCATTCTCAAGTAAACAAACCATGAACGGATATTCATTAGATGCAGAATTCGGTTGCAGACAAAGAAGTCAACTTCTATTACGTACCACCCATGTGGGTGCAATGACATTTCCGACTTTCTAATAATAAGAGTCAGTATCAGTTCAATTCATGACATCATGTTTGAGATATTGTAATAATGCAGTCGCCTTCTTTTAAAACTGTCACGCCTCCATTAAAATAAGCAATTTTGAAAATCGTCATCAGTTACTACAAACTAGGAGCAGGGTAAAAGTAGGTTAGCTCTCTTTCTTTCTTTCTTTTTGGGAAAAGCTATAAAAGTAGGTTAGATGTGATTTAGGTATGTAATTTTATTTTTTCAAAATATTTGGAAAAGGACATGGTACGTTTATCCCATCGTAAATGCCTATTGAAACTTGCAGGTAAGGTAAGACTTGTCTTTTAACAACTTTGACCAATAAAAAATTAAAAATTAAAACATGACTTTGTATTATTCTGTCTTATGTTGGTCGAGTTGTAACTTTTATTTTGTTTCTTGTTTCAACTATTAATTGGTAGCTTTCTTTTCTGTAACCGTTTTTAAAAATATAACTTGTCTTTTAAAGATCTCATTATCATAGTGTATAGTTGAAAATTATATGGTTTTACATTTGAGTCCAATAAGATGAGGTCTATTTTATATAATATGTTTGTAATTGACTTAATCATTTTGACACATATTGGCTTGAATCTCAATCTGAATTTTTATATTCAAAACTCAAATTGAATCTTAGTACTATTTTTTGAGTAGTCATTGTGAGCTAATTTAATGAATATTAGAGTGAAGTTGTGTGTTATTATATTTAAGGACATTCCTTATCCATTTTAAAATAATAAAAATGGTTTAGATCTAATAGAATCTATGATAAATTTATAAAGATAACTAGAGCATAAACATTATATTATTTTCTTACATGATCCTAGACATATTGTATGTTTGCTTATTGTCTTCTATATGAGTTCATTATCATAAAATTGGTCTATATATGTACTTGAGCAAAGAAGAACAATTCTTGCCTAGCAACTTCCTAAATGGGGTTTCTTGACACCACCCCTCTTCAAACATATGTACATAATAAGCTAAGGCATATACACAGTAGTTGTCATTTTTTGTAATTTCAATTTATAGGTCGAGTTCATTTGCATGAACCAAGTTCATTTCCATAAACATGGATCTAAACTATAGTGAGACACAATCAATTTACATATTGAAAACATTCATCTTATAAGGCCTTATCTTTCTACACACTAACAATTGTCTTTTTGGCATTTTCAATAAATTTTCCTCCATCCAATTTTGAGAAAAGCATTGCATTTTATTTAATTAAACTCTATAACTAAATTGATTGCTCTAGGCACAACTCTTTATCCTACATTAGATTTGTTTATCATTACGATTTAATTAATTTACCCTATGATATTTATATGAGATGCTATTTTCTCACATGTTATTTGATTAGCCCAACATTCTTACATGACCTAGGGTTTTAGCATTAGTTTTAAGTCTTCTATTAGTCTTTTAGTCTACCTTGTCTAATTACATATTTTATTTTGCAAATCTCTTTAGGGTTTTTCTTCATTTGTGATCTTGTTTTCTTCCTATTTTACCCACCTTTATTTTCATCTGTAGGTTTCATTAGTTGATTTACTCATAAATCTAACTATTTGTTATTTTTTCTAATTCTATATTGGATCTTTACTTCCTTTTATAAGATTTATCCTTCAAGGTTTTGTTAATTATTTGCATGCAAAGTCTTATCAACATCCTCATTTTCCCTCAAGAAGAATCCCTCATTTGAATCCTTGAAGTCCCCAATCTATTGAGAATAGATGGTGTTAACATGGGTATTATTGTAGTTACTATTACCATTGAAGCTAATGTTGAGAAGTTTGATCACAAGGAACATTTAGAACAATAAAATTTTATATTTGAGCTTACGAGTTTGATTGATGTTGATAGTCATACACATTTGGTTGAGGACTTCTACGATTTATTAATTAATGCCATTTGACTTAGAGGCACTTCAAGGCTATGACACTAAGGTTAACTCTTCTAGTTCTATGAATGGTTAATCTTCTACTCCCCATTCAACCCATTCCACTTCCTCTTCTCAAACACTTCTTGGTTTTATTCATTGATTTGTTATACTTTTTTCCACCTTCATTATCCATGCTAGATAATGTTCTTGTGTCTACTTTCCATTTTAAGCTCTATAAATCCACTCCTTTATCCCATCACATGATTGCCTCACCTATTGTCCTTATCCCTATTATTGGAAAAGAGGGGGTGCATATTGAAGATTAATGTGTGTGGTCTTAGATTTGTAGTTTCTACCCTATTGTAAATAGATAAGAAGGGTAAGTGCAAGAATTTGGGTCCACGAAGAGGGGAAGTTTTAGCCAAAAAATATTGAAAGGAACAAGTACCCATTTCTTTAAAAATGGGTACCCAACTATGACTAGGATCCCAAGCCTTAGATTGAGATCTTGAACTCCTATACAGGTACCCATTCTTAAAATAGAACGAGTGCCTATTTTGAAATGAATGGGTGCCTATTTGAAAACGAGTACCATAGAATGGGTACTCACTTTGAAATGGGTCTCATTCTAAAAATAGAATGGGTACCCATTTTAAAGTAGGTACCTATTCTAAAAAAATTGAAATCCCAACCCGCTTTTTGATTTGGTTATGGGTCTTAGTCTTGGACCTTCTATAAAAATTAGAATGGGTACCCATTTTAAAGTAGGTACCTATTCTAAAAAAATTGAAATCCCAACCCGCTTTTTGATTTGGTTATGGGCTCAAGAAAGGCTTGGTAACCCAACCCTTAGTCTTGGACCTATAACAAAAAGACTAAGGTAATGTCAAGAGAAACAATTGACTTCGGCAATATAGCTGACGAGATTTTTTATAGAATTAGTTTATGAAATTAAAACCCATTATAAATAATGATGTCTAGTTTTTAAATTTGTAATTTTTTTGTGATTGGATTTTTTTCTATATTTTAATTAATTTCTAAGCAAACTGGTCCATAAACTTGAAATGTTCAATTTTTTTAGTTTTTAATAACTTTTAATCTGTTAATTTTTTTGTAAAAAATATATGACATCAATCTACAAACAATTCTCTACACAAAGAAAAAAAATTCAAAACATGATTAGTTTAGGTCAAATTATGGTGTTCGTACATGTTGGTTTTCAAAAACAACTATTGGGGCCAATAAAAAATAATAAAAATTATCCTCATCAATCTTCATTTTGTTACACATCTTTCCCCAAAAGTAATTACAAAAATGTACTTTTCTTTAGGTCAAATTATGGTGTACACACATGTGCATGGTATGGTCTTAAAAAAGTGACTTTTAAAAGTGGATTTTATACATGCCTACTAAAAATTAATTTGTATCTTTTGGGTATTAGAATAAATTACATATTTGGAAAGTAGACTCGAAATACTAAATTTTATATTACTGAATATTTTTAAGATTTCAGTGTGTAAGTGCTTCAAAAAAATTATCCAACTGTGAGAAATTAGGAAAAACACTTCCACTTTTTGAGTTTTTTGTGGACCCAACTTCTTGCACATGCCTAGAATATTAAAATATGTGTGCTAGATTACATAAAGTGTGGTGGAAGACATATTGTATACATCAAAATAGAAACACATAATCATTCATGTCATGCACATAGTATTCAACATCAACCATCATATTTTCATTATGTGTAACTGTAGTATAATATTATCTACATATGCATTTATCTCAGAGTTATTCTTTTCATAAACAATCAATCTTGTCTAACTCAATTTGTCATGTATCTCTTCTCTCTTTTATCTCTTATTCTCTTCCATCTATTTTTCTTCTCTATTTCCTCCTTTTCACCTTCCATTATGTATATACACATTATATAGAGGGGCATGTCCTTTTCTTTCATTCGACCCTTAGGTTCCACATAAAATATCTATATATGATACATATGTCTTGCCATAACATTAAGACTATTCTTTGTGATGTGCATCTTTATCTTGCCAGTATCATCCCATGATTGAACCCATTTCTTTTTCTCAAGATATGTTAACTTTGTTCATCAATGTTAAAATGTTGACTATCTCTTGGAACATGTTCAAAATTTCCTACTACATCTCACAAAGTATAAAATCATTTCTTCTCAAGGAAAGTTTTTATTTTATTATACCCCTCACTTGGGTGTAGTTACTGCCCCATTAAAGAGTGGCCTATTGTAAGAGATATATGGCCATTGATTTTTAATAATGGTGCTTCTTCGTTACAAATAAAGTCAAATATTTTTATGGAGTCAACAAGATTATCTGATTCACCTAAGAGACCTACTAGATGTACCAAGTATAATTTAACCACTTTACTCAAGACCTCTTGACCTATGCTCTCAAATATTTGATTTGATCATGCACCTATTTGTATTGGTTGTATCAGTTTCCTATTTGTACCCTTTAATTTACATCCATGTCTTATAGGATGTAAAGACATGTATTATTAATCTTTAAATGTTCTCCATTTGTATCTTAAGTGATTTTGTTGGTGTTTTCCAACTTAGGCAAAATTGGTATATTGTATTAACATTACTGATATTTTCATATGATTGATTTATATTTCCAATTTTATCTCTAGGTTATGACACATTTTCTTCTTATATCATCCAACTATTTCTTCTAAATTTATATTGTTAAATCATGTTTTATGGCATCCCTTTTTGTGTTTTGGTTCTAAAATTCTATCATAATTGTACTTATTACTCTCCTTAACTATTGATCTCTAGTGGCAATGTACTATCCCTATCTACTTTTGGTAATGTTTGCATGCTGCCTCAATATGTCTTACCTTGCAACAGTAATTTTCTTAGCCAAAATAATAATGTGAAATTCAAATCTTAACCTTCAATAAACATTTATTTTTGGGTAACAAAATTGTTGGTTTCTTGCATTCAATTATGTTTTAGATGTCCCACATTAAATTATTTTTTATGCATCAACAATATCATTACTTTAAAATAACAAATGAAAGAATAACTCTTGATCTTCTTATTGTAATTAAAACAAATAACATGCGTAAATATTGATCTCTTTCTTATTACAATATTGACTATATTACATTCATATAATTATGCAATATCAATAATTCATACCAACAACAATGGAAAATCGAATCAATATAATGCAACTAGATCCATGTAAAATGGAGCTCAAATATGAACTTTGTTTGAGATCATCCTTTGAAATCACTAGGGTTTTCACCCTAGGATTCTTATGTTTAAACATAATTTCTCAAGATAGATTTTGAAATAAATTTGTTCAAGTGTAGATGATCCTCCTAGATGAAAACATTCTCTCTTTTATCCTCTAAAAATGAATAGGTCAACCACAAAGCACACCTACAAATTTAAATTTGAACATTGATCATGTGTAGGAAAGATTCCACTTTGAAAGTTACAATGTCAAAAATAGACTAATGGAAACAACATGGCACATGATGGGAAAAAAGAGGGGAATAGAAACACAAGAAAAATATTAGGGATTAAGATTTAGCCATACCTTAAGACTCAAACTACATGTCAGGATTCATGGATCAAGAAATATGCATGTTGATAAGGACAAGTCTAAAATTCCAACAAATACAATGGTTAGGTAGGGACAAGTAGAAGGCATGGAAAGATGGAGAAGTCTAAAAATGTGACAAGAAGAAAGGAGAAGCGGAGTTGGAAAGGTATACTTAGGCAGGGAAAACACACAATAGGCAGAAACAAGGAAGACACAAGTACATGTCTAATATGTATAAACTCATATTGATTAGAAATGAGGCATGATGAATTTTTCTACTCAAAATTGTTTGTTCTCAAGTAGTTATAGTTTTGGATGTTTAAATATTTGTGGGCAATCCCATATTGCATTCTCCAACAAAAGATATTTCCATTGAATCAAGTACTCCTTGGTGCTTTTGTTTCTTAGCTAACTTCCCCTTACATCCATGACTTCTTTAGGAATCAAAACTAGTTTTTCATCCTCATCAATTGGAGGAAACTCATTATAGGGTTTTACATATTTTCCTAGTGTCTTTGTGAGGTAAGACATGTGAAAAAGAAGTATGCATCTCATTTTTTCTTCAATAGCTTCAACTCATAGGCCACTTTTCTAATCCTTCTCAAAATTTTGTAAGGCTCATAGAAATGTGAGTTGATATTTTTTAACCCATTCTTCTTCAAGGAATATTGATTGTATGGTTGCAATCCCACAAAAACCATGTCTCTAATCTCAAATTTTATTTCAATCTTATGTTAATTTGCATACATTTTTTTTTTTTTTTGAGCATATTGGAGATTATTATTGAGTTAATTTAGAATGTCTTGGCTCTATTTGATCACATTGCTTGCTCTTGATACCCTTTTATCCACTAAAATTGTATTAATGAAGCTTGGGGCTTCATACATGTAAAAGGCCATGAATGACATCATCTTGATTGGCATGTGATAAGATTGTGTTGTAAAAATTATCTCCCGAGTAGATCTATTTGATTAAAGTCTTCTATTGATCAACAACAAAATTTCTCAAATAAATTTTCACCCATTTTTTCACAATATTAGTTTGTGTTGGGAAAATTTGTCTCAACCTTACAATTATATAAGTTTTATTGTTGATAAGTAAGTGTAGGGGGGTGCAAGGGGTACCCTTCCATGAGGGGTATCGGGGCCACATGCCCCCAAAAGCCAAATTTTGTTTATATTGTATTATTATAAATCTGGACCATTCATCATTATGTCTCAGATTTGACAGTAGATATTTTATTGGCTTGACTCACCTTAGAAGGAAACACTATTTTATGAAGGTGTTGTATTATGAACCTTGTGCATTATGATGTATTCTAAGAGTTCAATAGAAATCGTGTTGCCTTTGGATCTCTAGTTGGTGATACTCCTATGAGAAGCTTTCTCTGCAATTATATTGTAATCTTTGTGATTTTTTAATAATATATTGTGCAGCTTTTGGAGTGTAGGGCTTTTCTCCCAAAAGGGTTTTCCCTGTGTAAATCATCGAGTTTTGGTATACATGATATTTATGTTTGATTTTTTATAATTATTGAAAAGATCTATAATTTTTTGCATTATCATCCTTTAAAGATTAGTGTGGGAAGTTGTTATCTACCTTAGCTTCCTTATACTTTTGTTGCAACGCATAAATAGATCCTTATGATTGAAGAAATACCTCATTTTTTTGTGATTAGTGTTAACCACAAATTGGGCATCCACCAAGTACTACCTAAATTTTACCAATGCATGCATGATGATAGCATTTCCTTATCATAGATGGAGAACTACTTTTTCACCTCTATGATTTTTTGACTTTAAAATAGATTGGGTGCTTGTTCTACATTACTTGGATCCAATTTGTTCTCCCAATGTATTGCATTTCAATGTGAAAGGAAGGGTCAAATTTAGGATTGCTAACATAGTAAATGAGGTCATTACCTCTTATTTTTTCAGATATGTGTTGTGCACCCTTAGTTCATACATAATCTCCCTTCTATGTTATGTTAGTTAAGGGTGGAGCTAGTTAGGAGAAACCCTTAAAAATATATTTATAAGAGCTACAAAGGTGAAATAATCCTTAAGGGCCTGAAAGAAGGCTAGTCCCAAATTTTTCATCTTCTTCATGGATAAGTGCATAGAAATAGGGAACCAAAAGGGGGTCTTAGGTGGCCACTTTAGTTTGAATCAAGAAAGACTGAGCTTGGATGAGAAACTTTAGATTGTTATGCTCAAAATTTGAAGACACAACAAGAACAAAAGTCTTGATTCTCTTAATCTACTTTCTAAACTACTATTTTCATAAATGGTGGATATTAAGGGTTTCAAATAGCTCGAGTGACACAAATATCTCCTATTATTAAAAAAAAAAACATAACATAGCATCTTGTATGCCCCCCCTAAAATGTTATTTTTATTAGTATTTTAAAAATCTTTTTGGTAAAAAATTAGCTAACAACATGCAAGTTATGCCTAATTTTCTACTAATTTTTAATGAATATATGAGTTTTTACTACTTTTCAAAGTGGAAACATTTTGGAAAATAAAAAGTTGAGTGTCCATACCCTAAATTTTATGGAAACTAATCAAAAATCTTTTTTTATTGTGTATAGAATAAATTCTAGTTTTAAAAAAAAAATCAAATTTCGATGAATGGATAAAAAATGAAGCCAAAAATACCATATGTAGGTTTTTGACAAAAATGGATACACTAGCAAAATAATTTAAAGACTGATACATTAGCATAATTGAAAATTTAGAAAAAATTACATGGTTAGAAAGCTAAGAGAGAGCTCAAAGTTACTATGTTATTTTTTAACTTGACATTGAAAGATGTGCAAACCTTATGGAGAGCACGCTCAACATTGAGTCATTTTTCTAAATTTTGCAAAAACAATGGTCTATGGGCATTGACATGTAAGTCCAAGCCTTTGGCTTGGATGCCCAAGGAAAATTCAACCCTAAGGGTTGGAAATACCTAAAACAAATAATAATTTGCTCATGTTTCCAAGAAGCAAAAATAGCTCTCTTTCTCTTCCCATATCTCTCTACCTCCTTATATAGCTCACACTCTCCCCCTTAAACTATATACATGAAATACACATTTAAGTAAAAAGTAAAATTTATATATGGATATTTATTTTCTTATCATTTGAGTTATATTTCATGTATATAGTTTTAGGATGTTCAAGAATAGTTTTGGATCTCTTGGAGTTATAATGCAGATTCTAGGTTGTTGAAGATCTTACAATTTTCATAATTAGTCAAATTTCATAATACACATTTAAGTAAAAAGTAAAATTTATAAATGGATATTTATTTTCTTATCATTTGAGTTATATTTCATGTATATAGTTTTAGGATGTTTGAGAATAGTTTTGGATCTCTTGGAGTTACAATGCAGATTCTAGGTTGTTGAAGATCTTACAATTTTCATAATTAGTAAAATCTAAGTAATCAAATGGCTTTTATCATCTTGTGATAGTCTAAGGGTAACTGTGTAACTATTCAAAACCATCATAAATCCTCTCCTTATATTTCTCTCTATATATCTCTCTCTCCCCTCTTCCTCTCTTCTTGCCTCTCCCTCCCTCCCTCTACCTCCTTCCCACTCTCTCTCCTTCCCTCTCTAATCTCTATCCTCTACCCCTCTATATATCTCCCTCTCTATATAATTCTCTTTATATCACCTATCTCTCTTTGTATCCCTATCCCTATATATCTCTCCCCCCTCTAGATATCTCCCTATCCCCTCTTCTCTCTCTACCTACCTCTCACTACATATCTTCCTCCCTATATCCCTCTCTTCATTTATATCTCCTCATATCTCCATATATATCTCTCTCCCTCCTTCCCTCTCTACTTCTCTATATTTTGCCTCTCTTTATCTCTAGATATATATTTCTCCCTCTCCCCTCTCTCTCTACCTACCTCTCGCTCCCTCCTCCCTCTTGTTGTGCCTATAGTACACACACCATTCGGATCGTGGACCCCCTCTTTTCTTTTTGCTTTCATCGGGTCGCTTCGCTTTTGCCTCATTTTGTGCACCCTTGTTTTTGAACCCAAATTGGTCACATGCATTAAAGTCATCAAATTCCCATTGACCAAAATCACCTATTTAAAATTCATTAAGTCTTGGGCTCCTATGGAACTTGGCTTGCAAGTTTCCATCCTCCATTTTTCGTTGCGTCTGTCAGGCTTGGCAAGCCCACAACTATGGGTAACCTTATGTGGACCACCACTTTCATTTCGTCGCTATGTAGCGGTCGACTCCTAGCATCCACCTACACGGTGGTTCCCGCATCCTCCTTTGCCGCCTAAGTCTTTACTAAATGACTATCCTAGCACAAATTTTTGCATCTCACCTACCCAAGGGCGTTCATATCTACAATTAATGCTCGCCATTAATGGAGATTTTCCTATAAATAGAAGCTCCTTACCTATCATTTTAACTCGAAGCATTTGAATTTGAGAAGAGAAAAAGGACATTGTGCATGCACAAAGTTTTACAACGGATTTGAGCCAAATTGGCTTCAATTTTTAGCGCCCTATAAAGGTATGAATCTACGTTGATTCTCTTTGCTAAGAATTCAAACTTTCGAAGCAATTTCGTAGCTAGGGTTTTAGTTATTTAAATTTTGAATCTATTGAACCCTAGTTTCATCTTTCAAAAACCTAATTTTGGATAATGTTTCAAGAAAGAATATATTAAACGTTGTCTTTGCGAAGCCATTTCTCAATGGCGAAGATCCTACGGCCACTCGATGTCTCCATCCCACCCTCACATTAGACTCAAACTCGAGTTGCCTTAGGAAAATTTGTGTAGTATTTTATGTCTTGCGGGTTCCTCCCCGTGGGATTCCATTGCGGGAAGTCTGCTTCACAAAGGTTGTTCTTTAGTGGCTAAACCTCCCTAGCTTTCCAACTTGTGGACCCCGCACCCAATATCGTCGCCCCTGATAATGAATGATCAAACCTATAGAAGCTAAGCCGAAGCCCTTGGCGGGTGCCAAGCAAGTCACCCCATGGCGAAGGTCGTCACTCCTTAACTAATCTTTCAACGGCCAGACACCCACGCCCTTCCACTACGCAGGCCCCGTTGAAGTATTTCCTCTGAGGTAAACTTTGAAGGTTTTATGAATGAACCTTGAAGTTTACCCAGCACTTGCGGGTCTGCCTTGTTGGAATATGGCTTCTAGTTTTTTCATTGATGGCAACCTAATTCATTCATTCGGTCCACAATCTAGTTTTGGTTTACACCGACAAAATAGAATGAAGAATAGGGCATTTAGTTAAAGGCAAAAGATATCGATCCAATTACTTCACCGGACTACTATTTTGGGTTTTGGATCTCAAAGAAAGGTTTGTTGATTTTTGTAATACCTTATTCATGAAGTATCTCAATGTGCATTCACTAGTATGGGATATAGGAGATTCGGTGCACTAATCTTTTGGTTATCAATGCTAGAAGGTCGACTTGTCGAATATAGTAATTGTGGATGTATAAGGAGCAATTGATTAAATGTTTTTTGTTTTTGAAACTTGTTTATTTGGGTCCGTACTATGTTTAGGATGACTATGGATGGTGTGCATAAATATTTGATTAAGGATCTAGCCGACAATTGAAAAGCACTTAATGTTTTATGAAGCCGACATATGAATGATCAAATCCTTGATAGCGGATATATATATGACATCGATTTTATCATTTTGAAAGAGCGAATGTGTGGAATGCGAATTATACTATTATGTGGTGCGAAATTCAAAAGGGTAATAGTGTGAATTCATCTGCACATGAATTTGTGGTGTGAAGGCCAGAAAAGAGCAAAGCAGAGCAGAGCGAATTGCAGACTTAGTCAGAGGATCCAGAATCTAATATATGAGCCTAACCAGAACTGTAACCTGGCATAATTAGATGCTACTATCTTAGTTCAACCTTCAGATGGTTTTAACTTGAACTTTTTTAAGGCAATGAGACTTCCCTTTTGAGCAGTGAGCTCTAGGCAGTTTGTCTGAATGCAAGTGCATTCTCTTTTGTAAAACTTTTATTTGAGTACTCAAATTGTGGATTAACCTCCACCATGGTTTTTCCCCCAACAGGGTTTCCACACAAAAATCTTTGTGTTGTGGTGTTGTGGATGATTACTTTATGTGTTTGCATCTTTTCTTTTAGTTGAATGTTGAAATGGTTTTAATGTTAGATTAATAAAGCTAAGATTTACAAAACATTGATTCAACCCCCCCTCTCAGTGTTCCCTTGAGTCCAACAATTGGTATCAGAGCCTAGTTCCTCTGAAGAATTTTATCAGCTTGAGGTGGATCTTGGAATGTGATGGACCCTGGTAGTCTTCAGTAGCAGCTTTTGGTGGCACTTGATGACCTTGACCAGTCTAAAGCAGAAGTCCAAGAATTGAAAGGAAATCTTAGGGATGTTGAGAAATTCATTCAGACATTGAAGGATCGAATTGTTAAATCCAGAGAGAAGAAAAAGGATCTCCATGATCAGATCAAGCAACAAGACAGTGAAAACATGGATGATTCTCACCCGAATCAAACCTTGAAGGAAATAACTGAAGAATGTGAAAATCTTGCCAAAGATAACGCTACCCTAAAACATGAAATGGAATCTATGATGATTAAGTTGACTAAAGAGATTGAAGAAAGGAAGAAGAATGAGGAGAACCTTGCTCAGTCGTTAAAGGAGAAATCTAATGAATGCAGAAGAGTAAATGGAGAATTCATTCAGATGGAAAGTGAACTACTACAATTCAAAAATAATGGAGAAGAACTTGAAAAATAGATTTGTATTCTTAGAAATGAGCTTACTACTACAAATGAATATAAGAAGTTTAAGATTAGTTCAGTTAAGCTTGATGAGCTAACTCAAGGACAGAAGATTTGAAATGATAAGAGAGGTCTTGGATATGAAAAAGGAGAAAGTTCCAAATCTGGACAAAAGAATTTCAGACAGGGAAACCCGATGAACAAAGGTGGAAGGTATCTCGCAAGACAACCTAATGCTCAAAAATTTAATGGATACTATTTTTCTTGTAACAAATTCGGTCATATGGCTACTCAATGTATAAGTAATATGAAATCAAGAGATTCATCATTTTTTGGTCAATGTTTCAATTGCAAAAAGTTTGGTCATAAATCAATTGAATGCAAAAATTTGTCAAACTACTCTATCAATAAAAGGAATGTTGAATGTTATACATGTGAATATTTGGGCATATTGCTAATAAATGTAGATCAAGAAGAAATCAATGGAATGATTGGTCTAGACAAGGAAATACTGTGTGCTTCAATTGCAATAAATATGGTCACATTGTAAGACTTCGTAGAAACAAAATTGTGGATAGAAGAGGTCCGGTATACAAAGGTAGAAATATACAAAAAGATGACAAAGGAAAAGGAAAATTGACCGCAGATGAGATAAGAGATCAGATGAAGAAGACATAGGTAAGGAAGAATGAGTCTGATGTTAGAAATGGTCCTACACCGGAACCTGCTTCTGATAATTCTTCTAGAAATTGATTTCAAGTCATTGGCTTAGGGGGAGTTATTCAAGAAAATGCTTTCTCCCATGTCCGTAGTTGGCATCGGAACATGAAGGATGGTCAAAAAGGTGTATTGAGGATATACATAAGTTTTTGAAAACACTCACAAGAGAATTCAAAGAATCATAGGTCCATAAAAGAATTTTTCTCTCGATGTTTGAGAAAATAGAGTATCCGAAAAACCTAGGGCAAATGCATTTATTGCAAGTGTGTGATACCCTCATTTGCCACTTTGCATCGAAGGAGAAAAGGAGAGCACTAGGTAGCAGAATTTCAAAGAAGTGAAATTGATTCATCGGCGATTCTCGAAACCAAGGAAAACTTTAGTGGCGAATATTCGCCAATTGGCTAATAATAGAAATCAGGAGCTCCAAAAATGGCTAATAGTACAAGCTCAAAAGAAGACAAAATCGCCAGGTTTTTACGAAAAAATAAATTTATCTCGATTAATTCGCCATGTAAATGATGCGTCATCAAAATTGATTCGCCAGTATTTTATACAATTACTAAAAAATTTAATTATATTCACCAGTAATATTATATTCCTCCGATTAATTTTGGGGCAATATCGCCACTACTAATAAATTACTATTTAATTTGAGGAATATTTTCTTTTATCTATTGCCATAGATTATTTTTTTAATCGAACGGTTGTAGGTTGATTTTGGGCCCTAATACACATGTGCCTTTTAAATTTCAGGCCTCAACAAGCCTTTAAAAAGGCACATGTGTATTAGGGTGTGGAATGAACTTGCAACCGTCCTTCGTTCTATCAATGGGATGCCAAATAATGTTTCCCCGATGCACCATAGTACCCCCAATATACTTTATGCATTCGATAATTCATGCCTGTATTGTGATAGGAGTGCGCCAAGATTCACTAGGATCCGCCACTATGATTATTATTCTTACCAATTATTCATTAAGATTCGCCAGGATTTTACAAAAAATTTAATACTGTGCATAAGATTCGCCAGGAAAATTAATATGTTTTCTCAAATAAAAGGAAAGATTCACCAGGATTTTACACCTTCCCCGAGGGGGGGTGTCTTAAAGTTATCCCTGGTCGAAACTCATAAGGTATTTCAGTTGTTTTTGGATTTTCCATATGATTCAGTGTGCGGTCAATAAACGTAAAATACAGAAGGAAGAATGGAACAAATCAAAGGGTCAATCATTTTGGATGAATACAATAGTGAAAAGATTAGGTCCATGAGAAATTTGTTGTTACCCAACAAATTGAAGCAATTGAAAGAAGCCAAACACAAGAATTTGGATATTTGAAATGAGCTTCCCTACTTCGAGAACACGGAAATAATTAAATTCATTTTGAACAGATTGCATAACGACACCTTGATTCTAGACAAACCTTACATCATTTCGAAGGAAGTAATTGAAAATTTGATTGGATTATGTAAATTCAGGGACATACCAAGAAAGAAAGAAATCCCGAAAAAAGAAGTTGAAACCCTAACCGGAATAATTGGAGATCAAAGGGCACTGATAATTTCGACAATCAAGAATCATGTTACAAAGTACATTGTGCATGAAATATCATACAAAGTCTTTTTCAGAAACAGAGAAGGAGCAACTTTGGCTAGTTTAGTCTACATCTCTCACAAGATGGTAATGGAAGGTCAGGACTTCGACCTGTGTGGACTATTAAAGGATCAATTGATGGAGAATGTGTAATTAACAAAAGAAACGGGCTACCCTTTCAGGTTTAGTACTTTGATTATATGTTTAGTAATGTATTTCTTTAATTGTTTTCCAAATATCAACAATGTGGTGTGGAAAGTAAATGAACCAGTATGCAAACAAATATATTCATACTCTAAGAGCTTGGCTAATTGGGATCAATATTTTGGAAATTTCTTTAAGAATTTGGTTGGAAAGTGTGGTTCAGTTGGTATTTCTCTTCTGGTAAGAACACTTGAAGTTGGTTCCTCTTCTGGTGGCATGGAGTAAAAACAGAAAAGAGAAAAAGGAATTGTTGAATATAGCCCTCAGGAATGCAAGATTCCTGGAATTGAAGGAAAAGGAATAGGAAATTGTGGATATTCTAGATGAAGAATCCGATGAAGAAACTGAGGATCCACAAAGAAATGAACAAGAATTATCTGAATCAGAACCAGAAAAGGAAATTTCAAAAGCAAGTGAGGAAGAAGATGACATGACAAAGGAGAAGCTTCAACAGTTTATTCACAAGGAAGGTGGAATACAAGAAATTGCCAAACTGTGGTCTATCAAACTCTCATATGATCAGGATATGATGCTAAGTGTTCTAAGCGCTCATATTGTGCAAAGTCAAATCAAATTGGAGAATTTGCAAAACATCTTACCTGAACAAATGATTGGATGCTTAAAACAAACAATGAACTCTGAGTCTCAAGACAAAGAAGAAGGCGAATTTATCTCACATTTGAAGGGGCAGTCTAGACTATCACTCACCAAATTGAAAAAGAGAATGAATGAGCTGAGGCAATGCATCAATGCAGCGAATAACATCTACAAATTTTGCATCTGTTGGCCTCATGTAGTTGGAAAATACAAAGAGAAATTGGAGCAGATTGAAACAAAGTTGAATGGGATTGGAAAAAGCTTTGATATACATTTCAGGACCAAGATGGCACCATCAAGAAAAAGATTCGATAGCTACAATCTGAGCACACAAAATTTCAATTCACCAAGAACACACTTGTGGATACTTTTTGGAAAGTGAAGGATCTAACCGAATGCAGACTGGAATAGATGGTTGAGATACTAAGAAAAGGTGATAACCTAGAGGATGCGATTACAATTCTAGAATCTCTCACTGAGATTGTCAAGAGGACATCCAAGAATAATAGCATGATCATAATCATTGGGATCACAATAGATGCTTGGAATAAATTCCTTTCGAAGATGAAGAAGAACCACAAGATAATTTTCTAAACTCAAGCAACAATTGGTACTTTTCAAATTTTTGAATAAGTTTTGAAGTTTTTTGATGATTGAATACATATTTTTGGCATATGGTTACTATGTTTTGTCATTGGTGTCAAAGGGGGAGAGTGCAGTGAAAAATGTCTCATCAATCCTATGGGGAGCTATGTTTTGAAATTTTTGAAGTGTAGGGGAGAGAGAGTAATGAAGTATGGCAGCATAATCATAATGATTCTGACACTTAGACATTTTTCACTAAGTGTTGTCATCAATGCCAAAGGGGGAGATTGTTGGCATATGGATTCTAGTGTTTTCATTGATGGCAACCTAAGTCATTCATCTGGTCCACAGTCTAGTTTTGGTTTACACCGACAAAATAGAACGAAGAATAGGGCATCCAGTTAAAGGAAAAAGATATCGATCCAATTACTTCACCGGACAATTATTTTGGGTTTTTGATCTCAAAGAAAGGTTTGTTGATGTTTTTAATACCTTATTCATGAATTATCTCGATGCACATTCACTGGTATGCGATCTAGGAGATCTAGTGCACTAATATTTTGGTTATCTGTGCTAGAAGGCCGACTTGTCGAATATAGTAATTGTGAATGTATAAGGAGAAATTGATTAAATTTTTTTGTGTTCAAAACTTGTTTATTTGGGTCCCTACTATGTTTAGAATGACTATGGATGGTGCACATAAAGATTTAATTAAGGATCTAGCCGACAGTTGAAAAGCACTTAATGTTTTATGAAGCCGACATATGAATGATCAAATCCTTGATCGTGGATATATATATATATATATATATATGAGATTATTTTTATCATTTTGAAAGAGTGAATGTGTGGCGTGCAAAGTATACTAGTGTGTGGTGCAAAATTCAGAAGGGTAATAGTGTGAATTCATCTGCACATAAATTTGTGGTGTGAAGGGCATAAAAGAGCAGAGCAGAGCAAAGTGCAGACTCAGTTAGAGGATCCAAAATCTAATAAATGAGCCTAACTAAAATTGTAACCTAGCATAAGTAGATGCTACTATCTCAGTTCAACCTTCAGATGGTTTTAATCTGAACTTTTGTAAGGCAGCGAGCCTTCCCTTTTGAGAAGTGAGCTCTAGGTAGTGTGCCTGAATGCAAGTGCATTATCTTTTGTAAAACTTTTATTTGAGTAATCAAATTGTGGATTAACCTCCACCATGGTTTTTCCCCTAATAGGGTTTCCATGCAAAAATCATTGTGTTATGGTGTTGTGGATGATTACTTTATGTGTTCAAGCATCTTTTCTTCTGGTTAAATGTTGAAATGGTTTTAATGTGAGATTAATAAAGCTAAGATTTATAGAACACTAGTTCACCCCCCTCTCAGTGTTCCCTTGAGTCCAGCATGCCTATGTGGATTGTCGCCTATAGGTGGTTGTCATCGTAGGGCCGTTCTTTAACGGCGTAGCGTACACATCATTTTGCTTTGTGGGTCCCACCAACTGAAGCCCTTTGTTAGTGGATTCCTCCTCCTAAAATACTTTGAACACAATCCAACCGAGTTTCTTTAGGTTATTCTTAAAAGTTCCATGGTGCATTCAGAGAATCCACTGGTAAGGGAAAATAATTACTGTAAGCTACCTTTTTTTCACCATATATGCATGGACTATGTATGCATCCTGAAATGCTCATATAATCCTGAACAACATTGTAAGTGGACACATTTATCTTAATATAGAGAAAAAAATTATGATGCGCATTAAGGTATAGGCATGGGCATCAGGAAAATTCACTGCCAAAAAATTCATCGCCAACAATACAATTCACCACGGGAAAATTCACCACCACGACAAATTCACCGCAAGAAAAATTCACTACTAGCAATTCACCGCCATGGAAAATTAATCGCAAAATTTTAATGCGATGAATTTTTGGTGGGGTGAATTGCTGGTGGTGAATTTTCCTTGCGATGAATTTGTCATGGCAGTGAATTTTCCCATGGTGAATTATTGGTGGTGAATTTTCCCACCGTGAATTGCTGGTGGTGAATTTTCCTAGAGCCATAGGCATGTATTTGCATTACCCAGTTTGGGATTCTATGTCCTCTCCTTCCCAAAACATTATTCATTTTGGAATTAGATGGCTAAATTTTGCCAACAAAATCGAAGTTGCATTGTTTAGAGGTATATGTTCACAATTTAGTTCAGATGTTTTGTTAACTGTTGATTGTGAGCAGTGTGTTTAGATAACTGGTTCCCTAAGCATTGTATTTCTCTTCTTAACACATGTATAGACAGAAAAAAAAATTGGTTCATCTGTATTTTATCTGCATCTAAAGATAGAATAGAATTTAGAAGTTCTCTAAAACTAAAGTTTACCTGTTATGCCCAAACAAAAAGGAAAATTGTTGATTACATTTGAAACAAACATTTCTTTCCCACAACTCACTTTACAATTTCATCATTAAACCAAATGCCTTCTAGGTATTATTTATTTATTTATCCCAAGATTTTGTTCCTTTTCAATAAAATGCATTTTTCATTTATCCCTTGCTTTTTTTTGGACTATTTCATCTCTTGTGATTGCCAAATTTTCACCTTCTTCAGCTTTGGGTTTATCTTTAAGTAGAGCCTTACCAAATAGTCTTTGTTTGCAGAATACAAATATTTAATGTCTCTCTCTACCTGCAGTTCAAAAGGAAATAAGTAGAATATAGATAATTAAATTAAATATCTCTATCAAATCTCAGGGGCAAATAAATTTGAAATCGTTTGTGCCTTCTCTGCCTTTAGGCTTCAAGAGAACACATTTTTACTGAAGTAGTGCATGTCAATACCAGTTTTTAAGCATGAGAGAACACCTGCAAATAAATAAATTTTTGAAATGTGTCCACAGATAAAGATACCAAATAGAGCTGTAATGATAAAAATACCTGTAATCAGGTACTACCTTCATATAACACATCCCATAAGATAAAATTGGTGCAGCCCAAAGGAAAATATCATAGTTGATACCATGTACATAATAAGCAAACAGTCGGTTGTGTAGACCAACCTGGTACCTTGTTATTCTAAGCAGTTGACAAGAAAACCCATATCATATAATATACCATGTAGTAAGAGCAGCATCTTAATTATGGGGGCGAGGCATAGGCAAAGGCACATGCCCATCCATTGGGTCTATGGAGAAGTGATGATAACCATATTCGTAGTAGTGTCCATGGTGCTTCTGCTTCATATGATGACGATGAGGACGACCAATGGGATAAGGACGAGGACCATGATGATGAAGACCTTGATCATGGAATCCATGGCCAAAGGGTGCTTCAATATTCATATGATGACAATGGGGGAACTTGTGCTTTTCTTTCTCTCCTCCATGCTCGTGCTTATGATGTTTGTGTTTAATTTTGAGAATCTCATGGTGTATGTGCTTGATTTTGGGATGCCCATGATGCTTATGTTTGATTTTGAAATGGCATTTTAGTTTGTACTTTTGATGGGGAGATGGAAATCCATAAAAAGGAGGATACCCATCAAAACAAGTGGGTATTGCAGCAACAACAGCACTGGAACCAGGGTTTGAAGGTTGGATCCTACAATTGTTGAAAGCATTTGTTAGAGCCCCTTCAATATTATTCCCACATGGGCTACGAACTGGACTTGGATTGGGGCTAGGACTGCCTCCTCCCATCTTTCAACCTTCCAACAAACACAAAATCAAAACTCTTGTTATAACACCGATGCAAAGAGAATGAATTGTGAGCATCAATTGTAGAGGAGTCTTCCTAATTTATAATCAGAATAGAGGGGGATTTACTTGACCGAAAATTCTTGTGTAATGCTTGGGGGCCAAGTAATAAGTAGGTGACTTCATGCCCAAGTAAACAAACCATGAACAAATATTCATTAAATACAGAAGTCGGTTGTAGATAAAGAAGTCAACTTATATTATGTACCAGCCATGTGGATGTAATTACATTTATGACTTTGTAATAGTTAAATTCGGTATCAGTTCTATTCATGACATAATTTTTGTGATATTATAATAATGCAATCTTCTTATTTTAAAGGTTTTCATGCGTGATGTGACAGTCTTTAAAATAAGAGGAATATGTCAAGTATTCCTTAAGAGGTGGAATACGTTTTGTTTCGGTAAGCTTAAGTCCAAGAAGAAAGCTTTGGATCGTCTTGTTGTGATTACTTGTCAAATTCAAAATAATGGATTCTCGGATGCTCTTGGCAGAGCTGAATTCCTAGTCATGTGAAATGTGGAAGAGTGGGAGCTTCGTGAGGAGATTTAGTGGAAACATAAGGCTTAGATTGATTGGCTCCAGGAAGGGGATATGAATGTTGCTTTATTTCATCATTATGTCCAAGCTCATTGTAATAAGGGGTATATATCTTCTCTAGTTACTTATGTTGGGCTTCATATTTCTTCTTTGTCGGTTATGTCTCGTGAGGCTCGTCAGTTTTACTCTACTCTTTTTGCTGAAGATTCCCCTCCTGCTGTTGTGGAGGAGAATTTGATCCTTTCTTGTATTCCCTCTTTGATCACCAATGCGATGAATGGTTATCTCATTCATCTGATTCAACTACCTAAGTTAGAGGAGGTTGTGTTTGGGATGAACAAAGGTAAAGCTCCTAGCTCAAATGGTTTCCCTATTGAATTTTTTTAGGATTTTTGGGATATTATTAATCTAGATCTATTGGAGGTTGTTCGGGAATCTCTTTGTAGTAAGAAAATGCTTCAAACCTTGAATTTTACCTTCCTGGTTATCATTCCCAAAAAGGAAGGTGTTGATAAGCTCGATTTTTTTTTACCTATTGCTCTTTGTAATGTGGTGTATAAGATTATCACTAAATTGATTGCAGTGAGGCTCAAAACTTGTCTTCCTATTGTGATCTTTAAGGAACAAGGGGTTTTTGTGGCTGGAAAACAAATTCTGGATGGGGTGGTGGTGGTTTCTGAGGTTATTCACTCTATGGAAAATTCTAAGGAAAGATTTGTGTTCATCAAATTAGACATGGCCAAGGCTTATGACAAATTCAAATGGAGTTTTCTTCAAAAAAATCTCTTAGCATTTGGTTTTAGTCCTGAATGGGTGAGTTGGACTATGAGTTGTGTTACTTCTTCATCTTTCTTGATTATTGTGAATGGTGAACCTTTAGAGCCTTTTGGTGCTTCCAGAGGCCTTTGCCAAGGGGATCCTCTTTCCTCTTACCTGTTTATTATTATGGTTGAGGGTCTGGGTTGTTTTCTAAAGTTTTGAGTTTTTTTAGGCTTGATTCATGGGTGGCAATGGAGGAATCGTTTGCCATAGCTCTCACATCTCCAATTTATGGATCACACTACTCTTATGGGATTGGCTCGTCTTTGGGAAGCTGAATCTTTTAGGCAAGCCTTGGATATTTACCTTGTTGCTTCAGGTCATAAAGTTAATGAGAATAAATCCTCCATTTTCTTCTTTAATACTCCTCAGGCTATTTAGAGGCATATTGTTGATATTCTTTGGTTTCAGATTGGGTCTATTCCCTTTGTTTATTTGGGCATTCCTCTTACTGTTGGTACACATCCTAGGTCCTCTTGGCAAATTCTGTTTGACAAGTTGCATCATAAGGTTAACCACTGGACTCACCATTGGTTATCTACTATTGCTCGATTGACTCTTTTAAAGTATGTCATTCAAGCTCTTCCTATCTATAGGTGTTTAGTTCAAGCTGCTCCCATGTATTTTCTTTGGGAATTTGATGCCCTCTCTCGAAAATTTCTTTGGAATGCTAATTTATTGACTACTAAATGGAGCGTTGTTTAGTGGGGAACTGTGTGCAAACCTAAGAATGAGGACGACCCTGGCTTACGATTTGCTATTTTGAATGGGCAAGTTCTTGCTGCTAAGTTATATTGGCGCTAGTGTTCTAACCAGAATCGGCTTTGGGCTTGTATTCTCACCCATAAGTATCTTAAATATGTTAATGTGTTTGATGTCCCCCACTTTCCTTTGGTAGGAAGTGGTTCTATGCTCTAGAATACTTTGAAATTGGGGGCTCAATTGGTAAAGAATGGTCTCTTTTGGATCTGTCATACGGGATCTCAAGCTTTTTTCTAGCTGGATTCTTGGGATGGTCATCCTTCTATCCTTTCTACTTATCCTCACCTTCAACCCCTTTGTGATACTTTTACCGTTGTTGGCTGGTACATTGTTGACCATTATAAGATTTCTCATAATTATGGGTGGGTTGTTCATTTTCGCTGGAAACATAAACATCCTTTTGAATGACCTCCAAGAGAATCTAAGGAAGATAGGGAAGAGCTGGCACAAATTCTAGAGTCTTGTGAGTGCAATACCTTGGTTGGGAATAATGTTTTGGATTGGGCAAGCAGTGATTTTTCTAGAAAAAAATTGTTTCTATAGGTTATGTTGAGTTGGTGCAATAGACTTTTGGGGATGGGCAAGTTCCTTGGTGGAAGCAAGTTTGGTACAAGTTCTCATGGCCCAAGTGCAATTTTTTCATGTGGTTGGTGGTCCACAACCAATGTCTTACTTGGAATAATTTATGCAAGCATGGTTTTCAGGACCCCTCAATGTGTGTGTTGTTTTGTGATAGTGAAGAGAGTGTCTCTCATCTCTTTTTCCAATGTTCGCTCACTAGATAGATTTGGCACTTTTGGTGGGATGTGTGGAATCAAGCTTGTTGGCATGCCTCTTCTTTGGCTAAGTTTTTTGTTCAATGGGGCAAGGCCCCTATCAAAACCTCTTTTCTTCAAGTTGCTTGGACTCTTGGTCCTTCTTTTATTATTTGGCATATCTGTTTGGAGAGGAATTGTCAGACCTTTCAAGATGTGCTATTGGGGGCCCACCACTCGTGGTGGAAAATTCTCCACTCTTTGGGAGAAACAGTTTCGGCAAAATGTGACTTGACGGAGGCTATGGATCCTAGTGATGTTATTTGCTACAATTGTCTCCATCTTCCTCTTCCACATGGCCAGCCCATGAGAAATAGATGCAGACATCCTCTTTGGAAGATAAATAGGGTGGGGAGGTGGAGTCCTCCACCGTAGGGCATTTTGAAAATCAACACAAACGGGTCTTCTCGGGGAAACCCTAGTCCTGTTGGAATTGGTGGAGTTGGTAGAGATAGCCTAGGGACTATTCAATTTTTTTTTTGTTTATAAAGGTCATCATACTAATAATTTGATGGAGGCTCTTGCTATTTTATTTATTGTGGAGCATTCTTGTGCTCTTGGATGGAGCGGGCTCATTTGTGAATTTGATTCGCAGGTGGTGGTGCATTTGTTGACCCGACAACATTCTGTTGGAATTGGTGGAGTTGGTAGAGATAGCCTGGGGACTATTCAGTTTATTTTTTCTGTTTATAAAGGTCATCATACTAATAATTTGATGGAGGCTCTTGCTATTTTATATGTTGTGGAGCACGCTTGTGCTCTTGGATGGAGCAGGCTCATTTGTGAATTTGATTCGCAGGTGGTGGTGCATTTGTTGACCCGACAGCATTTTGAGGCTATTAGTTGGCAGTTAGTTTTGGTTGTTAACCAGATTCTTAGTTTGTGTACTTCTTTGGATTTTGTTACTTCCACACATATCCCTAGGGAGTAGAACGGCGTTGCGGATTGTCTGGTCAAATGGGCTTTTGATCAAATGCAAAACTGGAATATTGTGGATAAGGATCAATTACCTTTGGGTTTGTCTCAATAGTTAGATCACTTAGTGGAACTTGATAGGGCTCTTTGATGCCCTTGCTTTGTGTTTCTTCTTGTTTGAATAAATTTTAACCCCTCTTTTATTGGAAATTGAAGGTTGTCACGCCTCTATTACTAGCACTTGCACAAGAGGGGTAAAATGACTACGTGATAGATAATTATAAGTGAACATGTTAAAGAATTGTAGTTTGTAGAGTTTGTAATAGGAATTTGAAATACATATACGATATTTGATTTACATATTGATTGGAAGGTATCAAAGTAATTTGTACTGGAAGGGGTGCAATGGTACATCGGTAAAGAATGATATGAAGTAAACATGATAAGAATTATAGTTTGTAGTGTTTATATAAGTTTGTAATAACAATTTAAAATATATACACAAGATATTTGATTTACAGATTGATAAAATTGTGCATATATATTGGATTTATGTTTTCCCATTATAATACTTAAGCTAAATCTAAAGCAATACATCATACAATACATTAAACATTTTGACATTCTATAACCAGATTAAATATAACTAAAAACAACAACACAATGTAAAACCATATCAACATATTTTTAGTGAGATTATTATCAGTTGCAAAAATATAATTTTATAGATAGACTTCATAAACACCCTTTTAATGTGGTGTTTTAAAATACTCTGATATTGTTTTGTATTTGTCCAAATACCCATTTTTCACTTTTTCTTGATAATGTTTTTTTTACTTATCCTAGATCGTTTCCCCCCACCGATGCAATAACTTTGTTTTTAGTTTTCAAGTGTGGTGGTAATTTACTTCCCATTCTAGACATCCTTGCAAATTATGTAAAGAAGAAGAAGAAAAGATACAACAATTTGAAGACCCCGCAATAGAAAAACACCTTTAAAACCATCACTTGACTTGATCCTCTATAACGACACCCATTAGATCCACCTTCCTCTATTCGTAAATAAAATGATGCAATGATTAATACTTTACCTATCATTCCTTGATTTGCCCATTTTTTCCTAATTCATGTTCACTTAGACTCTTGATCTTCTTATGATCATATGTTTCTTGCTTTATGTTTTCTTTAGTTTTCTTTTCAAAAATTTAGTAAATATTAATCAAATCCCAAAGAAACAAAAATATTCACAAGAACACAAGAAACTTATAATCATCAACTAAATTTATCATTGTCGCAACCACTCATAAATAGGGCATAAAAACTGTCCAAACCTAGTAGGATCACATTGGGGAAAGGAAAACAAAAATAATTAATTGTCTTGATAGAAGAATCTCGTCCAATATGTCAAATAAACTACAATTCTTAGGTATCCACCAATGGCAAAAAAAACAAAATTATGGGTGAGAGGAACATAAGCTTTAATGACAAGACTTGGAAGAAAGCACACAAACCAAACTTTATATTAGTCTTCCTTCACATGCCCATGTTGGTATGCTTTACACTAAACAAGGCCATATTTGGCTAAATCATGGATGTTTATGTGTTACAATTCAATTGTAAATGCTCCAAGTGTAATGACAGACATTGGTTGAATTAGAAGGCAATAAAAAATTTCAATTAAGTGGAATAATGGGTGGAAAAACCTCCTTCAAATTCCAAAAATTATGCTAATAAATGTGAGGCCAACCGTGAGATCAAATGGGTGACGAGTGTAGCCTGAGCATTGTGGGTATCAAAGTAAATACTAGATTATGACTCCCAAGGTTGTTGCATGGAAAGGAGTAGAGGAAATAAGGATGAGGAGGAACTATGTATGGAATGTTGTTCAAGAAGAAGTAAGGGAAGGAAAAAAAAAAGGGAACACACATGAAGTGAGGGAAGGAAAAAATAAGGAATGGTTATGTTTTTCTTGAACCTACCTCTTCATTCTGGAGATTGTTGTCTTCTGCACTATTCTCTAAAAATTATGTTCTCTTCCATATTTTTGTGGGTCGTGGGTTAATATTATTTAAGTTCTCTGTTGGTATTGTATTTTCTATTTCAGAGGCAACCATGTTTTCTGCAGGTTCAAGTATATAGAATTAGCTTCTAGTTTGGAAAGAGTTCACACACTTCTAAAATTTGTATGTATTAGAATTTTACAAAAGAATATGATGACATTGCTGTAAACAATTTAATTCTTTCTGGATATGTGTTTCTATTGAACATTTGTATTAAATTGTATCAGATTAGTTGTAATGCTATAAATATGATAAAGGCATAAGAAAAGATGCATTTGTGTAACTAGTTTCTCTTCCAAAACAAACAAATAAATGTACTATATATTAGGGAAACTTGAAGAGATGAAACATAACATATAAGATGAAGGCTGGATTTTTTTTCTTTCCTTCCAAACCATAAATCAGGTAACATAAATGTTGATTGCCTTAATTAGATTATCATGAAATACTTGTCTGGTCGGCTAATAAGTACTTGGTTTTTCATAGATTTATTTGTAGCCATGAAGAAAAATTTAAAACTCAATAATCTATATGTATACCAATATTCTTGTTTGTTTCAAAGGCACAAGAACATATATGGATTTGGATTCACTATTCATCCAGATTACAAGAATAATGTTTGCATTCACTAGTGGATCTATTGTTTTCCAAGGGAGGAATATTATTTGTAGGTGGTAGATTTTTTTCTCTTCAAGTACTCATCATTGGTATTGGATCTACTTCTTGGAGTGGATTTAAGATTTCTTTCATTTTCTCCCTCTTACTGAGGGCTTGGGTATTTAGTATGTATTTGTGATGGACTTGGTTATTTCAATTCACATCACTTGTACATACCTAATATTTTATCTCTTTTAGAGAGGAGTTTTTTCACACTTTTTTTATCCTTTTCTCCTATTATACTAGATGTCTTAGTTTGTGAATGGATACTTGATCAAGCTTTGTTGTTGTGACCAATCTTCATCTTTCAATTTTAGCTTGTGGGTAACCGAGCTCTAAGTTGCACTTATGAGGGGGGTTAGTGTGAAATTATATTCACATTATCATAAGTTAATTGAGAATTCATTTTCCTCTCTTGTATTTAGTTATCAATTTTATCACTTATGATAAGATTGCCTTTCTACTTTTCCACTTTGTCTATTCTTGAAAAATGCAAATGTATTTAATATTGTAATTACTCAGTTGGTAATTAATATTCATGAATTATATTTACATGTATAATCTATATTAGGTGCCTTGATTAAGGCTAATTCATCTTGAAATTGAAACATTAGCCTAGTAACATACCTAGGTGTTGCTTTCCCTTCATTCTCTAGTATATTAGTTCAAATTTGTAGCTTCATGAAACTCTTAGTATAATTTTGCATCAACTAATCCCTTCTCCTTAGGTTTTAAAACTCTCTAAATAACTTTTTGTTGATAGATTGAAGGAAAATATAGCTCTTAGATACTTCAACATCTTGGGCTACAATTTGATTGTGTCTAGTTAGTAAATCCTCTCACAATAGAGTGACGTGAGCCTTTAATTTTGACATTACAATTTTCACCCCTTTGTGGTCATCTTCATCAATACCTTCCATCTCAAGATATATCTTCAATTTCTAAAGCCAATATATGAATAAATTAGGGTTGAGTTTACCTTTAAAGTCTAAAATCTCAACCTTCATTATAGATCCTCGTCTAGACACAACCTCAATGAGCCTCTCCATATAGTAGATATCATCCTAGTTGATTTGCCAAAGTTCTCTTATTCTTCTTCAAAATCATCTAAGAGATAGTCTAGTTTAAAAGGCTTATAATCTCCTAAAGCCATTCTTTATCATTCTTTCTCTAAAGTCCTCTGGCCTCTCCTTTCCTAATTTGGATGAACCCCTCCCTAAGCCATCTTGAAGTTGAAAATTTAGCCCTTTAATGCACTACATTTTTTTTCCCTTCATTCTCTAGTATATCAATTCAAATTTGCAACTATTGCATCAACTAATCCCTTTGCCTTAGGCTGTAAAACCCTCTGAATAACTTGTATTGATATGTTGAAGCAAAAGATCTAGCTCTTAGATACATCACCATACATTTGATTTTGTCTACTTAACATATCCTCCTAGAGGAGCCTTTTACTTTTGGCACTATGGTTTTCACCCTTTTGTGCTCATCTTCATCAATACCTTTCATTTCAAAATGTCTCTCCAATTCCTAGAGCCAATATATGAATAAATTAGGGTTGAATTTACCTCTCAAATATCAAGTTCATCCATCAAATGACATTGTTTCCCACAAAAATAAAACAATTACAAACAACTATTGTTATTAGAAAAGACACTTGCCCCTCAATTTCCCAACTTCACAAACTCTAAGGCTATAATTCCATAGAGGGCCTTCAAAACTATTTTTATAGAGCTACAAGATTAGTTAGATTTATTTTTTTGATAAATAGGAGCCTCTATCTTTTAGTTTATAATTTTAAGGGGGTGCATTTAAGACCAGGATCCCCTCCAACTTTTTTTTTGCCACTTGTCAATCATTTAGAAGTTTTAGATTCTATCAATTAATTTTTTAATCATTTTATATTCATATAATCTATTGAATTGAATATGCAAAATAATAAAATTTATGAGACCACACTTTAAAACACTCCTAAAAAATATGACCTATTGAATTCATTTCACAACCTAAGTCTAGTTTTGTATTATTGATGTAGGAGTATCCAAGTACAGGCACAATTGGCATCACACAAATACAATTGTTTCGAGTAATCAGTAAGCTTTCATGGTGAACCTTCTTATAGGTAGATTATTGACTCGATGAAAGAATTATTGCCAAAAATTTTGTGCTCAAATCCTTCCTAGCTTCAGAGATGTAAATGTTTTGAGACTCTGGTTGGTGATTTGACAAAACATTAAAATTTCAATTTTGTAAGGATTGATGTCAAACAACTTGGTGGGGGTCTTTGGGATGTTGAAATACATCTCTATCAATTTTCATGAGGTTCTGAGTCCATAACGCACAAGTATGATGAAAGTCAGATTCTAGCTCAAGTACTCATTTTGTACTTTATTGTAATCATCTTGTAGATCTTACCCATTACTTATATTCAAACACGGGTATGAAGAGCATTAAGTTTTAATTCTTTGAAGCCAAGACACAATCTTTAAGAAGGGTCATGAGTGTAACAATGGAGCGTCATCGCATATGATTCATTTTTTATATGCCAAATTCAACTTGGCCGAGTATGATATCCTTTGAGCATAAGTAAATTGAAAGGGCATCTGGCAAATTCATTGCCAGCAATTCATCAAGGAAAATTCACTGCAAGCAATTCATCATCACTTTACAGGGGAAAATTAATCGCATTAATATTTTAATAATACGATTAATTTTCCGCTGTGGTTAATTGCTGACGGTGAATTTTCCGTTGATGAATTTTCTATGATGGTGAATTACTGACTGTGAATTTTCCTAAAGCCGATTGAGGGGCTGTGAATGGAGTTTACCAGATGGGCTGTGAAAGGAGTTTACCAGAGGGCAGCGTGGCAGATTTGAGAAAAAGGCGCTGGGTAAGGAATACCATTGGAGGGGTTGCTACGTCCAGTTGAATTAACCTTTAAATTGCAAAAAGAGGTAATAGAATGTGTAAGCAGAATGGGCGCAGCATAAAAGGACAAATTTTTAAAATTGCAGGAAGAAACAATAAATAAAAGGCTGCGTAGAATTGACTAGGTACGCAAGGGAATTGAAGACCAAAAAAAAATCAGGCAAGGCTCAGCCCGCGCCTCAACAGGTAGGAGCAAATTGAATGGCCAGTAAGTTAATTAAAGGCAATGGCATACAGTGAAAACACAGGGAAAATAGAGGAGGCTGCGCACAATTAAGGGAAGTTAAAAAACATAGACTTAGTTGGAACCAAGGCGTGAAAGAGTAAGAAAAGCTACGTAAGGATATGTGGAAGTGAAGAGGGGCGGAGGGCAATAGCAGAGGCGTGTGGAAGTAGAAAGGGAGAAGAATATAGGCGTCATTCATAGAACCGTGCCATCTGAATAACAAGTGTGCAGAAGTGCGGATTGGAGGAAAAAGGAATGAAAGGTTCAGATTGAAGGCGGTGTCTAAGCTGAGGACGGTCATGTGAAGGCCAAATGTGAAATTTTGTCCATAGTGGGATTTTGTTCATAGTGGATTGGATTTAATTAATAAAAAGAGTCTTATTTTGTTGCAATCTTGAACTATGTGGGGGCAGAGTATTGCCCATGAAAATGTGTATTTGACATTGTGAGTTGTGTATGTGTATGCGAGAATGGAGAAATGTTGTTATTCGAATTTTGTTTGAGGGGAGGAGATCACTCTGCATCAATTATATTTGGTGCCCCATAAAGCAAGAAGCCCTTTGGTAGGGGATTCCTTCTTCTAGAAGACCTTGAACACAATTCAATCAAGTTTCTTCAGGTTAATCTTAAAAGTTACATGGTGCGTTCAGAGAGTCCACTGGTAAGGAAGGAGAATAATTCCCGTAAGCTGTGTTTTTTGTCACCGTATATACATATACATGGACTGCGTATACATGCCGAAACGCTGGCGGGAGTCTTGTGCACCGTTTCAAGTGGATACATTTATCTTAACATCGAAAAATCATATTCAGATGGCCATTATGGTATAGACATGTATCTGCATTACCCAGTTGGGAATTCCCTCTCACGACTTTCCCAAAAACATAAGATTCATATTTTTCGTTTGGTAATTAGATGGCTAAATTTTGCCAATAAAATCGAAGTTGCATAGTTCAGAGATATAAGTTCACAATTTAGTTCTAGTGTTCAGATGACTGTTGACTGTAAACAGTGCATTTAGATGACTGGTTTCCTGAACATTGCATTGCTCTCCTTCACACATATATAGACAGAAAAAAAATGGCTGATTTGTATTTTATCCACATCTAAAGACAGAATAGCATTTTGAAGTTCTCTGACTGTTACAAATTTGAACCCTGCCTGCAATTGGAGTTTACTTGCTATGCCCAAACAAAAAGGAAAATTGCCGATTACATTTGAAACAGACATTTCTTTCCCTCAGCTCGCTTTACAATTTCACCAAGCGACCAAACTGCCTTGTAGGTATTGTTTATTTACTTAAACCAAGATTTTTGTTCTTTTTCAATAAAATGCATTTTTCATTTATCCCTGCTTTTTTCGGACTATTTCGTCTCTTGTGATTGCCAAATTCTCACCTTCTTCGGCTTTGGGTTGATCTTTAATCAGAGCCTTACCAATTTAGTGTTAACAGATAATTAAATTAAATATCTCTATTAAATCTCAGGGGCAAATAAAGCTGAAATCGTTTGTGCTTTCTC
Source organism: Sequoiadendron giganteum (assembly GCA_007115665.2). Taxonomy (NCBI): domain Eukaryota; kingdom Viridiplantae; phylum Streptophyta; class Pinopsida; order Cupressales; family Cupressaceae; genus Sequoiadendron; species Sequoiadendron giganteum. Next base: position 82,504,641 of record CM021100.1, on the reverse strand, counting down.
TGCCTTCAATAGAACACATTTTTACTGAAGTAGTGCATGTTAATACCAGTTTTTAAGCATGAGAGAACACCTGCGAATAAATAAATTGAAACATGTCCACAGATAAAGATACCAAATAGAGCTGTAATGATAAAAATACCTGTAATCAGGTACTATCTTCATATAACGCATCCCAGAAGATAAAATCGGTGCAGCCCAAAGGCAAACATCATAGTTGATACCATGTACATAATAAGCGAACAGTTGGTTGTGCAGACCAACCTGGTGCCTCGTTATTCTAAGCAGCTGACAAGAAAACCCATATCATATAATATACCCTGTAGTAAGAGCAGCATCTTAATTATGAGGAGGCGGCACGGGCAAAGTCACAGGCCCACCCATTGGGTCTGCGGAGAAGTGATGGTAAGCATGTGCGCAGCAGTGTCCATGGTGCTACTGCTTCATATGATGACGATGAGGATGACCAGGGGAGCGAGGACGAGGACCATGACGATGAGGACCTTGATGATGGAATCCATGACCAAGGGGTGCTTCAATATTCATACGCTGGAAATGGGGGAACCTGTGCTTTTCTTTCTCTCCTCCATGTTTGTGCTTATGATGTTTGTGTTTAATTTTGAGAATCTCATGATGTATGTGCTTGATTTTGGGATGCCCATGATGCTTGTGTTTGATTTTGAAATGGCATTTCAGTTTGTGCTTGTGATGGGGAGATGGAAAGCCAGGAAAAGGAGGATGCCCACCAAAACAGGTGGGCATTGCGGCAGCAGCAGCAGCACTAGAACCAGGGTCTGAAGGTTGGATCCTACAGTTGTTGAAAGCGTTTGTAAGAGCCCCTTCAATATTATTTCCACATGGGCTGCCAACTGGACTTGGACTAGGGCTAGGACTGCCTCCTCCCATCTTTCAACCTTCTAGCAAACACAATTCAAGCCTCCTGTTAGAACACCGATACAAGGAGAATGAATTGCGAGTGTCAATTGAAGAGAAGTCCTCCTAATTTATAACCAGAACAGAGGGGGATTTACTTGACCGACAAGTCTTGTGTAATGCTTGGGGACCAAGTAATGAACAGGTGACTTCGTGCCCAAGTAAACCATGAATGTATTCATTAAATACAGAAGTCAGTTACAGACAAAGCAGTCAACTTCTATTACTCACCAGCCATGTGAATGCATTGACATTTCTGACTCTGTAATAACTAAAGTCGGTATCAGTTCTATTCATGACATCATGTTAGAGATATTATAATAATGCAGTCGTCTTCTTTTAAAAGCTGTCACATCTAATTTAAAATAGGTAAGCAATTTGGTAAAAAATCATCGGTTACTGCAAACTAGGAGCAGGGTAGAGATAGACGTGATTTCCGTATGTAATTTTATTTTTCCAAAATATTTGGAACGGGATATGGTATATTTATCCCGTCATAAATGCCTATTCGAAACTTGCAGATAAGGTAAGAGTTTTTTTTCTAAACAAAATTGGAGAAATGTATACATTAATAATAGAAAAATAATGTATAAAGAAAAAAGTCTAAAGAGATCTTCCAAGCTTAGAAACTATAGAATTACAATTAAGCATTATAAAGAGGAACATATCAGCCTAAAATAACTCAAAGAAACAGATCAAGCATAGATTACAAATTACAACAAGAGATAACTTTTATTCAAGAATATACATACCACATGTTCTTACATAATGAAATTAAAAATTGCACGTAGAGCCACATTATGATCTTTATTGATAATTATGAACTGAGACTGAACTTTAGATCATTGAGTTTGGATCTTTGAATTGTTGTTTTGTTTTGCAAAATAATATTAGAGAAATATACCATGCATAATCACTTCCATAGGAGGAAAAGCATTAGAAAAGACAGTTTTACACTGGAGCATCCAAATATATAATAGGATATATTAATGAAAAGATTTTGAAATCATATTATGTGAACAATGTAGTCCTAAGAAGGGTGATTTCCATTTTAATTTTCTATTAAATATAGTGGGAATAAAGGTCATAACTGTTTGCTAGATTTGTTGTGTATGTTTGTAAGTCCAAAAAGCATGTTTGATGGTTTTTGACTGGTGATAGAAATGATATTTGATGGATTGTATATGAAGAAAGGTGAGGAATTCTCCCACAACAATTTTATAGTGAACAATCTTCCATGCTAAATTTTGAGCTTTAGCTTCATCTTTAGATTTCCAAACAACAAGGATCAAATTGAATTCACTCTCTATTTCACATTTAATCTTGGTTGTATTTGGATTAGAGGGAGGATTTTATGGTATATTGTCTTGAGAGGGAAATTTTCAATGTTATAACATGGAAACCAACTTCGATCTCTTAAAAAATTGCATGAAATGGGAGTAGAAAGTTTTGATTGAAGAGCTAAAGAGATAACATCTTGCACCCTGTGAATGTCATTAATAAGAGCATTGGATAGTTTGAATTCATGCTTGATTTACATATCACTTTTCCAAGTTAATGATGTGAACTCCTAAATATCTTTGAATTAAATGGTGCATATATTGAATAAGATCTTGCTATGCAAATGAGAATTAGTAGCAAGAAGCTACTCGTGAAAGAATATTATTTATTCCACCAAATACATGAAGCAAAATCCTCATGCCATGACTAAGATCTTGTCCTTTCCATTCAAGAAGAGGACATATGTTGTCAAGTTTTCCATATGTTTGAAATTGTTTTGGAGGCTTAAGGTAAGTGTTTTTCTATAAGGATTTTATCTTTCTACCCAACCCCTTTCCAAAAATTATTAGCTTTAGTGATAGCAATTGTGTGCCTAACAAGAAACTTCCATGGTGTTGCTTCGTCAAGAGATCTAGTAATCTATCTAGCTATAGGGCAATTCCCTTGTGTGAGGGGATCAATCACTCCTAAACCCCCTTTTTTTTTTGGTTGAGTACAATAAAGCCCTGAAGCAATTGGATGACCTTTTTTTATTATTCCATTTTCCTCAAAAGAAACCCTCTAATTAGTTTAGCTAGTTGATTATAGCTTCTTTTTTAAGGAAGCCAACATAATGAAATGTAAACATGACTAGCTATGAGGATTTTGTCGGTAATTTGAATGTGTTCAACAATAAAAAGATTTATTTGACCAAAGCTCAAGCTTGATTTTTAATTTACTTACAAACCATTTCCTCATTTCAAATAATGAAGCTCCTATCCCAAAAGGGATGCCAATGTATCTTGAAATTACACTATGCTTGTTGAATTTCCATTGTGGCAAAACCCAAGAAATGGTTGATTAGCTGAAGTCATCCAAATTTTAGTTTTATTAAGAAAGAGTTGAGAGCCCATAGCTGGACAAAATAGGTCCAAAACATCAAGGGTGTTATTGAATTCCTGAGAATTTTGAATGAATAATAAGCTATCATCAACAAAATGAGAAATAAGAGCGACTCTATTGTCAGGTAAAGAGATACCATGAATTTGATTCTAATGTTTAGCATTATTTAAAAGATATCTAAGCACATCAGTTGTGATAACATGGAGGAATGGGGCTAAAGGGAAACCTTTCTCTATTGGTCATTGAAGAAGAAATATTTGAGTGGTTAAACCATTGATTTCTAAGAAAGCATTAGTATTGGCAAAGAGGAGTTTTATGTGTGAAATGAACTTGGGTCTAAAGCCTAACCATTTTGAAATGAGTTTGGGTCCAAAGCCTAACCATTTAAGCATTTTTTATATGAACTACCACCTAATCCTATCATAAGCTTTTTCAAAATCCAATTTAATGAGGAGGAAATTTTGCTTTGTTTGTTGATCCCATTCAACTATTTCCCAAGTAAGAACTAAGTTGTCTAAAATAAATCTCCCTCCTATAAATTTATTTTTCTTAAGCCTTACAATTTCCTACATAGGTTGTTCAATTCTTTTAGCAATAGCCTTGGCTATAATCTTGTAGGAGGTATTAAGGAGAGTAATTGGTCTCCACCTTGAGATTTTGTTCTTATTTTTCCTTTAGTAATTAATTTTATCAACCCTTGATTAATAGAGAGACATAGGGATCCCTTTGATAAGGCTTCTTTATACCTCATAGAAGTCCTATCAAATAATTGGCCACAATATTTTAAGAAATTATGTAGGTAGAACATCATTTCTATGACTTTTTGAGTTAGCCATATCCTTCAAGGCAGCATCCAAATCTTCAAGGGTGAGCAAGTGATCTAAGTAAATTTATTGTTCAAGATCAATCTTATTAAGAATGCAATTACCAACCATATCTTCTATTATATATTAAATTTAATCTCCTTCGACAGTAAACTACTATTGATAATATTGAAAGAAGATAGATTTAATATCATCAACTGTCATTTTTGTGTCCCTTTTGATCATTTCTAGACATTATTCTTTCTTTAGAGTGTTTGTGCTTGAGATAACTACAAAAAATATTTGTTCCTTTGTCTCCTTTCATCCAATGTAGCCTCTCCCTTAATTGAGCTCCTTGATGTTGATAAAATTCAAATCTTCTAAGTTTCATTTTAGTTGTAAACAACAACATGCTAAAGAGAAATGACAGTTGGTGCTAAACTTAAAAGAGTTTAACTTTTTTCCAATTGTTAGATCGTAATATTTTTTCCATTTTGAATCTCTTTCTAGCCATTTCCCCCCATAATATCTAAGGAAAGTAATGCAAGGATTATAGCATCATTCCACAATTGTAACCAACTATCATTATGGTGAGGTCTAGGGGCATCATTCTAAATAGAAATTAGAGAAGAAGGTAGTTTGGTTAGTTAAGATAAGATGTGTTGAGCTTGAAGGGTAGACTAGTGGGGTGGGATGAGAAAGAAGAAAGATATCATGTCAGCAAAATTGGGAGGTGGTCTAAGAGAGTGGAAGCAACATCAAATTTAATAAGGGTGTTCTATGAAGAGGAGATAATGGAAAAAGAATCAACTATATAAAATCTATCTAGATAGCTAAGCTTTCTTAATTCACCATCTCTTGAGTTAGACCAAGTAAACCTATGATTCAAGATGAATTATCATTAAGGTTTTTTATGGAGCAAAGACCAATAGATCATCCTTGGAACAAAAATAAACACCACACACAAATATTATTGGGATTGAATCTTGAAGAAATAATAAATTTAGCTAAACAAGGTACAATTCCTAACATTACACCTCTACTTTTTGTTGAAGAGTGGATTTAAACCAACCATATTTTTGTAAGGATTGAAGGGTAATTTGGAGGCAAGTTTCTCCAGTTTTGACTTCTTGTAGGAAAATTACATTTGGTTTATGGATTTGCAAAGCTTTCTTAATATGAAATTTTCTTGAGGGGATATATAAACCCTTGACATTCCATGACATGATATAAAAATTCGTTAAATTTTGGGTAGGGAACTCATATCCTCTAAATCTAAAACTTTAAATTGATTATCCCATTAGGATTCTTAATACTGAGTGGGATTATTGCTCTAGAGAGGTCTTCAATAGGGGATCTAGATCTTTTCCTGAGAGGTCCGAGAGAGGGAGATCCAGTTCTAGGAGCAATGAGTTGATTCCCATAGATTTTCATATTTGAGATTTCCTTTATTTTCTTGACCATCCTCCATCCATCCTCAAGGGTGGCCTCCATATAAGATGAAGGCTTATCTAATGGAGAACTTGGTGCAAGGGAGTGAGGAGTGGTATGAAGAGGATTTTCCATAGGAGAAGAATGGAAAGTAGTGGCATTGGAGGAGTGCCTTGATTAAGAAGGAGAAATTGATGGTGAGGGTTGAATGGAGGAGGGAGAAAGGGAAAAAATTTCTTGTGCAAATTTTTCATGAGAGCGATATACATGATCCATGGAAGGAGAAGACAATTATGAAGGGGTTAGAGATGAAGGGATGGAATTGGCTTTGGGTTTAAAAGCAAGGCAATATCTAAAATTTAGATTTCCTTCTTTGTAGTAATAAAAACAATTATTAGGTTTCTTAAGGTAGAAAAAGGGTTGAGAGAAGCTAAATCTTGGTTCAACAAGTTGGAGGGTATTAGGTAGTGTTTCGTTTAGGTCAACTTCAATGCAGACCTAGTGAACATGGAGAATTGAGTACTTATCTACCTTATTTTTGCACTATAAAACTCTGTCTAATTGGGATCCTATGTCTTTGAGAAACCAACATAAAGATAAATTTAGAAAGGGGGATTATACCCATATTTGGTAATAATACTGAGGGGATCCCTTAGGTGGAAGCTAAACTCGCATGCTTGTAAATAATAGATTTGGCAACATATTGTTAAAGAACCATAATTTAGGGTTGCCTGAGCATATTCAACTGAACAAAGTGTTCATAAAATGTAACACTTTTCAAGATCTTTAATAGATTCTATTATCCAACCCCTATTTTCCCAATGTGTTTTTTCCAATTTATACAAATATTTCTTTGTAGCAACTTCTCAATGGAAAATTAAAATGACCAATCTTTAACTACAATAATCAATAACATTTATAACCTCATTAGGGAGAAGGAATTCAAGGATATTACCTCCATTGTTAACTTCTTGAAGCTAAGGATGATTGGTAGGCATTCCTTTTTTTTTGCATGAGATTTTAGCTACTTTTTCTCCTTTTCATTAGATGTTTTTTAGGTTTTACATAGGAATACCTAAACCAGTATAGAAGGATGAAGAGGGTTGTGGGATTAGGTTTGGGTTTAGATTACTCTTTTAAGGATGTAGAATGATCGCTTCTATGGTGTTTTCATTCAACTAAAGGAGTGCAAGAATTGGGATTTTGAAGGAATTTGTTCTATTTTCTAGCATTTTGGAGATAAAGGGGTGTTGGAGATATTTTGGGTGTGAGAAGGATTTCTCTTGTGCTATTTTATTCATTGACACGGTGAAATATCTAATGGGTTTACAAAAAATACCTTTGCAATATTATTTTTGGTTCACCACTTCTAGAGGTCCACTACTTCTTTGCCTCTCTATTAGGGCACGGTTTCATCACTCCACTTGTTCTCCTCAATTGTAGTTATCTATAAAAAATATTTCTTTTTTTTAAATGAATGATTTCAATGCTTAATTTTTATTCCACCTAAAAAAAATTCTACCATGTGATTAGGGTGTAGCTTAGCTCGTCTTTTTGTAACTTCATTGTCAAACCCTCGATCTCAACCCATTGCATTCTCTAGTGTACTCACATCTAAACCATTTCCCTTCTTAGGTAAGGTAGGAGTTGTCTTTTAAAGATATCATTTATATTAGTTACTACCTAGCACTTGTAGCAAAAGGAGGTACAAGGGTTATGTTGATAGAAAATTAGACAAACAATATTATGTTTTAGAGTATGTTTCAATGAATGTATGAGAAGTATTTTTTTTATTTTAACATATATTAATATTTTTCATGTTATAAATCATATAGTTCTATAAATTAGGATACTTAAACAACTCATTGTTGTAGAAATATAAAGACAACAAAGAGTTAAACTTTAAGTATTTATTTGAAATATTTTTAAAAATTAATTATGGAATGTTTAAAACTAAATGATAATGGTAAAATATAGAAATTTATTTTTATATCAAGCATTTTTATTGATGTTAAAATCTAAATTTCATGATTGAACATCTTTTTTATTTGTTGAGAATATTTTTTTGTAGCTATTGGGGCATTGTCTACTCCTATCTTACATTTGGTAATATTATGCTAGAACAATTTTATACATTGATCATTGCAACTATATTGTAGGCAATAGTTTATGCAAATGTTTATAAACACATGATTAAAAATTTGTGACTAAGATATGTGTTTCCTTCATCCTTTTATTTAGAATAAATACTTAAATTTATAGTAAACATAGTCGTCTTCATTTCTCTTGTCTGGAATAGAATACATCTCTCCAAAAAAATGACAATACTTCTCTCCAACTTTTAACTTTGTAGCTCATGGTTTTAATAGCGTGTTGAAGATAGAAATACCCTAAAAATATTAAAAATATAAAATAAGATATTTTAGATTGTAGAGATACCATATATTCTTAATTTCATTTGTAATTGTGAGTCATTATGACTATTTATTTATTTTCATACAACTAATCAATAGGGAAAGAACACTAATAAGTTAAGAAAACATTGATTTCACTAAGTGAAATTCTTTATAATAACCCTCACATTTCCATCTCAAACCATGAATAATGACTAATGATTATGATAATATATGTTCATTTTTTTTAAATGGACTCTATTTTTGTTTCTTTATTCTGAGAAATAGTAATAGACCTTCTTAAAATTGAGAAAAATTGCAAACATGAAAGGGGTAAGATTCAATCAAAAAATCTTGGAGTGCATGTATGATATTTCATAAAGTATTTTTGAAAAGGAAATGTATGCAAATTTAATTTGCTATTTGAAGAAAAAAATTGGACACACAATTGAGGATGGCCTGTGCATTTGAAATTAGGTACTTTTTTCAATATACAAATAAACAAATTGGGTAAATTTTTTTAATGGAAACTTTCGGCTATAATAAAATGTTGTGTTTCTATTTTAAATGCAAATTCTAGAGGTTAACATAGAACCGCCTTTCATTTTCATGTGATCTTCATTGCATTTTTACCCACAAAGAAGCTAAATGTCATGCCCTAAATTTACACTTAGGGAAAAAAACACAACCAACAATATTTGTTTCCGAATTAAAAACATATAAACATCATTCACTATTAACTATGCACATAGATAGCAACTATCTATACATATCAAACAATGTTAAATGATCAACATCATATCTAGCATGTCACTCGAAGTGTCCAGTGTGAGGAAAATGCATTTGGGTGCATGGGATCCATTGTGTGTGCCCTACATTAAGAAATAGGTTGGCTCTAAACTAGTTTTTCTAGTTAAAATTATTAATGCTCTAATCCACATTATCAATATTCAATTCATCATAATTCTGAGGTTTTCTTTGCAATGTTAATCATTCTTACAATAGTTACTAGAATCCATTATTATCATAGTCTCATAGATTCATAATCATTGAATTCACCTAAGATCATTTATTCAATTTTCATAAAGTATACAATAATTTTAAATCTCATAAATTCATTTAAAACTCAATAATTTTACTCATCACAATTAAAAATTCATCATCATACCATTATTAATTTGTCAATTATACTCATACATTAATAATCATCAATAACATCAAATATAAAGTTTAACATCTAAATCATCATAATACAAATAAAATATTAGAGTATCAGTCTGAATGATGGCAACATAATGTAATGTCTAAGAATCAACATGATAAATAACAAACTATGTCAATCTAAAAGGAAATAAAGTAGCATAATATCCAAATCAATGGTTGGGCATCACATCCTCCCCATCTAGGAATGAGATTCCTCCTAGAATTCATCAAAGAGGTTAGGGTATAGTGCCCTCAACTAGGATGCATCCTCATCATATCAGTGCCACTGGACCCTAACTTGGTCCAACTCTCGCCCTTGAAGGGCCAAAATATGAATGGGATTCAACATTATTTGCTTGTTTGACTCCACCTGGGACCTCCATACCTATGGATTGATGCTCTATTTCACGGTTTCAACCATCACAAATACTTGATGAAACTTCCCCACATCACCCATTGTCTACTCAAAACTTGGTGTTTGTTTTCCTCCAATTGTAAAACTCTAAGGACACTCTCTAGCTAAATGTCCAATTGCGCTACACACAAAGCAAGAACCTCTCTCCTATACTTGTGATGACTTGATCCCACTAAATTGTTGTCCAGCAATTTCAGTAGAACCAATCTATCCTCCATAGAAATAATTTTGTTATCATGCTAGGATAGCACCTTGTATCAAAGGATGTTGATCACTACAAGGATCACGTGGTCGCCATGGCCTAGAGTGGTCACCTTGAAAATCATGTTGAGGTTTGAACAAATAGCTATGACATTGTTGCTATGGTGGCTTCAATGGTCCTATAGGGGTTCTAAATCATCCCTTCGTGGTCAATGAGATCCATGTACCTATGTACCATGATTGCCATTTTGGAACCAATCTTGTGTGTCATGGGATTTCCCCTGAATCTACTCAACAATGAGATCCTTCTCCATAGCAACCCAAAGGTTCTTTAGATGATTAATACGAGCAGGTCTTGATATGATTGCATTCATTCATTTGATGAAATGGTTGACGAGAATCTTCTCATCTTGGAGATAGTCTATGTATTACAATAGCTCTAAGAAACGACTGTCATACTATGCTACTAATAGTCCCCTTTGTTGAAAATCATGAAACTCATCGATATGATGCTCCTTGAAGTTCTTAGACAAGTACAAGGATAACTTTAGGAACCCCCCCTCTCGAAAAAAGTGTAAAAACTTGGTGAATCTTGTATAATTTCCCAAAAAAATATTAATTTTATTGAGGAAATTTTTCTTTTTTTGAGAAAAAAATATAAATTTAAGTGGTGAATCTTTTGTAATCACTAGAACTTTGTAGAAAATCTTAGAGAATTATAGTTTTTTTTAAACCAATAAAATATTTTCATTGATGATTAAAACTTGTTTTCAAACCAATAAAATATTTTTATTGACAAATTAAACCTATTTTCAAACCAATAAAAACTTGTGGTGAATTAAACATGTTTTGAAACCAATAAAATATTTTCCTTGGCGAATTATACCTATTATGAAACTAATAAAATATTTTTGTTGGTGAACTAAACCTATACTTAAACCAATAAAATATTTTCATTAGCAAATTAGACTTGTTTTTAAACCAACAAAATAATTTTGTTGGCAAATTAAACTTGTATTCAAACCAATGAAATAGTTTTGTGGCGAATAAAATCGGTATGCCAATAAAAATCACAGTGTGGGTGGTGAAAATATCAAATTCTATATATCATTCTATTATGAGACGAATTTTTCACACACCGAAATTCCTACATAAAGTCTCTAGAATGAAGATAAGTGTCAACATATTTATAAGTTCTTATCAAAAGTGAGATAAATTTATTGTGACGTGATAGTGGATATTGATAATGATTAAGGTACAACAAGCCATTTAATTCTCTATCTTTTCAATGCTTCAATGTACTCTACCTTAAGCCATATGTCAATCCAAATAGCATTTACAACGACTCTCCCACGTGTTGACAAAGTTTGAATGTAGCAATTGGCAATTTGGCTCACCTTTCAACTAAATTTAATTATTCTTCTAACAAAATTAAATTTAAAACATGTAAATCAAAGTAAGATAACAAGATGAAGATCCTTTATCATATTATGCACTATCTTAAATTCTATCAAATGTTTTAACTATCGACTTGTGGTTCACTATAATGGGATGCAAAAACAAGGTCCAATTTTTTCTATAAATTTAGTTAGCATTGTTGATGAAGTTCATCATAATCTTGATTAAATATCTAATTTGAAAATCTTTATAGAATTTGATACACCAATATGTCTAACCAGTCCTCGATGATGATTAGCCTTCCTAGGAGTAATTGCTAGCAAAAAAATGGACTATAGTCTTTATGAAGATGGTGTTGGGCTTCAAATTTGTATAAGATGTAGATAGATATTGGGTGAACACTGCATTTCTTCATATTCATGGATTTTGTAGATTATATCTACTATAGCCTCCGACATGTTTAAATTATTAATTTTCATAAGGCTTCACTCTTAATTATGAACCCACGAGCTTTTTTTTTTTAGGTATGGTCACATTTGCGAAGGGTGACATGTTTTGACACCATGCACATTCTCATTGGCCCAATGACATATACTCTCAACATGTTATGTAGTAGCGTCGTGTGGCAGCTCCACTCGCCACCTTTTAGTTACATTAAATGGATGTTATGGTTCAAGCCCATATTTTTGAAGGTGCCACATGTCAAACGGGTGCAAGACCGAGCATTTTTTGAGTCTGAGGATTGATTAAGGTGAGTCATTGGCCCAAGATCAGCCACGGGGGTTAGAAATGATGTCACATGTCAAGTTTAGGAGTACAAGCAATAAGGTAGGCTTTCATCCAGTTCACCATGTGATTATTATGGAGAGTAGGATTTATATATGGTGGTGTCACCACAAAGCAAGGAAGGTATGATTACCCACTTGTGCAATTTCAATGGCTACATGATGGTGATTCTTGTGGGAGACATGAGGCTAAAATATTTTTGGTTGCAACATCTCCTTTGGCAAGAGACTTTCTCTATTTATGCATCTTTTCTCTTTGTTTTGAGGATTGAAAAATATTGTAACATATCAGACCTTAGTATGATATGTTCTTGAAAGAATATAGACTGAATATATAGAATTGTGCCTTGTTTTACTTTGCTGCATGTTTTTATTTCTGTCTATTCTTGTTGAATTTCTTATTTTGTGTTTATTTGAAATGTTAGCAATTGTGAATTGTTCTCTTTTATCTTTTAGAAATTCAGTTTTCTTAATACATGTATAGTTTTGAATCATGTTTAATACTCTCTCAAACTTCTACGGAAAATTTTTTTGTTGACATTTTATTATCCTATACCAAATTTGAAAGGTTGTAAAATCTTTATGCATCACCTTAGAATATCTTGTTTTATGCATTATTGTCCTTTTATTCTCCCTTTTCCTCCCCTTGTTAACACAACGAAGAGTCGGATTTTAAAATTTTAGAGGTTGTTATGTAGAGCACATCTTAATCTCCCATTTGTAGAACTTCACATAAGCTATTTTTCTTAGGTTTCAACTTTAGATATTAGCAACAAGTCTTTACTAGACATTGAAGTTTTGTAGGTTGATGTGTTGTTCCTAGTGAGTCTGATGGTTTGACATGATTATCTAGGAGGCCAAGGGGATGTTTTGGTTGCACACATTGGAGTGGGAATCCCTTCACAAAGGGATATTGCATGCTTCTTAAATCAAGGAGCCATTATAACCTAGCATCCTTTTGTGTCAATTTTTTGCAATGTCACTATAGTGGGACATCATCAGCTAGTCATCGTGGAATATGATTTTTAGAGGAATTAAGTTTTGTCATAATTTTAATAAATGTATGTGAAGAAATTTGTCTTAATTTTTATAAATGTATTTGAATATTATGTTCTACTACTAGCAGGATTTTGTTACTCAATAACTTTCTTATGTACATTTTGCAAGCACCTTTATATGTGCTACATTATCAAAGATATAAATTTTGACATGTATATTTATATTATTTTTATTAATATTAGTTTTATATTATTACATATTTATTTTTTGTTATTTTAATGTAGCAATTCAATAATTCTCTTATGTTATTATAATTAAACTTCTATGCAAATAAAAATCAATGTGGGTGGCAAAAATATCAAATGTTATAGTTCTATTTTGGGACAAATTTTCCACACAACCAAAGTCCTACATAAAGTCTCCAAAATGGATACAAGTTTCAAAAAAATTATGTTATAATCAAAATCAATCAAAATTTATTGTGACTTCTTAGTGGATATTGATAATGCTTAAGGTACAACAAGCCATTTAATTCAGATGTGTTACTGCCAAGAATTGATATCTTCGTTCTTTAATTTTTCAACTATATGTTTCATGGTCGGGCCTTCTTTTTGCTTGCTTATGTTCTAGTTCTTTTTGCTTGCTTCTGTTATTTTTGTCTGCTTTAAATCTTCTATTATTTTTTCCTACTATAATTCTATTATTTTGGCTTCAAATGGGGTCCCGGTTCAAAGTGTTTATCCCTTGTTGTCATTGGGAAGTGAGAGACAATTCACCTTTCTCAAGGGAGAAGTTACATCATGTTTTCTTATATCAATCTGATCAAGTGGAGTCAGTTGTTACAAAAGTGGTTAGCAGAGACTTGCTTCATAATAATCCTTCATCTCTCCCATCTAAGGTTGCTTCTTTATTTGTTTCAAAACTAATGGATATTATTTGGTGTGTAGAAATGATCAAGTTCCTTGCTCAGAGTTATCTCTAACCTTTTGTCTTCTCATTTTATGTTGTGTTTGAATCTTTAGAGAGCTAGAATCTTAGATATGGTTTATCCACAGTGGTACTGAAGGATTTCTTGACAAGGACAAGCTACAAAATGATGACAATAGTGTCTCAATTCTATATGTGATGGTTAATGGACTTGTTGGTGACAACCCTTTTGATTTTAGTAGATCTTTGAATGATTTGCATTTTGTTGTTAGTGAATCATTTATATTTTGAGTCATAATATTTTTAATTCAGATCATTTTCTCATAAAAATGTTGAAGAGGACCCACATGCATGTCATCTCTTTTTGCCACCTTTTGAACTTGTAAGCTCAAGTGAGAGTTGTACAAATTAGTCTTTTGTATCGATGTAATATTTTTCTTAATTGCTTCAATTTGAATATAAATTTTATTGTGTATTAAAATATTAATCATTTTTAATAGCATTTTTTCATGTTATGGAGGTCATGTTCAATGTTTTTGTGTGTGGACCTAGTTAGGCCCTAATTGTATGATGTATCTAGCTTCTATAAACACAGTTATTTTTTTGGATTAATATAATACATGCAACCTTGGGTTTCTCTTAAGATCAAAAATAATATACTCAAAAAAATCAAACTAATGTACAAAAATAATTCATTGTTTGATGAACGTTTGATGAATCGATTAACTTCTTTGATCCATTCTTGTTTGCTTGAGTTGTAATAGAAAATTAAAATTCTACATAAATTTTGCATCATTTGATGAACATCTGATGGACGGTTGGAGTTGCATTCTGGAATGAAATGTGTGAAGCACTAGATTTACGAACTCAAACCTCTGGAATCACCCTAGAGCCATTAGCTTTACAAAGATTGATATTTGACCTTTTTTCACATGCGTTATTAAAAACCAAAAAAAAACTTACCCTTTTAGCCTGCATTATAATTTCCTTCATTACCTTTTTTGGGTGCCCTAACTCACAACCTTATGTCCCACTTGCATCGTGAGATTCCTCAGCTCCCTTCATTTCCTAGCACTCACTTAAAAATAATTTTCACATGTGCTGAAAATAAATCACTTAAGTGATCCCACGCTTTATATCTTCAATGTAATATGCATTTCTTTAATAGAAAAAAAAAAATACACTAAGGAAGAGGGGAGTCGTGAAATGGCAGAAAGTATGACAATGCTTTTTTTTAATTGATTTTCATAATTATGTGGGATTATTGTTAATTGAAGAAAATATGATTGCAAAACCACATATTAATGCCATATATGTACTTTCATGATGTTCCTAATTTAATCTGTCACTAGGAAATCTTAACAAAATAATAAACAATTTCCTCTTTTGATCCAAAGCAAGAAAACCATATTGATTTGATAACTTGATATTGAAAAATGCACGATGTACTATACATGATTATTTCATGAATCCAATTATCAATCAAAATAAGATTTTTAAATAGATTTCGTAAGCTCACTTAAAAATAATTTTCCGCATGTGTTGAAAATAGATCACTTAAGTGAACTTGTGCTTAATATAGTTCCCCTTGCTTGGAAAACCTTTTTTGATAATCCACAAGTTAAAATTCACTAAGGAAGAGGCAAGCCATGAAAATGGCAGAGAGTGTGACATGTGTTTTCATTTTATTGATTTATGCAATTTTGTGGGATTATTGTTCATTGAAGAAAATGTGGTTTTGGAATCACAGATTAATACCATTTATACTTTCATGATCTTAATTTAATGTGTCAGTGAGAAATCTTTAAAAGATATGAAATAATTTCCTCTTATGATTCAAAGCAAGCGAAATGGATTGATTTGATAACTTGATATTGAAAATTGCACAACACATTGTACATGATGATGTCATGAATCCAGTTAACAATCAAAATAAGATTTGTAATAGATTTCATATCATTTGAGTTCTTATTGCTTGAGGTACTCTCAAGTGACAATTGCGGTCTACATGTAGCCAAACATAAATCAAATTAATATTCTAAGTGGATCTCACATGAGTAAAGTTGGTTACTTGGTTAGCACATAAAAAAAATTATACCTTACACAACTCATGATTAAATATCATAGCCCATAAATAGGGATGGTGAGATCAACTGAAATCATTATTAAAATTCCATAAAATTGTTTTACTTTTGAGTGCAATGTTCTAAATTATGATAAGCATTTTCATTTTCCAAGGTTAATAAGGAATAAGATGATGTTGAGGTATTATTGGGGATACTCTAAATTTTCCTACCTCCAGTTATTTAGTTACAAATTAAAAGAGAGACTAATTTCCTTCAAGTTCAAAATGGAATGAATTGTAAAGAATTTGATCTGGTTCACCTAGCCCTTGAGCCAAGTTGTTACACCCCATTGAATTATTACTTATTTACTTTTACCTAGTTAGGTGAAAATATTTTAGACAAGTGTATTTATTCTTTATTTGTTTTGGAAATATGAAGAATAAATTATTTAATTTAATATTATGAAATGTTTTGATTATGAAAATATATTATGCAAGTGAATGTATCGTTTCAAGCTAACTACTATTGCAAAGTGTAAAATTGGATGCAGGAATAGTATCAAGCCTCCTGAAGAGAGGGGAAGTATCACCCATGGAGATGAATTTGGTCTGGTAACCTTTGATAAAGACCTAAAATGAGCTTCCACACACACACTTCTAGTTTGGTCAAGTCGGGATAATAGTTTGTGAACAATGTGGGAAATGGGGATGCTTTATAACTTAGGTCATAAAACACCACCTTTATCCTATTGTCATTCGATAAGGTCCTAGGAACCCTAATTGGATTCGCTATCAACCTCAAGGGTGAGTTAATTCTCAACAAGGAAGACCCGGGAAGGGTTCTTTTAGGCTTTAAGGGGTTCACCACCAAGCAAAGGCTTGGAAAATACAAATAAGCATTCAACTCACAAAACCTAGTTATGAAATCTAAATGAAGTATGTGAATGACGAAATTATGCAACAACAAGCTAGGGTATGTGTACTTGGGAGTTCTAGAAATGTAATGAGGATTCTTGAAATGCAAAGAAGCTACAAAAAAGTGTTATGGAGGACTAAGACGCCCTTACTATTGACTTAGTCTCGCTGCTATTTTTTAGGGTAGATGCGGAATCTTCGAATGCCGAAATCAAATCTGAAAGAATCTTTGTAAAATAGCCTTAGGGGGACTAAGATGCCCTAGGTGGCGACTTAGTCTCGTCTTAAATTTCTAAAATATTTGAATGTGGTCCTAAGCTCCAAATTCTGCACTTCCTTCTTCTTAGATCTTAGGTCCTAAAACTTCCATATATGGCCTGGAGGTGAGTTCCTGTGAAGATGAAAAAATTGTAATGTAAATTTGCAACTTTTCACTTCAAATGATCTTCAAGTCTTTAACCTAAATCTGCAATCACAAACACATAAGAGAGGAAAAACTTGTTGATTGTTAGTAAATGGGGGTTTACCTTGGTCAAACCCCTTGTTGGTAATTAAACCTTGAAATGAAATGAAATGGAGGGAAATGATCAATGAACAACATGCAATGTTACAACTCACCAAACCCTTGCTACGAAATCTACAAACATGCTTGAAATGGCTACAATAGATGTGGTTCTTGAATCAAAGGAATGTTTGATAGATATGGACTTGAATTGCTTGCTTGAATCAAAACCCTAGATCACAAATGTTAGCACAAAAACAAACATGATGCAACAATATCCTTGATATGATGCTTGAATCTTGATGATGGCTCCAAATTTTTGATGAATTGCTCTTGAATGTTTGAATACTTGAATGCTTGGATGCTTAGATTGCTTGTTCTAAATATGAGTGAATGAACCTTGTTTTTATACTCATTCATTCTTAATATCCCTAGATTACACCGCAACAAGCTAACATATGAATTCATTAATTAAAGGAGGCTAAATCCCGTCAAAATTTTAAATTAAATCCCGAAAAAATATTAAGGGGGACTAAGACACCCTAGGTGGTGTCTTAGTCCCAAGTCCTAAAACTTGGGGCACTAACTCCAAAAAGGGGCCCATTTAAGGTGCCTTTGAAATCAAGTTCCCAAGACCTTTGGGGGACAAAGATTCCCTAGGTGGCATCTTAGTCCCAACCCAAAAATCAAGGACACTTAGAAAGAATCATTAAATTATCATTTATCCATTGATGTTTGCCAAGATTAGCTAGAAAAAGATATAGTTTATTAGGCTTGTGGATGCAAAATGGGACCAATTAAGACACAAATAGGGATAAATAAAGCAATGTGGGCCCAAAAAAGTGTGAAATGCAAGGATATGCATTTTACTACACTATAGTTTGGGAAATAGTAAGTTACCTTTGTTGAACACCCAAAATACTGAGAGGGGGGTGAATCAATATTCTATTAAACCATTTAGTCATAAGCCAACCAATAATCAAAACATATCTAACTGTAGTTATAAATGAGAACATGAAAGAGATCACAACGCCATATAACACATGTACACCAAGATTTTTACGTGAAAAACCCAAAAAAGGAAAAATCACAATGAGGATTAGCTCACAATATATTATAATCGATTATAAGATATTACAGGGTCTCACTATCAAGACTCACTATCCTTATAAGGCTCACAACCAAAATTAGATACAAAATAAAAGTGACTACATAGCCAAAGAGTGAATTGATACAAAAAGCACCTTCCTTGTGTTGAATTCAGTTCCTATGAAGCTATGAATATAAAATACTACTCTGCTCACCAGTCACTCAACATACACATCAATTTTGTCCTTATTTTGATCTCACACATATATATTTTCAAGTTTGCACAATATCAAATCTCACACACATCACATTGCATTGTCAATGCCTTATACAACTCAAAAATGTCCCACATATATACCCTATTACATCCACATACATCAATTAGGTCGGCGTAATTAGATGTAGCCCTATTTTAATTCAAAATAGCTTTGTTGGCTCCAAACTTGATTCAAAAACATCTTTGCACTCAAATGAAATGTGCAATACTTGATTTAGGTCGGCATGGACCTAAAATAGGTTTTACTAACATTTGTCATGCATACTTATGCTTTACAACACACATGTGTTAGGTTGGCCAAGGATTGGACCTAAACACAAAATAAACCAATTGATCACATACCAACAGCCAATATGATCACATAAGCACGCGCCAACTAGAATGTGTAGAGTACTAACGCCTATAGACTATCTCCCAAAATTTTGAAGACTGATTCTAGACATTGGAGGAATCGGGACCAGATAACTCATACCCATTTTACATTGTATAGAGCCAAAAGTTGTATGTCAAACTTTTTCTATTAGTAACTTTCAGCCTATTCATCCAAAATTGTTGAAATCTTGATAATAGATGCATTTGGCAATCTTAAACAACATACTGTAGCCGCATATTCAAGTCTTATAACATGAGAATTTTCGGACCAAATTATTGGATCAAGGTGTCACCAAAAACTATTTACCGGATCAGACAAAACTGTCAACAATCAATGTTGGCATCAATGAAAACACATCAAAGGGTTCCTTCTTCATTCTCTCAACAACCTTTAGTCTTTCTAGTGTTTTTTATGAATAATCTTACTTAGGATTTTTAAGTATTGAGTCTCTTTGAAATATGTGAGTCATTTACGTGTTTATATTTAATCAATGGGATATATAAATAAAATATATATGTATGTATGTTTCAATGATAAACTCATACACATGAGTAAATACATGGATGATCATGTGTAGATAGACATACCTACGCATGCTCATGAATGGATTACCCATATGCATGGGAATATCGATCGAACAAGGCGACATAAATATATGCATACCGTGTATATATGTTGATCAATATGACTAAATATATGTATTTAAATATCAAGGCATCATATATATATAAATATATATAGTATATGAGTATATACATATATGTAGATATATATATATTAACATACGAGTATGTATTGATGAAAAGGATAATTCCATACTAGTATATTAATATATATACATATATATACATATGCATATATATGTATATTTATATGTGTGCCCACATCAATATGTGGAATGTGAGAATATGTGAATGTGTATTTGTATATCAAATAATGTATTTTATAAACGTGTCAATTGAGATGTATTACATTATATATATATATATATATATATATATATATATATATATATGCTCATTATATATGATAATGATTTGCATAGCATTGATTTATATATCAAGTGCATAACATATAAAACATATCATATGTTAAGTATTGTGTGCAACATTTAAATGAAGGAAATAGCACTAAGTTGAAACGGCGCATAGATATAACTAATGTTTAAAATGTTTAAATGTTGAGTATTGTGAAACATGGGTAGCGCTATGTAAAGCGCATAATATCCAATACCACCTAACGTGTTAAGTAAACTCCTTGAGACTAAGACAAATGCAAAGGCAAAGGTGAATATTCATACACAAGAAGCTTTGACTTGGTTAATAGAAAATAGCGACCCAAGGAATAGGTCGCAAAGGACATGATGTGGTGCCAACTTAAGAGAATTATGAACCGATTGGAAGTTTGTTTTGTAATACAAATTCAAATTATGAAGCCATACAAAATATGTAGAAATGGTCAAGTGTGAAGCTTTCCAAGTAAGTCAACCTATAGAAGACAATTACCTTGCATTTTTATTATCATTTTTGTTGTCCATTTGGGTAAGCAACTCATTCACCATGGTTGTGTATGTGTTTACTGTGCAAAAAATTTAGCTGCCACCTTTTCTTAATCTTGTTGATTCGAACCTTTTGAGTTGATCTAAGTGTCATTCTTGATACCTTGTTTCTAGCCTTTAGTTGCTGACCTTTGTGTATAAATAGAGGTGTTATCTACCTTGATAGGGACACATATCTGTAATTTTGTTGTGATTTTTTTGAGTTATTATTGAACAGTAAATAAAATAGAGTGGGTGAGTGCCCACTTATTGTCCTTAGGTCATTCAATAATGTCCTAGAAATCCTAATTGGATTGAATATCAACCTCAAGGGAGATTCAATTCTCAACAAGGAAGACCTAGGAAGGGTTCTTTTAAGCTTTGAGAGGGTCACCACCAAGCAAAAGCTTGGAAAAGACAAATAAGCATTCAACTCACAAAACCTAGTAACACAAGCTAAATGAATGATGCAAATGATGAAATTATGCAACAGCAAGTTAGGGTATGTGTACCTGGGAGTTTTAGAAATGTAACAAGGATTCTAGAAATGTAAAGAAGTTTCCAAAAAGTGTTATGGAGGACTAAGACACCCTTACTATTGACTTTGTCTCGTTGGTGTTTTTTGGGGCAAATGTGGAATCTTCATATGTTAGAACTTGATCTGAAAGAATCTCTAAAAACTACCTTCAGGAGAACTAAGATGCCCTAGGTGGTGACTTAAAACTGTCTTGAATTTTTGAAATCTCCAAATGTGGTCCTAAAGCTCAAGGTCTACACTTCCTTCTTCTCAGATCTCAGGTCCTAAAACTTCCGGATTTGGCCTATAAGCGAGTTTTCATGAATGCAATGCAACTTTGTAACTTTACAACTTTGCACTCCAAATGATCTTCAAGTTTTCATCCTAAATTTGCAAACACAAACACACAAGAAAGGAAAAACTTGTTGATTGTTATTAAATGGGGGTTTGCCTTGGCCAAACCCCTTGTTGGTAATTAAACCTTGAAATGGAGGTAAATGATGAATGAAAAATATGCAATGTTACAACTCACCAAACCCTTGCTATAAATCTACAAAATTATGTGAAATGGCTAGCTTGGATGTAGATCTTGAATCCAATGAATTCTTGATAGATCTTGAATTGAATTGTTTGCTTGAATCAAAACCCTACATCACAAATGTAAGCTCAAAAACACACATTATGCAACAATCTCCTTGATATGATGCTTGAATCTTGATGATGGCTCCAAATTCTTGATGAACTGCTCTTGAATGCTCTTGTGAACTCAATTATGTTGTTAGGAATGCTCTCACAAAAGACTTGGATTAAAATGAATGAATGAACCTTGTATTTATACTTATTCATGCTTAATATCATAAAATTACACCACAACAAGCTGACATATGAATTCATTAATTAAAGGAGGCCAAATCCTGCCAAAATCCGAAATTAAATCTCAAAAAAAGCTTAAGGTGGACTAAGACGCCCTAGGTGGCGTCTTAGTACCAACTCTTGAAACTTGGGGCAAAAACTCCAAAAAAGGGCCCATTTAAGGCACAATTGAAATCAGGGTCCCAAGACCTTTGGGGGACAAAAATTCCCTAGGTGGTGTCTTAGTCCCGACCCAAAAGTTAGGGACACTCAGACATAATCATTAAATTATCATTTATCCATTGATGTTTGTCATTATTTTCCAAAACAAGATGCAATTTATTAAGCTTTTGGATGCAAAATAGAACCAATTAAGACATAAATAAAGCAAGGCAGGCCCAAACAAGTGTGAAAATGCAAAGGTATGTATTTTCCTACACTACATTTAGCCCCCACTTTAGTGAGAGGATAAAATTGCTTCAAACACACACTAAAGTAGACAACCACACAATCAAGAGGGGTTCAAATATACAAATTCTAGTAAGATAGTATGACAATGACCAAGAGGGTGGCCAAGCCCCCAAGATCAAGATCCTATGATAGACCAACATAGGCACAAAGGAACACGCATGTAGATGATATATGAAGCCATAACTAGATGCAAACATACACCATTAAAGACAAAAAAAAGGAAAAAGAAAAAATGCAATGGATCAAGCTTCGACTAGTTTTCCAACACGTTGTGGATCGGGTCTAGGATGTCTTTCCAAAAAAAATTACAAGTGGAACGCATTATCCACTATGCAAACAAATGTGCATGCTCACAAGGGCTAGTGAAGCTAGTTGTTCACTAGGTGAGCCCCACGAGGTCCATATCAAATTCATAACCCCATGACTTTAATAAGGACAAAAGAAAATGAATGCTCACAAGGGCTAGTGAAGCTAGTTGTTCACTAAGTGAGCCCTAGGGGACCATATCATAGCCATACCTCCATGACTTTAATAAGGTACAAAAAGAAAAATGCAACACAACAAGAAAGAGGGATGTTCAAAGGGATTTTTCTTAGTTCGTATGAGGTCTTAATCTTAGGGGACATTGTTCCTAATGTCGCCAAGAGAGGACCAATCAAAGGATAAAATATTTGCAACTTAGGGAATGCAATGTGTCGCATCACCACTAAGAGGAATGTAATATGCTAAGATAGATCACGCTCTTGAAGGACATTACTCTCAATGTCACCACAAAGAGAAAAACACATCGCATGGAGTAAGAAAATCACATCAAGGAACATGAAAAAGAAAAATGCAAATGAAATAATGCCAATATTTTCCCCCACTTTAAGGAAATTGCTAAACACCATGTTGTGAGCAATTACTTTAAAGTAGAAAAATATGAAAAAAGGAAAAAAGAAAAGAGGGTTGCCCCCCAGAAACACATAAGGGATCTATGGATTCATGGTCAGTATATGTCTTTGTTGCAATGATATTAGAGAGCTAGGAATTGTCATCATTCCCCAAATACACATAGAGCTAGAAGAATGACACAACGAGAGAGAAAACAAAAGAAAATCCTTTTGGGTCAACATGGAAGAGACATAGGATGTCCCAATTCCTTGTGTCATCCCCGAAAGGAAAACACAAGACAAAAATGCAAAAGAAAAGATAAGGAAAATATTTTGGGTCAACATGGAAGAGGCATAGGGTGTCTCGACACCCTATGTCATCTCCAAAAGGAAAACATAAGAAAATAATACAAATGAAATGTAAAAACCAATGAAAAGGCAAGAGCTTGCGACATATAGAAGAATGAAGGTACAAATAGAGGAATGCACAAAGAGAGAGAGAACATAAAACAAAACGTCACGGGGAATCACATTACACACATGCAATCACACAAAAGAAAAGGAAATAATGCAAAAGACTAGTAAAAGACATGCAAGTCAACCATACAGCAGGTCATCCACATCCCAATCTTGTTCAATATATGTGGAATGTAGATCACTAGCGAGAGGGATAGCATCAAGTGTTGTACTAGGAAAATCACCAGGTTCAACACATGGTGCATCACTCGGTTGAGGAGGATCATCATGGTTGTTATCGTTGAAGCTCATAGAAGAAGAAAATAGAAAATTCAATTCATTATGCACTTGCTCATCAATTTTAGTAATTTCTTCATCGTCATCCAAGTTAACCACAACAAGAGGACGAAAAATAATATCCATAGAAGGTGTTGGTCCTTGTGTTTGAGACATAGGATATGTTGGTTCTGGTAATGGAGGAGGCTCATCGTTTATTGCTTCTATCAAATTCGAATTTTTAAATTCAATGTTATTATCTCCGTTCATCATGTGAGCAATAGCACGACGTCTGCATCTATGCTCTCTAACATTTCAGTTCATTTTATTACAGTTTTCAAGTTGCATTTGTGTAGGAGCGGGTTGGTCAACCGTAGGTTCCTTTTCTTCTTGTGAGGGAAGAATGGAAGAAACCATGGAAGGTTGTTCAACCACTTTCTCTTTGGCTTTATAAATTTTCTTAGGAGATGGATTAGGGCTTGTTTGGTTTTCTCTTGGTCTCTTGTAGGAAATAGTTAAAGGATTTTGATGGATGGATGGATTTTGGTTTGCTGGAAGGGATTTAAGCTCAATGTTCTTTTCTAAAAGTAGCAAAGGTTCAAGCATGGGTGGAGGAAAATTTTCAAGGGATAATTTTTCTATGCATTTTTCTTTCAACTTTTGGTAGCATAGGAAAAGGAAGTCCTCGCGGGGTCTTATAGGCTCCATGGGCTCAGGCCAAAAATAGTCTAAGGAAAAATTTCCATGGGAAGATGGAGGGATAAAGCTACTATGGTTCACAGTGAATATTTCATTTCCTACTGGAAACTTTAAGCACTTGTGGACAACGAATGGGACTGCATTCATGGAGCGAAGCCATTTATAGCCTAACTTCACATGAAATTGATCATAATTAGAGATGATATAGAATGATACATTTGATTTCTTCAGTCCTAATTGTAAAGGGAGTGTGATCGAGCCCATCATAGCATGAGAAAAACCATCATGTGTTTTAATCCATGCTTTCATTTTATCATATCTATCTTGAGTAATTTCATGCACATATAATAGTTCTTATGTGATCACATTCTCTCCATAGACGGGGTCAATTAAAATCCCAAGAGTGGGCTTGTTATTGATTTTGTCAGCTATGTAAAGAGGACCATCAGGTGCATGTTTGATTGTTTCTTCTGAAGAGAAATTAATATCAATAGGCATTTTGGTTTGTTGTTTACAAGGTTCAATGTCAATCACTCCTATCATTGTATTAATAAGACTTTGGTCATTAGTATCCATAGGATTTTGTTCGTTAGTGCTCATGTTATCATCATTTGTGTCAACATTCATTGCATCATGCTTAGTTTCACTAGCCTTAACAAATAAAATATTATGGTTAGGCATGGGATTGGTAAAGATTTGCAAGTTTTGCTTAGGAGGAGCTACAAATTTATTGCCCTTATCATTCACACCTCCAATTTGAATATGCTTAGAATCAATGAGGTCTTGCACAAGATGTTTAATATGATTGCAATGTTTTGTATCATGTCCTTTTTGTTGGTGATAAGCATAATAGGCATTGTGTCTAAAGCTCAGAGGTAACAGCTTGCTAGGGTCAAGAGGTTGAACGAGAGGTAAGGTAAGCATGTTTTTATTTATTAGTTCAGTCATGATATTTTGAAGAGTGTCGGGTAAGGGACTAAATTGCCTTTTTGAATCCCCAAAGATATAAGGATTACTCTTCTTTATAGCAGCTACTTGGGTATCAACTGGTTGGATAGGTTGGGAGGTAGAATTTAGTTGAAGGAAACTTTTGTTTTGTCTTTTGAAAGGCTGGTAGGTGTTTTGGTTTGAAGTTTCAGAATTTTCAGGATGGGTAGAGGTGGATTTAGGTTCATAACTACCTATGATATTTTGATAGTCTCAAAGGGAAATGCATAAGTGCATGAAGGAAGGGAATTTCATCATGGTAAGCTTGTCTTGTATCTTACTTTGTAAATTCTCTATGAACATCTTTTGAAGGTGAGAATTGGGAATCTTCACACTGATTTGGGAATAAAGAGATTGGTAAGAGGAAATAAAGAGTGAATTTTTCGCCCTCATTTTGCTTACATCTCATCAAATCAGCTAATGTCATTTTAGGAACCATATGCACTTGGAAATCGTTAATAAAGGCTTCAACAATTTCATTAAATGAATGAATTGAGTTATTTGATAATGCAGAAAACCAGTCCAAGGCAATTTATTTTAAGGATTCGGGGAAAATCTTAGCCAAAAAAATTGTCCTCAAGGATAAAGTCACTACACACAGTAGTAAAGGCATTAACATGATTAGTAGGATCTCCCTTTCCTCTATATTTCTCAAATCTATGGATTTGTATACCTTGTGGCACTGGAGTTCTCAATATCTCTAAAGATAGTGGGTTGCTTTTGACATAATATGAGGGTGGACCATTTTGATTTTTATTTATGGTGGAAACTTGTTGTTGAATGGATGAAAGGCTTTGTAAAAGGTGGTTAATTATAGGATCATTACTTGTGGTTTGAGATGGAGGTGAATATGGTGGTGGTGTGTATGTGTTGGAAGGACTAGTGAATGGATTGCTTATGGGAGGAGATATAAGATTAGATGTTACATAAGTATAAGGAGCACTAGTGGAAATGTTTAAGGTAGGAAGGATATTTCTATTTGGTTGGATCATTGTGGTCACTTGAGGATTTGTATTAGTGGGAATTGAGGTTATGGTTGAAGAGGGAGGAGTTTGATTTCCTCCTTGGATTTGCACATTGTTTGAGGCTTGAGCACCATTAGTGGTGGAAGGAAGGTGTTTTCCAAAGATTTGAGCTATATTACACACAACTTCCAATCCTTCATCACTTTCCATCATGCGGTGAATACTATCTATGGTAGGTATAACAGTGTTTGAAATGTTTTCAGTACTCATGTTATCTTGCAAATTGGCTAAGTCTTCATGTATTTTCATTATGTAAATTCTTGAGGGATATGATCAACCATTGTTTGAACACTTGGCATAGCACTTGTAGGTAAGGTAAGCATAGCAAAATAGATATCAAAGGTATGGTCCATACCTAGTGAACTAATACCAACACTAGGAGTAAGAGAGCTTGATAACCCAAGATCCACAATGAATGTTTTATCACAGAATGCCATGAGTCTTGCACTTCGTCTAACCATAGTATTAGCAGTAGGACACCAAGTAGTACATCTCATGCAAGGGATAAAACAAAGGATGTGAAATGAACATAATATCATATGCTTGCAATTACACTTGAAATGAAAGAAATTGGAATGACAACAATTCTGCAAAATGAAACAAAAAACTAAAGGCAGCCACTAGAAGCATAGAAAAGTACTTGCAAACCTTGAAAATTGGAAAGTCAGAGTCAACAAGGACTAAGACATTGGTAAGGGCATCTTGATTCTATTTGTAAGATTTTGAAGTTTCAGAAAGTAAAATGGAAAGCAAATGGCACAAATAAGGTTTTGAACCAGAAACCCACAAAGGGACTAACACGCCAAGAAGGGCGTTTTAGTCCTAGCAAAGGTTTTTGTCAAAAAAATAGAAAATTTTGGATTGTTCATAGTGTTCATAGGTTTCCTATTTAGGGACTTGATGTTTAGAAACAAAAAAGTATGCAAATCAATGCAAGAGAAAGTAACTAGTGACAAGCAATTGAATGCAATTTTTTTCAATTTTGAATGTAATAATAATGTTTCTAAATGCAATTAGGATGATGAACAATGCACTTTTCAATTTTTCAATTAGATAAGATGATGCAAGAAAGCAAAAATGCAACCTATATACACTTTCACTAATGAAAATATGAAATACCATAGATGCAATTTCACTAAGTATGAGAAACCCTAGATACAATTTCACTAATGAAAGATGTAATGCAAGAATGAATGCAACCTAGATCTAGGATTTTAATGGACTCCAAATCAGAAATGAATGCTCAAAGAATTCAGGTTCACCAAAATGAACCGTAAATAAAATAGAGTGGGTGAGTGCCCATTTATTGTCCTTAGGTTATTCAATAATGTCCTAGGAATCCTAATTGGATTGACTATCAACCTCAAGGGAGAATCGATTCTCAATAAGGAAGACCTAGTAAGGGTTCTTTTAAGCTTTGAGGGGTTCACCACTAAGAAAAAGCTTGGAAAAGACAAATAAGCATTCAACTCACAAAACCTAGTAATGCAAGCTAAATGAATGATGCAAATGATGAAATTATGCAACAACAATTTAGGGTATGTGTACTTGGGAGCTTTGGAAATGTAACAAGGATTCTAGAAATGAAAAGAATCTATCAAAAAGTACTTTGGAGGACTAAGATTTCCTTAGTGTTGACTTAGTCCCACTGATGTTTTTCAGGGCAAATGCAAAATCTTCAAATGTCGAAACCGAATCTAAAAGAATCTCTACAAAATACCTTCAGGAGGACTAAGACGCCCTAGGTGGCAACTAAGTCCCATCTTGAATTTTTGAAATCTCCAAATGTGGTCCTGAGGCTCAAGGTCTACACTTCCTTCTTCTCAGATCTCAAGTTCTGAAACTTCTGGATTTGGCATGTAGGTGAGTTTTGGTGAAGATGACAACTTTGCAATGCAACTTTGCAACTTTATAACTTTGCACTCCAAATGATCTTCAAGTCTTCAACCTAAATCTACAAAACATAAACACACAAGAAGGTAAAAACTTGTTGATTGTTAGTAAATGGGGATTTGTCTTGGTCAAACCTCTTGTTGGTAATTAAACCTTGAAATGAAATGAAATAGAGGGAAATGATAAATGAACAACATGCAATGTTACAACTCACCAAACCTGTGCTATGAAATTTGAAAAATTGTGTGAAATGGCTAGCTTGGATGTAGATCTTGAATCCAATGAATGCTTGATAGATCTTGACTTGAATTGCTTGCTTGAATCAAAACACTACATCACAAATGTTAGCTCAAAAACACACATGATGCAACAATCTCCTTGATGTGATGTTTGAATCTTGATGATGGCTGCAAATACTTGATGAATTGCTCTTGTGAACTCAATTATGTTATTAGGAATTCTCTCACAAAAGACTTGGATTAAAATGAATGAATGAACCTTGTATTTATACTTATTCATGCTTAATATCCTAAAATTGCACCACAAAAAGCCGATATATGAATTCATTAATTAAAGGAGGCCAAATCCCACCAAAATTTGAAATTAAATCTTGAAAAAAGCTTGAGGGGGACTAAGACACCCTAGGTGGCATCTTAGTCCCAAATCTTGAAACTTGGGGCACAGACTCCAAAAAGGGGCCCATTTAAGGCACACTTGAAATCAAGGTCCCAAGACCTTTGGGGGACAAAAATTCCCTAGGTGGTGTTTTAGTCCTGACCCAAAAATCAGGGACACTCAGACAAAATCATTAAATTTTCATTTATGCATTGATGTTTGTCAGGATTTTCCAAAAAAAGATGCAATTTATTAGGCTTATGGATGTAAAATAGGACCAATTAAGACATAAATAAAGATAAATAAAATAAGGCAAGCCCAAACAAGTGTGAAAATGCAAGGTATGTATTTTCCTGCACTACAATTATTATCTAATTTTCTGAGTAGAGTGATATTTTGAGAGTTGTGAGAGGAATTTGAGAGTAAGATTTGGTGAAGAGGGAGAAGATTTATTTGGCGAAATTCTTACTGAATTGGGGAAAGTTGAGTTAGGAATCTAGTTCCATCAATTGGAGCATTGCATAAATAGGCATGTTGATTTCTACTCTTTTATACTTTTTTATGTTTTTGAAAAGATTGAGTGACATTGTTTGTCTTGATTGGGAAATTATATCATCTAGTTGTTAGTGAAAGGTTATTTTATTCTTAAGTGAAAAGGGAAGATTGCTTTTTGTACTCAGTGTGAGGATCTATATTGCTTGAAGTGTTTGTACATATTTCATATTAAGGAATGGGTGGTTTTAGAGGGGTTAAATAATATATTGTGGATATAGCTTATATAGCTAATGATAACCTAGTTGAGACTTAGAGCTATTTTGATTTACTTAGTAGAAGTGTCATAATTAACATAGAAGTTATAGGTTCTTCTTGGGGTTAAGGTTACTCCATGGCGTAAGGGGATAGCCTATGCATAGGTTATGAATGGTCAAAACAAATTGAGCTAGGAAGGTGGGTGAAGTATATGATGTCCACTTTAAATCTTGGGTGATGAATACTTTGGCCAAAGTAGTGTAAGTTGCCACTATTTACATGTCAGTTCACTATGATCCAGGTTTACATACTAGGTAGAGAATATCGTATGTGTAGGTTGTAGCCACTATGTGATAGATCTAGATATGTAGGACACAACACCAAGCTCAAGAAAGGTCAATTTTTTTTTATGAGGTTACCAAACTGATCTCTTCATCGAAGGGTAGGGCCATCTATCAATTTGGTAGATGTGTGGGGGATCGCAGTTAGTCCAAGGTTGGCAGAAAAGTGCTTGATTGATGCTTCTCCTCATTAGTAGGTGACCAATATTTGATGGAGGGCACATGGACCATTCACACATCTATTGTCAGTAAGCTCTATGGAGCCTTGTTTGTGTACTTTGTATCCATATTTCTAGAAAGATTGTAAAAGAGAAATGATATCATGTTATCATGTACTATGTAATCATTACATTATAAAGTTGTAATACTTTGATATAATGCAATGGAAAAGTTTGGAAAGATGTTATTTCAAAATTGCATTCTATCTTTATAGTTTTGGAAAGAAAAAATTTATTACTCATAATGGTTGTATGCTTAGACTATTTACTTGAGATTAAAACTTAGGAAAGTTATTGTGTAGAACAATGGGAATGTTACATAAGTTTTGAACCAAGAAGAGGAGCTCTAATAGAGATAAGTGCTTTCACGGAGAGTTCATCCACATAAGTATTTTAATCATGTTTGCATGGAAAGCCATCGATTTGTAATACTCCATTTTGGCAAAGGCCCTCAAAGAGGAATTGTGGACTTTCAAATTCATTTTATTTTATCTCGATACCTTGGAGCTACCTGAAGAGGGTGCTAGTAGATTTACTATCCCTTATCTTCTATATTATAGTTAGTAACTAGAATAGGTACATTTTATATGTTCACACCTCCCATTTTACCAGCATGGTAGGCAAGCCCTATGGATTTTCAAAGTCATTATGTATTATTTTGGTGGCTTAGAGCTATCATGTGAAATCCCAAGATCCCAAGCATGGTCGGAAAGCCTCATGGTTTGAGAATATGCTTTACATCTCATAACACGACTACCAACTTGGAACCAACTGTCTTTGATGTAAAGCAACATGTGTCATTTATATAAGAGCTTGCATGATCTACTCATCTTTTAAAAACTATGTAAAATTATAATTCAATTGTAATAAAATAAATGGTTGTGTTATTCTATATTATTCCTTTACAATAAAGAATTATTTTATGTGTTAATATATTACAAAGTATATGTTTGTGCATGGATAGGTTGCAAGTTCTAGTTGCATGTGGTTGGATTAAACATTTAATAATAAGTGCTAAATAATAGAATGAAATAAACCTAGACAAATCTATATTTTTTCCTTAAATAAATTTATTATCTAATTATGGAATATTTGGATGCAGATTTAAAATATAAAGCAATACAAATGAAAATAAATTTTTCATCAAATTGACAAAAAACACTAAAAATAGAAATAGAATGTTCCCTTCTAGTTACCAAATCAATATTTATCTAGCTTTTATATGATAAGTCAGATTTTGGAGGCTTCACCTAATATTTTGAAAGCTTTTTCCATTAAATGGCAATTGGTTTATGTAGCCTATCAACTAATTACTTATTAGGATCACAATCAGTGATATTGTCTTTGGATATCCACAATCTAGTAGTTCTTGTAAGATTCTTGGTGGTAGTACATTTTCACATTTTTAGGGCTCTCAGTCTTTGCTCTAGTCCTAAGCTACAAAAATTCAAAATTTTCACTCTTTCTAGGATTTGCTAGAATGTTGCTTTTTATATGTGGATTTAGGTTCAAAAACCCTACCTAGTTTGTTATGCCCTGCACTTTATTTTTTGATTCACCATTAAACTTTCTCCCTCGATTCCTGATGTCATTAATCATTTTATTTAGTGCTTTGAAACATTATGTTACTTGCCCCTTTATCCTATCCTAGTGTTCACTTAAGAAGAAGATTATGCATGTGCTTAATTAAATAGCTTAAGTGAGCTTGTGCTTAATATATGGTTCCGATCGCTTATTATGCCTTTTTGTTAATCTGCATGAAGTATTTTATTAAGGAGTAGAACACCCATGAAACTGTAGAGGGGTTGATGTTTTACTCCTTTTTAGTGGTTTCCTTTCAGCATGATTTCGTGAGTCTGCAAATAGTTTTATAAAGGTTAAGTTAATTGTCCTAGAACTGTAGGAAGGCAACAAGTGTCAATGTCTTGCTTCTTAAAGGGATATTGTGGGTCCACAAAATGATTCAAGAAGATCTATATGTGATTCACGGAATTGTAAAATAAGGACATGTTGAGTCATCTCAATGTCTCCAATGGGTTTTATATTGAAGGATAGGGTTGTGACCAACAAAATGATGGCATTAGATGCACCAACAGATCAACCTATCAATGCTCGATACAACCACTAGATTTATACACGAACAAGATCCACAGGAGGCGATTAAGCCATGTCATGAACTAAAGCATCGTGTTGCACAACACAAGGAGACTAAGGGAAAAACTCTTGCAACATTGTAGAATCAATGCATAAATATTTTTTAATGATTAAAGGAGGTTCCACTAAGACATTTAGGTTCACTAGCTACTTGTGCTATTTTTTTTCTATTCAAGTTCAGTGGAATGTCTCTAACCAACAAGTTTCAAATCCAACCCTATACGAATGCTGAGGAAAAAAAAAAGCTTCAATATTTGATTGGACCGCTAAGATAAGGATGCATGATTATCGAAGGAACTAAGATCATTTTGTAGACTAATTTCTGGCTTCATTGTATCAAGCAATTACAAATACTCCAATACCTAGATTGCCTATGTCTTGTGAGATTACATTCAACTAGGAAAAGAAATACAATTGGATGATTAGTACTTAATGGAACAATATATTGTGCTAAGATTTTATGGATCATGAGTAGAGCCATACAAACTTCCAATACATGTGACAGAAAAGGATTTTGTATTGGAATATGTATAGTGGATGGAGAGTATTGATCAACTATACTTTGTCATTCAGTGAAAGAAGATCATATTTACTTCTTTACCTTTTTCATGTGGAGGGTTCACATTCAAGAGAAAAGCATTTAGAATGGTACATGAACTTTAAAAAAATCAATTTTGATGTTGTCTCTCACTGGCACTATGATCCATGTGACACCATTAAATCAAGGATTGTGGCCTATAATAATGTTGCAAGTAGAATTCAACATCAAATTACACCCTTGCTTGAAAACTTGAAAAATAAGGATTCTTGGGATGAGGTCAAAATAACAATGGAAAAAATTGTTGCTAAGAAAGGTATTTATTTTGAACAATTGACATCAGAAATTACGGCATTGCACCAACTGAGAGAAGCAAAGAAGCAAATTAGGAGGTACAATATTTTTTATGAAAAATGTGATCTATCATCTACTAAAGTAAAAATACCATATTCTCTATGAAGGGCTTGTAGAGAACACAATCGGACAGAATCAAAAATTATTGCCTTTTGGTCTATGAGAAAGGATCTAGGTGAACCAAAAACTACTGCAATGGTTGAAGAGATCCAAGAAGATTATGAGTTTAGCAATTTGTGGAATAAAGAGCATCCCTCTGAAGTTCAAGAAACTAATGATGAGTTTGATGAGGACAAGGAAGAACAAAGTGTACAATATGCAAGCAAAGTCAAATCTAGTTTAAGTGAGACCACAAAACAAACATATACTTCAAGAGCAGTCATAGCCAAAAAAATGGGTTATGAAGGTGGTGGTTTGGGGTCCAAAGTACAAGGCATTTGGGTGCTAATAGAGGTAGGCCATAGAAAACCTAGTGATTTGCAAGGCATTGAAGCTGATAAAAAATCCCAAGGTCATACAAGGATAGGTGAAACAATTCATTTTGGTATAGCTTTAATTCCTAATCCTCGTGGTCAGATATAGTCACAACCAAGACATGCCCATGGTGGAGAATCTAGTGCAACTGGCACTATCATTGGTGGCGATGGTATGGATAGTAGTACTAGTAGTGGTCAACACATGCTACAACAACAAATTACACACAAGAGGCCAACAATACAAGATACTACACAGACACCCAATCTAGGAACTTGTCTTCAAGGACACTCTAGTTGTTTATATAGATTGTGTTGACATGCAAAGGTACCAATTGTAAGTGAAATCTCCTAGTGAATAAAGAAAAAAATTGCATGCTACATCTTGATGTTGAATATTTTATGTTATGTAGGCGTCTTTAAAATCCTAAAGGTGTTCTTTTACAATCTTTAATTCTCCATAAATGAATTTGAGATAAGAAAAATTTAGGATTTTTGGGGAGCTCATATGATCCCCCAAGTATCTGTCCCAAAGGAGATTCATTTGGTTGAAAGAAATCCATTACTGATGTTGGCGATAATTTTGTATTTAGCTCTATAGGAGTGGAACTGGTTTCAATTTTTGTGTTATGTGGGGATGCCACATATTTAAATGATTCATCTCAATTTTTCCCTTTATCACTACATTATTTATGATTTTGAGAGAGTTATAAGAGATCTCCTTTGTTAGGGATCGATCTGAGTATTCTTTTGTATCTCTTAGGGGAAAATAAATTATGTTTTCTAGTTTTGATTAAGGGCCCTC
The DNA here is from genome assembly GCA_007115665.2 of Sequoiadendron giganteum. Classification (NCBI taxonomy): domain Eukaryota; kingdom Viridiplantae; phylum Streptophyta; class Pinopsida; order Cupressales; family Cupressaceae; genus Sequoiadendron; species Sequoiadendron giganteum. The sequence continues at coordinate 82,469,720 of CM021100.1, read as the reverse complement.
CTTCTAACACCAATTTTGTTGATGGTCCAAATGACACAATACAACACAAGTAGAATATTTCTATACTACCTCTCCTTAAAAGACAAAATATCTAGGATATGTGGTCTCCAAGGACTCTATAGTTGGTTCACAATGTGTTGGTTTACTAAGTGTTTGATGTGGAAAATGTATTCAAGGGGACTTTATGATTCGTCAAATCTATAAACAAAAGTATACTCCAATGAAATTTCTATTCTCTTTTTTTTGTTTTTTTTAATTTATGATATTCCTACTCTACTCAACTTTAAAGAAAAATAAAAAGATTAGGGTAATCAGAAATAAATGAATTAAATGATAAAATAGTTTTTCTTATGATTTCAAACTTTATGTGATGATATCTAAAAAGATATATTATAACCCAATTTAATGAAATCAACTTGCATTCAATTTCAAGAAAAGTATATGTTATATTCTACAAATTTCAGACTCAATTAGCATTCATCAAACCAATGTATTGCACATGCAAATTGAATGATCATTCTAATTAATCATTAAAGAATAACAAATTTCAGCATGTATATGTTCTTAAAATTTCTACAAATTTCATCATATAAAGAAGAAAATATAGAGCAATCTACAAATTTTATCACATAAAGAAGAAAATATAGAGCACTCTACCATTTGAAGATAAAAAATAAATGTGTGAAAGCATATCTTTATTACTTCACTAAGAGTTCTACACCAAAGCTTGATTTATTTCTTCCAAAAATTCTTTTTCAAAATACTACCAAACAATTCCTCAACGCTATCTCAAAAGAGGTATCACATTTACAATATTCAATAGTTCCTTTTCTAGACAAAATAAAATATTGTTCAATAAACATAATTTGAAACTAGCACTTATAGAAAATACATGTGACTAGACTTGTTTGTTAAGAAAATACCTAACAAACAACTAACATATGCATGAACTTCCATTTATTCTCATGTCCTAAAATTAGATTATAAACTACATATCAACAACATGAAAAGATAGAGCCTGCTTTTATTTTAGTGGGATAAACTTTTTAGCAATTCTTCATTGCAAAGAAAAGAATAAATAATGAAAGAATATATATCCATCAATTTAACTACCAATTTGACTTGATGCCAAAACCCATATCAAAATCCTTATGGTCGTTGAACCATGCTCTTGTATTTTGTTTATGCATTTGAACAAAGCCAATCTTTCAACATCTGGACCCTTCAAATGATCCAACCTAAACTTAGAATCTTCACATAAATTCTGTTAAAAAATCAATCGGATTATTCATTTGATGAAGACCTTGATCTAGATCTTTGAACTTAGCCCTGAGCTCCATCAAATGATCTATTCCTTTTGAATATGCTTTTACCAACAGTTCATCTTTATCTCTAAATACCTGTTGTACCTCTATTATAGATCTTATTGTGTGACTCCATGTTGACCATATCTGCACTAATCATTTTTTTACGAAATCTTCAAAATTATTTCTTACTCTTCTAATTTCCTCTTGTTCCTCTTGGATCTTCTAGATAAACCATATCATTAAATCCCTCTTATGGCTATGGATATGATATTTGTTTCCATAAAACCTGCATCACCTTGATGCAAAATTTTGTTATGCATTAGTACCTTTAAAGGTACCTTATTCATTTCATGGAGTAAAAGGTAAACTAGATCATGCATATCATCCTCTGTTGACCCGATGGAAAATCTACTCCATCTTCTGATTCAACTGCGAAATCTATTGGTGAAATTTACAACCAAAACCTATATGTGCGTAGGTATTTTCAATCAACATGCCTATCCAACTATCAAGTGCACTTTCCTTTTTCTCCATTTCCTTATACCGTCAACCTCGCTCCTCTTCATCAAAACTAGAGTATCTACAAAAGAACATGGGATAGAAGTCACTAGCTTATTAAATTCTTCACAAAATCTTGAAGTTGATGGAATTATTCCTTCAACTCCTTTCTAGACTTGTCCTTTGTCATGTGTAATTTTAATGTCTCTATTGCCATTTCTAATGTAACTACCTCTTCTCTAGTCTTTTTCCCAAATTTGACTTGAGTTAATTGAAAATCATAAGTCATGTTGAAAGCATCTTTATCAACCACAAGGGTTGCAATCTCTACAGTTCTTTCCCTGTTTGGGTTCACCCTTATAGCCGATAATATTATTAGCTTCTTCTAGGTTTTCTCTTTGTTGATAATCACCTAAACTACTGCTAAGTCTAGAGCTTGTACCTATATTGTTCTTTTCCTGGCTGCAAAATATAATTTGAGCCAAGTTGAGCCGGTAGGAACATTTTGTACTGCTAAAAATATAAAAACTTGTTTCTGTGGTGGTATAGAGATGATCAAAGGAAGTTGCATTAGGTCTTTCTACCCTAGAAGAGGAGAAGGTACCCAATAATTATGTTGAGGAGTAGTAGTTTTTTGTGGACTCAACAGAGGAGTTTTAATTATATCTTCTTGTTCTAGCCTATCCTCCATACTATCCTCAACTTCAACATATATCAACCCCTCTTGTGAGGTTTTTTATCAATATAAAATTCAGATGATTTATTGTATCACGTCATTGCTTGGTTATGATGCATGGAAAGTAAAGCTCTAAATCATGCTTTAATAATATGTCGAGTAGGCTTGTTAGCCATGAAAAGAGAAGCAATTTGTAGTTGATCTTTGTAATGATAAATCTTGTTTCAAATTCAATATTCTTGGATCCTATTATTTAGACTTAGAACCATCCATGTTTGGAACAAGATTCATGTTATTGTAACGTGTATTTGTTTATTATCTTAATAGGGATTAACATGCTTGGCCAATCCTAATCATGAGCTGTATAGGCATTGTTTCCTTATGGAGTTATGTTAACCTTCCAGCTATGTCATTGCTAACGCCTAGTCTTGTTGGGTCAGAGTTTAGTGGGCAATTTGCAAGTTGCAAATTTGCACTTGTACTCGTAAGTCCTTAAAGTGGGAGTTGTCAAGACAGAATTAAATGCAATTCGAAGGGTTGCAAATTTTATATCGACTCTAATGTCAGAGTAGGATGCAAAATTGCATTCAGACTCCACTATCCCACAATGCAAGAAACACGAAGGTAGAAGCAACTTGTTAAGAGTTGCAAAGTGGTATGGGAACTCTGCCAGAGCTTATTATTTGAGCTTCGCCATGGTGACCAATCCATGTTTAAGTTTTCTACTTGTGTTGCCATACTTGGTGGATTGCTGTTGCATACCCTGACGATATGTTCTGTCACTGTATCTCAAGTGTGTAGGCATGCAATGTAACATGGTGTTACATTTACCTACAAAAAATTTGTTCATTCATGTTTTAACCACTACTGTCTTGGGTGAAAACTTGGGGCAATACACTTTCTTTGGATGAAAACTTGGGACATTACACTTTCTTTAGATGACTTTTAATTCAACAAAAGTTGGCTGTAGATGAGATTCTTGATTCTATGCAAAAATTATTTTGTGCATTGAGTCCGTCGAGCCTTTTGTGCTTCTCTTTTTTTCTTGTTTGTGTGGAGTTGTTTCTTACTTGAGTGGACCATGTAGATTGGTGTTAGGTCTGTTTCTTGGGGTATGTCTAATATGGTTGTATAGTTAATTCCTCAAAGAAGGTTGTTAATTCCTCATAGAAGGTTGGCAATCTTATTGGTCCTCTGTAGAAACCCTTTGGTTTCTTTCAAATAAGAGAAATTTACATGTTTTCCAAGGTAAGCTCGGGAAGGTTTCCATCTTATCAAAGGATAGGTGGGTAAAGAAGTGTATGAAATATACTTTGTTGGACTTGGTCAAGAAGAACAGTCTGATTCCTGATGCACAAGAGAAGGCCAAGGAGGATAAAAAGAAGGATGCTGCTGATGATTAGAATTTTCTTATACTCGGATCTGTTTATGGGAGCTCTGTGACACTATTGTGCCGGGTTTTTAGTTATGATTTTCGTACTAAATTATTGTCTATGCGACATGTCACTGATGGTGCTTTGATCCATCTTTTGGAACCTGCTATTACGATGGCCATGTAGTTTGGATGTTTTGTTAGGCTATGGACGACTTGATGTTTTGTATCTTTTGTGCTTACTGATGTTCTCTGAACCAGCATTGGACCCCACTCACCCATTGGGTCCTTTCCCCTTGCAAATTATCCACAGATTGTTTTGTTGTACATTTATAAGATGAGATGATTTTTAAATGTCATCGTATTGTCAATCGTGCTTCTTAGAATAGAAGAGCATGCCTTCTAAAATGAGAGAGAAGTGAACTTGGAAATACTCAAATGCATAAATATAATGCAGAGTAAAATAGCATATTAGGCACGAAAAAACAACCTGAATAAGATTGCCAGTACCACATATGCTAAAAGTTCACATAGAAAGTTGCCAAAGAAAAAGTCTTCTTTAAACGGCCATCTCGGAATGCCTCACATATTTTCTACTTTGTGTAACATTAAAATAGTAAATCATTGAAAACAAATCAAGTTTAAGCTTTTGGATCTTGGTATTTTCTCTCCATCATCAAGCAACAAGATAAGTTTTGTCGCATCCGAGGTAAATGAACCCCCTTGACTAAATTGCTCCAACATTCAGGATAATTGCTGGCAACGAACTAGCTTATGTGCATCATGTTCTCTATTTTTTTGCTAAGGCCTCTGACCGGTGCTCCATACCAGATGCAATGAAATACCCCGCTCCTATCTGCAGAAACCCAACACAGCTTCAGAACCATGGTCTTCCATCAATTTCCTTTAAAACAGACTAAAATGGTATATGCTCCAAACCTGACAATCCTTTATTGTGACTCGTTCTTGGAGGTGCACATTACTGCAGACTACTGATCCTTGAATGAGGCATCCATCCTCAATTGTTACATGGTTCATTACGACTGAATTAACAATCTGTGTAGAGAAGGAAAATTAATTAATTCAACAGGAAAACAATGCTTGCATTATCACAAACAAGCACCCATAAACCAGTTTTAATAATAAAAAACAGTCAAATTATACCTTCACATTTGAACCAATTCTGCAATGGCGTCCAACAATAGACCGTTTGACACTACATTTGTCACCCATTTGAGACCCTTCTCCAAGCATACAGTGTGGCCCAATCTGAACAGTTAAGAGTTTCATACATTTTGATCAAGTTCAGTAAGTCTTCACCTTAAATATGCAGTAGAACCTAAATCCCAAGACAGGTAAAACAGGAAAATATCAGCTCACTGTAGTTTTAGCACCATATTCTGCTGAGGGATGAACAATGTTGTTGTGAGTAGATACTGTGTAACCGGTAAGATAAGTGGCCTCTCCCACGACCTAACAGATGAACAGAAATTTCTCAGATTCTCCTTTAACAGAGGTTCTCAGAACATTGCATGACATGCACAGTTACACATTCTAACTAAATCAACCGTCTAGATTCTAGCATTTTTAGGAACAAGGAGTTGAGTGATTGTTAAATTACATAAATTTATCTGAAACCCCTGATTCTACACCAAATATCATTTTAATCTTTAAATAAGCTATGTCCAGGTTAAATGAAAAAGCTAACGTTAAATCATATAAGAAAGTACTTACATCTCTATTTATGTCACCAAAGGCCTGAATAGAATTTAATCGTGCACAGTATTTATCTTTGTTAGCAATATACGCACAACATTTTAGGGCACCTCTATCAGACTTCTGACCACTGCCACCCAAGGAAAAAGGATGTGATCCTAGTACACCAGCCATTGGTTGATTAAATGGCCATGAATCAATTTTCTGCAAAGCGTCACTTTCATTTCTCATTTCCTCTTTCTCTATCTTACTGCTTGATGATACTCCGCATCTCTAAACACAAATAGCCTGTTTAAAATTAGAGAGCATGTTCCATCACGCAATGATGCATTCCTGAATATAATGGATAAAACAAAACATTCTGAACAAATTGCCAGGAATGAGACCTGGATTTACATACCAGCTGCGACCTGACAAGGTATGGTACTAGCTCATCCTTTATACTACGAATTGCAGGCATTTGTTCCAATGTTTCCTGCAATACAGTTCTGCCAAGTTCAAACCCTCAGCTATAGGAATAGAGTTTCAAAAGGGAAATAAGCAATTAGATCAAAGAACGTATCATATCCTCTAATTAGAAGAATTGTATAGCTTAATATTAACAAACCCTAAGGCATGCAAAAGGAGGTCAACAACACATTGTAATGAGCGAAACTAGAGAGCATACCTCCTGAAAGCATATAAATGTGCATCAACAAGGTCAGAACGAATTTCCATCTGTATCACAAGTATGAATACAGTAAATATCTTGAGATATGTGCATTACTCAATGTGCTGTATATGAAAAAAACCTAAATTCAAAAAAAAAAAAAAAGTTTACTGTACAATAGAAAATCCAATTATGACTTTTCAGGTACAGCGTGTGAACTTAACTCACTTTTCCAAAAGCATGTAAGATGTAGAATGTGAATAAATAGATCACATGATAAAAAACAAAATATGTATGCAACGCAAAGACAACTAAATTGAATATGACAACAGATACAAAAAAGCATGGTAGTATTGACAATATTTAGCGTGTAAAAACAATATCACCAGCAATCCAGAAGCCCTGTAGAATTGACAAAGAGGTTTGTATAATAGAATTGACCGACATATTGTGGCTGAAGTAGTTTTCAAAAAATATATACCCATGAAGGGGAAACTTGAACACTACACCAAATAATGTATGAAAATGGTATCATTTAGCTTTATTTTTTGTTACTTAGGGGCAATTTTGATTATTTCTTATTTTTTTGTTGCTTAGGGACAATTTTGATTATTCCTACACACCTCAAACATCAAAAATATTGGTCTGTAACTGATTAATGTTTGGAGCAATTTTGAATCAGTCCATCTTTCAGAAAGAATGAGAGAAACTCATTGATTTCAACTGGTGACCACAAGTGATCGATGGAGCTGGAAAATACACACTTTAGCATGCAAGGGTTGAAATCGTGCCTAAACAGGTAAACAAATAATGCATAAAATATGTAAGAATGATTGGCATTATCAAGAAGCATCTACACAAAATTAGGCTAGTGCCATACAGGTAGAGAAAACTGGGATGTCTCTCCTGTCTGCTATCTGCTCAAGAAAGCATCGAGTTAATGTTCCACATTCATCGGACCCTGCTCTGTAATTCAAGGGGCTTGGTAATTGTCCCATATGAAAGAGAAGAATCCAGGCTGTATTTTTGTTACAAAACAAACAAACAAAGTACTTAGTATATTAATGTCCATGAATGACCAAAAGTAAGCCAATGGGACTCAAAAAAAACACTCAATTTTAAAGGAAATAAGTACAATTATAGGTATCTTAAATTACAAGTGTAACCAAGCACTAAATGTAAACATGATAATGGGGTAAAATTCAAACTGTTGAAAGTACTTAAGTATAAACATGATAGTAGCGTAAAATTATAAGTATGTTGACAGATCTCAAACACTACACTCAATTTTACTGGAGAAGTACCAAATTAGAGGTACCTCAGATTACAAAAGTGTAACCAAGCACTAAATAAGTATAAACATGACAATGGGGTAAACTTCAAGCTCTGAATTATGAAAATATTCTTTTTCGCTGCTATTTTTGTCATAAAATATGTCACATTGCTAGACATTGCCTTGGTACTCCTTCCTTGGAACAAAAAATCAAGTGGTTAAAAGCTAACATAGGGTAAAATGAGAGAGAATGACTCCTTCAACAAGCATGTAGCTAACAAAAACATGACCAGAGACACCAGCAATGTCATGTGTGAGTAGCAATATCTAGGGCCAGAAGAACCAACATTTCATCTATAACTGCAAAAGGGCCAACATGGGATCTGATAGCACGCAGAATAAAAAATGAATAATTGACGAGAAAATACATGTAAAATTTGTGTGCATACAATAACCATCTTTACAAAGAATAAGAATCATGTAAGTCTGCAGGAAATCCTTGGTGGAGATATGCATCCTTATACTCAGCTGGCGATCCAAGAAGATTAGTGGAGATTACTTTTTAAAAATCACTATTATCTGACAGGGTGAGAAGAACTAAATTTTACTAAAAAACTTTTTAAATGGTAATGTTCATCATTTTCAAAACAGAAAATTTATTTATGGCAATTTCAGCAACAGCTTTAAACAGTCTTCAAATTTCTTCATCTATTGTGGAATGAATCTCATAGATTCCTATATCATGTCAATTTCTAAATTAAGAGTTCCTTGACAAGCATATGAAAATAACAATTGGGTCAGTCATAGTGGATCACACATGATAGTGAGGGAGGGGTTCTTGTGAACCATTCACTAATCATGAAATATGGGTTAATAAAGATTGGTTCAAAACCATGCAGTCAAATCCTGAATTGACAAAATGCAAAAACACCACTTACCTAAAAATGAATGAGCTAGTGAGCTCTATAATGAGTGGTTCATAAGGCACAACACCTATAGAAGGTTTATAAAAGGGGTAGCATGCAAAGTGGGATCGATTGTGGGTGAAACTCCCTGGTTAAGCACATTTGATCTAGCGTAGTAAAAGGATGGTTGACCTCCCAAGAAGTCCTAATGTTTCACCCTTGAACATCACCTAGATGCAGTGAGCAATATCTGGACCATTCAATTGTCATGAGATATGGGTTCTTGTGAACGACTACTAATGAAATATGAGTCAGCAAAGATCGACTCAAAACTATGAATTTGAATCCTAATAAATCATCACATAATTTGACATGTTTCAAAAACACCAACTACTTGAAAATGAATGAACTATGGAGATCTATATCAATGGTTTGTAAGGCATAACACTTGTTAAAGGTTTTGCAAACATATAGCAAGCTAAGAGAGCTTGATTGTAGGGAAAACTCCATGGTTAAGCTCATTTGAGCTAGGGTAGTATTGGGATGGATGATTTCTCAAGAAGTTTCAAAGTTTCACCCATTTGACCATTGCCTAGATGCAATGAATGTTAAGTGGACCATTCATGGTCATGTGAGATGGGTTCTTGTGATCCACTACTTATGAAATGTGGGTTGAAGAAGATTGACCCAAAACTAAGCAATTGAATCCTCATGAATCATCACATAATTTGACAATGCAAAAATAACACTTCAAAATTGCATTGTATGACCTCCTCACATTCATGCACATTATATACTTTTACAACCAAGTGTGAAATTGAAGCCTTCATTTTCCGCTTCAATGAACTTTTGGTTCACTCCTTATAATTTATAAGATTCTCAATGGAAGAATGGACCTAGAAAAATGCTTGGAAGAAACCTTATGGTGAACAAAATGAATGTTGCAAAGACGGTTGTCGTTGCACCAAAAGAACCTATTAATGCCCGATACAACTCCAGAGTTAATGAATCCACAAGAGGCGGTTAAGCCATGTCACAAACCTAAGCATTGCACTGCACAACACAAGGATACCAAGGGCACACACCTTGCAACAATCCCCCCCAATGCAAGTGAGGGGTTCAAACCCATGACCCAAACTCTGATAGCAATTGTTGCAAAGACAGTTGTCGTTGCACCAAAAGATCACAATTAAGCCCCCGATACAACCGCCAAGAGTTAATGAATCCACAAGAGGCAGTTAAGCCATGTCACAAACCCAAGCGTTGCACTGCACTGCACAGCACAAGGAAACCAAGGGCGCACACCTTGCAACAATGAGGTACTAAAGTCCCCAACAATCTAGGATTAGCAAATGTATACAAGACTTAGAACAATAGAGATCCTCATAACAACTCCTTGAGCAAGCAACATTCTTGCACATTATAAATTTCTACAACCATGATTGAGCTTGAAGCTTTCCTTTTCATTTCCAAGACCCTTCTCCTAACTCCACATTAATATTTGGAATTAGCAGTTGTGCAAGCAACCCTCAAACATGCTTGGCAGAAAAATTGTAAAGGCATGTCCTTAGGATGTCTCTCTCTCAACAATCTTAGGGTCACCTAGGTGTATCTAAAATACAAATAAGGAGACATCTTCCTTAAAAAGATTGAAATGTCCCAAGAGCATCATGTTCAAATTCTAGGAAGCTAAAATGTTTCTTCCTTGTTATTGCCCCTATCTCTTTGAAATGCAAGGGATATTGATTCATAAGGATTGGAGAAAATGTACAGTATGAATACTAAAATAAATTCCAGAAAAAAATCAACAGTGGTAATCAAGGATGAAACCGCACCTACAAGAACAAACCCACACCTGCAAAATTGACCCTTGTCTATGCAAAATGGTATATGAAAAGAAAATGCAACTTTTCCACTTCCACTTTGAGAGTAAATTTCTAGGGCCCAAGAGAAATGCTCCAACACTAGCAACAATTATAAATAAAAGTGGGAAGAACATTTTTGAGCATGGGAGGGAAAATACAATGTTGTATTGATCAAAACAGAGAAAAGTTCAATTGATTCATTGTTGTAATTGGAGTCTTGACAATTGAGTATGTAACTAACTGGAGCAAGAGGCAGATTGGATTCTTACCAACTCACTGTACTTACCTAATCTGAAGTGTAGTTGCCATTGCCAAAGCCAGATTTTCCCCAAAGGGGATTTTCTAGGGTAAAATTTACGAGTATATTGTGTTGAATCTTTCATTTTCAGCATATTATTTTTCTGATTTTTCAATCACTTTCATCCCTCTTTAAAATTGTCATTTGTTGGAGCAAGTAGAACAATAGATAAATTATTTGAGATTCAAAATTCTACTTTAATTTGAGAGTTTTTAAATCATTTTGGTATCAAAGTGATTTTGATCTTTGTGGATTGTGAAAATGAATTTTTATGACAGTTAGTAGGTCCCAAAAAGATAAGGAGCTGCTGCATAGTAATCCAGAAATCTCTACGTAAGGGAGGAATAAAGGGGAGAAAATGAACCTTGAAAAATTGAATAGAAGAGCTAAGAAACCAGGTTTGGCAGAAGTGGGTCCCAAATCGCCTAGGTTAAGTTCAGGTTTGAGTACAGGGCTTCGGCGGACAAAGGTTTGCATAAGGTCTGGCCCAAGCATCCCAATGTCCCTGGGGGTCAATCCCAAACCCACAACATTCTTCTCCATATTCTTGAGCACCATGGGCGAAATCTCCTCTGCCACAAACTGCTTCTCCTTGCCTTTAAACTGCCATTATATCATGGATTTCTCATCAGGACCTGCAAAGACCTCGAAAAGCCAGAGCTTCATATCACTTTGCAAAAAACAAATCAGAAATTTGTTGGCTAATGAGCTGCTTAACATTGGACACAACGTCGGTGGCTTTCATGGCCACCTGGTTTTTTGTGACATCACCAATAAGTTGCTCCATGTTGGTAAATGCCATATATAACATTTGTGGGATGCAATGAACAACTGGTTTCCTTTTAATAATTTGGCTAGTTGGACATTAGTATTACAAGTTGCAATTCTTTCTTCTTATTTTATTATTTTTCACCCTTTGCTTTCATTGTATTGATTTAACATTGTCATTGAATCAATGTGCAGTAAGTATTTTGCTTTTTGCATAATTATGAGTTTTTTTATATATTTTTTGTATAATATATATATATAATATATATATATATATATATAATCTAACTCACAAGGTTCGAATTCGAATTCGAGTTCGGCAACAATGAAATTCAGATAAAGTTCGGCAAGGAAAAAATTCAGATTAAATTTGCCTTATGTAATTTTTAACTTTTATAAATATAAGTAATATATCCACAAAATTGTCAAAATAGTTTAACATTGCTAAATAGATTTGAAATCATTATAAAATGATGATTTAATAAAATTTAATTTATAGTTTATAAATTAAAACATAAATTAATTTTAAAATAAAACAATATTTAATTGAATATATAAAATAATTTATTTGTTATATTTAAATTAAATATGTTAAATTTTAACATATTAGTTAAATTTGATTTAAATAGCTTAAAATTTAAATTGAATACTTTAAAATATGACATTTTAATTTATTAAATGATAATATTAAAAATAAAAATTATAAAAATAAAAATAAAATAATATTAAATTTAATTATAATAAATGTTTAATTTTTTAATAACTAAATAAAATAAAATTTACCATTAGCAATTTAATTTTATAAAAGTTAATTATATTATATGGGGATTATTTTATCGTATAACTACTCTCATAGTTCTATATTATTAAAATTTAAGCATATATTAATAAATAATAAATATAACCTTTTTTTAATTTATAATTTATAAGTTATAACATATATTAGTAAATATAAATTAAAAACTATATGAAAATTTTATACATAATAAAAACCCCAAAGAAACAAATAAAAACAAAAATTGAAAGAGAGACACGAAAAAACTGAAGGAGGCAGAAAACAAAAGAATTGTGTGGCGGTGGCAAGAAGCAGCCTGCACAAGCACAACCAAGTCAGTAGAAATGAAGATGCAGCCCACACAAGCACACCACAGTCCGCGGAAATGAATAGCGCAGCCTGCACAAGCACACCCAAGTTGTGGAAATGAAGATGTGCAGCCCACGACCTCGCAGGGAAATGAAGATGTGCAACCCACAATTTCAAGGGAAATGTAGACACACAGGGATGAAATGCCAACTCTCAAACTCACGCTCAAAGATCAACTGAAACAGATTGGAAACCTCACGCCCAAAGATCAACTGAAACAGCTTCGGTTGTGTATTTATAGAACCCACGAGCAACATTTTATAAAAAAAAAGATTCAAAACCCTTAAAATATTTTCGAAAACCCTCAAAAACACTTAAAAAAATATTTTAATGAAAAAATTGTGACGCGTTTTCCGTACAAACAATAGGGCGAATTTTAACAAATTTTTAAATAAACATTTGAAACTCACCCAAATTCGAATTTCATGGTTAATGTTCGTCGAATTCTGTGACATAGTATATAATTGTACCCAGCAATATCAAACATAAGGAAAACATCATCTTATGTTGAACCAGGACCACTAAGCCAAACCCAAACTGACAGCTTTGCAAAAGAGTGATAACCTTCAAGAGAAACATTGAGATTGTTAAAAAAAATCAAAATTAGATGAGGCAAACAACAAGAACATATGATAATATTATCGCAAGGATGTATGAAGACAGCTTGGGCGACAAGAAGATTCGAGGCAATGGCCTTCAAGATGCGTGCGAGGGCAGAAAGCAGCATCAGGCTGTGGTCAAAGCTTGGGACAATGGCAAGCTGCAGGGCAGAACCAGGAATGGTAGTGGCAGCAATGCGTCTGGGGATGGGCGTCATCAGTATGCCCTTCGATCCGTCTCATCCCTAGAGCATTCCAATCCCCTCAATCATTCACAGAAAACCCTAGGTTTTGACCCTCTAGGAAAGGCTCATTCTGATGCGGCACTTGATGTTGGACTTGTCTCTCCTGCATTGGATCCTTTCATGCTTGATTCCTGCAAAAATAAATCAAACCTTTACCATGTTTGCTCTGCTTTCTGCCTAGAACAGATCCAGTGGGCAAACCCTTGATCACCTCCTTCAAAATCTCTGATTGATTCAGTTTCTAGTCCAATGCCTCTTCTCTTTCTCTCGGGGATGCAGAAGTGGTCCTATTAAGGATTTTTACATCGATGTGATCGCTCAAGATATTGGTAAGCAGTCCTTGGTTTTGCAATGCTTGCAAAGGCATTAGTCTGTCGACTCTATCTTCAAATGGATCCAAACCAACTAGAGTAACCTGTACACTCCGAGGATCGAGTCTTTGGATTTTGGATTCTTTTTTATCACTTTCTGCTCTACTGCAAACTGCAATTTCGTTTTCTAGAATAGTCCACGGTTCTTTGGTCATTCTAGCCTTTTCACCTCTCCATGGTCTTCATTTGTTGATCCAGCTTTTGCAAAAATTACATCTGTCCTGACATAGATCAGGCTCTATAACCTACCCTTGGTTTTGCGAAACAGTGGTTTAGTTTGTGATTTGATTAATCAAATCAGTTCCTTTGTTAAGCATGATTCTGATGTGGCTCCTCTTGATCACAGATTTACAAGGTTTGTGCCATGATTGATATTTCTAAACCCCTCTCTCACTCTATTTGAGTCCAATCTTCTCATGGCATTTGGACTCAGTATTTAAATTTTGAAGGGTTGCCCTTTCGTTGTTTTCGCTGCAACAAACTGGGACATAAAATCGAGGCCTGCTCTATCCAACAGCAGGCGGGGCTTAGATTTGTCAACCTTAAAAAATAGGTAATGAAGGAGGTTCTATGAATGCTAAGTTCATCTAGCGAAATCATGGCAAGTTTCAAAATTCTCAACAGGTTTCTAGGCAGGAACCTGTTCAACCTACAAAGCCTTCCCACTGTTCCACTTATTGCTGTCCAAGATAATATGCCTGATGCCTCTTCGGAGTCGGACACAGATGGCTCTAAGTCTGATGGTACCTTTTATTTTATGGATGATTTGGATAATCCAAACCATGACTGTTTTGAGGACAACATGGTCTTGCAGCCACCTTGAAAACTTGGGATTTTTTGGACAGCGAGCAGTAAACTTAAACCTGACTGCAGTTCGAGGAGGATGAGGGGGAAGAAGACTGTCGCTGAAAAGCTTCGAATGGAAGGCATGGAAGCTGTCGAGGGGGGCACTCAGTGGACTATGGATGCTCTCTTCTCCGGAAACAGCAGAAAAGCCTAAGGGCTATCTTTTTGGGATCTTTTGCTTTTGTGTTTGTTCCTGGTCTCTGACTAGTTCTCTATAGATGTAGTTCCGTTTCTTCTTTGTAGTTGGGACTCTTTAATCATGTTTGGAAGACTCTATGTAACTTTTATTTTTCTATGTTTTAATAAAGGGTGGGGACCCTCTTTCCACAGCTTACGGATCAAAAAAATCAAGAACATATGATTCAACAGGAAGCACACATAAGCCAAGATCCATCTTCATTGGGATTTGCAGTGAGAGCACTCACAAAGAAATTTGGTATTGGAGATGTCAGTGAACACTTCAAGAACCGGGAAACCTTCTCGGAAGGTGAAAAAGAGATTCAAGTTTTATACATGTCCCATTTAAAGTTGAAAGAAAGTAGAAATTAAATCTTCTGATGGGCAAGTACCCAATGTTTTAAACACTTGGTTCAAACAAACGGCAGTCTATTTCGATGTGCATAAAGTTAATGAGAAACAAAGGATACTTTTTGCACATCTCAAAATGACTGAACATGCTCCTATATGGTGGGAAAATTATTTGTCATCTTTCAAAATTTGAAGGAAATTATTGGTGTGCAAAAGGGAAGGCTTTAAGGAATTGCTACACAAGAACTTCTACCCTATTGGGCACAAGGCTAACCAGAAAATCAAATTGTTGTATCTCAAATAAGAAAATAGGCAAAGTGAGTAGGATTACACTACAATGTTTCATAGACAAGCCATGTTAGTAGGCATGGACTTCAACAATTAGGATATCCTTAAGTACCTTGAAGGTTTTCACAGCCAAATCAGAAGAAGAGTAGTCACCACCAACCCACAAGACTTCTTCAAAGCTTGTCTCCAAGTATATATGGAAAGCGAAGGATGACTGCTACATTCCACATAGGAGAAAGTGAGTAAACCTTTTCCTCACTAAAGGTATTGATAAGCTTTTGTGGTACCAAAAGTCTCTCCATAAGGATCAGAGAAAATGTAAAACATGAACAGTAAATGAATTCAGGAAAAGGAACAACAGTGACAGTTGGGGATGAACATTCATTAGGAATGAACCCAGACCTGTGGGATTGACCCCCAATTGTGCAAAATGGAATTTAAAAAGAAAAGGTGGCTTTTCCACTCTTATCTTCAAAAGGAACCTTGTAGGGCTCAAGGGGGATACTCCAACAACTAGCAATTATAAATTGAGGTGAAAAGTACAATTTTTTAGCATGGAAAGGAAAACAGAATATTGTATTAATCAAAAGAAAGGAGAATTCAGCCAGTTCATTGTGGTAATTGAATGCCTGACAATTGTGTATGCAACTAAGTTCAGCAAGGAGCAGATTGCATCTACAGAAACATTGTATTTGCCTGATCTTTTAATAATATTATGGTAGAAGTGTAGTTGCTACTATCAAAGCTGCTTTTCCCTTTAGGGAGTTTCCTAGGGTTAAAATTCTGAGTTAATTGTGTTGAACATTTTTATTTCCAGCATGTTATTATTCTACTTCAACAACATTCATCCCTCTTTAATACTGATATATGTTAGAGCAAGTAGAATGGTAGATCAATTCTTTGTGATTCAAAATCCTACTTCAATTTGAGAGTTTACAGATCAGATATCTCCAACTCACCCAGAGGATCTAGGATATGTCACCATAAGGCACTAAATAGAACCCATTTAAAGCCCAAAACCATGTCCACTAGTGTCACAAATAAATACCATATGAATATGCTATGCCAATTAATATAGTTAATTTTCTAAAAAAATGACAAGAATGTATGCGATTCATCTCAATCTAAATTTTGCTATGAAATACCATTAGTTGATTATCTTCTTGAAATACTCAAAACAAAATGTATTAACATCTTGACTCCATTGGAGAAGTCCATATAATTCAACATATCACTTTAATTTTATTGAACTGTTTAGAACAATTGATCCACTATGATGCAGGAGCATCCTGGGGATAGTGCAATCTTGCATCAGGCCCCCTTACACCAGCCCCCGCCCCCATTGGTGTAGTCTAATCTATATCATTATGTATATTAAATTGCAAGTTAGCTTTGTAGGCTATTCTAGGCATTTACATTGAGATCAAGACCACTTCGTTGTTGTCACAAGTGGCAACTATGATCACACTAAGTATAAAGGGCCATCATAATAATTTATTGGGGTCTCATAATTGAGTTATTTTTGGGGCAGGTATTTATGCAAATGCACTCAATTATAAAGTGACATCATATCATGTACTTGTCTTTTGAGGGCACTTATACATGGGCATTTTCTAATCATGAACTACAATAAAGTTCCATCTTGAGGGGCTTCATGCATGAGCTTCTAGTGTTTCTACACAAACAAGACATAACAAAGGGATGAGAGTGTAGTTGGATGACAATGAACTATAATCCTACTTCCATCTTGATGAAAGCTCACATGAGTTGCATCTAGATCCTCTAATTCTCTCTTCACCACATCTTGCTTATAACTTGACACATCTCAATTACATTGATTCACATCTCAAATTGAGAGCCAAAAGTAAATGATCTTGAATCTTCCACTTAAATTCACATTATATCATATTTCAAATTGAGCGCCATTGATTATAGTTAATGTTCTCGAATCTTCATTATACTTTCTCTTATAGGTTGGTTTTAGTCACTATTCAACATCAGCACAGAGGTATACAAGCAACTGCCAGATTCACTTATCATTATCTCTTCATCCTCTCTTGAGGGGATTTCATCTTATAGGTTTCTCCTCCTCATCTTTTGAGGGGCATCATCATTATACATGGATTTCTTATCAAGCCTAGTTGTCAAGACCCATTTCACATTTCACATTTCTCCTAAGTTGCACTTGAGAGGGGTGTTGGTGTAATTATTTGATTGAACCTTATTAAATTAACTTTAGCAAGTTATTTAATTATTTAGCTAGGGTGAGATAAATGAGGACATGTAAATTCCCTTTGTGATGGGATTTTGTTTTTTTCCTTATCTTCTTAAATGTGGAAACATTGTTAAAGCAATCCCTTAATTTTTGGTTTTTCTACCTTATCCTCATCCTCATCGGATTTGAAAACTTGAGGCTATTTATTGTAGCTCTTTCCTATCACTAAATAATCCACCAATTTTCATCTTAATCTCTCCATTCTCTCAATATTAGATTTTAGTTGATAATTGCATTTTGCATGATCTCCAAGTTTGCACATAGTTTTTTGTAATCTTCTATAGTCACCTAATCCTACACACATGATAAAAACCCCAATTACTTTAATTTACTGTTTCATTATAAAAATTCTATTCTTTCTTTTTTGTTTAATATTGTTTCCATTTGAGAAGAAAATAAACAAAGAAATGCACCTAAATAAGTAAATCCTAGAGAACTAAATAGTTACTTTGTAGAAAATCCTTTGAATCGACAAATGTAGAAATATAATAACTAGAATTGTTGCCCCACACAATGCATGGACAGTTTAACCATTATAACTATCAATTACATACCTAATCAAATGCATTTTTCCTCAGGAGAGGGGAATCTACTAACTTATAATGGACCATTTTAAATAGCGAAACAAACTTTAAAAAGAAGTTACAGGGATTTCAAATTGAAAAATCCAATCCATACCATAACATGGTCACTTTAATTGCAACAATTTACTTATCTCAACATGTTTTGCAACATGTTCCCATGCTTTACAAATGAGGAGTGAGCTCAATTTATAGGCTCCTCAATTACAATTCAATGGCCAAGATTGATTTAGAATCAACGGCCGAGATTACAAAATAAAACCCTAATTAGGGCTTGTCATAACTAACTCCTTCTCGACCAATGAGAAAATTACATTCGAGGACACTTGTCCCTTTTTGCTAAATATGAACCAACAATAAAATAGAAGTTTCCGCATGGTGGAGTGTCAGGTTCATTGAATCTAGACATGCTGACTTGGAACAATTTGATTGGTCGAGGCGCCACTTCAACAGGTTGGATGTCCTCCTTGGTCACTTTGTTTGTTTTCCCATGTTCTTGCCTTAGAATATTTTCCTTGTTGATGACTCTGTCCTTTGTGCTTGTTTCTTCCTAGCTTTGATCTTGGATTCACCTGTATTGGAAGTCTCGCCTTGGAGCACATGTTTAGAGTTGAAGTCATTAAGGTTTTCTTTCTTGATTGCTTTGAAATTCCTACAAGTGCCTTGAATTTGGAGAACTCCCCTATGCTTTTGCCACAATGGAGGAAATTGGAAATTTCTCTGTGAAGAATTTCCCATACTTAGCCAAATTTTGGCTATTCAATTTCATTTTGTAATACCTTCATGTGGACCATTCAACATTTAGCCAAGGTTTCGGATGAACTTTGCCTGTGGATTTGTCTTCAATTTTGAATTTGGCTTGTGCTATGTAGGACAAATTCCATACTTGGACAAGAATTTTATTCATTTCCTCTTTACTTTCCCTCTTTATTCTTCATATTTTCTTTCCAACACTTAGTCAATTTTCTAAATTTCCCTCCCCAAGGCATCAACACTTAGTCAATTTTCTGAGTTTTCTCTCCCCAAGGTATCAACACTTAGCCAATTTTATGAGTTTTCCTTAGCAGACTTCATAGTTGTTGTGCCACTTTGCTCATTTGCTAAGGCGGAGTTTGTCTTCATTATGCCTTTCCCATCTTGATCTGGGGCGAACTCCATCTTCTTCTGAACAAGGCTGGCTTGACCTTGTGGTTGGACATCTTCATCTTTGGAGGGCAGACTTCACCTTCTTCAAGCCCTGCCAACTTTGGGCGGACTTCTTCATGCCTTAGACTTTTTCTCATCCTTGGGCGGATTTTCGTTGTGCTTTTCCAAGTGCAAAGGTGGACTTGACAACTTCTTGGACATTCTTCATGCTTGGCGCACTTTGCCAATGCCTTAGACAAATTTCTCTTCTTGGGCGGACTTTGGTTTCTTCTTGCCAATGGCGGACTTGGTAATGATCTTTCCAAGGGCGGACTTTGGAAGTTTCTTTTCCAGAGGATGGCGGACTTGAAGGTTGGCTTGCCATCCTTCTATCTTCTCTTCTAAGCGCTTCATGCCTTAGAAAAAATTTCCATCATACTTGAGGGCGGACTTTGGAGTGCTTCGGATGTTGCTCCATACTTAGCCAAATTTTGAGTTTTCCTCTCCTCATCTTGGCTGGGCGGATTTTGCTTGTGATCAAGCCATCACTCATTCTAGCTTGGGGCGGACTTGGCTTATGATCAAGCCATCACTGATTCTAGCTTGGGGTGGAATTGGCTTATGATCAAGCCATGTCCAAGGGCAGACTTTGTCTAGAGTCAAGCCATTATATATTCATCATGGGGCGGACTTTGCTTATGATCAAGCCATAACACTTTCCACATGGGGCGGACTTCATATTGTGCTGAGACTTTTCCAAAAGCGGACTTGGCAAGGTGTCAAGCCACTTATCTTCTTCCTATGGTGGACTTTACCCATGTTCATGCCATGATTGACACTTAGGCAATAATCCGGCCTTTATCAGGTACATCTTAAAATTTCACACTTTTTCCATTTCGGGGGTCTTTTGAAGATGACAATGTTGAAACCATGACCCAGGCACTTTCCAAGAATAGAAACCTTCCCAAAGTAGAAACTTTCCAAAACTAAATCCCTAAAAAATAGGAAATCCAAAATAGGCTAAAAGTGCCAAAAATAAAGTCCCTAAAAAATAGGGGGCCAGAGTGACAAATGCCAAAAAAGTAGGTGTTAGAATTGACTCAAACGACAAGCAATCCTCATTCTCCAAACCTTCGGAGCACTTTGACGATGTGTATGCAATGTTTCAGGCTTGGATTCTCAACTTGGCTCGGATGACTCTTCAAAACTTTTAACTCCTCATTGAAAAAGAAACATGGTAATTAGCAGTTGCGACACCAAGGCAAAAAAGCAAAAAAAACAAGAGGGTCCCCATTTGCAATGGGGCGATGTTGTGAAAAGGTCGCAACACTACCCCACCTCAAATTCTCTGAAGATTTTTTTTCACTCCATCTTATTGGACACGAAAGCTAAATCAATAATAAAAAAGGCCCTCCTTATTTGTTCCAAGCGATGTTACTAGTTCATCCTTGCTACCTTCTAGACCTAGGTGTTTGGAAAGCCCACAAAAAAAATATTGAGAGGGGGGGGGGGTAAATCAATATTTTAGAACTTTAAAACTTAAAACCATATGAATCAGCAATCAAAATGGTAAAAGCAAACATCAACAAGAACACCAATATCACGTGGAAAACCCTTTCAGGTAAAAAACCATAGCAAAACTATTGCTTTCAATAATTTTAAATGGGCACCAACACAAGAGAATACAATCTCCAAATTACAAAAGCGAGCACCAACTCAATAAGGATTTTCACAATACTGCAATTCTGATTTCTTAACTCGAAATGCATCCTTCCATGAGCATCTTCTCTTCAAACTAGGCACTACCACAATTTGAGCACTACCTCAACAATCATGCAACCATCTTGTAGCAGCTCAACTTTACCTGATTCATACTTCATTTCATAAACAAGTCTACATAACTTCTGATAATACCACCCGTTCATTAAAAAAAAATATCAATATAATTGAGTTCCAAAACTTCAAAAGCTACAACAGAATCAGACCTCTCTAAATTGCATATCCCAACTCAAAAGGAATACAATAACGTCAACCATTCTTCATTCATTACGCATTGATCCCCATATTTTTGTCTGAACCTCTGAATTGCATCACGCACGAACACACTAGCGAATCACGATAAAGACATTGTGGAGCTCCAAAACTCAAAACAAATACACCACAAAATATCCAGAACAACTGAATTAACCTTCTCTCAATCACCTCTACCAACACTTCAATACAGAACAAAAAACCATACATCTCCTATTTTCTAAGAAACCCAAAAAAATGGTCTGCTATATTCTTAATTGCCACGAAGACCAACAAAATAATGACAAAGCATAAAATTTGATCCCACGCAAAACAGACGCTACAATGGTAGAGGATTTAATTTTTGCACTCATGGTATAGATTTCACAACACCTGAACAAAACGTTCACAGATTTAAAGATTTTCTTCTACGTCTTCCACTACTCCAATGCACCCACAACTTGAAAAATTCAATGAAGATTTTTAAAATTCTAACAATGAATAAACTTGTCATAATTTTTAAAGCCACCCCATACACTCATATTCGTCGACGTATCACAACACCACCATTTCTATAGCACAACCACACTCAAAAAATTCATTTGCGAACTATAAATAGCCGATGCCACATTTGAAGATTTTTTTAAAAAACACAACTTACTTCTCCGGGACTAACTTCACCATAATTATTCTGAAGAAATGGTTACAACTAATCTTCACAGGAATAAAAACCACGACTGACTTTTCCATCGAGCTCCTGCAATACATAAATGTGCAAGCCAGGGCACTAGAATAAATCACGAACCTTACACATAAGCCATCATTGAAAAAAGAGATGTCGAGGGAATCTCCAAGCTGTCAATCATCAGAAAATGTTGATCGTTTCAGCACATACATGGCTCACTAAAACACCTTGTTGATGCAGGTTTTGTGACCTAAACCAACATTAGAATAAAATACCCAATGAATATCCTACTCTCTCTTGAACAAAGTTTCCAATGTGCTAAGCTAAGTGATCACAATGTAGAATCCAAGGTTCCTAGTGCATATAGGATAGTCTCAGTTGGTTTTGCTATGTTTTGTTAGTATTTCAAGGGGGGCATACGCTCAATTAGTTGGTTCAATCCTTCTTACCTTAAGGCTTTAGCAACAACTTTTCAACACTTTGAAATACAGATACGATTGTCTTATGAGTGTTGAGATTTTACTACTGTCAATTTTGAAAATAAAATAAAAAAGGCTAAGGGCTTTAGAGACTAGGCTAATTCTAAACTATTCCTAGGAATTCGAGAGACAAGTGTTGAATGGCAAAATTAAAACCTATCTTTGTTTTGCCAAGTAAAACTACAACTAGACAAAGATGGTGCAATCTTCGATGGGATTCATGAATGATATCCTATTACTCAAAGTCATCTTCAATTCGAACAATGAACATAAGTAATAGAGTTCGAGATTAGCAATTTAAAAGTTCAGACTAACCTTACACATCAAATTGAACATCATTCAATTTAAAAAAGGTATGAACAAATTTCACCATTATCAACACTATCAATCCTTCATTCATTTAAATTGCGGAAAACAAATCTATTCTATTGAGGAAATATGAAACCATGCGGACTTTCAAACTAACAAATGCTCACAAACGAGTCTAATTATTATTTTGATAGCTCTCTAGCAACAATTTCACAAGTCACTCCTAACAAATGAAAATGAGAAGGGTTTATATAGGCACCCCAATTACAAAGCAACGGCCTAGATTGATCTAAGATCAACGGCCAAGATTATTCTCAAAAACCCTAATTTAGAAAAGCATAACTAACTTCTGTGACACATGGCGCAAGGAAGAAGAGCCACTTCGAGCATGAAGACACTGACACCTTGCAAGCTAATCAAGCAAAGCTAGATTCCAAAACGTAATTCCCCTTGGCTTGCTCTTTGGCTGCGAATGCAATGAACCTTGCCATTACTAAACTGAGTTCCTCCATTGATATGTTCGATAAGGTATCCAGTTGCACTCCAATTATATCTAGAGATTCAATACATTGAGCAAAAGTGTCTTCCCACTTACCCTCTTGCCGCTGAAAGTTGTTCATATAGATCAAGAGAGATAACATATCATCTAGCTGATTTTCATCAATAGCCTCCATTTCTTTGAAATAAATACTTTGTACATTTTCCATTAAGTCTTCCAAGTTCAAACCATTTGTACCATTGGCCTCTTATCCTGTCAATCCTTCAAGTGATGTGAGGATCTTGAGTTGTATCTTTCCAAGACAATTTTGCATACCAACACATTCTTCTTTCATCAGACCATATATTCTCCTTTTTGCTAGCAAGGAACAATACCATCTATTGAAGTCATAAGAAGCTCCATCATCAATAATATTCTCTTGAATCAAGACTTGCATAGGTATTTCCTTTAATGCCTTTAGGCGAGGTATCACCTTGTCTTTTACATTTTGAAAATCCTCCCAATTCTCTTCCATCTGGCGAATTTTAGTTACAAGCATAACTGATTTATCATAAGTTCGAACACATTTCTCCAAGAATTGCCCCACTTGCTTTGAGGTATTTTTGACCCATCTTTTGGTTGCTTGACTTGATTCTTTCGAACTCCTCCTCCCACATTCTTTGATGTAGACATGGCACCTGTATGAAGCTTGAAATTAGAAAGCATGCATAAATTATAAAGAATGTGTTATGCTTAAAACCCTGAGGCTAGGTGAGTGTTGTTGTGACCTTTTCACACATCACCCCATTCAAAATGGGTACCCCCTGATTTTTGCTCCATTCTGGTCTTTTGGCTTTGGGTTGTTTTGTGGTTGTCTCTCTTGATGTTCCCTTATGTCTTTCCAAGGATGTACCCTTCTTTGGGCCCAATTTGGAATTTTGGCTTAGTCTAGAGTGCGTCTTGACAGATTAGGGTTTTCATTCTTCAAACTTGTTTGAGGTCAACTTAAGTTGGCAAATTGAAATTTGAGCTTGGCATTGCAATCTGGAGGCTTTAGGCAAGTTCCCATTAAAATTTCATTGAATTCTAAGAACTTACTATTTTTAGCAGGTGCCCCAGTTTGGGAACTTTTCCTAGGGTTTTGGAAATTTTGATCATATCACTAAGTTTAGACCCTTTCAGAGGGCTTGCATGCAACATTTGAGCGAATTCTGACAACTTCCTATTTTTAGCAGTTATATTTTTAGCACGTCCACTTTTGGCAAGCATGGTGTCACCGGAACAACTCCAACACTTCAGCTTTCAAAATGGAGCAACATGCAACGAGAACGGCATCAAACGGAGGTCTACAGAAGCGCATGCAATGGAATTAGGGTTTCCTACTTTCATGCCTAAAATGAAGGGCAAAACGCGAGAAAAACTAAAAACCGATGTATCCCATTGCAATCAGCATTCTTCAAGGAATCTACTGGTAAAATTTGAGCGCATTCTGCACACTTACTATTTATAGTAAGTCACTTCCAAAACAAGGCTAAAAATAGCAGGTGAGCAAAAAAGGCAGGTGTGAAAAAGTCTATCAAGCGATGAGGACCCTGGTGAATGAATTTCAAGTCTTGAGGAGTTGCAGATGTTTGAAAATCTCCAGAGCTTCAAAAGTTACTATAAATAGAAAGCAAGGGCAAGCGGGACAAAAAATTGGCTAAGTGTTCCAAAATCCCCTTCTATATACGGGAATACATATTGACTATACTTGGATTGAGGATCTTCACAAAATGGCTAAGGCGTGGAAATTCAAAGCAACACCTTCAAATGCACCCAAGGAAGGAGAGGTTGGGTGAGAAGTTTGTCTAAGACAAAAATAAGACAAGACCTTCCTAAATGCGCCCTAAGTTCAATCATGAAGCCCCTAAGTGCGCCCAAGGAAGGAGTGCCTAGGAAGAAAATTTGTCCAAGGCAAGAAACATGATGCTAGAGGTGGTGAAATGCGCCCTAGGAGAAATAAGAAGGCACGAGAAATATTCTAAGGCATTGAATAATTGAAGTAACACCCCTCTAATGCGCCCATGAAGTGAGTTCATTGAAAATTTTCTAAGGAAAGGAAAATGAAACAACAAGGGGTCAAATGCGCTCTTGGGGGAGAAGAGGTAAGAAAATTGTCTAAGTCAAAGAAAATGAAAGCTCAAGCCTTCAAATGCGCCCAAGGAGAAATGAGGGAAAGCTTAAGAAATTCTCTAAGGCATGAAACGAGATGCCACTAGGTGATATGAGCCCAAGGGGTAAATGTGTTAAGAAATTTCCTAAGGCATGGAAACATGAAAGTCCACCCTCCCAAATGCGCCCAAGAGAGGACAAGAAGTTGAAAATATTCTAAGTCTAAATTGAAGTGTACCACCTCAAATGCGCCCAAAAGGATGAAGGAGATGATGTCAAAACGCCTAAGGTTGAAAATGTGAACACCTCCCCTCAAATGCGCCCAAAGATGGATAAGTGTTTGAAATTTGTCTAAGGCATGAAGGATTTGAAGATGAAGTGAAACTCAAACCTCAAGCTCCCAAACGCACCAAGGTGAAGAAGAGTTGGCAAAAGTTTCTAAGGCATTGAGAACGAAACAACACCTCCCCAAGTGTGCCCAAGACAAAGATGTTAGATGAGAATATTTTCTAAGGCACAAAGAAATAAGAAGACCCTCCCACCCAAATGCGCCTAGCACAAGCATGAGAACAATGCGTCCAAGGGGGATACATGTGAAACATAAGGGATTGAAAGTCAAACATGAAACACCAAGGGTGAAATGCGCCTTAACACAAAGGGTCATACGCGCCCAAGGTGGAATGAGGGGAGATGAAAATATACTAAGGTAAAATGCGCCCAACTCGAGATAAGAAATGTGTCAAGTGCATACATGGTGAAAATATTCCAAGGCATGGGATTATGTTTCAACATCAAAAGGGGGGATAAAATTTTAAATGTTGGAGATTTTAAATAGGTTGGATAATTTCCCCATAAATATTTGAGTTAACTAGATGTTACAAGGAGTTAAAAGGGAAATTTTAAACAAATCAAATGATTCCCTTTTGGACATTTAAAATAACGAAGTGTCAACAGGCAGTTTAAAGGGGAAATTCGAATTTTGCATGGGAAAGAATCTACAACAGAGGAAAATTCTATGACGATTGGGACCCGTCTAAGTGATAACTCGCCCATCACTTCACCAAAGTTAGAAAATTGCCAAGTAGTGGGAGAGGAAATTGAATGAACTTGCTAAAATAAACTCCTACACACGATTATTTAAACAAACGAAATTTTCATTTCTTCTCACCATTTGCACGTGCGAAATTGTGATTCTGAAGGTGAGAAGAAAAGTATTGAGAAGTTGCTAAAGTGAGAAAGCTTGAGCGAAATTTTTTCTAAGTGCCAAAAGTCATATTGCTGAAAGTGTTGGGCTTTGAGTTAGAAATTTTGAGGTTTGGAGTTAGAAGTTTTAATGTTGAAGGCTCCAATTTTCAAAGCTAACTCCATATTTTGGGCATCTTGAGGTGATTTCTTTTTCTAAGTCTGAATTTTAACATCTATATTTTATTTTGCAGGATGGCTGAGGCAAGAAGAGGAGATGTTGCAAGGGCGAACAAGGCTGCAGGCAAGGCTGCAAATGTTGAAACAAGCAAGGCTAATGCGTCCAGGCAAGCAATAATAAAGAAATTCAGCAAGCCATTTCTTCCTGAATCAAAGTTTACTTCAAAGCTGGGGGGCTTGAGTGATACCAACCTCAGTTCATTCAACCTGGGAGCACTCAACGGACAAATGTATGGGCTAGGAGGCCATCCCCCATCAGTCACAGTACACCAGATTATGAAAAGTGGAATTTATGCGGCTGTTGGTTTTCCACTAGCAATTCAATGTCCAAAATTAATCATGGAGTGCACCAACTGTTATAGGCCGGAGCGAAGGACAATTGTTTCTCCTGATGGCAAATTGTTTGCCAACCTCACACCTAATGCCATTGGAGAGGCGTTTGGAATTCCCACTTCTAATAGGATGGTGTAAAAAACAAAAGAAAGAGTTGAAAGGATGTACGCCTCCACTTTTGAAAGGTGTGTCGGGATGATAAATTCAGTTTTGATGCAAAAATCTAAGCCTCCTCGCACCAAGCTTCCAAAGTAGATTATCTTGGATGATGTGAAGCAAGAGTACTGTGATTTAATAATGATGCTTAGCCGGGTGAACGGAAGTTCTCAATCATTCATCTTCGAGCCATGGATGTTTTATTACATCGGGATTGTAATGAAGGGGAAGGAATGTGTTGACTGGGCAAGGATGATAAGTGACAATTTGGATGAGTAGTTCAGGAACCTAAGGAGAACAAAAACATTCTACATGAGTTCATACGTTATATATATGTTGGCTCGGATGACCAAGTATAGAGGAATAACTTACAAGGAGCCAATTGGATGTGGTCCTGAGTAGTTTAAAATCTATGAGGCTTGCCCACAGTTGCACTTGAGCAACACCGCCAACTACAAAAGGGTGAACGATGCCTTCACCATGCACATAGCGAGGACTCTTCAATGAAGGACTTAGCAAAGAATATCAAAGGAGGCTCAAGAGTTGATCGAAGAATACGAATATTGTCTTATCCAATTTTCGAAGTTCACCTATATTAGGCTGCAGGGGTTCACATTGTATCCATATAGATTACCGAGGTACCCCACTGACAAAATGGTTATGCTAGAAGTATCTAGGCAGCTCATCGCCTACAATAAAATCCAGAAGAAAAAGAAGAAAGGAGGATTAGACTTCCCGATCATTATGGGAAATTCAAATGAAGTTTGTCCTTCATTGCAGGCAACCAGAGAAGCTGAGGATGAGTTGCAGTTCTTCCACCTCACATACCACACCGGCAAGCAAGATTTTGATCCCTACAATAATATCAGAATAGTACAGGGTGTGGAGTATAGGCACAAGGCTCATATTGAGGACTTATGGGCTAATGCAGTAGATGATGTTGAAGTCAGGAGAAGAATGTTTACTAGGCTACCCCTGAAGATGATTAGAGAATGTGAAATTATTCCAGTTCCAGATCAAGTAGATGAGGACGTGAATGTCATGCAGCCGGACTACGAGTCAATGAGAAACACACCAATCCCACTACCTGATTGGTCAGAACCGAAGGTCACAGACTTGGACACGTTATGCATACCAGTTTTGACATTCACGAGGAACTAGGTGGAGAAGCATGTGAATAGGCTCAAAAGTAAATCAGTTGCTCTCACTTACCATCTCATGGGTGACCAGAGGCAGCCATTAGCAAGGAAAAGAAAACAGGTTGCCCAAGCTTCAAAGCCACGAAGAGAAGCACAAGCTCAGCTAGTAGAGCAGGCATCACCCGTACGATCGCAGACTCAATCTTCGAGTGTGCAGAAGCTTTCACTATTTGGGAGTCAGAGAAATAAATCGAATGAGGAGCAAGAATTTCAGGAGGTAAATCAGCCACCACTCAAGGAGTCAGATAGCCTGAGTGTCAACACTCTTAGAAGAGAAAGTCAACAAGAGGAGGAAGAGGAGACGGCAACAAACACTCGCTTCCAGCAAATGATTGAAACAGCATTGGAGGATGAGAATACTACAAGGCAAGAGGCTCGAGGCTCAGCAGAAGATATTCAATAGATGGAGACTGATGAGCCTCAACATTAAGTTGTTAGAGAAGAAATACGCAAAGAGGAAGCAACTAAAGAGCAGCCCCTCATTGTTTGTAATCCACAACAAGCAGTACCCGATTGGCTCACGAAGAGGATGTGATGTTCCGACACTATAGCTGATTTGTTTTCACTTAATTTGTAGGTCTGATTTTGTTTGTCTTTGTGTTTTCTCTTATGCTTTGATTTCGTTTGCTAGAAATACTAGAATGATATATAAAGAGCATATGTGTACCATGAAAGCTTCAAATAAACTAAGCTAATGGAATAACTTGAGTACATTGCTCATTTCAATGTCTCAAATAGTTTCTTCATTACATAATAAGTTGCTTACAATATATAACTTACATTAGATTGGAAACTAAGTATTCCATATATCATATTTCAACTTACAGCCATACAGCACTGTGAATAGTGTCCCGCTATAGTACCTACACCCAATGAAATGTTGATTACTCTTCGAAGATGAACTTCTCCCACCAAAAACCGTAATGGAAAGCTTCCTAGGGTAAGGGCGCCCCCTTTGGGTGAAGTTGCAGCCACTCAAGATAGGTGTTTCTTTTCTTTTTTTGCTGATCTAACCCTCAAGAAAAAGCGGCTGGCTGTAGCTTCAAAAGACAGTCCAAAAACTTCTCAAACGCGAACAGCTCTTGTATAATCGTGATTGGAGACAACGGCAACTGGAAACACTCAAACCCAAGCTCAAAACAACCTGCAAACCAGCAAGTAGATCTCCAAAGAAGCAGCAAAATACAGATCAGCAACTTTAAGGTGGTGTTTCACACCCTCAAGCAGCTCCAAATGAAGAACCAAACCCCACCAAGCTCACCCACTGCAAGAAATAAGGAAATCCTAGCCTCCTTCTTCCTCCAAGCTTCACTCCCAAGTTTTCTTCAAGCCAAAATGATCATCTAATAAAGCAATTCGAATTTCCTCTCTTGCCTTTTATAAAATTACAAAGGAAACACTATTCATTAAAGTGAACACTATTCACTTAAGTTATAACATTTTTCACTTTAGTAATGAATAGTAACTTTAAAATAGAAAGTGACCCCTTCATATTAAAACACATGGTCTCTAGGCCGAAGATGGTGAAATAAATGGTGAATATCATTAAATTAAGCACTAGTATCATGCCAAATGCCACAATTCACCTTGCCACCATGCGTCGGAGATCAACACTAAAGTTTGACGACTAAGTGCTTGTCCAAGTGACCCTCTATCCAGAACCATTAGCCTACGAGGGTCGACATAATAGGCTAATCGCCTCAACTCTGATGCTCGTGAAAAAAGGGACATTACAATCCGCCCTCCCTGAAATTGTTTGTCCCCAAGCAATCTCTACTGCAAAGAAACCTCACTCTACGGAAGGCCCAAAAGAAGAACTATAAAATATCCCATGCATCACCAACTAACTCTGGAAGCACCAGCATAAACACAACTGCGCCAAATATTCCTGGATCCCAAACCCAAAATGAAGGTTTGTCGAGTTTACCTTCCTCCGACTTCCGCTGCGCTCTACTGCCCCCAACTTCATCATGCTATGAGCGATGAAGTAACCCAATGGGACCCATCCAATATTCAATACTAAACCTTTTACCACCTAGATCCCAAAACGATCTGAACTCACATCCATCTATCATGCAGAGATAAGAATATCTAGAAGCATCCGCTATGCCAAATCTCTCTCTGTCCTCCGTTAAACACCCATGGATGCGATAACTAACCCAACCATCATGCCAACTGACATCACAGTCACTCTGTAACACTGTACCTGAATGTAATCCCTGTGACATTAAAGTAGCAACCCTTGTCAGATACATATTAGCATGGTGGATAACTGACTGTTGACCTTGCAAGTAATCCTCTGCAAACAACTGAGTCGGGTACTTGCAGCCTCTAACTCTGTCTTCTGAAGATGGCAAACTCCCATCCCACAACGGCTGGTATAACCTTGGAGCCAATCCACATCGATGCGTCATCAAGTCCTCCGCGTGTGGATCAAAAGAAACATGATGAGCACTCATCACTATGTGGTTGCGATAGAATGCTCCAACCTCGGTGAATGGTTCATCACTAGCAATATTGGAATCAAGCAACTGATCACTCTGACTTTGAGGCATAACAATCTGGCGTCCAAAATCAACTGCATGGAATGAGGTAACAAATTTGCTTCCAGGAGAGGGAAAAAAATCTACATGAGAGCCATACTCCCAACCAGATGACACTCCGCAAGTCCCCAGTGGAGACGACGGAGTAGCGTTGTGTACTAACACACAACTCTCTAGAGAATCCACCATAGCCACACAAGAGCTATCAGCTATTGGACCTAAGTCATTTGTCATAGTACTGACCACCAGAGTGCCTGATGTAACATGTGGTTTTCTGCTACTCTCAGTCAAAGTACTCAGCTCAACTGCGTCAACTGCCCCTGTATCCGAGATGGGTGTTACCACATCCTCACTACAACTCGTAGATGTCAAATCATGACCAACTGCCACTGTAGGAAACTGTACTATAACTGCAGCTAGTGGAGACTGTGCCAAACTGAACTCCACGGTAAGCTCCTCCAACCGTGACATTGACTCCCGAAGGGTCAACTGGGCGTTGTGCAATGAGTCCATAATCACCTCAAGCTCATGAGTGAGCTTGTCAACCTCCTCTGCTTTTCCCTTCAATGCATCATAGCAAATACCATCCCACTCGAGAAGATAGTTTCTATCAGCAAGTAACTTCAAATAATTATGTTTCATTAATCCGATAGCTTCTTGTAGTGTATGGAACTCTCCAAGGGAAAGACTGCTATCACCCTGCTCATCTGACATAAGAGTACTCCAACTATAGGTTGCCAACATCTGTGGAGCAACATCAAAATGCTCCAAAGCTGTAACAATCATATTATCACTAACCTTCAACTACCCCGTCAGATGGTGATGCCCTCGCGACTCATCATTTCCACCCAAATCTGCACTATAGTAAGAGGTTGAGCCCTCATCACTCACCTCATGATCAACAACATCATGTGTGCTATCCTCAATGCACACATCAACAACTAAGGTACTGCTGCTATGTACCTCAACGGATGGCTCATCGGTTAAGGTAGAAACTGCTGATATGACAGTATCTTCACACACTTCCTCTGCCAATGTAACCGTATCACCATCCAACTCACGATCATGTGGTTCTATGTCAACACATGAATCATCGAACTTGTTCTCTAAGGCTTGATCTGGAAAATCAGACTCACCATGACATAAATCCACGACAAATACTGCACCATTAGTACCCAATTCCTGAGTACTTTCCTGTAGCAACTCAATAGTAGCATCATGCACATGTGTAGCCACCATTGTTTCATGTTGTTGCAGGCTACAAGCTAATCTTTGTTGTGAAAGCGTGAGTTTTCGTTGAGTCTTATTCAAGATGCTCTCAACCCTAATCCTAACTCCACCAGACCAGAAGTGGTGAAGCAATACACTGTGACCCCTCCAAACGGCAGTGCTAACTCTACCTCCACCTGGATCCCAACTCAGTAAACCATGCCAATTCCAAACACTATGTTGATACACCTTAGGTATCATACTTGAGTCGCACAGATAAACTGAAATTTTATCAACCTCAACACCACCTGACTTCAACGACGCCACTCGGATATACCCTTTTTCCAAATTGCAGCAAGTCTCCAAGTCTTGAATCAAGTGATAATCAGCATGGGAGAATAAAGTAGAGGACTTGCTAAACCCAGAATCGTCATCTGAAGTCGGAGACAAGTCATACCAAAGCTGACTAGAGCACTCCTTATTCCACCCACCTCTTTGTGCCATCAAAGTCGTCATCAAATCTAGTGTATGTGGGATGAAAATGAGTTGATGAGCATACCTCATGCTGCAATCGAGGTGAAACTCTCCTGACTGTGCTAACTGAGTGCTCACCAAAGAACCCTTAACGTCCTCAAGCTCTAGAGACAGCTTATCAGCTTCCTCTTCTTCCCTCATCAAGGAATCCAAATAGATCCCAACAAGGCTAAGTAGGGTGTCTCTGTCTGAAAGAAGGTTCAAATAATTCGTCTTCATTATTTCCATACCTTCTTTGACAATCTGCAAATCATCATGAGAAGATCCGGCTCTAGTCCTTTCTTGTCTTCTCTCTAACTGGACTGCCCAAAGATGATCCTCAATTAATTTGTGCATCCTGTCATGATGAGATAATGCCGCAATAATCCCATCCTCCTTCACTTTCAACTTAGTCTCCAAACTACGAACAACCTCTGCACCATATGATGAAGCCTCTAACTGTTCTTGTTTACCCATGTCTGGAATCTTCACCAGGTTCTTCGATTGCCCAGGCTTACCAACCTCATCACTGTCATTAGAACAAGGTGCATCCCTTCTCTGCATAAGGAGTCCTCTAAGGTTATCTATTCCCTTTTGTCTTGCTATGTCGATGAGATTGACTTTATCTTTTACCTTCTGAAGGTGTTGTCTCGCATTGGCAGCGACTAATCTAGCCTCCTTGGCTTTTTGCAACCATCCTTCGTTCAACTTTTCGGACCTCTTTACCTCTTCGCTGCCAAAATATACAAAACCATCCCTCATATGTTTGATATCTTCATGTCTACCAAATGGTGTAGTCACAACACTAGTGGCTGCTCCACTAAGTAGAAGATCAATTTTCACATTCTCCTCAATATCTTGGGCCTTCAATGGACTTTCAAATGTGTGAATATCGTCCACCAAACCACAATCCGATTCCTTCTCATGATAGGTTGAAGTAATGCTAGACTCAAATAATGAGGTATCACAAGAAATCTGACCTTCTTGTTGCTGCTCTAATGTAACTGATTCAACTTCAACCCACTTTTGCTTTTCTTCAACCTTGACGCCATCATGAAGTGTCATGTGACCCAAATCTTCCTCTTGGCAAATCTGTTTTGTACTCTCCTTAGGATCATCAGTAGGCTGATCACTAACTGCTGCAAATTCATTGTAGAGATTTCTAGAAGTTTCTCCTATAGATGCCTCTTCTCTCTCCTTCTTTTTGTTTTGTGATCTAGACCTGAAAAAGGATAATATGTACTGCTCTAAATTTGGGTCTAAAAGCATTTTATTAATCCTTTTTGAAATCTGACTTGACTCCTTCGCTACAGTATCCAACTGCTTTAATATGGCATTCCATTGTTTTCCGTGTGGAGCCATGAAGCACAACTAAAACTTTTGCAGCTAAAACTCATCCAACAGGTTGGCAGGAAACCGCTCTGATACCACTGTGAAGTTCCGACACTCTAGCTGATTTGTTTTCACTTAATTTGTAGGTCTGATTTTGTTTATCTTTGTGTTTTCTCTTATGCTTTGATTTCGTTTGCTAGAAATACTAGAATGATACATAAAGAGCATATGCGTACCATGAAAGCTTCAAATAAACTAAGCTAATGGAATAACTTGAGTACATTGCTCATTTCAATGTCTAAAATAGTTTCTTCATTACATAATAAGTTGCTTACAATATATAACTTACATTAGATTGGAAACTAAGTATTCCATAGATCATACTTCAACTTACAGCCATACAGCACTGTGAATAGTGCCCTGCTACAGTACTCGCACCCAATGAAATGCTGATTACTCTTCAAAGATGAACTTCTCCCACCAAAAACCGTAATGGAAAGCTTCCTAGGGTAAGGGCGCCCCCTTTGGGTGAAGTTGCAGCCACTCAAGATAGGCATTTCTTTTCTTTTTTTGCTGATCTAACCCTCAAGAAAAAGCGGCTGGCTGTAGCTTCAAAAAACAGTCCCAAAAACTTCTCAAACGCGAACAGCTCTTGTATAATCGTAATTGGAGACAACGGCAACTGGAAACACTCAAACCCAAGCTCAAAACAACCTGCAAACCAGCAAGTAGATCTCCAAAGAAACAAAAAAATACAGATCAGCAACTTTAAGGTGGTGTTTCACACCCTCAAGCAGCTCCAAACGAAGAAGCAAGCCCCACCAGGCTCACCCACTACAAGAAATAAGGAAACCCTAGCCTCCTTCTTCCTCCAAGCTTCACTCCCAAGTTTTCTTCAAGCCAAAATGATCATCTAATAAAGCAATTCGAATTTCCTCTCTTGCCTTTTATAAATTTACAAAGGAAACACTATTCATTAAAGTGAACACTATTCACTTAAGTTATAACATTTTTCACTTTAGTAATGAATAGTAACTTAAAAATAGAAAGTGACCCCTTCATATTAAAACACATGGTCCCTAGGCCGAAGATGGTGAAATAAAAGGTGAATATCATTAAATTAAGCACTAGTATCATGCCAAACGCCTCAATTCACCCTGCCACCATGCGTCGGAGATCAACACTGAAGTTTGACGACCAAGTGCCCGTCCAACTGACCCTCTATCCAGAACCATTAGCCTACGAGGGTCGACATAATAGGCTAATCGCCCCAACTCTGATGCTCGTGAAAAGGGGACATTACAAAGGATGAGAAAAGATCCTAAGGATGACATTGACCTGACGATCGAGATGGATGAATTCTTGGGCAAAATCGATAGGTCACCAAAAGAGAAGAGAGCCAGAAAATATTCAAAGATAGCAACAGATAAGTCTGGTTCTTGCACGCTTCATGTAGCTATTCCTAGAGAAGAATGTGATCGAGATGAGATGCCAAAAAATTATGTGATTACTACTGTTGAGCTGGACCACCCCACTAGAGCTCAGATAATTGAAGAATGTGACAACTCATATCATGCTCTGAAGGACAAATTGCTTCGTATGGAGGGAAAGTACAAAAAGTTGAAGGAGCATAGGACATTGATCGGATATGTTCAACACTTAGCTCATCCATATGGGCAGGAGAATCCAACAGTTGATCTCCCAGCTGAACTTCCAAGAGAATCAGTCAGCGGCTTGGAAGATTTGAAGAGGATGGCTCAAGAGGCGGACAAGTGGGTTGGCAATGTTCACATGGAGGCAGAGAAGTTCATGGATGATCTCACGTACTCTTTCCAACAGGCCTCCAGCATTCTTGCTCACATGGAAAATGTTGATCAAGCTTGGAGCAAAGCACACATTTATCAAGATAAAACTATCCCTCGCTTGGCCGCCTTGATGCATATGCCCATGCAAACTCTAGTCGAGGGAGGAGTGATTCAAGAGGGTGATAGGTATGATTTCCCACGTTGGTATTCTTCAACCCAAGGCTTCTTTGTTACAACACAAGTGGAGTCAGTTAGAGTTAGGAAGGCTATGGGAAACATACAGGAAGGAGTCCTAAACACACTTGAAGCTTTATTAGCAAAAAGATTGACTCCAGGAGAGGTAACGGCAGATGACCTAAAAGGCAGATTGGAGCCCTTCTTCTCAAACATGAGATCATTTGCCTAGGTGGACTTTGAGAATATTTCAACCTTCTCCAAAATTATTCAAAGTGCTTGAAGTCCAACTCAACCACGTTCCACCCATTTCAGTTCAAGAGGTTGAAGCCGTGTTAGCCAAATTCATAGAATTTGCAATCAAGGAGGAAAACAATGGGAACGCGTTTCTGGACGAGTCTTTTGGATGATAGTGGGCATTAAATGCTCATAGTGGTGAAAAGGAGAGAGTGGGCATTTTGTGCTCATTTATTACCCCACTCAAACCAACTGGGTCTACATCCACTGCATGAAGGAACCTTAGAGTTGAATGCATGATCTTTCACAATCTTAGCATGTAGGATATTTTGATCAAAAGAGGATAGAGTGACCGTTGGAAACTTTATTCTGTGTTGGTGTAGTCATAAAAACCCGTCAACAAGTGCATTAATGGTGAACTTAACTGATTTAAAATTCAAGAACTTCAACTTGACTGCAAGGATTGATTAGAAATTGAAAAATCATGATTTAGCCTACAATGAATGCAAACAAAAATAAATTATCATTACCAATCCTTGTCCCTTCAAGAATATTCAAAGAAATTTAAATTTTTTACTAGAATTTGCAAGTCTGAAGCTGGAATTTAACTGCAGGTCTGCAAACTTAAGATTTAAACCCTTATTTCTTTTTCAATATTCTCCAAATCTGCAGCTTATGAACCTTGTAGAAACCTGAATTTCTTGATTAAGACCTGCAATTTGTAAATGTATTTCACTTCTTCAACTAAGAGAGGCGCCTATGAGCTTGTTTGTAATTTCTCATGGCTATGCTGCAACTTCTTGAGAAGAACTCTATACTTGTGTTGAATGAAAAAGAGGCTTCAAGCGCTTTTTTATAAGCAAATTCTTGCATTTTTTAAGAAATTCGACTCACCTTCTCATTGGATGCTTATTTAGAAAAAATGAAAGAAAACTTATCCTTAAGCTCCCTCTTTCTAATTTCTTCTTGGGCACACTCATTGTTTTTCTCTTATTTTTGGCTTGTTTGTGAAGTTTCCAAAAGAAACTTGAGTTAACTTTGCTTTAGCTCGCCAAAGATATGGACTTAGGAAAATCGACCTTTATGTGGAATTTTTGATTTTGAACTAGATTTTTCCCTTCTCTCCTAAGTAAACTTCATGCCTTAGGCAATTTCATGGACTTCATCATGGGAAATACACCCCCAACTATATTTCTTATCATTTCAAGCGGATTTCTTACCCTTTGGATTTCTTGAGAACTGGATTTTCCATCATTTGCCTTAGGCAATTTCATCCACTTGGACATATTTGCCCAACTAGAATTTTTTCTTCATTAAACTGGATTTTAACTCTTAGAGGTGGGCAAACTTCAATTGGGTTTCATATGATTCTTAGTGGATTTCCTCCCAACTAGATTTCTGAAGAATTCTACTAGATTTTCATCATGGGCGCACCTCATGGCTTGAGGAAGATTTCTTCTTGCTTGGGCGGACTTTATAGGTTTTCATGCCTTAGCATTTTCATTCTCGAAACCCTAACCCTAGCACTTTCTAAAAATACAAAAAGCAAAAGGCAAAATTTCTAAAAATAGTAAATCCCAGATTGGTCCCAAAATGCCAAAAATGAGGCTTTCGAAAAAGCAAAAAAGCAAAAAACTAGCTTTTCCTGAAAAAGCAAGGTTCTTTGAATTCGCCTATTGAACAGTCATTTTTACTGCAACAACCCTTCTAAACACTCGTGTGGCATCAAAAAGTTCATTTGACCTCTCGAGCACTGACTTGACCTATCAACCATTTCAAATCTTGACAAATTTGAACTCAAATCCAAACCTTGGGTTTGGCTACCCACCTCTGCTTCGAAAGAGACTCAGAGAAACTGAAGCTAACGCTAGAGCCAACTTACACTAAGATACCAGACAAGACTAAAGAGAGGGGGTTCCCATTTGCAATGGGATGAGGCGTGATTAGGTCACAACACACCTAAAACCACTATTCTACAATACTTAGCATTTTCATCATGTCATGAAGAATACCTTGGGGATGAATATGAGCCTTGTGCATCTTCAACTACTCTCGATTTCTTTCTTTTAAGATCTTCTGAGAATTCATTTTCTTGGGCCTTGTTTAAGTAAACATTTCCATACTCTGATGCCTCATTTTCTCTGCTAATGTCCACTTCATTTCCATCTGCGTTGCTTGCAGCAAACAACTTGTGCTTGTGAGTTTCCTTGTGTTCATGGCATTCCGTCACCATGAGGCCTCATTTTTTTGAGGCATTTTTTCAAAGAGTTCACTGCCTTGTCTATGCTACCACATTTTTCATACATGTCTACCAAAGTATTTTATGAAGTAGTTAACAGCCTTGCTGCAATGGCTAAAAGCCTAAAACAAGTGATTTCAAACAAGCTATGGATGCTTGGAAAAAATATGTCAAAGCATAATAGTAAGTAATAGCATAGACAAGGCAGTGAACTGGTTGAAAAATTGCCTCAAAGAAATGTGGTCTCATGGTGATGGAATGCCATGACAATCCATAGCAATTTGCTTGTCATGGCATTCCATCACCATGAGACCACATTTCTTTGAGGCATTTTTTCAAACAGTTCACTGCCTTGTCTATGAGTATGCTACAACACTTTTTTTACGTGTCTACCAAAGCATTTTATCAAACAATTCGCTGCCTTGCTGCTATGGCTAAAAGCCTAAAACAAGTACTTTCGAACAAGCTATGGATGCTTGGAAAAAATCTATCAAAGCATAATAGTAAGCAACAAGCTATGGTCTCATGGTTTTTTTTTCACGCGAAAATCAATGTGTTTTTATTCACATTTTTTGCAGGTTATAAATGCATTTTTTGGCAATTTTGCTGTTTGAAATGGGAAAAAATTGTTGACGAAAAGGTCAAAGATTTTTTCAAAAAATCGGGGAAAAAATCATTCAGCCTGCAGATTTTTATCACGATTAATCAGGATTTTTTGCAGATTTCTGCTTCTATGATATATATGTGTGTGGGTGTGGGTGTGTGTGTGGATGAACCCAAAACAAATCCAGCCCCTGAAATTTTTTTGACCAAATCCACGAACCAACCTGAACTTGAACCAGTAAAAGCAT
Organism: Sequoiadendron giganteum; assembly: GCA_007115665.2. Lineage (NCBI taxonomy): Eukaryota > Viridiplantae > Streptophyta > Pinopsida > Cupressales > Cupressaceae > Sequoiadendron > Sequoiadendron giganteum. The sequence goes on along the minus strand of CM021100.1, from coordinate 82,430,266 downwards.
TGAACTGAGATCCCAAGCAAGTGGAAAGCTTTGAGCTTGAGCTCAATCACTCTCGCTTGCTGCCAGAGGAGAGGGAATAGAAATTGCCCAAAATCTTTGTGTGCACTGCGTTGACCACTTTAAGAAATGTGCAACAAATCCTTCTCACAATATTCTCATTGACACTCATTTATTGTGTTTGGTGGGCTCACTGGGCAGCAGTATGGCATAAGGAAGTGCCCACATCAGATAAATAAATTCATTAGTCTAACAATTAACATGCCATGAAGGGGTGAGACAATTCAATGGTATTGAAGTTTTGGCACATAGAAGCACACACAATAAAGCCAATTGGCTAATTACCGACCTGATATATCTTTAAATTGTACAATTTTTAGAATCAATGTCCTAAAGCACTACAACACTTTCTCCATATACATCATTTTAATAGAGAAATTTAGGATTCCTTCATGCCTAACCACAATATAAGGCACTGAATTAGTTTCAATACACTTACATGAAATGAAATGATTATCATCAGTTCTCACCTGGCCTGTAGTACGAAGAATAGAACGCTTGATGCGCAAGTCTTTCTCACCTAAAGCAAGTGATGCAAAATTAGAAATGCCATATGCAGTGTCATGCTTCAAAACAGTCCAGCAGAATTAAATCTTAGCAGCATACCTGAAGCTACAAACAGTAAATATTGATGAGTAGAGTCCAGCCCAATAATATTCACAAGTCCAGACCTCTTGGCTTTATCCTTTCCACCTGCAGAAGATCCAGCTTCAGATGGCCCAGCAGCTGGAGGAGTGCACAAAAGGGCAGTTAAATTTGCTTCTTGCCTCCTGTGGGTGGCTGCAACTGCTCCAGGTTGCACATCACAAACAAGATCGCCACTTACCACCTAAATAGTAATTTTAAAAAAGGAGAAATTACCTCATTAAAGATGTCAACAATATACAAATAAGCTTCGAAGGACTCAGAAAAGGATAATACAATAAAAACATGTGAAAAATGTAAGGAGAAATATAGAGCAGACCAGGATATCATCTGCAGTGAGGTGGTGTGCCACTGCCCGAAGTGCCCCTGCTGTACCAACATCCTCTGGGACAGCAGCTACCTGCTCAAATACACAAATAAGAGCCTTTTGTTATATTGAGAGCATGTCCATTCATAATGAATACAACTGATAGTAGATAGAATAACAAATCAATCTATGCTACATTATTTTGCGAAATTCCATTTTCTCATTGTTGAAGCATGAAATTTACATTACATGCAATTCATAAATTGGGTTGCTCTGATAATCTCAGACAATAGAGCTTCTTGAAAAAATTAACATTAAATAAATTCTTCCCTGAAAAGCTCTGAAACACTTAGAATCTTCCCATGAAAATGTGATAATGTAAAAACATGGTCATCAGCCAGGAGTGGAACTGTCCAAGCCTAAACATAGGATAAGCAATGGATGCCAGATTTGCTTATTCAGTGTTTTAAGTTCTAAAAAAATGATTAGCAGGATGTTTTCTTATACTCTTAGATGACTCTTGCTAGGACAGAAAATTACAAAGTCTGTATGAAAAGCATAGGGCAGAGAAAGCTCAACAAATTAGATTTTGTTGATATTTTTTTCGACATTGAGCACCATGCATGCTAAAGATCTTAGCTCTCTGCAAAAAATTTGTGCTGCAGGTCGACAAATTTGCAGTAACCTAACATCCTGCCAACTAAAATTCTCTCATAAAGATTCATGTGTCGGGTTATTCTTCTGTCTTAGCCCTTCCATAGAAGGACAATCCTCAAGACATCATTTTTTCAGAAGTTCCTGTGGCATGAATTAGGAAGAACATTTTCCAGAAAAAGTTTATGTAGAATTTACCCCAGTATAACAATCTAAAAATTTATTTGAAAGACCATATTGAAATTCAATACCTTTAGTTCTCTGGAAGTACTGTCTTTAATCCACTTAGCATAATCTGGAATTCTCCACTCATGGACCAATGGCACAATCAACAGAGCAACAACCTCCATTAAGATAAAGATAATCTAGCCAAACTCAGATGGGGGACGCACAAAATCTTGGCCTTCAGAACAAAACTCAAGTACAGTTAAGATGTTATTGGCCTAGTTTTTAAGATTAAAAATTTAGAACCTCTGAAGTGCCTCCCCTAAGCCCTTGTACGGCATATTACCTTTTTAAGTTATAGATCAAAATTAAGATTAACTGGGAAAGGGGTTCAAACTACAAAGAATATTAAGACATAAATAGCTTCAAGAAACAACCAAAAAAAAAAGAACGGAACGAAATTAGAGGAGCTAATTAGTAGAAAAGGATGATATCTCATTTTGAAGAGTTCCATGGATCAATGAGATCATTCAAAAGGCAAGAAAATGGAAGTGATTCATTCCTTAAACCAAATGTCACAAGGATATAAGTGGGCATTGGCGAGCACCATAAGACCCCATATAATGCTCATTTGAAGCACAACAATTTCTTTAACTTGAGGAATGCTCGAGTTCATTTTTCTAAGAGAAAATTCAACTTAGACTAACATATTATGTCAAGATTTAAGGCTTTCCCATAATAGGTGACTCTGCAACTTGATTTAAGAAAAGGATGTTGGCTTTCATCACTTTCATGGGAAGGGAGCCTCTCCAATATGGCACCCTGAAGTATTTTTTCTGTTTTTGTTGATGTAGGAGATAACAGTAGCTATGCATATTACTAACACAAAAGGGGTCACAAGGAGCCAACAAAAGGGCACAAACAAGAACCAGACTGCCATGACAATGAACTGCCCAAAGTCAATCTATCTAATCAACCTATGCCTAGTCAAGAGAGAGAAACTGTAAAGACAAGGGTTTGGTACCCGTTCCAAGAGAGAACAGTTTGATTTAGTGCATGAAGGATCCACAGCCTTGCAAACAAGTAAGTCCCAACCAAAAAAAAACCTTCTGCCATGTTTATTTGCAACAAAATAAAATGTAAAAAATTAAACAAACCCTGGTCTGCCTAAAATGCACACTAACCTATCTACTGCTTTACCTTATTCTTTTGAATTGCAGTTAGTAAAGAACAGCATAGGGAATAAACCTTTTTCAGTCCCCAAATAACAGATTATCACAATATGAGTGAAACTTCCAGAAATCAGAAACACTAAATGCAATCCAAAAGAACAGCAACACTATGAACAATTCCATAAAACCAACATATGACAGAAAATGACTAGGCATCCTATGAATGCTAAATAAGTGCTACCATTTTTTAAACCACGCATCTTACATTACTTCATCAAGTGCAGGAGAAATAATTGAGAATATGGTGATTGAAAAATGCTCGTCACAAAAAAAGTCAACGAAGAGGATCATCCAGGTTTTTGCATCTACTGATAGAGTCAATATCCTTTCTAATTACACCAACACAAACATTCAAGTGCGCTAATCCCAAAAAAAATTAAAGAAAAGGATCACCCAGGTTCCTACATCCCAAGTTACCGCGTTCGAATTTGAATTCAAATTCGACAACATTGAAATTCGGATGAAATTCGACGAGGAAAAAATTCGAAAAGTAAAAAATTTGGATTAAATTCGCTTTATGTAATTTTATTTTATTTTTTAAATGTAAGTAATATATCACAAAATTGTCAAAATAATTTACCATTGATAAATAGATTTAAAATCATTACAAAAACTAAATTATATAAAATTTAATTATATTTAAATTAATTTAATATTAACATTTTGTATCAATATATATTTAATTAATTTTTAACATTTTAAAAATTATGTTATTAAAAATATAAATATATATTAATAAATATAAATAATAAGTTATTATTATAGTTTATAATTTATAATAATATAAATTATATTATAATTTATAGTTTATATCTTAGTGAAAAAGCGAAATTTCAAAGCCAAATTTTGTTACCCGTCAATATATTAGCCATCCATAATCCTATTTATTTTTATTTCGGAAGCATTCTTCTACAAAATCTGTTTGTTTGGTTCAAATAAACAATACCCTTTCGGGCATATTATTAATGGCGATTGAGATTGATGGAAGCTTAGAATTACCAGAGGCAAGCGTGCGGAACATAGTCGAACAAGATACTTACGCGCCGGCTTGGGTTTCATTCCCGTGAGAAAGGTAAGATACTCCTGTTGTATACCCATTCTACTGAAAGGGAATCTAAGAAGCTGCCATGCGGCTCAGATGGATGGCAGCCAAGCCCGGAACAGCAGCAGTATAAAAACCCCCCGTTTCTTTCAATGAAGGCATTTCTCTTCATTCCTTCATTGCTCCCATCCCGACACCCTAAAAATCTATTCAAAACCGTAAAAAACATTTAAAAACAAAGAAAAAAATTTATGGCTTATACCGTACGAATATAATGACGAATTTTTAATTATATTTTGAAATTCGGCAAAATTCGAATTTCATAGATGATATTCGCCGAATACGGTGACTTAGCCTGCATCTATAGATAGAGCCAACATCCTTTCTAATTGCACCAACACAAGCATACAAGCTCAGCTGGATCTTTCCAAAAAGCATTACATTTCCTTTACAACAAATGATAGCAGAAGGTTGATTCCCATTAACTTTTGCATTAAAAATGAACATAGCAACAAGTCAAAATTGTCGACAAATCTTTCCATCATATTTAGCTGTCAATGTTTCTCCTAAAAATGCTGCTTCCCAACTTGAGGGACCAACACAAAAACTTTAATAATTTGCTTCAATTCACTGCCAAGAACATCAGCTGTCTGAATTGTCAAAATATTTGTAGCATTGGTTCTACAGAAACAAAAGTAACACTACTAAAACTTCTCATAGACAATTCTCTCTTGACTGTATAGCTCTTCTTGAGAAGCATCCAGCGCAACACTTTTATCCTAAAGGCAACAGCAATCTTCTAAGTGTTTTGACACGATAATTAACATTATTCCTCAGAGTCATCACAAATTAGATCAGATGAATTTCTCAGTATATTCTTACTAACTCTGATCAGATTACTATCCAAAGATACCATTTAATTCGATTGGCTGCTCAGGAGACATCATTTCTGGCCTACCACTTCTACACATTCCTCAGAGTCATCACAAATTAGATAAGATGAATTTCTCAGTATATTCTTATTAACTCTAATCAGATTACTATCCAAAGATACCATTTAATTCGATTGGCTGCTCAGGAGACATCATCTTTCACATCATTTCTGGCCTGCCACTTCTAAATTTCTAGTTCATTAAGGTGAAAGTCCATTTGCTAACAGAACTCTACTAGCACTTGTCGTTTGCATATAATGTTTTTGAGTGTATAACATTATATTTAACCATATCAGTAAGACCTGTATTTATATAGCATCGCTTATTTCTTTTAATATTTTTTCAATGTATTCATTTTTTCGGATTTTCCTTTTAATTTAGGCCCCACACTTTAGTTTCTCTATATTTCTCACTTACTTTTTAATGATCCTTATCTCAAAACACACGGAAAACCTAACCATGAATTCTTTAACATAGAAAATTTTTCTGGCAACAAATAAGTACAATTGTTTTTGTTTGTTTTTCAGCAACATATATATGTGTGTGTGTGTGTGTGTGTGTGTGTGTGCGCGCGTGTGTGCATGTGTGTCATACATATGGTTTCTTTTTGGTCATACACATGAATTCAACTTAACATACTAATCTAGTATGCTTGCTAGCATAACCAGCATGCTGATTCTGGTGTATTGTAGACTGCAAATCAGGATTCAATGGTGATTCTGCTAGCTACCTGCATCACATCCTGCTGCTGAGGGATTTCATCCCCAAAATGCTCAGTTGCACACCTGTAGATGACCATCCCAAGCACCAAGCTGCTATAGCTGCATCACCTTCCTGATATTAGAGTTGAATGTTTTTTTTAATTTGCAAAGTGTTTTCTTTTCTCCTTCCAGCACTTCCTATACTTCCTCAATCCTGTGATCCACAATCATAGGCAGATCAATCCTTAAATGGTGGCAGCTAACTAGTACATCCATCCCTCAATCTAAGGGGTTAACCCGCCGGAACTGAAGGACTTGACCTCTTCCTAACTGAAGACTCGGCCATTCCTGACTAAAAGACTCGGCTGCTTATTCCACTGACAGACTCAGCTCCCTTATTCCAACTGAAAGGTGCAAAGAACTGCAGAGCTGCCTATCTAACTGCTACTCCTACACTGCCAAAGGACTTGCTCAGCTAGCTGCCTTATTCCATTATCCCACTTTCCTGACTGGAAGTGCTTAGAGTCATGTATAACTGCAAAAACTAACTATGCTGAAAGTAATGCAGTGCTATGGATTAGAAATGGAACATTACATGCTTTAATAATAATATGCATTGTTCAAGACACCGAAGCCTGTCTCTGCATTTTAATATTTAATAGACAGGCAGTTCTTCAATAGCTAGCTTAATGTCACCCCCAAGCAAGACACAAATTAGGTGCATATGATCCTCCTGGACGCCAAAAAGAAGATTGTTTTTCCATTTAACTTATATATTGTTCAAGGAGGTGTTCAACCATACCCACCTCCCCCAGGATTCAAACCTCTGCCTCTTCTTTCAAAATTTTGAAAAAAAGTAGTTCCAAAGGGACGCCCTGGCCCTCAAACCCCTGTCCCCAATGGCATTTCAGGTACAGTTGAACGAGAGGGGATGGCTAGGGTGTTTCAGGTATGGCAGGATGAAGAGGAGACATTTCTTCAAATCTTTGAAACATTTGTGAATTGTGTTGTAGAAATAGGAAACACTGTGGGGACATTTGGCTGTCCCTGAGACATCCCTTGACCATCCCGAGGACAACCAGACATCCCTGACAGCAAGCCAAGTTTGTATAATGTTTAAAATGAAAAAATCATTCATGACATTTAAAAAAGATTGTTAAATATATCATGGCAGCATTATAACAGCAATTAAATTGATCACAACATCAGTGCCACCAACAACAAAAGTATAACAGCGATAAAAATATCATGATTCAGAAAAATAGCTAATGGTATAAGTTATATCATAGAAGCAGAAATCACCAAAAATATGTGATTAATCAAAAAAAATACCAAAAACATGCAATCGTTCTGCAAAATTGTGAAATTTTTTCCCCAAAAAAATTGTGGTCAACATTCAATGACCTATTTATTCCTGTCTTCCCACGTTAAAATTGTGCCTAAATTATACTAGAACTGTGTTAAAATGCACCTAAATTACACAGAATTTTTCATCATTTTTTAGCAATTTTTGTATCATTTTCACGATTGTTTTTGCCATGGCCCTGTCTTGGCACAATGGCTGGCTGCTGGCATAAATTTAAATCCAACGATAATTGTTGTGGTTAGTCCTAAACATGCAGAGACTTTTGGAACATTAAACGTTAATTAGGAAATGATGCTAATTGTTGTGGTTACTCCTGGTTGTGTGGGTGAGTATAATTTTATAATAATTGCTGGCATAAAATTAAATCCCAATTAGATATCGATTTTGTATTTTGGTAAATTGGGATCAATATCTAATATATTGTGTTGTACAGATATGCCTCTATCAAAGTAATTGAAAGTCCTTTCCAATTGGATGACCAACAATGGCTTACATATTGGTTTTTGACATTTTGTATTCACTCATTATGTTTTTTGAGCTTTCCTTTTATAAGTTCTTGCCTGGTGAGTTAAACTTGTCACTTCAGATGTCCCTAATTGTTTTCCTCTTTATTGAATTGACATTTAGCAGCTAAATTGTCCATCATTTCCTTCTTTGAAAAGCTAATCATGTTTATTGAGAAATTTTATCTGGAGCATAATCGTGGGATTTAAATTTATTCAGGGTTTCATCAACTCTGAATGTTTTAATTGTAGGTTAAGTGTTAGGGTTTTAGGATCTTATATATTTCTAGTATTCTAATTGAAAGCCATAAAAAATTTATTATATTAATATTATTTAATTATTAGTTAAAAAAAGGAATAAAAATTTGACAACAGTCAAATCTAAAAGTGTGAAAGTCAAGCATTTTTTGAAAGGTTTGGAGGAGTCTTGAAGCTTGGTTAAAAGTCTTCAAAATATGAAAAAAAGCATGCCCCATGAAGGCTTGTGTGGTTTCAAAGGCTTTAATTTGGGCTTGGTGGCAAGGGCTCCGCCCCTAAACACCGTCCTGTATTGTGACAGAAAGTGCACAAGGGTTGCTGCCCCAAAACCCCACGAGGGTTGCTGCCCCTCAACCCCACTAGAGGTGCTGCCCCCAAATCCCCTCAAGGGGTGCTGCCCTTTAACCCTGATGGAGGCATTGCCCCTAGATCTTACAAGAAGCATTGCCCCTCAACCATGCTAGGTGCTGCCACCCTAGAGCCCTACTCTCATTTTTATTTTCTCTGTATATCTCTATGCTATTAAAATGCCTATAAATTAAAAATAGAAAGTTTTTTCTTTTTCTTTTTTCTTTTTTCTTTTTTATATGATTTTTGATAATCCAATTTTTTGAAAAAATCTTATACTTATGGTTTGCTGATACAGTTAACAGTAACAACAGTAACTTGAATTTCTGATTTCATTGTTCAAACATAAACTCAAACTCTCAAACTTCAAAATTTTCCATATGGTATTAGATAGGTTATTATTGTGAGTTGCAAAAGAGATTAAAGGTGCATTGGCCATGATCTAGTACAGTATGGTATTGTGTGAGAAGTGCAGACAAACAATTTTTATTTGAATATGGTTGGTGTGTAGACTTCTGCAGACATCATCCAGCATCATTTTAACAGTGCCATATTATATTGATGCTGTTATACTGCTGTCCATTAACTTGTAGAAATCTCTCTCTCTATATATATATAATAGAGAGAGAGAGAGAGAGAGAGGTTTTTACAAGTTAATGGACAGCAGTATAACAGCATCAATATACTTGACACTGTCTATATATATATATATAGAACTACCATCTCCAAAATGCACCCCCTGCCATCTCACCATCTTAAGATGCCATGGAGCATATTTATAATAGTGATATGCAAAACCTTTTCCAACATAGTCAGGCACACTCAGGATTGTTTTTTCTATTCCATCTTGCTCATGCATTGTTGGCAATAGTCTTGCTTCAGAAGAAAGGAAGTATTTTCAAATACTTACTGAGCCATTAATTTCATCACGACTGTTCATTTTTTCTCAGTGCATACCATCAGGCCTTTTTCAAACAGTTAAATTTGAAATAGCATGGCATAACATAATTTTATGTGCTATATAATTGGCATAAAATGTTAGCAGTTATCAAGAAATGTGTCCAAAGAGAAGTGGGAGTGTAATGTCCCCTACTTGGAGTACGCCTGAATTTGCCTTAAGTGACACTAACACAACATAAGATTGTTATGAAAATAACACTCCATAGTAAATCATATAATAAATATTGAACTTAAGAATAAATGAACTATTAACATTTATGAAATAATGAATAACAACATAAACTTGAATCCACGTTATAGACTGTTTTCAATGAATCCACTCTATAGACTGTTTTCAATAACCAATCATGGTAGGGATTGGAGACAAACACATGATAGGGCACTAGAAAAACTGTTCATCACAAGTAAGCCTAAGGGCGTGCTCATACCCCCCTTGGCCCCAAGTGGAAGGAACATCCAACCAAGACAATCCCGTCCAACTTAGGGTTGGCATACTTACAACGCGAGAACCTATACATTATTCATCTCAATTAAGCCCAAGGACATGCTCATACCCACCTTGGCCCCAAGTGGAAGGAACATCCAACCAAGACAATCCCATCCAACTTAGGGTTGGTGTACTTAATGAGAGAACCTATACCGCCCTGCCCTAACATGTTTCCTTGCCAACCTTACACGTGATTGCTTAGAGAAAGGGATGATGTTTATAGTAATATAAATAGATTCACTATTTACTTATCTACCAATTTAAACACAACATATCGTCCTTATTGCATATTAGTTATTATAAAATGAACTATATATAATTCATATGCCTATCAAAATTATATATTAAATGCATATATATTCAATTGCATACCAATTACTTATTATAGCAATGTCTGCTGCTTTTCTGAGTGCAGATTATTATTTCTGATTCTTTTGACAATGATCCTTGTCCTTTTAAAATGTACCTTCTTTTATATCTTGTGGTAGAGAAGAGTCACCTCTCTCCACCCCTTCCTTTGTAAAGGACATACCTCTTCAAACTCAAGCACTGCCTTGTCATGCTTGAGTGCTGTCTTTTCATTAATTGCTGCCCATGATATCAATCGCTGCCTTTGTTATTAATTACTGCCCTTTCAAGGCCTCTTAATTGCTGCTTAAATGAATCGCTGCCTTCTTGAATAATTATTATTATTTGTTGTTTATTTACTGACTTCTTTCCTGAACTCTTCATTTTATTTTTAATTCATGCCTTATTGATCAATCATTACAAAGAGACCGTATAGCTGCGATCCCCCATTCTCATTAAAATGCAATTCTTTTTATAGCTGTTATTAAAGTCGATTGCCTTAAGGAATCACAGTAGTTTCCTTTGGCAGCAATTATTTTATTATCCTATGCAAGTTGCAGTCAGGGTTATGACACAGAGTGCAATTAGTACAACACTATTTGTTATTTATGTTATTTTATTTGATTTCAACTTGTTTGCTAGCCTTTATCCATAACCATTTTGAATTTTTCCTACTGGTAGGAGAAAATGTAATATTTGCTTGTAGGTCCCTGTTGAGCACATTATATAATATTAATAATTGGGGCTCCTTGATCTGTGGTGGGTGTACATACATTCAGCCAGATTCATACCTAACAAACTCTTTAATTTGAGTAGCCGATTTGGATGCTCTAGTGCATGTCAGTGTCATACCCCAAGGTGCCTAGGTCACCCCACTTAAACATCTTTCTTCAGATTTTTATGGCAGAGAAATTTCCAGTTGCTACCATCCATATTGTTGACTTCATTCATATAGAAAGATTGAACAGACATGGTGAAATCGGATCTGCAAATCTACCTCTGCAGCATTTCTGGTGAAAGAAAATTCTGACTAAATCCATTTTCTTGTGCACTTACATCCCACAATTCTGCACAATTTCTGCAGCTGAGCAAATTTTCCACGCAATAATGGCAAACTAAATATTCCTGTTTCTTTTGTGGAATTTCAATCATAGTTATAGTTCAAGGCAGAAATTGTCAATTCTAGCTCAATAATAAATCTACAAATGACATAACCTGTCCAGTTGTGGCCCAGTGTTAAGTTAGGGTGCAGCAAAACTAACTCTGTGACAACCCACATAATTAACCCATGAATAAATTTATTTCCTTATGCACTCATACCCAAGAGTCTCTACTACTTCTGCAGCCAAAATCATGTTCCATGAAATAAACGAAAACTACATATCATGGCATTCCCATTTGTTTTTGTTGAATAAGTGTCTTCAAATTGGAAGTCAGTTTAATTCCAGTTTCAACTCAGGAAATTTTCAAATCCAGTTCTGGGATAAAATAATAACTTACAGAATTTGCTAACCTGTGTCCTAGTGGTAAGACTTGTGAACAAATCCATTTCCCTATTTACTCATGCTAAGATCCTGTGATTTTTCTGTATCTGAAGACATATTCCATCCCATAATAGCAAATTAAATAATGTGGCTTTTTTCTGCTAACTTATCTAACTTATAAATATAGGTATAGCTGAAATAAATTCCACATTCAAGACAGAAATTTCCAATTCTTGTTGTATGGTATCATTTAAAATACATATTCCAATTTCTTTTGCTGAATTAAGTAGTTTGGAACTGTAAAATTGTAGCTGTAGTTAAATTCCAGTTCAAAGGTATAACTGAAAATTTTAAGTTTAGGGTAAAACAACCACCTAGAAATGATCTATCAGGATCATTGACATGTCCTAACATTTTTCTGCAGACTGCAGGTCATAATGCAGTGTTCTGGCAGGGCAATTGCCATGATGACAAGTGAGGTTCAAGCCACACTGGTCAAACTCCGTGTTAATACAGTGACATTAATGCAAATGGTGATAGACACTAGTTCCAAACCAAATTTAATGGAATTGTAATTGTATCCCTCAGGCATGGCTGTCAAGCTGAACTCTTTTCTAAGCTTGATTGCCCATTACCCAGTGCATAAAATAAGAGGGCAAATTTGAGTATTTACCAATCAACAGAGGAAGATATAAAATAAAGCCTAGTTATCTGAAAAATTCAACTTAAGATTTTCACTAACCTCAACATGAAGGCGATCATGATAAGCTTCAGAAATCCAGCCACCAACTCGAACTGCTGCATCTTGACCTGCCACCACCTTCGCCAACACAAAATGTTAATGTGTTACCTAGTCCATGAAATCAGTAGTTCAGAGAGCTTTCAAGAAATAAGAAATGGTATATAAGAAAAATTAAATCAAACAACATCCATTCACATAGGTCGTGTCAAATGGAATGAGCTCAAGTGGTGCAAGAATTGGGCTTCCAAAATGAAACTTCAAATTCAAAATCCCAGGAGACGTGATAAAATGTTGGAATTGAGCAAACCACTACATCCAACTCACTTACAGATGAGACTGGATCCAGGTACCGCGTGAATATGACAGAAGAGACACCACCCCAACAAGAAGTGACAACTAAGCCAAACGACAGTTTAAAAAAAGAATTTAACAAATCAGAAGAAAAAAAGCATCGGAAGGTGTGACAGTTCAATCGTAATGTAAAACATTCTAAAAGCATAGCCCGAGATAAAAATTGCCCCAGCACAATAAAATATCCTATGTTTCCAGCAGTCATGTTACTAAGATATGTACAATGTTTATGGGGGTGTATTCCAGCATGACCCATTTCACAAATCTTAAGAATGTGCTTCAAGCTCATCCTAGACAATGTTGAGCGTTGCTTGTTTACAAATACAGTACTTACACCACAACGAATTTTTAAGAATTCATAAAACATAAAAATAAAAACAAACTAACCACAATGAGATCCTTGAGATTGCTGGCCTCCAAAAGCTCCAGAACATACGACAGCACGGGCCGATTTGCCACCGGAAGTAAGGGCTTGGGAACATCCTGCAAGTACGCACTTCCATTTTTATAAATTAATTACTTTTAGGGTTTAAAGTTATAAATTAGGGTTTATGTTACATAATTATTGCTAGGGTTTGAAGTAATATTGCATCAGGATTTTGAAGCTAGGGTTTGTAGAACTGACCTTGGAGACAAGAGGGAAGAGCTTTTTTGTCATACCACCTGCTAATATTACTACCTGAAAATTCATAGCTGGACCCGTTGTATTCAACTATTGTTAACCAGGAAATAGATTAAAGCCCGCCAAAGTACAGAGTCTAAAGATTCAATAATTCAAACGATGCATACAATCAACTTGGGTGCCCCTGGAAATTAAATGTAGTGGCAGCTTTGGATGTGAATTTTTCTTCGGTGTTGGATTCAATCAGGGCAATGAAAGTAACCAAATTCATTAAGGCAGAGCAAAACAAAATTACTTGACAATTGGTACGATTAAGTATGGAATTTTAAAATTGCTCAATTTAATGTTTTATACAAGGTGGCGATCTTTTTAGTAATTCAGTGGAAAGTAAGGAGGCGGTCCCGTGCAGGGATGGCTTTCTTTTCTTTCTTTCTATTTTACTTTTATAAATGTTTTTAATCAGGTTTTGTGCAAGGTTGAAAAACTATATTTAATGTTTTTCTCCTTAATATTATTTTAATTATAAAGTACAAATTGTTTCAAAAATACTTTATTATATATGGATATGACTTGTATTTTAAATTTTATGTTCTATTTATGTCTTTAGTGTGTGCACAAATTTAAATAATATTTCTTCCAAACGTTTGTCTTTGCATGAATTTTATGTTCTAATTCACTTTCAATGATCAAATTGTATTGAAGAGTGTTTATTTAAGTGGTTAGTTTCAATACTTATTGAAAGAAATGCTAAGTATACATTATTTGTTGAAAATAAGAGTTTATTATTCATTGTTTTTTTATGTTCATTTCTTATTTTATTAATTTTTACTTTAGATCATAAATGAATAACCTTAGTGATAATTTTTTGATCAATTGCTACAACATAGACATCCTCATCTTTTATTCATGAGGTTCATAACAATAAGAATACAATTCTAATTAAGAGTAAGTAAATAAATCTTTAATCATTTAAATAATTCTTTAATTTAGTTAACTTTGTTGTGCTTAATTAGATAATCATTTTAGATGGGCATTACATACTCTTATAATTAGGATTACAATTAGAATTAGGGATAGTATTATAATTAGGATTATGAATAGGCTTATATTCATTGTTAGGGTTAGAATTATAGTTATAATTATGATTAAGATTAGGGTTCAACTAGGGTTAGGGTTCAATTAGGGTTACAAATTTAATAAGGGTTCAGTTAAGGCCAAGGTTAAGGTTAGGGTTGGGATTATGGTTGAATTAGGTAGGGTTGGGTCTAAGGTTTGTTTAGGGTTTAATTACAGTTCGAGTTATTGTTATGGTTAGATTTAGAATTAGGGTTGTAATTGGGCTTAGGATTATAGTTAGGATCAGGGTTATAGTTAGAATTAGGGTTGCCATCAAAATTAGGGTTAGTATTAGAATTCAAATTACAAATAGGGTTACAATTATGGTTAGGATTAGAATTAGAATAAGGATTATATAATTAGGGTTAGGGTTAGAATTAGGATAAATGTAAGGGTTAGAATTAGGATTAGGGTTAGGGTTTAATAAGGGTAAGGATTACGATTAATTTAGGGTTAGAGTTCAATTAGGGTTCAAGTAGGGTTACAATTAAGGTTTTGGGATCAAAATCTTGGGTTTAGAGTTAGGATTAAGGTTAATGTTTGGGTTAGGGTTAGGATTAGGGTTAAATTTAGGGTTATGTTTAGGATTCGATTAGGGTTAGAGTCAAGGTTTGGTTAGGGTTATGATTTAATTATGTCAAGGTTATGATTTGGGTTATAAGATAAAGCTTAGGTTTAAAGTTAGGGTTGGTGTTGGGGTTAGGGTTAAGATTTAATTAGGGTTAGGGTTAACATATGGTAATGCTTTAGGTTCAATTAAGATTATAGTTAGGGTTCAATTAGGGTTAGTGTTAGAATTAGGATTATGAATAGGATTATAATTATGGTTAGGATTTAAATTATAATTAGGGTTATAGTTAGGGTTAGGGGTTAGATCACAAATATGGTTAGGGTTGGGTTAGAATTTGGGTTAAGATTAAGATTTAATTAGGTTTAGGGTTACTATATTTCAAGGGTTAGAGTTCAATTATAGTTTAGCTAGAGTTAGGGTTAGGGTTGGATCTAAGGTTTGGTTAAGGTTAGGGTTTAATTAGAACAAGGATTATGATTATGGTTTGGGTTACAAGATAAAACATGAGTTCAAAGTTAGGGTTAGTTTGGGATTAGGTTTACAATTCAATTAGGGTTAGGATTAAGATTCAATTAGGGCTAGAGTTAGCATAAGATAATTGGTTGGATTCAACTAATATTAGGGATTAATTAAGGTTAGGTTAAGGTTCAAGTTCAAATAGGGTTAGGGTTAGGGTTAGGGTTCAATTAGGTAAGGCTAGGGTTAGGTTTAAGGTTAATGCTAGTGTTCAATTATAGTTTAAGTTAGGGTCAAGGTTTAAGTAGGGTTAGGGTTAGGATTAAGGTTAATTTTAGGGTCAAGGTTTAAGTAGGTGCCTATTTTCATTATTTTTTCTTAGAGCAATAGGTGCCTCAATAATGATAACTCTCGATGTATTATATATATTAATATTTAATATATGTATGCTAGTTAGTATTTCAATGGAAAGTAAGAAGGCAGTCATGTGCAAGGATGGCTTTCTTTTCTTTCTTTCTATTTTACTTTTATAAATTATTTTAATTGGGTTTTGTGCAAGGTTGAAAAAATATATTTAATTTTTTTCTCCTTATTTTTTTTTGACGTGTTGAGATATTAATTATAAAGTACAAATTGTTTCAAAAATAATTTATTATATATGGATATGACTTGTATTTTAAATTTTATGTGATATTTATGTCTTTAGTCTTTCTCTTACTTGAAACAATAGTGAATTATGATTCTAATCTCTTGATAAGATCATGTGTGCACAAATTTAAATATTATTTCTTCCAAACGTTTGTCTTTGCATGAATCTTATATTCTAATTCACTTTCAATGATCAAGTTATATTGAAGAGTGTTTATTTAAGTGGTTTTAACCTAAAATGGAAGTATCTAACACTCATCTCACTCACCTAACACCTTTAGCATACACTTACTACTTTTAGTCACTTGAATCTTCACCCATTGTTGCACACACCACCTATCTCCATTAATACAAACGCATACACATACACTTAGGGTCACAAACTTAAAATATATCTATACTAGACTTTTGTTGGATCAGCATTAAGGGTATGACTAAGGCAAGCCCCTAGATGCACCATAGGCACCATTTTTTCTCATTTAGACATTGAAAATAGTGACGTTCTAGGAGTTGAGGATGTTAACCAACATAAGGATTTATGTTAAGAGATAAAAAGGATGTGATCACACCAATATAGGACACTCTCACATTTCCTCGAACACTAGTTGATCTAGAAGTTCAAATCTAAATAACTAGAACATTTAGGTCAAGGTGTTCCAATTTCTTCAAAGTGTTATTAAAGGGTTGTTGTTACACCCCGTTGTGTATTTACCTAGTTACTATTACCAAGCTAGATGAAATACTTGCATATATGAGTGTGTTTGTAACTTTGATGGAAATAAATGTGATTATACTTTGTTTTTATGAATCATTGGAAATATAATGAATAAATAGTTGATTTGAATTGATGTTATATATGTCTTAATTATGACTATAGAAGTATATAATACAAATGATTATTTTGTGATCAGCTGACTACCATTGCAAATGTGCCAAGTTGATTGTAGGTATAGGTTCATGTCTCTAAAAGGGAGGGGAAGTACCACTCAAAAGAAGAGTTTTGGTCTAGTAACCCTTAATAAGCCTAACTAAACTTTCACATGCTCACTATTAGATTGGTCAAGTCAAGTCAGTAGTTACGGGAAAAAAAGGTAAGATACCTTGGATTGGTTGTTTGTGAACTAGGAGAGGTTTTGGTTTGATTGTAAACATTCTCGATTTGAGTGCTTGAGTTCTGTGTATTTTTGAGTACTTCTTTATGAGTATTATCAATGAGATATATACATAAGATGTATATATACATACATATATGCATGTTTATGATGAACTCATACACATGAGTAAAGATGTGCATAAGTATACG
The DNA here is from genome assembly GCA_007115665.2 of Sequoiadendron giganteum. Lineage (NCBI taxonomy): Eukaryota > Viridiplantae > Streptophyta > Pinopsida > Cupressales > Cupressaceae > Sequoiadendron > Sequoiadendron giganteum. The sequence goes on along the minus strand of CM021100.1, from coordinate 82,412,968 downwards.
TAGATAGATGTATCTACACATGTTATGGACGGATTACCCATATGCATGAGAACATCTAATGGACAAAGCGACATATATATATATGTATATATACGACATATATATATGTATATATATATATAGTGTATATGTGTTGGTTGATGTTATTGCAATTGTATTTATTTAATTGTTTGGAGGTAATGTTATATATATATATATATACACAATATATATATATATATGTATGTATATATATACGATATATATGTATATGTGTATACATTGATATGTGTATGTATTGATGTGATGACAACGTCCATACAAGTATATTAATATATATAAAAATATACACATATATATACATGTGCAATACTAATTTAGAAATAAATGAATATAAGTTTATGCATTTAAAAATTGAATGGCAGTCTTTACAAATGTGAAAGTTTATATATATATATATATATATATAATGTTTGAATAAGCATTGATGTTTTAATGTAAAGTGCATACTATACATGATATAGTGTAGTGCACATATCTTAACAATGTAAAGTGCAACAATAATGGGTAGCATGCAATAAGGTGGCGCTATAAACATTTCAAAAGTATTATCATGCTTTGCAAAATGTATACAAAACTATGTGAGGTGTGTGGAAATGGCTATAAGACAATAAAAAGTATTGAAGGTGATTTGAAACACATTTAAAAGCTTTGACTTGGTATTTTATCTGAAACACCAAAATAGCACACAAGAATTTTATGTGGCACCAAAATATGAATAATTGCATACCTTGAGAAGTATGTCTAGTGATGGAGGCCAAACTTGAATGGGTGAATCAATGAAAAGATGTTGGCAAAGAGAGAGTCAACCTATGTGATTATTTACCTTGCATATCTGAATTATACTCTTGTTGTCCATGATAAAAGCGATTTGTTGTGCAACATTGTTGAGTCTTAAGTTTGTAATTTGCCACCTTTTACTTACTTCGTTGATTCGAACTAAATGAGTTGAGAAGTGTTGATTCCATTACCCTGTTTTTAGCCTTTAGAAGCTATATTTTGTGTACAAGTAGAGGTGTTTTATACCTCAAAGGGACACATATCTACATTCTATTGTCATTTTTTGAATATTGCTTTATTCTTCTTAGTTTTGTGAGAGGTTTTGTAAGAGTTCTAGTGAAAGATTTTGTGAGGGTATTTGGGTAGAGAGGGAGTGAGGGTATTAAGGAGTGGGTGTATATTTATATAGTACTGAATACTTCAATAGAGTGGAGTCTAAATAGCTAAAGCTAAATTTGTGAAGATAGGTTATGGAAACACATGTTTTACCTATTAAATGTATCATATTGAACTCAGAGTATATAGGTTATTCCTAGGATTAGGTTGAATCCAATGAAGGGGATAGCCTATGCATGGAATATAAATGGTCATAACAAATCGAGTTAGATTGGTGGATGAGCGTGTTGTTAGGATTTAGGTATCATCAACCTTGTAAATCCTTTAATTAATTATTCCCCTAAAGTGTTTTGTACATTTACCCATAAGAGGTGAAACCGTTTGACCAACGGTGGTGAAAGAGATAATGTAAATGCAGTGCTATCATTACCATTTGTCCTTTTGGAAAAGGACAAAATAGCTAGGCGTCCCACTTTGGAATCTTCTAGAATGAGCTTGTTGGGTCAAAAAGGGTGTTGTAAGAGCATATATGACATGTACGATAGTTGTCATAAGATGCTATGACAGTATGACAGATTCCCTATGATAGAATATGCTATTTTTAGACCCCAAGTGCCCATGCATGAGAGATGCCTTATGACAACTGTAAGAGCATTTGTAAGAGGCTATTTTTGGTATTTTTTAACCATTTCAAGGAGGGAGGTATGGGTTTTTATAGGTGGTATTTCTGCCTATTGTTTGGTGAAACTATGGTGGTTTTCATCCTCACAAATCTCTTTAAATTGGGGCCTTGAGCTAGAGTTATTCAATTCAATTTTGCAGGTATGTAGGGTAACAAGGTGTTGCCATATTTTATAGTGGTTGATAAGAGAAGTCTATTGTTGCATGTAATATTTTAGATTATTAGTAATATACTTGCCTCTCTTTTGGTGGTGGATTTTTTTCCCTTCAGGGTTTCTCCATGTAAATTTGTTGTTGCATGTGTTATGATTCTTCTATCTCTCTCTCTCATTCTTTCTTCACACTAAGGCTAAAGGTTAATCTACATATTTTAGATTTGCATTCACTTATTTAAGTTCATATTGCAAGCTTTCTTCACCTTGATAATCAACATTTGGTATCAGAGCTAACGATTCTATTAAGGAAGGGATGCTTTCCTTTTAAGTGTTGAAGGTTTTTTGTTGCAAGTGGGAGCTTTTGTGTTGTGGGTTTTGTAGATTTGTGAAAGATTGTCTACCATGGCCTCCACCTCTCATCAAGATATTGAGAAGTTCAATGGTACTCGTTATGAGATGTGGAAGTTGAAAGTGGAAGATCTCCTTGAGGAGAGAGATCAATGGTTACCAATTTCAGTTGATACGAAGCCATCTACTTCAACCTTGTCGAATGAAGATTGGAAGAAGTTAGACAAGAAGGCTCAAGGGACCATTCGGTTATGTCTCACTGATTCTATCCTCCTAAATGTCTCTTTAGAAGACACGACATACAAGCTTTGGAAGAAGATAGGTGAAATCTACCAAACTAAGAGTTTGTCTAACAAGTTGTATCTCAAAAGGTGTTTATATTCATTAAAGATGAAGGATGGTGATTCTATTGTTGAAAATTTGAATGATTTTAATTTGATTATAAGTCAGCTTGCATCTATTGATGTTAAAATAGAAGTTGAGGATAAATGCATTTTATTGATTTGCTCTTTGCCAGAATCTTGGTAAAATTTAATTGTTGCTATAACAAGTGGTGGTGCAGATCCTAACATGGATAATATTATTCCCATACTTCTTTTAGAGGAGATGAGGAGAAATACCATGCATAGTGGTTCCCAAGATGTCTTGCATGTGCGAGGTAGGTCCAAGGAGAAAGGGCCAAAAGGGGATAAGAATAAGGATAAGTCTAAAGGACGATCTAAGACACCTAGAAAGAGCAGAGTGAAGTGTTGGAACTGTGGTAAAAGGGGACATGTGAAGAAGGAATGTAGAAACAAGAAAAAGAATACAAATTCCTCCATGGAAAATTCCTTTGATAATGATGATTTTGATACTTCGATTATTTTAGCTAACACAATTCGTAATGATGTTTGGCTTATTGATTCGGGTGTTTCCTTCCATATGACTCCTCATAAGGAGTGGTTTTCTACATACAAAGAATTTGATGGAGGAGAGGTCTTTATGGGTGATGATAACTCACAAAATATTATCGATAAAGGAAAGGTAAAGTTGTGTTTCAGTGATGGGAGCGTTAAAATACTTGATGATGTTTTTCATATTCCAGGACTTACAAAAAGTTTAATTTCAGTTTTGAAGCTGAATGATACTGGAATGCATGTGACATTTGACAAGTTTGGTTGCAAGATGGTAAGGGGAAGTTTGGTGGTTGCTAAAGGATCTCGGACAGGGAATTTGTTTACACTACATGCATCTACTTTTTGTAACTCCTCTTTTGTAACTAGCACTAAAAATGCATGTATGTTGTGGTACCATAGATTGGGTCACATTGGTGAAAAAGGTCTTAGGACCATACTTGATAAGAAAATAGTAGATGATATTTCTGATTATTCTGTTGGTAAAAATGATTTTTGTGAGGATTGTGTGTTTGGTAAACAAAACAGGTCATCATTTCCTAAAGGAACTAATAAAGCTAATGGATTGTTAGAACTAATTCATTTGGATGTATGTGGTCCAATGGATATAGATTCTTTGGGTAGATCTCATTATTATGTTTCCTTCATTGATGATTACTCGAGATATACTTGGATTTATTTTATGCATACAAAATCTGATGTTTTCACCAAATTTAAGGAATTTAAGGCATTGGTTGAAAATCAAACATATTATAAGATAAAAGTATTGAGATCTGATAATGGGGGTGAATATTGTTCTAAGGAATTTGATGAGTTTTGCAAACATGCAGGAATTGTTAGGCAAAATACTTCACCTTACACACCACAACAAAATGGGGTAGCAAAAAGAATGAACTATACATTAATGGAAAGAGCTAGGACCATGTGAAGTAGTGCTAAGTTAGATAAATGCTTTTGGGCAGAAGTTGTTGGTACTACTTGTTATTTAATTAATAGATCTCCTTGTAAAGCTCTTCTTGATAAAACACCTTATGAAATGTGGTTGGGTAAAAATCCTTTAGTTTCACATTTAAGGGTCTTTGGTTGTGAGGCTTTTGTTCATGTGCCTAAAGAGAAGTGGTCTAAATTGGATCCAAAATCTCAGAAATGCATCTTTGTAGGTTATGGTGAAAATGTTAAAGGTTATAAACTTTGGAATCCACTAACATGAAAGATGATACTTTCTAGAGATGTGATTTTCAGGGAATTTAGAGCTAACTTTGAAGATGAGCAACCAAAGGAAAAGTCAAAGATAGTGCATTTTGAAACTAAGCAAGAAGATGCACATGTGGAAGAAGAGAGATGGAGAAGAAGAGAGTTTTGAAGAATCTATTGTAACAGAAGAAGTTGAAAACAATGAGGATGAATATGAGGAGGAACCTCTTACTCCACCTTTGAGAAGGTCCACAAGACAATGAAATCTAGTTGACAGGTATAGCCCACCTGATTTTTGTTGTAAATTTGCTTTATTATGTACTAATGATGAACTTAGATCTTTCAGGGAGGCTCTATCTTTAGAAGAATGTGAGTCTTGGATGCAAGCCATGTAGGATGAGATGATGTCTTTGGAAAATTGTGACACTTGGGATCTTATTAGTTTTCCCAAAGGAAAAAAGGCCATTGGTTGTAAGTGGGTATATAAAAAGAAGTTTGGTGCAAACGGTAAGTTGGAACGGTTCAAGGCCAAATTAGTGGCCAAGGGCTACTCCCAGAGAGGGGGAGTTGATTTTGGTGAAATATTCTCTCTTGTTGCTAAGTCAACTTCTATTATATTCCTTTTATCCATTGTTGCTCCTTATGATTTAGAAATAGAACAAATGGATGTTAAAATTGATTTCTTGCATGGGGATCTTGAGGAAGAAATTTACATGCAACAACCTGACGGTTTTATTGTGAAAGGAAAAGAACACTTGGTTTGCAAATTAAAACGGTCTCTATATGGTTTAAAACAGTCGCCTAGGATGTGGTACCAAAATTTTGATGCCTTTGTATTAAAGTTGGGTTTTGTTAGAAGTGAAGAGGATCACTGTGTTTATTTTAAAGTTATTGATGATCAAATACTGATTATTGTCTTATATGTGGATAATATGTTGTTCATTGGTAACACTAAGGCAATGATTAGTGAGCTTAAAACTCAGCTTTCTGGCATATTTGATATGAAATATTTAGGGGCTGCTAAATATATTCTTGGGATGGAAATCATTAGGGATCGGGTTCATAGAAAGCTTTGGTTAAGTCAGAGTAAGTATGTTAACACTATTTTGTAGAGGTTTAATATGCAAGACTGTAAACCAGTAAATATTCCATTTCCTTTTGGTACTAAGTTAAGTTTAGACATGTGTCCTGAAACAGATGATGATATTGATGAAATATCTAAAGTTCCTTATGTTAGTGTTGTCGGTAGTTTAATGTATGTAATGGTTTGTACTAGACCAAATATAGCCCAAGAAGTTGGAGTTATAAGCAGATTTATTTCTAACCCTGGTAAAGAACATTGGAATTTTGTTAAAAGGGTATTCAGATATTTGCAAGACACTTCTAATTATTGTTTGGTTTATCATGGTACTGATAATGTTGATAAGTCATTGGACATACAAGGTTTTGTTGATGCAGATTGGGTAGGTGACTTGGATAGTCGAAAGTCCACTAGTGGCTATGTGTTTACTTTATTTGAAGGTGCAATGAGTTGGATGAGTAAAAGACAACCTATAGTTGCTTTATCTACCACTGAAGCAGAGTATATGGCTGCTACACATGCTTCTAAGGAGGTGGTTTGGTTACAGAGACTAGGTAATGGTACTGGTTTTGATTGTAGGATAGTGACGATTGAATGCGATAGTCAAAGTGCCATATGTTTGGCTAAAAATCCTATGTATAATGCTCATACTAAGCATGTTGATGTTTAGTATCACTTTGTGCGAGAAATGGTTGAGAATGGATAGGTCTTGATTGAAAAAGTTGACACTTTGGATAATGTTGCAGATTCTCTTATGAAGCCGGTCACCATGGATAAGTTCTCTTGGTGTAGGAAGGCCATGGGCCTTGATCACTGTACTTTATTCTATGTAATTGTATCTCTATGGGTGTAATTTACAATGTATGATGTCAAGTGGGAGAATGTTAGGATTTAGGTGCCATCAACTTTGTAAATCCTTTAATTAATTATTCCCCTAAAGTGTTTTGTACATTTACCCATAAGAGGTGAAACCATTTGACCAACGATGGTGAAAGACACAATGTAAATGTAGTGTTACCATTACCATTTGTCCTTTTGGAAAAGGGGAAAATAGCTAGGCGTCCCACTTTGGAATCTTCTAGAATGAGATTATTGGGTCAAAAAAGGGTGTTGTAAGAGCATCTATGACATGTATGACAGTTGTCATAAGATGCTATGACAATATGATAGATTCCCTATGACAGAATATGCTATTTTTAGACCCCAGGTGCCCATGTATGAGAGATGCCTTATGATAGTTGTAAGAGCATCTGTAAGAGGCTATTTTTGGTATTTTTTTGACCATTTCAAGGAGGGAGGCGTGGGTTTTTCTAGGTGGTATTTTTGTCTATTGTTTGGTGAAACCATGGTGGTTTTCATCCTCACAAATCTCTTTAAATTGGGGCCTTGAGCTAGATTTATTAAATTCAATTTTGCAGGCTTGCAGGGTAACAAGGTGTTGTTGAATTTTACAGTGGTTGATAAGAGAAGTCTATTGCTGCATGTAATATTTCATATTATTAGTAATATACTTGCCTCTCTTTCGATGGTGGAGTTTTTTCCCTTTGGGGTTTCTCCGCATAAATTTGTTGTTGCATGTGTTATGATTCTTCTATCTCTCTCTCTCATTCTTTCTTCACACTAAAGCTAAAGGTTAATCTACATATTTCAGATTTGCATTCACTTATTTAAGTTCATATTGCAAGCTTTCTTCACCTTGATAATCAACACATGTGACATCCATTATGAATTAGGGGTGATGAATACTTTGGCCAAAGTGGTGTAATTCGCCATTGGTTACATTGTTAGTTCATTGTGTTATCTTTTAAGCATGTTAGTCTAGAATTGTCATACACATAGAACATACACATTGTATGGTAAATTTATAGTTATGTAGGACACAACACCAAGCTTAAGATTGGCTAGTATTTTAAGGTTTATAGACCAAAGCTCTTTGTCAAAGGGTAGGGCCATCTTACCATATGTGGTAGATGTGCGGGGGACTGTAGTTAGTCCATGGATGGCGAAAAAGTGCTTGAGTGATGCTTCTCCTCTCAGTCAATGAGCCAATGTTTGAAGGGGGGTTTCTTGGATCATTTGTATTTCTAGTTCCATTGAAGCTCATATGAGCTATGTATGTATCTTGTATTTATTTCTTTGAAATATGGAAAATTTATTTTGCATCTAATTTTATGAAATCATTTATTTGGAAAGATTATTTATTTCATTGAATGAAATGAAAAAGATGACTTATTTCTATATCAAATGTGCATATTATCTTGTTTTGAAAATAATTTTTTTATCGTTGTGTGTTTGGCAATTAGTTTAAATTCACTTGTGGTAAAACATAGGATAAATTATTGAGCTAAGCAATGGGCATGTTACATGTAGTATTAGAGCTACCAGGTTCAGCTCTAGAACCTATTTGCTCGCTATATTTTCCCTTCCAACATTATATGATTCTAATGTTTGGAAACTCTTGTGCTAGGATGGTGTGTCTCAGGTTAACTGCAAGAAAGTCAATAATCGGGAATGAGCATTACCTAAGGGCCAAGAAGGAATTTAGGAAGCCCTTGTTCATACCATAGAGGGAACTAATTATGACAACGCCATTTGGCTAAGTGATACTGATATAATCAGTCATTCTATATAGTGAATTAGCCAAGAGAAGAGAAGGATGAGAAATGAAGCCAACTTCAACTATTTACCTTTTGTCTCTTCGGTAAAATTGGACTCAGTGTCACTTTCTAGGGATATGCCCTCAAAATGTAGTGTCAATCCAACTATGTTTTTTAGAGACAAGCTCGTGTTTTACCCACGGTTTAAATAATTGTTATAGCCTCAAGTAGTGATTCAAAGGGATTTGTACCTTGAAATTATGTATCAAAAGATAAATCTGAGAGATACTATCCTTTTTGGGATAGAGGAGCAAATAAGAGATGAACAAAAATCTGAGGGGTATACCCTGTTGAGCTATGTATTTAAGAGTGAATCTAATGGATACTCTCCTCTTGACTACTTGAATAGTAATTCAATGTAAATGGAAGGATATTGAAATTCTTATTAATAAATGAAATATTATTTTATATATCAAAAGTTGTGAGCAAAATAGAATTTCTTGTATGTGAATGCTTGCTCTTTTGAAAAAAATTCAATATATTAAGTAAACCATGATAGGATCTAATATAAATGAACCTTCACTTGTATAACCTTTTTCTTGAAAGGATGGTGAGGATAAGGACTAATCCTGGAGAAAGTCAAGAAGTTGGACAAGGTCCAGATAATACTAAAACCAAGTTGGATCGCATTTTTTTCATCATGGATGAAACTAGGGCAAAGATAGAAAACCTTGAAAAAGAAGTGAAAGGAAAAGAAGAAGAGGAGCAGGAAGTCCCTATAGATGATGAAGAAGAAATAACTAATGAGGATGAAAGAGATAATTCCCATGACCATAATCAATCACTTCAACATAGGGAAGAAGAATCTCGATCCAAATCTAAAAGTAGCAAAAGGAAACGTGTGGCAACTGAGTTGTCTAGGGTTATGAGAAAAGTTACCCTACGAAAATTTGAGAGAAACAACAATGAAGATGAGGTTGAGGCTTGGTTAATTCAAATGGAAAAATATTTTGAAATAAAAAACTATTCTAAGGTCACCAAAGCTATTTGGGGTGCCTTCTAGTTTGCAAGAGAAGCCTCTAACTGATGGATGAACAAAAAGATGGAACTTGGTCCTAGTACCCTAAAGTTAACTTGGAATGAATTTGTTGAAATATTTTGTAAAATATGGCTACTCCAACTCTTTTATGACCAAAATCTTACTAATTTCCAAATTTTGAAGCAAGGTGATATGTCAGTGAATGAATACTAGGAAAAAATTACTCGTCTTTTGAAGTATGTGCCAATGTACTAGACTTGGATGAACGATTTCGAATTAGAAAGTTCATCATTATGATCCACTTCACCACTTATTGAGGTAATCCAGGTAACTCATCTGGAAATACATCCACAAATTTTCTTAAGGTGGGATATTTCTCCAGATTCCACCATTTCTCCTTCTTCAACCTCTTGAGAATCTTACAGTTCATAATCCATGACATTATCTTAAGGAGTGAATTCCTCAAATTCTTCTATTTTGAATACAAATAGTTGGCAACCTTTCTTTTTTCCCATAAGCATTTGCATGGCAAAAATCTATTGCAACTTGATCTCTCTTGGTGTTCCTTGCAATGTTAGCCAATTAACTAGATCATCTAGACACTCTACTACTTTGGAATGACATTCTACTTTGGCTCTATGTTTCCATAGCCAATTCAATCCTATAATGACATCATAAGACCTTAGGGGTGTTACGTACAAGTTTACTTCAGTTGAGAAACTAGGAAGTTCTACCTTGGCTTCGAACAAGCATTGCTTCACCATTTCTCTTGTTTGGTTTGCATACTCAACAACCCAATTTTTTTCCATAAATCCAACCTTTCTAGATATTTGATTAGCTACTCAAGGTGAAACAAAGTTTTTAATTTCTCCAATATCAAAAAGTATAGAAATAGGTATACCAAACAAAATACTTGGAGTTTCCACTAGTGTGACTTGATATCTAGCTTGTTAATTGTCCAAGGCTACATGGATCTTCTGTTGGAATGCAGTTCGTTGTGGAGGAAGATAATTCCTATGAATTTGAGATCCTGAAGGTTTGTCTATTGCATGTGGAATTTAGTTTCACTTGCATTCTTATAGAAATCCTTCAATATTTGCTAGGTCATGGTCATAGGTATATTTTCTCACAAAAATCTGAGGGCAAACAACATATTTGCAGCAAATGGAGAAGGGCTATGGAGGTGATTCATGGAGGTTTTGAAGGGCTTTGGTAACATTGTTCTTTATTTTGAATTATTTCCTCCATTGTTCTTCATAGTTAAGCTAGGGTTTTATTTCTATTTTTTATTTAAGACTAACTTGAAAATTTACCCTCAGTTACATTGGTGAACCAAACATTTGTTTTTGCAGTTTTCATACAATTTTTTTTTAGTTTTTTTGCGGGTACAAGTATGAAGAGCCGCATTTGAATTGTTTTGAGCCGCAATCATCGCGTTGTGATGTATTTGATCTATAGAACAACGCAACCGCCATCCCAAGTTGTATTTGCTAAGTCAAACAACACATTCACTTTGTTGAGATGCATTCATAAGCCTGAACGACGCATCTGCCTATGCATTCCAACTTTCAGCCCTGAGATGCATTTGCTATGTAGATTGATGCATTTGCCTGGTAAAATATTCTTATTGGGTTTTTACAGAATTTCCAGATTTTATCTTTTTTGTTTAGTAGACTAGAGGTTTTTGGGGTTACTAATATTCTATTTGCAGCATGTGGCAACGAGTCTAACCTATGTTTGTTTGTGTTTTATTTCATTTCACAATATTAAATCAAACAAACAAATCATCACATACTACAACTTGTATCTACATTTCATGAGGATAAAATGAACATGCATATTCACTCACGGGTTTAAAATGAACACAATCTTGCATTACAACTCATAAGGCTTAAAATAAACACACATTTTTATGACATGGGCTTAAAATGAACATTGTTGGTCTCACATTGAATTAAATTTTAAAAATAACAAAGTGTTTGAGGTATTTACCCCACATTATAATTTTGATAATTAAAATAAACAAGTGTCTCCACTTTGTGTAACCCCGATTCAATAATAGAAGTATCGTCTCCCCTTCCACACTTGTGCGATCCTAGGTGCAAGAGAAACTGTTATTGACTCTAGGAATTGGGTCTTCCTTGGTGGAAAAAATTACTCACCCCAAGGTGACTCAAACTGGCAATGAAGCTCTTTAGCCGAGCTACTCTCGATCTTTATACAAATGTGAATCCTAATGGAAAACTTAGGATTACGAGTGCGAATGTGTCATATAAACAAGTGAATTCCCCAAAACCCTATTGAGCATAACCTCTTCATGTTGGAATTCCTCCTTATCAGAGCTAATCTTGCCTCATGTGTGGCCACTCGAACAGGTGCCTGAACTAAATTTTTTGTGTAGAAGCCAAAAACCCTATCTATTCGTTGGTGCAACAACAGTCGTTGCCAAGGTATCCACATTCTTGCAATTCTTAGTAGAGGTGAAAAGCCTATCGTGGGAGATTCATGAGGGCTTCAAGCTTGGTTGACCTGAGAAGTGAGTGTCGTGCTGGGGGAGCCAGTGTGTCCAAGATTCTAAGTCACCTGCTAAGAATAAGTGTGGCTGGGGAAACTCACGTGGAATCCAAAGAATATAGTCCTTGCTAACCCTAGGATTGTGCTTGTCTTCTTTGTGATTTTTTTCAAAACATTCAAATATAATGTGTTTGCTAAGTGTTTTGTTGAACCAATGAATAAATAAACATCCTTCACAGATCTGAAAATTCTCCCTCAAACTGAAACAATCCAAAAATCTGCCAAAATTGCCAAGAAACCAGACTTTTGTTCAATCTGCAACGCATTTGCTAAACCTACGATGCATTCGACATACTGCATCATATTTGAGACTTTGTGAACCACAATCGCTCTACTAAATCGCATTTTCTCATTAAAACAATGCATTTGCTTGTTTTTTAACACATTTGCTTTTCTGTGCACCGCAATCACTCTATTGAATCATTTTTATGACCTAAAATGACACATTTGTTGAACCTGAGATGCATGTGACATCTTGCACCGTATTTGACACCTAAAACAATGCAATTTCCTGTCAACTAGAAAAATCACTATCACTGTCAAAAACCCAAGAACAAACATTTCCAAACTGTTTCGAGACACCTTTTCTTGGGAGTCTTTGTCCAAAACCAGAAACAAAATTTCTCAAATCCTCCATCCTTGCATTTAGTTTTCCATAGGTCTACCATTGCACTTTTTAGTTGCACCTTAGATTTCACTATCATTTTTAGCATACATAAACTCATAAGTCCTCAATTTTTAGATTTTAGAATAGGAACCCTTGCCATACTTTTCCAAATCTTTGCCTTAAAAATTAGGTTGTCATTGGACTTAATCAAAATCATTTCTTTTAGTTTGTGTCCCTTTGTGAGCTATTACCAACTCATTAGTCTAGTGTGGAAACCTCACTTTGTCACCTTATCATTTAGTCCTTCAAAAAAGTCTCTTGACACTCCAAAATTGAGACATTGACCAAAATTTGAAAGGTTGAGTTTACCTTTCCTTAGGTCTATCAATATTGAGGGCATCATAGAAATCCTTGCATTTGCATTAGAACACCTTTAGTCTCCCTCATTTTAGTCCTCATTAGTCCCATTGCATTTGGCATTTCCCTTTAGACACCATTGTCATTATAACATTTCTTATTTCAAAAATCCAAAAACATAGTGTCATATCATTTGCATATATAGATTGGGTCATCCTCCATTCTCCCCCATTTGAGCAAGACATATGGTTGAAACAAGACTACAAAGAAAAATGAGACAAATGGATCCCTTTGGACAAGGCAATAAATTTTATAGTTTTCCTAATGACATGAATGTAAATTCAGACATGGGGAACTCTTTCATAAATCCATTTAGTGACATAAACATTCCATCTTCCTTACACAATCATTTCAAACCATTTATATGCAAAGATGAAAATGGCCAAGTATTTGTGGAAGACCTTGAAGCTGTTGCACAAAATCCTAAAGTGGCCTCCTTTGAGGAAGAATTAATCTTACAAGATTCAGACAGATATCTATCCATGCTCCTAGACCAAGGGGCTAGGTTGCCAATAGGATTTGACATTAACACCTTAAGAGTAGCACCCCCCGATCATACCACTCAAACAAGTCAATCACAGTTAGCATCACCACATGATGCAAACAATACCTCCATGGGAGCCACTACACAAAATGCCACACATACCATTAATGCTACCTCCATTGGTGCTACCACCACCCAAACCACAACAAACACATCCAATGTGGTCAACACAACGTCTATTGTGGGAACATCAACCCTAGAAAATGCCATCACATTCAATTCCTTAACAAATATCCACAATTCCATCACAAACTGTTGGAGCAACATTTGGGGCTTCAAATAACACAATGGGAACCAATACATCAAACCTCCTTGGAGCTTCATCTAGTGCCATTGGAATGACATCATCAAACTCTTTGATTGGATCTTCAGCTAATGCCATGGGAACAAACTCATTAAACCCCTTTGGGAGGAACAAAATATGAGTTGTCATTCAAGGACCTCAATCCAATGTCCCTAGCTCATCACAAATCAATACCAACACTAATGACCCCTTAAGACAAAAAAATTAATATACCACATGGCCACATTTACCAATTTGGACAAGGCAACCAAGTAACACAACACATGGCTCCATTTGGTCATCAAAATGTTCAAGGACAACAAGTTCCAAAGATACAATCCAATACGGCTAGAACACACATCCCCACCTATGCATTCAAGTCCACACACACCAACATGTCCCCAATCAAAACATTCATTACCAAAAAATTCCAAACCAAAACGAGTAATTTTCTCAACATCAATACATCTCAAATCATAATGTACCATCACAACAAGTGGGAACACAGGCAATACCTATCACCAACATGTTTGATGCCACAAACAACCCTATAATAGATGCACTCACAACTCAACTTGTTGACCTTCAAAAATAAGTGGAGAACAAACAATTGCCCAACAAAAAGGCCCACGTGTCATATTACTTATGTTTGTATCCTTTAGACACAAACTTGTACATGCCACCATTCCCACTAGGATATATGGTGCCAAACTTTTCTAAATACAGAGGCAAAACTAATCCCATCAAACACATCAGAGAATTCACAACCAGCTGCATGGATGTTGCCTATGAACATACTTATTTGATGAGACTATTTTCTAGGAGTCTCACAGGTCACACACTTGAATGGTTTGTGTAGTTACCTAAAGGAATAAAATCATGGGATGAATTAGCCAATAAGTTTGTCAAAAATTATGCCTATAACATTGATACAAACATCGACATTGCCTCATTATGTAGACTTATTTAAGAAGAAATAGGTGAGACATTTATTCCATTTTTCCAAAGGTGGGGAACTTTAGCAAGTCGGTGTCCTATGGAAATACCAAAAAAAGAAAAGGTCACCATTTTTGTGCAAAATCTCCTTGGACCACTGAGATATGGTCTACAAGTCCATTGTTGCAACACTTTCACTGACCTTGTCGAAAAAGGAGTTCAAATCAAAAAATCCCTAATTGCCAAAGGTAAACTTAAATATGGCAGCAAAAACAACAACAGACACAAACCCAATTGCTCCCACTAACAAAAACAAATATTGGGTCAAAAATAAACATATCATTAATGATGGAATTGTTGACACAAAAATAGTAAATGCGACGAGTCCTACAATTACCCTTAAAGGAGTTCAATCCCAAAATGCACCGGTGACCACACCAACACCCACCGCTAATTCCATCCAAGACAATCTTGTCCAACCAGACCAAAGACAACCACGCCAAACAAGACAATTTCCTCACAAACGCACATACACCCCCTTGGGTGAACCAATTGAAGTTGTCCTCAAGAAGCTTATCCAAAACAATGTCATTACATTGCAGGACCCTAAACCGTATAAACCTGGCTAGTTCAAGCCATCATGGTGGGATGATAATGCATTCTATGATTATCATCACATAAAAGGGCATAAAACTTCCTCCTGTAGACAATTGTGAAATCTTATACAAGATCTTATCGAAAATCGTACCATCAAATTCGACGGTCAATAATTTGCTTCTAATTCAAACCATACTATTCATAAAATCCCACTATAGGATCATGGTACAAGGTAACCCCTCAACATCTGGTGCAAAGAATAATGACAATCGATCCAATTACGCCCATGTTTCCTTTAACTATTCTAGTGGACCCATCATTAATCACCTCTGAGCTGTTGACGAATATGTCAATACCATCACTATCAAGAAAACTTCAGAATGTAATGTCACTACCCATAGAGGAAAGGTCACAATACTAGGTCATTCTACTAGAAATCCCAAGATCACAATACCTGGTCCCTTTGCCAAACCATTACAACCCAATGAAGAATTTAATCTTATTGAACAACTAAACAAAATGCCTACCCAAATCTCCATCCTCGAGCTACTCTGAATTTCGCCTGCACACAAATCCATATTGGTCAAAGTCTTGTAGGAGTCTTTTGTACCAACCAAAATTCATGTCATCCACTTTGAAACCATAGTCAGATACTTGAATTCCCCCCATCACATCACCTTTTCAGTCCTCAACTATTCCTCACCAAATCCATCTCACAATGATGCACTGCATATTGAAGTCTTCATCCATAAACATAAGGTTAGACAAATCTTAGTAGATGGCAGAGTAGGATTGAATATTTTCTCTCTAAAATTGGTTAAAGCTCTCAGCTTCTTTGATTCTTGTGTGAATGCTACCAAAATCATTGTAATAAAGGCGTAGGATGATGCAAAACACTCCTTTAAGGGAATTATCACACTTCCAATTCGTGTGAGGTCAGTCATCATAGATACAACATGTCAAGTTCTGGATCATGAACTACCTTACAACATCTTCCTTGGTTGACCTTGGATCCATGCCTTAAAGGTCGTACCCTCCACTTACCATTAATGTTTGAAGTTCCCCTTTGATGACACTGAAATCACTATACCAAGAGATCCTGACCCTTTCCAATACTGCACCAATTTGAGGGCTACTTTCGAACACCAAGTGCCCATCAACCATGAGGCTTCAACATCCACCTCATCCAAATACATTGATCCATCCACACTCACCAAGCCATCCACATACATTCCTTTTACCTCCACCACACCATCCCCTGCCACCATACCAAGTGTTGACCCTAATATTAAGATCCAGGATGTTGGTTGCAGAGAATTCAAACTAAACATGGCCTATTGTATCACAACAATACCCAAGCCACCAAAATTTTATGGTCAACCTTGTTTCATAGTGGAGCCCAAATAGACTTTTAAGGTCCCTCCGATGATGACCTTCACACTATGCGGGGACAAGAATGATGAAGACATTGCAAACATATTCGCTTGGATCTACAAAGACCCAAAAGAATTACCCCTGCTACTAGTACACATATATGGCAAAGGCTATGACATATCGAAAGTAAAAGGTTTTGATGGAACTAGTGACCTCGGGATAAACAAAACTAGGAGAGAACCTATCATGCCTTCTTAGAGACCAAAGTATCCAGGGCTAGGGTTTGAGCAAGTTTGAACTGATGATCAACGTACTAATGTACTTTCGAGTGAGGACATAATGACTCTTAAAAGTGTCGAGACAAGTGAAGATTCCTACACTGAAACTGATTCACATGAATGGGAATGGGGTTATGATAAAACCCTTAATGACTATGACATTGACGAACTATTTATAAAACTCGGTGAACCCTCTCTCGAGGAAAGATTCAAACACATTTATAAAATTGATCCTCTAGATGACCATTCTAAATGAAAAGAATGGGTAAGCATTTTTCAGGCCCCAAATGATAATAAACCTAAACTGTCATTGATAATGCCTGACTTGCTTTGCCCCATTCCTGATCTAGATTGTGTAGCATACTTCAAGGTGACTATGCAATCCTCCAATCACAAAAAATATTAAAAATAAAACAAAAAATACATGTCTTTAGGTGAAAATCGTAAGGTGCCTTCTAACAATACAAAAGCAAAAATAAAGGACGTATTCGAGGGTGAAAACTTCCTTGAGGCACCCAAGGATGGAAGATTGGACTTTCTTCTCATGACACAAAAATAATTGGAAATGCTCATTGAAGACACTATAGAAGTTAATATGGCCACACTAGAGAATGGTTCTCTTTACCACATCATTAACAGAAGAAGAAAAACCTGAATTTCAAAAAATCTTCTCAAAATGAAAGGTTAACTTCACATGGTCTTATGCCGATATGCTAGGACTAGATCTGGAATTAGTGTTGCACCATCTCCCCTTATTGCTCGATGCTAAGCCAGTTAAACAAAAGTTAAGGAAAATGCACCCGTAGATAGCATTGCTTGTGAAAGTTGAACTCAAGAAGCTGCTGGATGTGGGGTTTATAAGATCAATAGACTATGTAGACTGGATATCCAACCTTGTATTCATCACTAAGCCAAATGGTCAAATACGCATCTGTACAGACTTCCATGATCTTAACAAGGCATGCCTAAAAGATGACTTTCCACTGCCTAACATAGACATTATTGTTGATCTCACAGCGGGATATAAGATGATGTCCCTGATGGATGGTTTCTCAGGATACAATAAAAATTTGGATCACCCCTAAAGACCAACACAAAACAACATTCACTTGTCCTTGGGGAACATACTACTGGAATGTCATACCTTTTGGCCTAATTAATGCAGGTGCCACATATCAACAAGCCATGACAATGATATTTCATGACCTCATGCACAAACTAATGGAAGATTATGTGGATGACCTTTTGAAAAAATCTTTGACATGCAAGGATCACTTCAAAGTATTGGATAAAATCTTTAAGAGGCTAGAAGAATACAAGGTTCTTCTGAATCCTATGAAATGTGTTTTTGGAGTGACTTCGAGAAAAATTTTGGGGTATATAGTTTCTCATAGAGGCATTGAAGAAGATCCCGTTAAAGTGAAAGCAATATTAGACATGCCTCCGCCAAAAAGAATCAGTGAGCTAAGGACACTACAGGGAAAATTATAGTATATCCGACACTTCATCACACAACTAGCAGACAAGTGCCAACCATTTCAATATCTCTTATGCAAAGGCATCCCTTTTGTGTGGAATGAAAAATGTCAAGCGACCTTCCAAAAAATCAAGGACTATCTATTGTCACCACCTTTCCTATGCCTCCAATTGAGGGAAAACCTTTGATCCTATATGTCTCTACAACCACTTTGGCACTGGGGGCATTACTTGCACAAAATGACTATGAGGAGATAGAAAGAGCTATATACTACATCAGTCACACATTGGTCGGATATGAACTCAACTACACATTCATTGAACATGCATGTCTTGTAGTTGTCTTTGCAACTCAAAATTTAAGACATTACATGTTGAACCACAAGACAATTAGTAGCAAATATTGATCCATTGAAGTATCTTCTAAGTCGAGCAACATTGACAGGTCAAGTAGCAAAATGGGTTATGATATTGAGTGAGTATGACATACAATACATTGACCGCAAGGCAATAAAAGGACAGGTAATAACTGATCGACTCGTAGATGCACCTCTACAAGGCAATCATCCATTGGCAGCTAAATTCCCTGATGATTCTATCTTTCACATGGAACCTACATCACCTTGGAAGCTTTATTTTGATGGGTCTCATACTGGTCATGGCTCAGGAGCAGGTATCCTATTCGTCACATTGCAAGGGGATTCCATTCCTAAGTCACTTTGAATTTCCTTTCCTTGCACCAATAATATTGCAGAATATGAGGCACTTGTCACAGGACTTTGAATGGCTATAAAATGGAAAATCAAAACACTTATAGTCTTTGGCGACTCCCAGTTGGTCATCAACCAGGTTGCTGATGATTATGACATAAAGGATGAAAATTTGATGCCCTACAAATGCATGGCTGATAAATTTTAATCATACTTCCATCGACTCACTTTTGAACAAATTCGTAGGGCACAAAATAAGGCAACAAACATGATGACAACAATAGGATCTCTCTTGGACATTCCCAACAATGTTCCACAATTCGAGTTCTTAGTGGAGCAACTGTTGGTTCTTGCAAATGATATTTTGGAGTCAGAAATTGTTTGTGAGCTTGTTGGTCCTAGTTCACCTTGGTATGAAGACATATATGACTACCTAAAATCCCAAACCCTCCCACCAAACCTATCCAACAACCAATGAAATTCCTTCATCCGCAAAGCCGCCCATTATACCATCATCAATGACACCTTATACTGTTGCAACTTTAACAACACCCTTCTTCATTGTCTTGACATTGATGAAGCTCGAGCAGCCTTATGTGAGGTACATGAGGGTATATGCAGATCTCATTCGAGTGGCTCAACCTTAGCAAGGAAAGTTACGAGACTTGGGTATTATTGGCCAACAATGGAAAAGGATGCTCTTCAGTTTGTAAGAACATGTTGAAAATGTCAGGTGCACAATGATCTAATTCACACACTCGCACAGGATCTTAGACCAATCACTTCTCCTTGTCCCTTCACATAATGGGGACTTGACCTCATGGGTAAAATTCATCCCACCTCCTCCAATGTCCATAAATTCATTATCACTGCCACTGAGTATTTCACTAAGTGGATCGAAGTCGTCCCCCTCACATACATCACTAGTAAGTAGATTTCCAAATTTATCCTTATGTTATAACTAGAATTTTCATGAAAATCTTAAGGGCTTGTATCCATTTGAATTCAAACTCGTGTTATCTTTTTTCATAAAAGTGCCTTCTACCGCCATTCACAAAGCCAAAACAACTTTTATCGTCGTACCGTTGCACTAACATTCACCGTTTGTAGCTTCCACCTCTTACCTCCTTATTGCAACCCTTTGCAAAATGGTTTGCGGTATCATAGTTAGCAATAGTTGAGATAGCCTTTCATCGCCACACCGCGGAGGGACAAAGCAGGGCCCGCGGTTGAGTGGTATCATTGAAGAAAGGTGATGGGCAGATACTGTCATACCGCTAGGAGCATAAGCTTAGCTAGCGGTAGAGCGGTGGAATGAACAGTGCCAAGAACATGCCACCACATTGTTGGAGAGAAGGACATGGCCCATGGTAGGGTGATGAAGGAAGCGAAGACTGTGGCAAGCCAATATCGCCATACCGCGTGGAGAGAAATGTTAGCCTGTGGTAGAACAGTGTGTAGAGAAGAAAATAAAAGGCCACCGCAATATCGTCGAAGGAAGAAATAGAGCCCATGGTAAAGCGGTAGAGGATGCAAAGGTGAATGAGGATACCGTGGTACTATGAGGAGGTGAAAGATAGACTACGGTAAGGTGGTATCTTGATATAAACAAATCAGAACACTGCGACACCATAGCAAAGGAAACGAAGGCACAAGGTAACGTGGTAAAGTGACCGTTGCTGCTACATTAGTTATTCTTGTTATATTCCAGTTATGTTTTATTTTTTGTCATCAATTGACACGACCTTTGGCCTGAAGCTTGTTGCCTCTCATGAGAATACAAGGAGACCAAGACCAAAAGGTGCAGGATTTTCTGGGAAGATATAAAAGTAGGAGATGGATACAAAATGAGGGGTTGGTTAGATAGATAGATATTTTTCTAGAATGTTTTACACAGTAGAGACCATGATGCAAGTTTAATTTTGAAGAGGATAATGAAAAAAAAATTCTTTGGTGGTTCCATTTTGGTATCAATTATCTGATTGTCTCCAATTTAAAGTTTTATGGTTATTTAAGCTGATATATCAAGTATATATTCAGCTTTTCAATGCACACTTGATGTATTTGTGTGATGGGATTATTTGGTTTCTTCAAGAAAGAATTAAATTCCTTTTGATCAATCACAGTAATTTGAATATATTATTTGGATTAATAAGAAGAATCATATAGTTAGGATTGATATTCTGCCTACAGGTAGGGTCTGTCAATCACTGCCATGCATGTTTCTACAAGTTATAAATGAATACCTGTGTGCCAAACAATTAGAATTTTTTCCAAATAGAAGCCATCCATCAAAGACTTTCATTAGACTTCGTTTTACCCAACAGGGCACTGGTCTCGCCCATTTTTTTTATTCATTTAATTTCATTAAACATTTTTTTAGAATTCCACATCTATTAACTCAACATATTGAATTATACTTTAATATTTCTTATATTATTATACCAAATTGGGATCATATCTCTCCATTGTAAGATTGCCATTGTGGATAGATTGATCAAGAAGGAAGTATAGTTCAAATATGCGTCATTCATGTAGGTACACCTGCCTAGGTTTAGCAGAGCCTGAAGAGAAGAAGGCTCAAATTCATCATTTGGCCTTGTACGTTAGCCAAAAACATTGTGAGAGCTTGGCAACCTCTCATGGTTCAAACCCGTGTTTTTGAGACCTAACACCTTAATTACATCATCTGTCGGTATGGTGTCCCATAATCCATCATTATAGACAATGGTTGTCCTTTCAAAAATCAAGACATCCGTGAGCTTTGTGAACGCTTCCACATCCAACACCATTTTTCCACTCTGTATTATCCGCAAGGAAACGGTCAAGCCAAGTCATCCAATAAAATAATCCTCTGAATTCTTAAGAAGATCATCAATGACATTGGTTGTGACTAGCATCTCCAACTCAACCTCACCTTATGGGTCCACCGCATGAACATCTGCACACCCACTGGAAACACCCCACTTGCCTTGGTCTATGGATCTGGAGCTATATTTCCCATCGAGGTTGAAATCCCCTCCTTACGGGTCATTGATTGATGATGAAGAATACAGACAGTCTCGACTACATGAGCTAGAAATGTTGTAAGAACGAAGACAAAATGTCTTAAAAAACTTACAGGCATATGAAAATCACCTTTGCATAAGCTATAATAAAAGAGTAATGGTCTGAAAGTTTGAGATTGGAAATTTGGTCTTAATGCCAAGGAATCAAGTTGATCGGGAGAAACCTGACAAGTTTGAGCCTAATTGGTTGGGTCCTTACATCATCACTGCCACATTCGGTTTTGGTGCTTATCAATTAGCTACGCCAGATGGAGAACAATTGACAAAGCCTATCAATAGTCTGCATTTATGCAAGTTCTGTACATAGCATCACAGAGCTTGGCTGAAGACCTTAAAAATACAATGTAGTTAGGGAAAATCAGATATAAAAAGAACAATAAGATATCAAACCCTAACTAGCACAATAGAGTACAAGCAAGCATGAAAATCAAAATAACAAGTGAATACAAACTGATCTTCAATCTAGATTTGATTTATCTCCATTGATCTTCTCCACCTGCATGAGAATGCAAGATTTTGAAGGTTTGATTATTTTAATATGTTAATTGCTCATTTTGCAACATAACGATAAGATGGAGATGATAGAAGAAAACTAGATAGGTAGATAAGAAGATTGAAAGAAATTTTGGCAGATTAAGGATGCTAGAAGAAGATTCTCTCAAATGGCTTGTGAAAGGCTTGATTTATAGGAGAAGACTGATTTGATTCGATGACCAAGATTAAAAGTCGGATTTGTGATATGTATGGCTAAGTTTAAAAGTTTATTTTAGTGCCTATGATGCACATTAAGTGGGTTATGACATGAGGCTAAAATTAGGATGTGAGGGAATAATGGGATTCTATTATTTATTTTGGAGGAAAAGATGCCTATGACACACAATGAATGGGGATAAAAATAGGATGTGAGTGGGAATCTCATAATTTAAATAGTAAAACTATTTAAATTATTTGTGCATGTGAAGAGTTGTAGTCATGTGACACATGTCGCATTGTAACAATAAGTGAGGGATTAATTCAAATATTTAATTTGAATTATTTTGAGACATGCGAAGGGGGGATTAATGAGATTTAATTAATTAATTGAGAAGGTGATTAAGTGGAATAAATGGGATAAGTGGGATAATGTAATGACCTAGGGTAAAATATTACAAAATGTCTTACAAGATCATGTATTGACTAGGTAATATTATGTCATAGACAATTTTGGGTGTCTACATTTTACCCTTCTTTGAGATGATGTTCGAGATGGTGACATTTATGTCGAGTAACATCATTTCAAAGAAGTTAAGGTATGGATAGAGGAAAAAAACATGATGCCCCAACCACTTGAGGAAGTGAGGAGCAAGATGAATGAAGGAAAGGGATGATAGGAGAATATGATGACACAAAAGATATGAAGAAATGGGATGATGATGCCCCCTTGAGAGGATAGGCGGGTTGGACAAACATGGGTATGCTCTTGAAATGAATGAATGAAATGAAAAAGGAGGGATAAGATGAATGATACAAGATAACAAGTAGATGAAAAAGAAGAATGACATGCTATGCTGCAATAAAGTGAGCAATCATAAGTTTGATGTAGCACTAGACGTTATGCACCGAGGTATAAGGACCAAGGTGATGATGTGTCTCATGCCCCAATACAAGATATGAATATTAACTAGGAGTGATTAGGATTTGATGTAAATGCAAATTGAAATGATAACACACACAAGCAAACAAGGAAACATGCACAAATGATACAAAAAAAACAAGTTATTGCCCCTGTCAAGCTGTAAACTGATGACTAATTGATTAATTGATGATGACGATAGTGTTTTCATTGCAAGGAACAATATATCCCTAGATCAACACAAGGATGATTGATTGATTGATTTATTAATTTTTGGGTTTACAACAAGATTATGATTGAGACCAAAGGATGTGATTGGATAATTTGGCAAGATTGATTAGCTTGGTTGGTATGGATTAAGGATTGATTTGCATTTGGATTATTGATTGGAATGATCGAAGATGATTGATTTGAAGATTTGGATGATGATTGATGAATTAAATTGAGGAATGAATTACTTGGAATGATTTTGATTGATTGGATTGATGGAGGAATGATTTGATTTGATGATAATGATTGGATTGATTAGAAGAATGGGTTTGATTAGAAGAATTGATGTGATTGATTAGAAGAATGGATTTGATTAGAAGAAGTGATGCGATTGGATAATTTGATGAAGAAATTGATTTGAAGAAGTTGAATTGATTGGAAGAAGTGATTTGGTTTGATTTTATTTGTATTTTTTGGGGATATTTTGGATTTTTGAAATGTTTTGATTTTTTTGGATTTTTGAAATGTTTTTGATTTTTTTGATTTTTGAAATGTTTTGATTTTTTTGAATTTTTTTCAACCTTTTTTTTAAAATATTTTGAGATGTCAATGGATGACAATCTGGGTAGCCTTTGTGCTAGATACCAATGCCAAGGGAAAATAAAGTCTAGGTGCAAGGAGATAGATGGGATTGATGGACAAAAGGGTGGGTGATAGGATAATGGGTAGAAGGCTCATGATAGATGGATTGATAAAAATGATAGATCATAGTGAATGGAATGGATGTATGCATCATAAAAGAGCAAGGATCTGATCTCCAAAGACTATGTCGCATAGGAATAACATGCCCCATTCTAGGTACAATACTTATGATTTTTCATGACAAAGCTTATGACACTAGGATAATGATAGGTTTGTTTGGAAGGATGAGGTATATCAAAAGATATCTAAAGCATGTTTCAACATTTTTCCCCTGTGTCTTCATCAAGATCAAAAGGAGAAGGGTGGATGAGTGGACTCAATATGATAGGTATGTATAATGGCTAAAGATGGTAGGTAGGATGGAAATTATATGATAAGAAGTGACATGATAGGATAGATAGTGCGGATGAGACAAAGTGCCCCAGAGTGTAAGTGACATAGAAGGTCAACCTACACATGATGCCTGTTTGCTAGGTTTTCATCATGGTACTTATATAAGGTGCTTGTTTACCAGGTTTTCACCATTGGATGATGGGATTTCTCTTTACTTTAAACAAAAAAAATCTTCTTTTAAAAAAAAATTAAAAATTAAATTTTTTTTTGAATTTTTTGATTTTGTTTTTGAATTTTGAATTTTTGGATAGGAGAAGAGGAATATGGATAGGAAGGACTCAAGTGTATAGTTCCATGAAAGGTGATAGTCCCACTAGAGATGGATGTCATTGCATGGACCATGCCAAATGTCATTATGTTCATAGATGTTGGTAAGGGATGACATGAAAGGGAGATGGAGTAGGTAGATGATGGATTATGATGTGGATTATGGAGGGATTGGTGGATTATGTAGGGGAGATGAATGGGAGGCTTAGCCAAAATCATGGACCATAGGAAGGTGATGGGGGAGATATGTAGGATAATGAGTGAAGGGTGAGGAGATGGAGGTATGTGGAATTATTGCGAAATGAAAGGGAACCATGATCAATGGTTGTACAAACTGTGATAAATGTTGAAGCTTTTGATGTGGAGGGCGTGTAGGAAGCAATAGATATGTTTTCTTAGGAGATGAATGATGAATTGCTTTAGGTACCCACATAGACTTAATATTTTTATGACTTTTATTTTGCTTGTGGGATGGAATATGAGATTATTGAATAGAGTGGAAATGTGAGGTGGAAGTGGATGGTTGAGATTTTTGAGATGTAGATGCCTTGTTTGAATTGTTTTCCTTTTTCTTAGGTACCCAAACCATTTTGTTTTTAGACTTTTCTTTTGAAGGTATGGGCTTATATTGCTTTTTGGATGGATTTTTCTTTGATTCTTTGCTTTTGTGTCCTAGGGCATGAGGACCCTTCTGATTTTTTGCTTTATAGATAGAGGAATCAATTTTTTTGCTTTTAAATCCCATGGGTATGGTGGAATGAGTGAAAGCTTCATGTTTAGATAATGTGTGCATTGATTGGTCAAGGTTAGGATTTTTAGAGGATTTATGGATATGTGGATAAGGGGATTGGAAAATGGGGATATTAGGTGTTGGGAGTAGTGGAAGTAGATTAGATGGAGGGATATTAGGAGTTGGAAGCAATGGTGGAAAATTTGATGGTGGAAGGTGTATGGTCACATTCTTTTGAAATTTGTAAGATGATAGAGGAGGGATGGCAACATATGTTTTAGGCATATGATGGGATTTATGGTGGAAAGAGGACTTATGATGGATGGAGGAAGTACCAAAATCTTTAGATTGGTGTCTTTGGGGTGTATATCCAAGGCCATAAGAGCGTGGAGGGACCTTGACATGGATTGGCTCCAAAATACCTTTTTCATAAAGGCCTAAGCCTTTACCTTGATAGTTCATGTTCTGAAGCATGCGATGGACAATGGGACTAGGTGTGTTTTGGACACTAGACTTGAGCTCATTATTAGACGAAGAAGGTGAAGTGGATGAAGGTTGTTGTTGTCCTAAGGAGGAACATTCATGAATAAATATGGATAGACCAATAGGACATGTTGGTGGATTTGAAATGGGGTTGATAGTGGATGTGGAAGGATCATTGGGATCTTGATTATGTTCATTTAGATCCACACTATTGGTTTGATCTTCTACATTTACTTAGGAGGCATGTGTCTCAACATGACAAGTGGATAATGCGGGATCATGGATAGGACTAGGTAGCAGGTGTATAAGAGTAATGGAGGATTCTTTCTCATGGATAGGTGAAGTGATAGGCTCTTGACCATGGAATGCATAGAGTTGGCTAAGAGGATCATCATGGCCTTCTTGATCATAGGTAGGATCTAGATCATAGAGGGAAGCTTCATCACGAATAGGACCAAGTATGTTATGAGTGGGATCATTAGAAGGGACTAGATCTTGATTAGAATGAGAGGTTAATGTTTCCTCATGCTTAGGATAATGCTCTTGACATAGCTCTTAGATTTGAGTGGAAATGGAAGCGGAAGGCTCTAGAAGAGGCTCGGTATGCTCTTTATGATCAACACATGAGGGCATGATGAAACTTGAATTGGACATATAAGATCAATAGGTTGTGGACCACATGATGGAGTTGGAAGAATAGGCATGGCATTCAAAGGTTCGTTGGTAAGCTCATTAATGGGTGCTTGACATGGGGATGGTCTATTTTGTGCTAGTAGTCTTTGGAGAAAATCGTTAAAGGATTGTTTGGTTGATGGATTAGAGCTTGAGAAGTTGGATGGTGGTGTTGGTGTAGGACTAGTATGATTTGTGATAGGAATTTTATTAGATGGTGAGGGAGGACTAGTAGATGGAATGGTGTATGATTCCAAACTTAGGGTGGTATTTCCCTTGTCAATAATATCATTAAGGTGACCTAAGATTTCTACAAAGTTTTCATCATCACTAGGATCTACAAAGTTCTCATCATCACTTGGAGCAAAGTTTGACCCACCTTGGAGGATATATGGTTTCGGATTATCTTCATGATTAGGTGAAGGGGATCCTTGAAGTATGACCTTGGGTTTGTGACTAAGATCATTAAGGATTAGGACCATTTTAGCAAGTGATTCCCTGGGATTAGGGTGATAATGATGATGTGGAATGATTAGATTGGATGATTTGGATTGATTAGGATGAAATTGATTGGAATGTGATTAGAAAAAGGATGATTAGAATGATATGATTATGTGTTGGTGTTTATAGCTTGATATGTAAATTTTCAAACAAATTATTACACATGTACACACATGAATCACACACACAAGACACATAAGTAAGTTTAAATTTGAAATTATGAATGTGATGATTAAGCACACACTTAAAGAAGACACATCAACAAGTCCTAGAACTAGTCAAGTGGGTATGGCCAATTAGGTCTTAAGCTAGGATGCAGGAGGTTGACTAGGGATAATTTAAAAGAAAAATCATGCCACATAGTCGGGAGAAAGGGGTAACCCACACTTCACCCTCACTTTCTAAAGGTATAAAGTTCTTTGGGCCTTAGCCAAGAGTGATAAGGTTTTAACTCCCAAAAAAACATGTCTTTCGATTCACATCTCAATTGAGGTAATCCCTTGGAGTGGTGTGTCCTCCAACTAGGCCTCCTAAGAAGGGTATGACAAAATTGAACCAAGTGAGGCATTTTTGATCACACACGCACTTGATTCACACTCGCAGTTGTTAATTTCCCTTTAGAAAATTGAAATGTGTGTAAAAAAATTCAAGCACTTGCTATTTTTAACCCAAAACCAAAATGTGTGATGGAAGACAATGTTTCTTTCTAAGTCTAATTTCAAATTGTGATTTCAAACAATATGTTCATTGTAAAGCCCCAAATTCAAGTGTTTTACAAACAAGATTGATTGATCAAATGAGAGATAAAGATAATAGAATGAGAGCACCCAAAAGTTTTCACTTTCCAATCTGATGTGTATGACTGATATTTATGCTACCACAACTCCTTATGATTACCTACAAAATTAAAAAAATGATATTATAATGTAGCCATAAAAAAAATTCATTAGAAAATTACAATTTTAGATACATGTTTTTAACATAGTTGAATTACATTCGATTATTCAAAGACATTACTAATCTGAAAAATAAAAAATCAAAGAGGAGGCCCCTTCTAATTTTCTAAGAGCTTTCCATAAATGTAAAGAAGTTAGAAAAATTCTTTGTTTTGTGTCTAGAAATGTGGATTTATGAAAAACCTACAGAAAATAAAGATCAGATTGTTTCGCATTATATTTGACTTCTAATTTAAATCTCTAAAAAAGAGACCCCCATTAGAATTTCAATAGATTTCCAGAAATATAAAGATTTTTTGTAAAATTTGTTGATTTGCATCAAGAAAGTCAATTTTATTATAAAAACATAAAATAACAATAACTCCTACAAAAATGGAGATAAAGTCTCAATTTTTTTACTATAGACTCTTGAGATGATGTATAAGCTTTTGTGAAAATTTTGTAGAAAAATGTGGAGCCGTTTGGAAGATATAAATAAATTTGTAAAACCTAGGGTTTTGTCCAAAAAATGGCAGATCTACAACAAAAAGTTAATGAAACCCGCTAAAAAGCAAGCTAGATCAAAGGATTCACATTAGGTTCACCATTTTAGTTAGAGAAAATCAGATATAAAAAAAGAACAACAATAGATCAAACCCTAACTAGTACAATAGAGTACAAACAAGCATGAAAATAAAAATAACAAGTGAATGCAAACTAATCTCCAAGCTAGATTTGATTTATCTCCATTTATTTTCTCCACCTACATGAGAATGCAAGATTTTGAAGGTTTGATTATTTTGATATGTTGATTGCTTAGTTTTGTAGCATAACGATAAGATAGAGATGATAGAAGAAAACTAGATAGGTAGATAAGAAGATTGAAAGAAATTTTGGCAAAGTAAGGATGCTAGAAGAAGATTCTGTCAAATGGCCTGTGAAAGGATTGATTTATAGGAGAAGGCTGATTTGATTCGATGGCCAAGATTAAAAGTTAGATTTGTGATATGTATGGCTAGGATTAAAAGTTTATTTTAGTGCCTATGACACACATTAAGTGGGTTATGACATGAGGCTAAAATTAGGATGTGAGAGAATAGTGGGATTCTATTATTTATTTTGGAGGAAAAGATGCCTATGACACATAATGAATGGGGCTAAAAATAGGATGTGAGTGAGAATCTCATAATTTAAATAATAAAATTATTTAAATTATTTGTGTATGTGAAGAGTTGTAGTCATGTGAAACATGTTGCAATGTGACAATAAGTGAGGGATTAATTTGAACTATTTTGAGACGTGTGAAGGGGGAATTAATGAGATTTATTTAATTAATTGGGAAGGTGATTAAGTAGAATAAATGAGAGAAGTGGGATAATGTAATGACCTAGGGTAAAATATTACAAAATGTCTTACAAGGTCATGTATCGACTAGGTAATATTATGACATGGACAATTTTGGGTGTTTACATACAAAAAAATGAAATATACAAAAAATCGTCACCCTGATGAAAACTTGACAAACAGGTGTCTTGGTGACACCAAAAAAAATGACAAAAATAGTAAAGCGAAATAATTCATCCAATAATGAAAACTTGGTAAACATGTGCTTTGGATAAGTACCATGGTGAAAACCTGGCGAGCAAGCACCATGCGTAGTCAGTCTTTGCTTCGCCATCTACTATCATTCCATCTGCCTTCATCCAGAATAAATACCCAACCTTCTGACATTCCCATTACTTTCATAAGTCCTATCATTTTTGTCCATGGATAATAATGGTTGACATCAAGCCTTGCATATCCCTTTCCTTTCGTCTCGCATATGTCCCTTTCCATCTCATTCTGCATGGATAATCCTCGACCGAGCTGGGGGCAAGACCTTTATCACCTGACTATAGTGGGTATTGCACATGGTCCTGACAATCGTAAAAAGTCCTAAATTTTTTTTTAAAATCAAAATTTTTTTTGAAAAAAATCCTAAAAATAGAATAAAGTCCTACAAAAGACCTAAAAATTAGAAAAAGTCTTTAAAAAAATCCTAAAAATAAAAAAAAAGTCCTACGAAAGACCTAAAAATTAGAAAAAGTCTTGAAAAAAATCTTTAAAATTAGAAAATGTCCTAAAAAAATCCCTAAAAACCAAAAAATGTCTGGAAGAAAACACAAAAACATCCATATAACACTCAAAAATAGGGTCGAAGTCTGTCGTGTCTGTCTTGTCAATCTTTGTCATAGTTGAACTATGTTGTCTCTGCACATTTTCTACGTAGGCAAGACTCATCTTAAATGAGCCCCCGAGACATTAGGTTTGTCCCTTTCAGTTGGAAAAATAAAATCATGACTTAATCTTCTATCATTAAAACAAAGTCATTGGTCATGTCGAACTACGAGGTCTCTAAGTGTATGACATAGGCAAGGTCATCAATTGATGAGCCCCCAAGGCCGCACTAGGTTAGTCCATTAGGGTTTGTCGCTTGCACTATCACACATGCTAGACATATTCAAATCAAGCAAATTTTGGTCATTTGAAATCATAGAACTCTGGATTAGCATATCAACATTGGCATGCGATCAAATCGGTCATTCGCTCAACACTAGTCAAACTATCATCACAAGTCAACCTATCATCTTTGGGTTATCCTTCAAATATGCCCTTTTGAAGAGAAAACCTTGTCAATTATTTATGTTATAGGATGAGTCCTTCCTAAACATTGCTACCGTCATCTAACATTTTGAGGGATTCTCTTGACATTTGGGAATCGATCCTCTTGACATTGACATCATTTAGGATGTGTCCTTCCTGAATCTGACATCACCTGACATTCAACAACCTAGACCTCATAAAACTTGGTATCTCGATATTAAAACACTTGACCTTTGAGCATTAGCAAACATCTAAAAACACCTGGCAAACACTTGGCAAACATTATTTGTCATTTTTAATTTTTTTTTTTTATTAGACTGCAAGAATCGGGTAGCACGACCCCCTATAAACTGTAGTGTGCCTGGTAAACTTTTTAACGTGACTAGTGGCACTGGCGCGACACGCCCTCCGGTACCACGGGGGGTGGGGAGATTAGACCTCGTGACCAACCTCCTGCAACAGGAAAGATTTAGCCAACCGAGCTAGGGCCCCAACCCCATTTGTCATTTTATTTTCATCATGCTACTAGTTCCTCAATTTAGAGGAGCCACAACATATCATGATCGTCATGCTACTAGTTCCTTGAGGATATCCTGACATCAAGATTTAGAGGATCAATGACGTAGTACGATGATTGTCTTGTCTTTTATGGTTGTCATGTGGCTAGTTTCTCGAGGATGTCTTGACATCAGGATTTAGAGGAGCAACGATGTTTCATGGCTAGTCTTGTTTGTTTGTGGTTGGTTGTGACAAATATACTAGGGGCAATTGAGTTCCTCATATGAGTCATGATTAGCCTTGTCTACGATTTCTTGTCCTATGTGATGGTATGACCTTGCACACTATTGATCCATGTTATATCATAGTGCTTGTTGGCCATTACGACTATCCGCCCAATGATGATTAAAGCAACACCTATTAGTACTTTGGAAAATATTAAAGGATAATTCTTCTGCACTAACATGCATCTATTTCTTTGCACTAACATCCACCTCCATCTGGTCATCTCTCTTCTCTCGTCCTCTGATTATATCCTATGCCATACAAAAACATAATTGCATACTCATATGGAAATTGCATTAACACATTACACATTTGCATACATCCATTCCCATAATAGCATTTACATTCATATTGCATTCACATGAAATATAAGTCCATCATTTACATTCATCCATATTTTATACATCAAAGCATCAGTTGCATCGATTCATTTACATTAACATAATATATAAATGCAATGACCATCCATGCCATCAATGCATACATATAGAACCATAACATAAAATCATCATACATTGCATAATCTATACACACAATCCATAAATGCATTCATAATCATAAGCATGACATCCATTAATAAAGTCATCATCACGCATAAAGTTTCATCATTAGTACATACATCTCATCATAAATGGTCATACATTAATGCATCCATTTTCATAAACATTGCATCATATAGACAACATTATGCAATCATATAGAATAATAATCATCATCATCATATCAACATAAGATCATCATGTCATATAATCATAAATAACCATCATAAATGCATCATCATATCATCACTTAAATCACATTATATCACATAGACATAATAAACTCAAAATAACACAAAGCATATAGTCTTCATCAAAATCACATCATAAATATATCTCAAAAAATCATGTCACAGGATAAAGTCTCGTGGAATCTCAAAAATAGAGCTCACAGGCTCGATAGTCAATATATAAAATGTCTCAACATAACAATAAGATAACATCTGCCCTAGCTTGTACTCTCCTCATCCCCTCGAGGTGAGGAATGGGGTGACTGACGCTCGCTCATAAGCTTGGCTATAACATGCACTAACACTGCAGGATAGCTCTGTGATGTTGATGGATTAGTGATTGGAGGTTGGCTGTGATGAGACCTATCTTGAAGACCTGACCCATGAATATGAATGGATATATGGCCTAAGGAATGCCTGTGATTGTGATATGACCTGTGCCCCAAGGATTGTCTAGATGATGTAGACCCACTTGCGTTGCTTTGGCTGTGATAGTTGTTGTGAGTCTTCCTATTGTTGCCACTACTTGTCCTAATATGAGACTGGGTCAAGTTGGGGTCCCATCCCTCTGGTGGCACTACCTACTCATATAGAAACCTATATCATGCCTGCCTAGCACTAACCCCGGCCAACTCTCTAGCCATGTCTCCTGTGGGCCCTGAGCATAGCTAAGAAAAATCGGTACACCACATCTTAGACTCCTGCTACCGGATCATGGCCTGATCCCTCTCCACTCTCACAACCTCTAACTCTACCACTAGCACCTTGTTTTGAGCCAGGGCCACATCCATTCTAATTTATAGGTTTGTTAGTCTCTCATACATTGTGGCATCTCATGGTAGGGGTGGTGGCCTGTCCATCTCCTCCTCTCCATTCACCATTCACTCCCTCAACTATCTCTCGACCTCATCGATATCATCCTCTCCATCGATAGCTATCTCCTCATAATCTCTCTCCTCCTCCCCACCATCGACTGCCTCTTCCTCTCCACCAATATCTAGTTCCTGATGACCTATGAATACATCATCCTCCCTCAACACCTCTCCCTCTGGCCTGATCTCTGCCTCCTGCCTAATCTCTATCTTTGCCCTAACCTTTGGTTGCTCTGCCTTGACCCTCCCCTCCTCTTGTCTAATCTCCCCCTTTGGCTACTCGAACTCTTATTTGACTCCTCCTCTCTCTCCCCCTCCTCGCCCTCCTCGCGAATGGGTGACAATGGTGCTCCCCCTACCCACTATCATACTCTCCTCGATTGTCCTCTCTCACCGTCTCCTCCTCTCCTCCTCTTGCCACCCCTACCATCCCCTCCATCCCCTCCCTCATCTCCTCCACCCCTCCCTCCATCTCACCGGCCTCCATCTCTACCTCTACCCATGTCGCCATCTCTCCCTCCTCATCCTCCCCATCATACATGTGGTATCACTAACTGACAATCGACTAGTGTTGGCCCATCTGGATCTGTCAACGGTACTAGCCTGTGTGTCTACCACCAGGTGTCAAACTCTGTAATGATCCCCAGATCTACTGGACCCCCACTCCATGCCCACTATTGTGCAACCAATCCATCCACCTATTTCTCTGCTAAGGGAACTGATATAGGTGTCCCCCATACTGTCTCTCGAGATGATCAAGCATACTTTGCAGTCCTCACAGGAACACCCTACTACTCTCCAAACTGTCATAGTACCCGCTGGGATAGGTACATCTCAATAATATGTTATGAATAGACTGTCTATCCAATCAAATATCTAAACTGTTGGCAAACATTTAGATGATCACCCTCTCTCGACCACTATGCACAATCCCTATAAGGTCTCCAGACAAACCCCATCAGTGTGTCAATGAGGTGGTGCCAATATCTTATATTTTTAACTCGGGTCTGTGTCACTAAACTAGCATATAAGAAAACATATGGCATCCCCTTGCCTAACTGTTGTATCTGAATTGGTGGTCGAAAAACAAGAATATGCTCCCAAGCCCAGATCATCAACAATGTAGTACCCCAACTAATGTTGCTTGCCTCTCTATAGGCCACCTTGTACAACTGATGATAAAGCATCCCAAGCAAACATGGTCCCCAAGAAAATACAGTCCTGTCCCATCTCATCTAGACTAGTACATCACCCCATCCAATCAAAAATATGTGTCCTCAACGATCAAGAATCAAAACATCGACAATCAAAGTGCATAACATGGCATCCCATCGAGCGTAGTGCTCGACCACAAAATCCCACATGATCTTGTATCCCTCAATACCTGGTCCCACGTAGTCCATAGGCTCATAGTACTCGGTCATAGCTTGGCGCCGTTGGTGTGGATCATAGACCACTCGCTCTCTTTTGATCGAAATCCTATACACATCCTCCAAAGTGATGGTAGTCTCTCCCATCAGCATGTGAAAAGAACAAGTCTCTGAATGCCATCTCTCAGCCAATGTTGTTAGTAGACCCCTATTTGCCCAGATAATGGGCATATAGGTTATGCAGTACAATCCTAGCTACATCAGTCATCTCTGCTCTCTATCTTGTAACTGATCTCTGAAGGCATATGTCATCGGCCTGAACTCCCGTGTATAGATAGGTATCAATCATTTTTACACATGCAAAAATGGGGGTTAACACATATTGAACATCATCATTATCATCTATCTAATCAAATGTATCTACGAAAACCGAGCCTAAACTAAGTCAGCCTTGGTCAAAGTCAAATGCGTCACGTTGACCTCACTTACGTCGCGCTAGGTCACATGCATCGTTCCATCTTGCACATGCATTGCATCTTAGTGATTGCATCGTTTGATATGACATATACATCACTCCAAGGCACTTGCATCATTTCAAAAGTCAGTTGTGTCATTTTAAATATTTTGTGTTGCACGGTCTAGCATATGCATCGCACGACCCTGCACTTGC
This sequence comes from Sequoiadendron giganteum, assembly GCA_007115665.2. Lineage (NCBI taxonomy): Eukaryota > Viridiplantae > Streptophyta > Pinopsida > Cupressales > Cupressaceae > Sequoiadendron > Sequoiadendron giganteum. Next base: position 82,377,349 of record CM021100.1, on the reverse strand, counting down.
GTTGTAATTTTGTGTTTGCGTCTCACGCCCTTGCATTTGCGTCATTGTAAACCTAACCCTATCCAGTCCCTTGTGTTTGTGTTGTGACACATCAAATCCGTGCAACACGAATGTGAATGTGTCTTACACGAATGCGGATGTGTCACAATGCATCTGATTCCCTAGCTAAAAACCCTAAAAATGCACATAAATCGAGATAATTACAAAGCGAGACAAAGGTACATACCGGTGCCTCTACACCCTCTGGCCGTCGAAAGGTCCCCACTTGATATCCATGATGCTTTGTAATAGGAATCACCTTCTTCACACAAGGTCTCTTAACTCTGAACTCTCCAAATCTCAAAAGGATAAAAGTGAAAGTGAACTGACTTTGTATTAATTCAAACCTATTTATAGGTTGAAAATTAGGGTTTTACCCTCAAGGTTATTATTGGAGGCTCATTTGACCAAGTTTAAACAACCTTTTGACTACCTTAACTTCATCAGATTTCAAAACTGATCACGCCATTGATTTTTTGGTCCTCAAATTGACTTATTGGGACACTTTTAAAAAAAAATCGACCTCGGGCCAAAATTTGCAAATTTTCTCGAGGGGGCATGGACACTCCGTACCTTTGCTGTGGCATGTTTTTGACTTATTTTCTTTGCCATAATGCGATAAACTGCATTATGACAAAGAGGGGCAAAATGTAGATACATAAAATTGACCTAGGCCCGCAAATTTGATTTTCTCCATATTTCTTCTAAACATAATTAAAATATTTAATTATGTCCTTTTGTCCAAATTCATCTATTAATTAAATAATTTTTAATTATTTAATTAATTCACATCTTTTATTCCTCCTGACTATTTAAATAAATAAATTACATTTATTTTATTTAAATACGCCACTAATTCCTTATGTCCTCTTTAATTAAATAAATTATTAAATTTATTTAATTAGTACATTATTTCATCTCGATCATTTAAATAAATAAACTCTATTTATTTATTTAAATACGTCTCTAATTCTAATGTCTCCTCATAATTAAATAAATTCCCCATAATTTATTTAATTACTAGTTATTTTATCCATTTCCTCCACAGTTAAATAATTATAATTAATTATTTAATTGTCCTATTGACATTTCATTTATTTAAATTTCCACTTGGCAATTTCCTTCTTTCCAAGTAAATAATTTAATTTATTTACTGTCACATGGGCCCACCACTTTTGAATTAAATTAATTTTTTAATTCAAAAGTCAACTCTCTCATAAATCAAAATTTTTAATTCCCTCCAGCAACCTCAAAATCTGTGTCCAATATCCTCTTGTCACATGCAATTTTGACCCTCAATTTGATTTTCTCAAAATCAAATCTTAGCCATTCATTTTGCATTGTTGGCCTAACCCTAATGAGGGGTTGTCACATGCATTTACAACCTTTGATCTTAGGGCATCTTTCATTTTTAATCTTGGCCCTCCATTCAAATTTGGCATTTCTATAAAATGCCAAAATCCACCTCATTTTGACATCTCTTGACATATACACACACACTTCATTTTCACATCTCCACGCTTTAGAATTTGTATTTTTAGGCCAACATTGTCATTTTGCAAGTTTCTCTATTGCATGTAGAATTTAGTTTCACTTGCATTCTCATAGAAATCCTTCAATATTTGCTAGGTCATGGTCATAGGTATATTTTCTCACAAAAATATGAGGGCAAACAACATATTTGCAGCAAATGGAGAAGGGCTATGGAGGTTTTGAAGGGCTTTGATAACATTGTTCTTTGTTTTGCATTATTTCCTCCATTGTTCGTCATAGTTAAGCTAGGGTTTTATTTCTATTTTTGATTTAAGACTAACTTGGAAATTTACCCTCAGTTACACTATGAGAAAATTATGCAAGCACTCTTAGATAATTCACAAGATGCAAGGTATGAAGGATTCCATTTTGAACCTAATGGATTACTAAGGTTTAAAGGAAGAATTTATGTGCCTAATTCTGTAGAGTTGAGAAATTTGGTGTGGAAAGAAGTGCATGAAGCACCATATTTTGGACACCTAGGTGTGACTAAGATGATGGTTGATGTGAAGCCATTATATTTCTAGAAAGGGATGAAAGGAGACAATTCTAGATTTGTGGCAAGATTACTAGAGTGTCAAAGGGTGAAATTTAAACATTATCACCTAGTAGGTCTTTTGTATCCTCATGATGTTCCTGAGAGTAAGTGGCAAGTCATTGTATGGACTTTGTGTAGGGTCTTCCTATGACAAGAAATAAGCACAATTCCATTTTGGTGGTAGTGGACAAGCTTACCAAAGCAACACATTTTATTCTTGGAAATTTAATAGATGGAGCTCCTATCATAGCTCATAAATTTGTTCAAGAGGTGTTTAGATTACATGGGATCCCTGAGAAGATTATTTTAGACAGGGATGCTTGTGTGACATCTAGGTTTTGGGAAAACTTATTTTCCTCACTTGGAACTCAATTGAATATAAATTTTGCATATCATCCAAAAATGGACATGAGCAAATTGAAAGGGTGAATCAAGTCTTAGAAGACCCACTGAGAATGTATTGCATGGATCAACAATACAAGTGGGAAGATTACTTGCCTTTAGTGGAGTTTTCATATAATAATTCATATCATTATGTGATTAAGATGGCTCCTTTTGAAGCATTATATGGTCAAAAATATCAAACTCCTATAAGTTGGGATAAGCTCGAGGATAGGATAAGTCTTGAACCAAAAATGTTGTCAAAAATGGAAGAGCAAGTTGGAATTATTAAGAAAAGGCTAGTTGAAGCCAATGATAGGAAAAAAAGCCATGCAAATTCTAAAAGAGTACCCAAAAAATTTGTAGGGGAAAAGGTAATGTTGAGAGTAAAACCTCAAAAAAGTTCCATAAATTTTGGAAAGTTATCCAAATTAGCTCCTATAAGTTGGGATAAGCTTGAGGATAGGATAAGTCTTGAACCAAAAATGTTGTCAAAAATGGAAGAGCAAGTTGGAATTATTAAGAAAAGGCTAGCTGAAGCCAATGATAGGGAAAAAAGCTATGCAAATTCTAAAAGAGTACCTAAAAAATTTGTAGGGGAAAAGGTAATGTTGAGAGTAAAACCTCAAAAAAGTTCCATAAATTTTGGAAAGTTATCTAAATTAGCTCCATGCTATGTAGGTTCATTTGTGGTTCTAGACAAAGTAAACCATGTTGCTTACTGAATTGCATTGCCACCAACTCTTGCTAGGATGCATAATGTCTTTCATGTCTCATACCTAAAGAAGTATATACCAGGTGATAAATCATGTTATTGATTGGAATGATTTACAAGTTCAAGACCCAAAAGTGGTAACAATCGAACCTATTAAGGTGCTTGGAACGTGTAAGCTTCACTTACGTAATAGAGAGGTTATGCAATGCAAAGTCCAGTGGGACCGGTACACACAAGATTTTGCTTCTTGGGAAGATTATGCTGAAATACAACAAAAGTTTCCACATGTTTTACATGCTTTTGAGAGTTCTTGAAAACAATAGTTTTGTGTTATGTTTTGTTCTTTATATCTATGTTTGCTGCATAAGATCATCGAGGATGATGATTCACAAGGGGGGAATATGTTACACCCCGTTGTGTATTTACCTAGTTACTATTACCAAGCTAGATGAAATACTTGCATATATGAGTGTGTTTGTAACTTTGATGGAAATAAATGTGATTGTACTTTGTTTTTATGAATCTTGAAAATACAATGAATAAGTGGTTGATTCAAATTGATGTTATGTATGTCTTAATTATGACTATAGAAGTATACAATACAATGATTGTTTTGTGATCAACTGACTACCATTGCAAATGTGCCAAGTTGATTGTAGGTACAGGTTCATGCCTCTGGAAGGGAGGGGAAGTATCACTTAGAAGAATATTTTTGGTCTGGTAACCCTTAATAAGCCTAACTAAGCTTTCACACACTCACTATTAGATTGGTCAAGTCAAGTCAGTAGTTATGGGAAAAAAAGGTAAGATACCTCGGTTTGGTTATTTGTGAACTAGGAGAGGTTTTGGTTTGATTGTGAAAACATTATTGATTTGAGTGTTTGTGTTCTTTGTATCTTTGAATACTTATTTATGAGTATTATCAATGAGATATATACATAGGATGTATATATACATACATATATGCATGTCTATGATGAACTCATACACATGAGTAAAGACGTACATAATTATATGTAGATAGACGTATCTACACATGATTATGAATGGATTACCCATATGCATGGGAACATTGAATGGACAAAGTGACATGTATATATATATATATATATTTAGTGTATAAATGTCAGTTGATGTTATTGCAATTATATATGTTTAATTGTTTGGAGGTAATGTTGTATATATATATACGATATATATGTATATGTGTATATATATATTGATATACGTGTATGTATAGATGTGATGACAATGTCCATACAAGTATATTAATATATATATGTATATATATGTGTGTGTGTGTACATGTGCAATACTAATTTGGAAATAAATGAATATAAGTTTACACATTTGAAAATTGAATGGCATATTCTTTATAAACACGAAAGTTAATATATATATATATATAAAATAGCATGTTAAGTTATTTATATATATATATATGTATGTATAATAGATATATGTATACTATACATATAATATATATACACACATACATATATATATAATATGATGTTTGAATAAGCATTGATTATATATTAGGTGTTGATGTTTTAATGCAAAGCACATACTATACATGATATATAATGTAGTGTACATATCTTAACGATGTAAAGCACAACAATAATCGGTAGCACACAATGAGGTAGGGATGTAAACAATTCATAAGTATTAACATTCTTTGGAAAATGTGCGTAGCACTATGTGAGGCGTGGAAATGGTTATAATACATAGTCAAAAGTATTGAAGGCAATTTGAAATGCATTTAAAATCTGCGACTTGGTCTTTTATCTGAAACACTAAAATAACACGTAAGTAGTTTATGTGGTGCCAAAATATGAATAACTGCATACCTTTAGAAGCCTATTTTGAGAGCTATGTCTAATGATGGAGGTCAAATTTAAATGGGACAATTAGTCAAAAGATGCTGGCAAAGAGAGAGTCGACCTATATGATTATTTACCTTGCATATATAAATTATACTCTTGTTGTCCATGATAGAAGAAATTTGTTACATGCAACATTGTTGAGTCTTAAGTTTGTAATTTGCCACCTTCTACTTACTTTTTCGAGTCGAACCAAATGAGCTGAGAAGTGTCGATTCCATTGCCCTATTTCTAGCCTTTTGAAGCTAATTTTTGTGTATAAATAGAGGTGTTCTTTACCTCAAAGAGATGCATATATACATTCCATTGTTATTTTATGAATATTGCTTTATTCTTTTGAGTTTTGTGAGATGTTTTGCAAAAGTTCTAGTGAGAGATTTTGTGAGTGCATTTGGAAAGAGAGGAGGTGATTGTTGCTAAGTCAAAAGTTGATTCGAGGAGACTAGGATTGGAAGCTAGCTAGCTTGAATTGGAGCTTTACATTTACATGCATGTCGAATCTTACTCTTTTATGCTTTGATTGACTTTGGAATAATTTTGTGATTTGCAAGTGTTTTTATTTTGAAAATCTAATATGTTATTAGGGAAAGATTATTTTCAACCTATGTGAAATTGAAAGCCACTTATTGTATATACTTTGGATTCTCTATTTCTTGAGTGTTTGTACATACTCCATATTAAGGAGTGGGTGTATATTTGTATAGTACTAAATACTTCATAGAGTGGAGTCTATATAGTTAAAGCTAAATTTGTGAAGATAGGTTATGTAAACATGTGTTTTACCTATTAAACAAGTCATAGTTGACTTATAGTATATAGATTATTCCTGGTATTAGGTTGAATCCAATGAAGGGGATAGCCTATGCATAGAATATGAATGGTCATAACAAATCAAGCTAGATTGGTGGGTGAGCATGTGACGTCCATTATGAATTAGGGGTGATGAATGCTTTGGCCAAAGTGGTGTAATTTTCCATTGGTTACACTATCATATCATTGTGTTACCTTTTAAGCATGCTAGTCTAGGATTTTCATACACATAGAATATAGAAATAGTATGGTAAATTTCTAGTTATGTAGGTCACAACACCAAGCTCAATATTGGCTAGTATTTTGAAGTTTCTAGACCAAAGCTCTTCGTCAAAGGGTAGGGCTATCTTACCATATGTGCTAGATGTGCGAGGGATCGTAGTTAGTTTGTGGATGATATAAAAATGCTTGAGGCATGCTTCTCCTCTCAGTCGACGAGCCAAGATTTGAAGGGGTATTTCTTGGATCATTTGTATTTCTAGTGCCATTTAAGCTCCGATGAGCTATGCATGTATCTTATATTTATTTCTTTTAAAGATGAAAAATGCATTTTGTATCTAGTTTATGAAATCATTTCTTTGGAAATATTGTACATTTCATTGAATGAAATGAGAAAAATGAATTATTGCTTTATCAAATGTGCATATTATCTTGTTTTGAAAGAAATTTTTTATCGCTGTGTTTGAAAATTAGTTTAAATTCACTTGTGGTAAAACATCTAGGACAAATTATTGAGTTGAGCAATGAGCATGTTATAGTTGCAAGAAGGAAAAATTATGCACTAATGTAAAGGACTTCATGAAATTGGCTAAGGTTGATTAAGGATCATTGAATGGGACATTTGTGAAAGCCTTCGTTCAAAGTTGTAAATTCCCAAATGGCCCAAAAAACCATGTTTGGAAAATAGATGTTTGCCTTGACGAATATGAAAGATATTAAATGAAGATTCATTCACATTGACAAATTTGTTATGAAGAAATGAACTCATACTGGAAAAATCAAGGAACTCATTTTTATGTAGAAAACAAGCAAAAATCAAAGTGTTTGAATGGTTGATGTTATATTTTGGTGATTGAATTTCTATATTTGCATGTTTGGGAGGTTATAAGAAGATTATATTTTTCTTTTCCATGTTCGGATAGGTGTAAGATTTTATTTTATGGTCATTTTAGTCCATCTTAGAGTTGATGTAAGTGTGATCTAGTAGATTCCTTCATGCAAAGAGTGGAGAGGATTTTTAAAGAATCTCTCAAATTATTGTGTGAGCCCATGGATGTTGAGGTGGCATTGTGAACATCTATATTAAGCCTGTGAGATAGGTTACTCTAAATTTTATGGAGGCATTGAGAGTTTCTATCCATTGGAATAGGTGGTTATAAGTTCATCTCTTATTTTATGATGCTTACAATCTATTTTTGATGGCAACTGTATGTATCTTCTTGGATTGGGGATCTTGGTTTCACTTAGTATGTTACTGACATTGCAGTTGAATGTGTGTAGAGCTGGATGATCTTCATGGAGGAGATGGTAGTCATGATGCCATGTGTAGCTTGTATCATGGTTCAATGGGAGTTGTTGGCAGTGACACGGATGCATCATTGGTGATGGTTATCTTCATGTGATTGGAGATATGGTTTCTTGGTTTAGAGTGAGTTTGTTATTATGTCATCATATAATCTTGATTCTAGATTAGAGTTTGGCATGTTACATGTGTTCTCTTTTATACCAAGATGTTTAATTTGGTGCATGTGATCTCCTAGGAGGATATTTTTAGATCATGTTGTCATGACAGGTTCCTGATTTTATGATTGGAGCTTTGACATTAATTGTGTTATTTCTCTCTGTATTGAGTACATTGATGATTTGCTTGATTACTTCATGATGGTTCTATGTTGTATTTGGAGTTTGGAATGTATTGATCAATTATAGGTGCTTGTGAATACTTAGAGATGTAGGTGATGGTTATAGTTCTCTTGTGATCAGAGACATTTGCTTGAGATGATTACTCTTTGGAGGCTTCAATAGGAAGACCGAGGAGCCTTCACTTAGGTATGGACGTAAGTTCATGATGGACCGATAGAGGAGACTGTTCTTGGAATGATATGTAATTAGAGGTTTACAATTCAAGTGCATTTAACCTTAATTATAATTATTCTCGATCCAGATAGAATTGCGTGACTATGTTGTTTAATTGTTGAAATTACAAACTAGGTTCACTTTCACATAAATTAATAATATCACTAATTACTAAAATGTTGTAATTAGAAATCAAATACTGAATTGAGATGGAATAGAAGAAGAGTGAGATGAAAATAGAAAGATCAGATGCAAGTTAATAACAAAGTTCATCCTTCAAAGGACTATGTCTCTAGGTCCGCTTCTCAATGTTGGAGTGCTTTCATTAATATCACCAAGCACCTGGAAATGCCTTCTTACAATATTCAAGCTTCAAAACCTGCACAAAATTCTTCACAATCTCTCTCACTTTTACAATTTTGGTGTATAATAACATCTTGTAATTCTTCTCCTCCAAAAATTCTCACACTGGAATTATTTCTCCAAGTAAACTTGCTTAATTCTCAAAATTCTCATAATTTTCCTCATAATACAATTATTCTCTCCTAGAGAATTTTCAATATCCCACAATGCCAAAATCCTTCCCATTTTATACAAAATTATTGGCTAATATGATTCATAACCATATGATTTAATAATAATCCCATATCTCCCAATTTACATTACAATATATTTGAAAATCCTTTCAAAACTAATAAAAACCCTTTAATAATCTTCTTCATATTATTTTAAGCCTTTGTAATTATCATAATTCGTTGAAATATGAGAAAGGTGGTTAAAGGGGTTAATTTGTTGAAATATGAGTTTACGGGCTTTATTTCTCTCCTTGTTTCATGGGTAAGGCAAGAGGATTTTAAGGGATAAAATCCCACCAAATCCTCTTTTTTTTTTTTAAACCATACATTTTTTTCCTTTAATAATTATGGTTTAATCCATATTTATGCCAACTCACTACTCCTTCCACATCATATGCCACATGTCTTTCCAAGTGTCACGATTTGGTGATGCCATGCCACCATTTTGACCGAGTTTGACCAAAACTTTGACTGGTCATAACTTCGCCATCCGAGCTCTGTTTTCGATGAAACAAACAATGTCAGAATCATGGCGATGAGCTCTTTGACATGATGTGGCTTTTGATCATTTTTGAGATGATCAATTTTTTGCCTATCTGACTGACCCCTGTACTCAATTTGACCCCAACTTTGACCAAGCATATCTTGGGTGTACGATCTCATTTTGACATGATTCGAGTTGCATTGGGATCGTGTAGGTGAGCCCTATGTAATGGAGTTGGTTTCATATGATTCTGAGACTAATTTTTTAAGCTCTTCTGGATCCTCTTGGATCATGGAGTGAGTCATGATGACTTGGTTATCCTAGAGGAGCATTCTCATTCCCCACTCTTGGTCTACTCAACAATTTACTATTTAAGAGGTATTTTACCATTATATCTTTTAGATGTATTATGTTTCATGCTTTGATTTATTATGGGATTGAGTTGATTCATGGTGGTTGATTATGGAGACTCATTTAAAATTTGGTTAACATGAGTTTATATGCTTTATCTTTCATAGATATGGATCTTGGGATATGGATAGATAGTTCTAGAGGATTCATCTTGAGGGATGTTATGACACGGTTATCTCCTTGTGAATTTGAGTTTATGATATCATTCTTTGATAAGGATTGTTAGGAGATGGTTTATGGGTTGATTTCTAGTTTGGGGATGGTTACTTTGAGTTTGATCTTCTTGATTAGAGAGGCTTACATCCATGTTGGCATTGTTAGATTGATTCATATGTTGTACTTGATCTATGAGATTAAGTGTTATGGATGTTTTTGAGGCTTTTCATTTGTGGTTGTTAGGAGATCATACTTGACACATAAGTACACTTTTGAGGTGTTGGTAGGAGGACATTATGGTTTACCGGTTTTCTCTCTTCATGGTTCCTTCCTGGATTTTCATGTTTTTGAGGAGGATGGTGGGAACATGTTGTGAGAGATTATGTAGCTACTTGGGTTACATGTGTGGATCATTGTTATTGTTCTTGGTACTTCATGCTTTGATTTAATTATCACACCTTGATATAGTGTTGATTGGTAGACTTGATATTCTTTGACATTACCTATGTAGTGGGAGTTCCTGGATATGTATGTTCTTCATTGACAAGTTTTATACATGGAGCTTGTGATTGCAATTTATGGGTTGCATATGTTCTTGGAATGAGTTTACTGATGTATTTATATGTTGGAGGTATGGATGGTTGGATGTAGTAGCATATGTTATGGATGCTATTTTTGATCATGTGGTTTTTTCAGTTGACAACATCTTGGTTGGAGATTTTGTTATCACTTGGATTTGATGCTTGTGCTAGTGGATTGGTGCATCTTCAATTTGGCATGTTCCTTTTCTTCCATAGGTGATACATTAGAGGATGAAAGGAGTTCTTGCTTGAGATGGTGGCCACTTTGTTCTTATTACAATATCTTGATGGAGCATGAGAGCATGTTATAGATTCATGTGGTTTCATGTATGGCTATGATGATGTTTTTCATGTATTGATCCCTTATACAATGTATACAAGTGGAAGAATGTTGGGATATGGTGTTGTACACCATT